>SJYO01029184.1:12641079-13191682 GCA_006410555.1 Capra ibex | reverse complement strand
TCTCTGTAATGAAACGGCTGATTCCAGGCAGATCAGTTCCGATACCAAAAAGGTCATCAGTACATACCTACACTCTCAACCTGACACTTCTTCCGACTCGTGACTTCTTAACTACGAAAACTTGACACCACAACCTCTTCTGAGAACTCTCAAGGAACCTGACGTTCCTCTAGGTTGGTCAGGTAAGACTTCCTCTAGTTGGGACCCTAAAGAAACCTTCCTTACTACGAATTCGACTTCGAGGTCATGAAACCGGTGGAGTACGCTTCTCAACCGAGTAACCTTTTCTGACACTACGACCCTCCCTAACCCCCATCCTCCTCTTCCCCTGTTGGTTCCTACTCTACCGACCTACCGTAGTGCCTGAGTTACCTACACTCAGACACACTTGAGGCCCTCAACCACTACTTGTCCCTCCGGACCGCACGACGCTAAGTACCCCAGCGTTTCTCAGCCTATGCTGACTCGCTGACTTGACTTAAAGTAGGAGTTTATACAGGGTACTCACGTCCATAATAATAAAGGTTTCCTCTTTAACTCTTGGTTCAGTAAATAGAATCCCGAGTACGGAATGAATAACATTACGACCACCCTAGCTCATATTAAAAAATTTCTGTTTCAATAAGAACACATATACCGTACTTCTCCCGATTTTGGGTGTGAAGAGTCTTATATTGTACTCTAAAAGAAGAGATATTCGGTGAAATTATAGTTATTAATAGGTAAAGTGTGTCTATCTTAGAGGAATATCTTTTAATGTTTCTTAACAACTTTTATGAAAGCAACTCTACAAGATACAAAATGAATTAGGAATGAGAACTTTATTGACTCGGTCAAATCTTTCTTGTCCTTATTAAATCAATTTTAACCGAAGTAGTCTTAATTGATAATATCAGTAAAACCCTACTCATGTTGATCGGAATGTTACTTTAGTGAGACAAAATAGTTTCGGGAATTTTCCACTTTAATATTCACGTAAGACAACCAATATATTATTTTAAGTGACAGTATTATATAAGTAATACCTCTAAAGTATCCTCTAGTACCGATAGGAAGGTTTCCAAGTTACGAACAAGGACCTAGAGAGTGCCGTTTGTTCATAACCACTTAGTTTTGTTTAAGTATACTAAGATTTTTCCGATTTAAGTTGTAAGTGTATACCATAAATAAAGATGTAAAGAATTGAGAAAACATATAAAAGAAGGTAGTTTAAGTTCTAAGCTTACATTACGTTACATGTTCTTAGATTACATTAACATGTAAAGTTAATACTGTTTACCGAAATGGATGAAAACGATAAGAACCGTTTGACACGTGAGTGTCAATAAAACGTTAGTCTAGAGGGTTCTCAGGACGGATGTCCGAAAGATATCGTGTTCCGGTTCCGTATTAAGTTCATGACGTGTTATTTCACATACTTGGAGGTTCGTCTCCAAGTGTTTACATAGAGTGTTGCATTTCGACTCACAAACCTTCTATTATCCTCCTTTCGTTGAATTGGTTTCCCTAGTTTAAGATTTGACAGGGGAGAATTAATGTCAAAAGAATAGGAGGACTCTTTTGAAGAAGGTGTAAGAGTCGGTGGTAAATATATAGAATCACTACTTACCTCTATAACATCATGTTACATTATCGTCTAATATCAGTTGAAAGATCTTTTAAACTCCTATTAATGTCATAAGAGGGGACCTCTTCCTTTACCGTTGGGTGGGGTCACAAGAACAACCCTCCTAGGGTACCTGTCTCCCCGGACCACCCGATGTCAGGTACCCTAGGGTCTCTCAGGTTGTGCTGACTTCACTGAATCGTACGTATCATAAGAAAGGTCTTACTTTTGACTAAGTAATGTGTATACATAAGATTTTATGCTCACCGTACACGTGGTTCAACTAAGGGTTACAGAAATTTTTAGTTATTATCTTTGTTTCAAATAGAGACATAATGAACTAGCTAACTTTATTCATTAAAATAGTAAAAAAATTAAGTGTATAAATAACCAAGGATCATCACACTAAAAAGTATACGGTTGAACAAATTATCAGTTGATTGAATTAATATACAAATGGACTTTATTTATCTAAGTCAAGTCAAGTCGAGTCAACGAGTCAGCACAGGCTGAGAAACACTGGGGTACTTAGTGTCGTGCGGTCCGGAGGGACAGGTAGTGGTTGAGGGTCTCAAGTGAGTTTGAGGACAGGTAACTCTGCCATTACGGTAGATCGGTAGAGTAGGAGACAGTAGGGGAAGAGGAGGACGGGGGTTAGGGAGGGTCGTAGTCTCAGAAAAGGTTACTCAGTTGAGAAGCGTACTCCACCGGTTTCATGACCTCAAAGTCGAAATCGTAGTCAGGAAGGTTTCTTGTGGGTCCTGACTAGAGGAAATCTTCCCTGACCAACCTAGAGGAACGTCAGGTTCTCCGAAGAGGTTGTGGTGTCAAGTTTTCATAGTTAAGAAGCCGTGAGTCGGAAGAAGTGTCAGGTTGGGAGTGTAGGTATGTACTGATGACCTTTTTGGTATCGGAACTGATCTACCTGGAAACAACCGTTTCATTACAGAGACGAAAACTTATATGATAGATCCAACCAGTATTGAAAAGAAGGTTCCTCATTCGCAGAAAATTAAAGTACCGACTTTAGTGGTAGACGTCACTAAGACCTCGGGTTTTTTATTTCAGACTGTGACAAAGGTGACAAAGGGGTAGATAAAGGGTACTTCACTACCCTGGTCTACGGTACTAGAAGCAAAAGACTTACAACTCGAAATTCGGNCGAAAAATCAAGGAGAAGTGAAAGACGGTATTCCCACCACAGTAGACGTATAGACTCCAATAACTATAAAGAGGGTCGTTAGAAATAAGGTCGACCACGAAGAAGGTCGGGTCACAAAGAGTACTACATGAGACGTATATTCAATTTATTCGTCCCACTGTCATATGTCGGAACTGTATGAGGAAAAGGATAAACCTTGGTCAGACAACAAGGTACAGGTGAAGATTGACAACGAAGGACTGGACGTATATCCAAAGAGTTCTCCGTCCAATCCACCAGACCATAAGGGTAGAGAAAGTCTTAAAAGGTGTCAAATAACACTAGGTGTGTCAGTTTCCGAAACTGTATCAGATATTTCATCAGACCTTGAGAACGAAAAAGCTACTAGGTCGCCTACAACCGTTAAACTAGACCAAGGAGACTGAAAAAATTTTGGTCGAACTTGTAGACCTTAAAGTACCAAGTACTACATAACAACTTCGGACCGAACCTCTTAAAACTCGTAATGAAACGATCGCACACTCTACTCACACTAACACGTCATCAAAGTCGTTAGAAACCGTAACGGAAAGAAACCCTAACCTTACTTTTGACTCGAAAAGGTCAGGACACCGATGACGACTCAAAAGGTTTAAACGACCGTATAACTCACGTCGTGAAAGTATCGTAGTAGAAAGTCCTAGTCATAAGAATAGAACTCTTGGGGTACTGGTCATACTTCTGTCATAGTTATCTAATTGTTGGGGATTAATTAGTCTGTAATCGATCTACAATGGTATTTCAATAAAAGGACCATATTAATTTCAAGGACAAGTCAACTGAATTTTTTTTTTTTCTTGATAGAATATGTTAAACTCCCATCGAGAGACTCAGAATACCTTCCCAAATTTACGTCTTAACTCCAAAGTGGTCCCATCTTTTCATTAAGACGAACCCTTGTTGTCGAAACCGGGTACGGTATCCAAGTTTGAAAGGGTATTAGTAGGGAAAGACTCATGGGTAGGATCCTTAAGTCCTGACCGAATGAACGGTATTATCACGTTCGGTTCAGAACATTAGAGTGAGAAGACACACGAGAGAAAGATATACACACACACACACACACACACATACAGTCAAAAAAGACAATTAAACCGATCTAATAGTATGGTGACTAGATTTACAGCGGTACTTTCATAAATATATTAGTCGACTTAAATTCGTTTCCTCTAATAAAACATATTACACCCACTTGGAGTTTGGTAGTCAACTTCCAGAATTCTCATTTTTACTCCAAAAGTTTCTTCTTTACTTATTCACACACACTCTATATATATACATATCTAGAGTATACGAAAAGAATAATACATAATATCAATGTATGTAACGTATATATTATATATTTAGTAATATTTATATATCATATCCGTATGAAGGATACCCTAGTCAATGTTTATCTACGTTCTGTGACATGACACAAGAGATCCTCTATGTATGTATGTACACACACTAAATCCCTAACACACACTTCAGCGAGTCAGCACAGACTGAGAAACGTTGGGGCACCTGACACCGGGTGGTCCGAGGAGACGGGTACCCTAAGAGGTCCGTTCTTATGACCTCACCCAACGGTAAAGGAAGAGGTTGTATGTATGTATCCTCAAGTGATAATCGTCTTTTTAATTCTTCTTTCGTAATTATACGTTATCTTTCACTATTATTTTGATATTTGTTCTATTTCCATTTTACTAAACCTTCAAGTTACGTCTTTTCAATATCTGTTTGACCTTTTTGGGTTCTTCCTAACTTAGGTTAATAAGTAGTTAAATGTAGATTAAAATATGAAATCTCACATTCTCATTTAAATTCTGTATATTTTCAATAAAGTCAATATTTGAGTGTGTCTCATATATATATATTGAAGGTAAAATTTTAGGAAAAGTGACACTTGAGAATTTTTTACACGAAGTACCGAAGTGTATATATATTTATATACTATATCTATTGGATACTATTCAAGTAATTAAATAGTTTTAAGTCGTTTTTCATACTGTAAAATTCCAAAAATTTAATATGATGACAAATCAAGTTATCGACTGAATATTTATGTAACAGGACTCCCTTTTTATATGTTAGATAAGGAAACCGTAGTTTATCTTTGTTAAATCCAGAAGGCAGTACCGAGTCAGTCATTCTAAGACGGACTTTAGGTCTTCTGGGTCCAAGTTTGAGACCCAGCCCTTCTAGGGGACCTCTTTCTTTACCGTTGGGTGAGGTCATAAGAAGGGTCTCTTAGGGTACCTGTCTTCTCGGACCACCCAGGTGCCCCAGTCACAGTCTGTACTGACTCACTGATTTGAAAGTTAAATCTTATTTTCCCTTTCTACTAATCTAAACTTATAGAGATTTCCGTACTTAAAAAATTTAATTTATAAACTGGTACAGAGATATAAATTCTTTTTAAGTATGGAAATCTCGATAAACTTAGATTATTAGAGTAGGGAAAATAAGATAAAGATTTCACTTTCAAGATCTTGATTGTGGGTTTTTTCTATAGGAAAAGTAATATCCCCTGACCTTACGTTTTCATCCTTCAGTTCTTTATGGACCTCATTGTTCGTTTAAACCGGAACCTTATTTTTTGTTTCGTCAGTTTCCGATTGTCTGAAGACGTTTCTCTTTCGTGACCAGCATCGTTTGTGGGAGAAGGTCGTTGTGTTCTCTTCTGAGATGTGTACCTGTAGTGGTCTACCAGTCATGACTTTAGTCTAACTAATATAAGAAACGTCGGTTTCTACCTCTTCGAGATATGTCAGTAGTTTTTGTTCTGACCCTCGACTGACACCGAGTCTAGTACTTGAGGAATAACAGTTTAAGTCCAAATTTAAGTATTTTCATCCCTTTTGGTGATCTGGTAAGTCCATACTGGATTTAGTTTAGGGAATGCTAATATGTCACCTTCTTTATCTAAGTTCCCTAATCTAGACTATCTCACGGACTTCTTGATACCTGTCTCCAAACACTGTAACATGTTCTCCGTCAGTAGTTATGGTAGGGGTTCTTTTTCTTTACATTTTTCCGTTTTACCAACAGACTCCTCCGGAATGTATATCGACTCTTTTCTTCTCTTCGTTTTCCGTTTCCTTTTGTCCTTTCTATATGGGTAAACTTACGTCTCAAGGTTTCTTATCGTCCCTCTCTAATTTTTTTTTTCGGAAGGAGTCACTAGTCACGTTTCTTTATCTCCTTTTATTATCTTACCCTTTCTGATCTCTAGAGGAGTTCTTTTAATCTCTATGGTTCCTTTGTAAAGAACGTTTCTATCCGTATCATTTCCAGTCGTTACCAAACCTGGATTGTTTTCGTCTTCTATAATTCTTCTCCATCGTTCTTATGTGTCTTTTTGATATATTTTTTCTAGGAGTACTGGGTCTATTGGTACTACCACACTAGTGAGTGGATCTCGGTCTGTAGAACCTTACGTTACAGTTCAACTGGAATCCTTCGTAGTGATACTTGTTTCGATCACCTTCGTTACCTTAAGGTCAACTCGATAAAGTTTAGGTTTTTCTACTACGACACTTTCACGACGTGAGTTATAAAGTCGTTCAAACCTTTTGAGTCGTCACCGGTGTCCCGAACTTTTTCAGTCGACAGTAAGGTTAGAGTTTCTTCCGGTTACGTTTTCTTACGAGTTTGATGGCGTGTTAACGTGAGTAGAGTGTGTAATCGTTTCATTACGAGTTTTAAGTGGTTCTTTCCGAAGTTGTCATGTACTTGGTAATTGAAGGTCTACAACTTTGATCTAAGTCTTTTCTGTCTCCTTGATCTCTCGTTATCCGTCATAGGTAATGTAGTGACTTTTTCGTCCTGAAGGTCTTTTTGTAGGTTAAGACGAAATAACTTATTTTGTCTAGAAACTGTCATATCTAGTGTTATTTGATAACTTTTAAGAATTTCTCTACCCTTATGGTCTGGTGGAATGCACGGAGGACTCTTTAGACATACGTCGAGTTCTTCGTTGTACCTTGTTGTCTTGTACCTGTACCTTGTTGTCTGACCAAGGTTTATCCTTTTCCTTATACAGTTCCGACATATAACGGTGGGACGAATAAATTGAAGATACGTCTTACGTAGTACACTTTACGACCCGACCTACTTCGTGTTCGACCTTAGTTCTAACGTCTCTCTTTATAGTTATTTGAGTCTATGTGTCTACTGTGGTGGGAATACCGTCTTTCGTTTCTTGAAGAACTACTTTCACTCTCACTTTTTCAACCGAATTTTGAGTTGTAAGTCTTTTGATTCTAGTACCGTAGACCAGGGTAGTAAAGTACCGTTTATCTACCCCTTTATTACCTTTGTCACCGTCTGAAATAAAAAAACTGAGGTTTTAGTGACGACTACTACTGATGTCGGTACTTTAATTTTCTACAAGGAACCCCTTTCCGATACTGGTTTGCTCTGTCGTATAATTTTTTGTCTCTGTAATGAAACGGTTGTTTTCAGACAGATCAGTTTAGATACCGAAAAGGTCACCAGTACATACCTACACTCTCAACCTGATATTTCTTTCGACTCGCGGCTTCTTAACTACGAAAACTTGACACCACAACCTCTTCTGAGCTCTCAGGGAACCTGACGTTCCTCTAGGATTTCCTTTAGTCAGGACTTGTAAGTAACCTTCCTGACTACGACTTCGACTTTGACGTTATGAAGCCGGTGGACTACGCTCTTGACTGAGTAACCTTTTCTGGGACTACGGTCTTTTCTAACTTCCGCCCTCCTTTGTCCCTACTGTCTCCTACTTTACAAACCTACCGTAGTGACTGAGTTACCTGTAAATCAGACTCATTCGAGGTCTTCAACCACTATCTGTCCCTTCGGACCTCACGACATCAGGAAACATCTAGTGTTTCTCAGCGCGTACTGACTCGTTGACTTGACTTTACTTGACTGGTACAGTGTATTTTGTTGTACATACACAACGCCGATGACGATGACGATTCAGTGAAGTCAGTACCGGCTGAGGTACACTGGGGTATCTGCCGTCCGGTGGTCGGAGGGAACAGGGACCCTAAGAGGTCCGTTCTTGTAACCTCACCCAACGGTAAAGGAAGAGGTTCCTTTACATACGTAACCTCTGGGAATTATTTGTGTTTACTTTATACAGACACCGTTAATGAGAAGTAAAGACCCTGTGCAGTTTTAAAACATTAATAAAGTTTGTTACTATGATTATAAAATTATCAGTCAGAAACAACCATCTGATTTAATATTTACAATATTATGAATCTATACATAGGACCGGTGTCAATGGGTAAACAAAATCGAACATCATTTGGGACAAAGAGGTAGTAAGTATGAAAGACACAAGAACAAGTAAAGGGAAGTAAAAGTGAAATTTAGATCTATTGACTTTCTGATTCAAAAGGTGACTACTACGTTTCATTTCGTGTCAGTAGTCACTTAGAATGTTTGAAAGACTTTACTCTTTTCCTAAACTAATTTAATTCGTCTATCATAAGTGGACCAGTTTTTACATAATGATTAGTTTAAGGATCCATTTGTTTAAAGTTTAAAATCGGTCTCTTCTTTTTTCAAGAGAGGTACGTTATACTTGTGTCCCAATTACAACCGAGAGGACTATATCGTCAGATATACCGTTACTGTGTTGTATATGTGTATTCAATTACAAATCATTTAACCTGGTTTACAGAGAGACAAATGTAAACCATCTGTGTAAAATTTTACATAATATAATGGAGGGTCACTTTATTAATTCTTCGAGAGAAGATGGATGTCGTCCGACAGAGTCGTATCTTGTGACAAGGAACCTTCGTCCATGATACTGTGTAAAAATTAGTCTCAAGATGATTAATTAGGGGGACCTTACCATGTAGACTCTCTTCGTTTACGTAGGAAAGTAATTTTGGGTTCAGGGAGGGTATTTTTGGTCATTAAAGACAAAAGTAAATGTCTTATCTACTACCCTTAAGTGGTTTAACCGAGGATCACACCATAAGTTCCTCATTCACACTTCCAGTCTTTCGTTTAATTGTGTCTGGAGTTAGTCTACAACTTATCGAAGTATGACTGTTCACGTCCTCCTCTTAATCAATAAATTAAGGTCGACTTATTCTGGTAAATCAACTTTACTCTGTTTAATGACTCATTTGTCAAATTGACGTAGATGTACTCCGAATTATTATAAAATAAACAAATTGGTTTTTAGTTGTTACCTTTATCGTATCTTTGGTCAAAAGTGATGGTAACCATTGATTGTGACAAAGATATAGGGTACCGAAATTATCAGTCCTTTACACACTAAATAACGACAACTTAATCTCTAGACAAAAGTTGTGTTAAATTAATTACACTATTCGTAAATATGTCGTTATTACACCAATGTTCTTCACGTTATACTATTTCATCTTTTTCTATGGTGACTTTCTTATATTTTGATGTTTTAGTAGGACGTCGTCTTTCCTTCCGTCACAGGGAAACGTTTGATGGAGGTTTAGGGTAGAGGTTTGAAGAGGTTACTGGGAGGTTACACTTCTACGAGAGAGTTCTAATATATTCGATTACTTTAGTAAATAGATATGTCTGAGATCAAATTCGAGTATTTCAACATCATATGGTTGGGTTGATTCCGTATTGGTTCGTTTTACTGAATACTTTAGACTTATTTTTAGTTTAGTGACTCTCCTTTTTACATTTTAGGTGATAAATATGTTTTTGTCTTCTTTGGACGTACTTATGATCTAAAATACGTCGATAATTTTTACACATAAAAAATTCTTTGTACCAACTTAATACGGTGAAATGTAAGTTTCGTTTTTTTTTTTTGTTATACATGTTGTTTGACATTCGTAGACTTTTACACACACATTCATCTATTTCTGTTCTTTCCTTATGTGCTCCTATTTTTTTCAACGAGACAATCCTAATATATTAAAACCTTAAAAAGAGAAAGTTTCTGAGAATCATAATAACTATGTAGTTGAATAAGTGATTTCAGGTTACTTGTCTTTTAAGTTTGTTTTTTAGTTGTATCGGTTGTTTCTTTTTAAAATCGGGTACCGAGTCATGTTAAAAGTAAAGTTCGTAATATGAAATTGTACTGTTTTTGACATAGTATCTGACATATACAATTTACTTTTTGAGAACAATACCAACCCCGGGGAGAGAAGGGTGACAAAGTCTTATAAACGTTTTTCCCGTCTTGTTTATCTGTCACCGTAGGTAATCCTCCTGAAGATAATGTCCCTTTAAAAATGAAATTTTGTAATCTTAACGAGTAAACTTATAGTGGGAGTCCCAGAATAACTAGAAACACAAGAATCAAATCCGGACCGAGTCAACGAGTTATTTCTGAAGATATTAATTCTCGATTTACTAATAATAATATAGACTTGTGTTTGAAAAGCCGATGTTAGAAACATATTATCGTTGACACTTATTCTAAATAACCTCTAAAGTCTTATTAATGTACCAGGTAATAACTTTTGTATTATGAGTCACTAAAAATATTTTGACCAGATGATTTAGTCTTCGGGTTCTACTAAATAAAATACTTTGAAAGGTTTATAAATCATTCGAACATTTTTTTTTAACTTTTATATGAAACACATACAATTGACTGAAAAGTCCAGAGATTTTGTTCTCTTTATTTGGTCATTACATAAGATGTCTCTTACATGAGGGTTCTTCAAACCATTATTGTTTGTAGTACTCTTGTTGTATTTTTGATAAGAACATAAAGTAATGATAGGAAAGTATTTATATCCGTCTTCGTATACACGTGTGTGTGTGAGAATACTCACCATCACATTGATACGTAAATCATCTCCGTTGTACAATATTATCGTTGATTACTACTGTCTATTAACCACACTTGAAAGTAGGTTCTATTGAAGACTCCTTTAGTTGGTCCATAGACTATTTACGACAAGTAAAAAAAGTTGTCTCGCTTGACTAGACCGTAGTGTCCTTAAAAACTTAGAAATCTTCTCTCAAGTAGGATTTAACGAAGAGATTACAAATACTCTTCTTTTTGAAAAGAGTTATAGAACTTCTTTTAAACACTTGATTTATTATGTAGTGACGAGATTCGGTTAAACTGTATATCCTAATATTAACATATTATGAAGATCTCGTATATCATATAAATAAAGTATATTTAGTCTGTTATTTCCAATCCTATAAGGGTGGGACCTAATGTCATACATTGTAGAATATCTTTTTTCTTCATTAAACGTCCAATCGGAATAATCTAAACCATATATCCGTCTCCTTTTGACTTTCATGCTATTTCAACTCAAAAATTTTTGCACATCGGTGTGATGGGTGTGGTCGCCAGGATTACTACTATGTCGTCCCATAATGGTAAGGGGGGGGGGTGGACTACCGTCGTCTTGAGACGATAGGGACGTTTCCTCCACGGTTGTTCTGATCACAAAGGACCGGGGGATGAGTCGTCGTCATCATCGTCTAGAATCAGAATGTAGAGGGTCGGTAAGGGTGTCGTCGTTTTTCGTTGGTTTTAGAGGTCAAAGGGTCGAGATATGAGTACTCTTGTTCTACCAGGTCTGAACTACAGAGGGTAGATTGATGAGTTGTCATCCTTTTTTTTATTGTCCGAACTATAGAAGGACCGAGGTTTAGATCACCATCTACCACTGAATCTTTGTTGTAATTAGTTGTGAAGGTGGGTTACTGTTTTCCATCGGGTCCCTCGACAGTGGTGGTGGGGTGGGGGGTCGTTGTCACCGTCTCTAACTCGTCCTTCGATTGACCGTTCCGTTGAGTCACGTCTTGTTCTATTTACGAGACCAGGTGTTTGGGTCACAATGAGTAAGAGGATCACCGTATAGTTCTCCGGACCCCTTAGGGGAAACGGGTGTACCCTATTGGTTGTCCCTGACACCGTATCCTTTTTACGAAGTAGACCGTTAATAATTAATAGAACTTCGTTTACTTTTTTTAATGTTTTAGAGTCGTTTCTTTGTCTTCGTTCCTTTTCTTGGTCTACCTTAATTTTGTGACCTTTTCTGTTTTTTTTTTTTTGCTTTAGTTTTGGAATGACTTACCAGAGTTATGTCCTTACCTCTTGTGTCTCTTTTCTAAATCATTTGGAGTCCTGTATCTTAAGTGTGTTTAACTTTTGGTGTACGTGCGTGTGTGTGTGTGTGTGTGTGTGTGTGTGTGTGTGTGTGTGTGTATTCTTGTCCCGGAGTCTCTGGACCCTCCGTTATTGTTTTCTAGATTATAAACATAGTGACCTATTCCTTTTCTCTTACCATAAGTTTTTCTTCAATTTAGGAATTTTTACCGATTTCTTTCGAGAGGTTTTTTCTTTCTTTTATTTTCGTTTTCTTCCGCACTTTGAAGTCTTTCCTTTTCCTCCTTATTTTCTTACTTATTATATGCCTACTGATATGCCACTCAAAGAATTTAGTATGAACTACAGTATGAGTTACAAAAATATAAATATATAAAATTATAGATATCGTTGGTACTTCGTTCGATATCCCACTATATCAAAATTTTTTGATATTCATGTAGTTCTAAATGTTTTCATAGGTTTAGTAATATCCTTCTTTTCTTGTGTCTTTGTTCTTTCACTCCCCCCTCTTTTATCATTTATATACAATTTTACCATCTGAATACGTATTGTATAGTTATTAAATAGATATTTACCGTATTTATGTGTTTTCTCTAGTCGTCTCACCTATTTTTGGTCATGTGTTGATATACGGTAAATGTGTTTTAAGTGAAGTTTGTTTCTTCTAACTCAGATGTCCCTACCTTTTATATATATTAACTTTGTGGTTTTATTCACCCTCATCGATACAATTATATGAAAAGTCTCGTTTTTCGTTTAATGAGTCAAACTTTGCCCTGTAATTTGTTATTACTTTCCTATTTAGGTAGTTTTTATAGATCTCTAGGATTTACACACACATAGTTTGTTCTCCGACGTTTTGTCCACTTCGTTTTGGACTCGACATGTGTCTTTATCTATTTAAGTACTAATATAATTCTTTAAGTTGTGGAGTCAACGTGGTCAATTATTTGATTGGTCTTTAGTCCTTTCTGCATTTTTTACTTGTTATATGACAGTTGGTTGTCGTGGATTAATTGTAAATATCTTGTGAGGGTGTGATATCGTTCTATCCATAATAAAGGTTCGTGGGTGATTTGTAAGTGTTCTATATGGTATATGACTCAGTGTTTTGTTTAGAGTTATTTTAACCTTGTGCACATGTGGACACCACCTAAGTACAACTACATACCATTTTGGTTGTGTCACAACATTTCATTTTTTTTATTATTATTTTAATTTAAAATTTTTTAATATATCTTATACAAGAGACTTATATTAACTTAGTTTGATTTTTAGTTATCTTTCTTGTGTTATATAAAATTTCTGTTTATAAATTTTTAATTTGTTACATGTAGATTTATTGGTAGTTAGTTTTTCCTTCAGAGAACGATTTAAAACCTTTCATGATCTTTAATTTCTTTTACTTGTGTGTTATATAGTTTTAAACATCATATGTTAATTTCGTTACGACTTACTCTTTACGTATGTTGTCTTTTCTCTTTTCGGTAGTTCATTTATACGAATCAAGGAAGGAGTTCCACTATCTTTTTCCTTCTCGTTTTATTTGGACTTTTTTGTATTCCTTATTTTATTATTTCTTTTGTTATTTAAATTTTTATATCTCTTTTGTTTTCCAACCTAGAAACACCGATCAACCGTAAAATTGATTACTCCGTTTTTTGGAAGATGTTTTAATCCTAAACGATACATGATATATTCCAGAAAGGTTGACCGTGATCACCATTTCTTGGACGAACGGTTACGTCCTCTACATTCCCTGTACCCAAACTAGGGACCCAGTCCTTCTAAGGACCTCTTCCTTTACCGATGGGTGAAGTCATAAGAACGGACTTCTTAGAGTGTCTGTCTCCTCGGGGTACCTGCCCGTATTGCAACGTTTCTCAACCTGTACTGACTTCACTGAAACGTGTGTGTGTGTGTGTGTATAATTTTTATTTACATCTACGTTAGTAGTCAATTTGATTATTTGACGTTGAGGGTTTAATTAAGACACTGAAACTTTCAATCTTCTTTTAATCTATAATATAGTCTTCAGTAATAAATCAGATATGTCTTTTTAGACACTACCTGAAAATCTTATACCGATGAGTTTGAGGATTGGTGAGTATGGAAGAAGAGAGGGTTATTAAACATTTATACCATGACTTCGAAATACTAAAGTTTATTGTTAAGTTATACAATTTCTGAGTTTTCCCCTGAGGATAAGTATGTATATATATGTGTTTTAGATTTTGAAATTTAGATATAAAATTTCTATACCCTGTCAACTCATCCCTTCTACGAAAACATAATTCCGTCCTATTCCCGTAAGAGTTTTGTTCGTCTCCCGTTATAATGTAAATAACATGAATATCCGCTCCTATCGATATTGAAGATCTTTTCTTGTATTTGATCTTAAAACCTTTCCTTCCTCTTGATTAACAGTTCAAGGATTTGACCTCTTATTATAACACATACACACATAAACAAATTACTATTATACAAAAGATGATTTTCTTTTTGTTTAAACTTCCAGAATCTATATTTGATCTTTTTGCACATTCTACACGTTAAATTCTAAGTTGTATCATTTCTACAGTTCAGTAACCTTACGATCCTTTCTGACTTCCGTTCTCCTCTTTCCCTGTTGTCTCCTACTCTACCAACTTACCGTGGTGGGTGATTTGCCTGTACTTAAACTCTTTGAGTCCCTCTATCATCTCCTGTCTCCTCGGATCACAAGACGTCAGGGGCCCCAACGTTTCTCACCCTGTACTGAATCACTGACTCGTTATTGTTGTTGTACAAATAACGGTGTATTAAGTTTTATTGGTTCTATACATTTGTTGGGGTTGTGAGTAGTTATCTAATTACCTATTTCTACACAATGTATATGTGATACCTTATGACAAATAGGTTCTCCTTTCTTCTATAGGAAAGTAAACACTGTCGGAACTCGTGTAATAAGATTCACCCAATTCAGTCTGTTTCTGTTCATGGTATACTATAATGAAAATGCACCTCAGTTTTTTTTAATTTGGACATTCCTTGTCTTATTTTATCACCAATGGTCCCTTACACCCATTCTATATTCTCTCTCCCATTTTTGAAAATAATTCATCATTTTTTTTTTTTTTCGGGTATCGATTAATTGTGTCGTTACTTGTATCTGTTTTTATAACATGATATTAAGACATTACACTATTGATAGTGATGTTCCCTTGACATAGTGTTAAATATTTACGTAGTAACTTTTCTGGGACTGAGACCCTTTCTAACTTCCGTCCTCTTCCCCTGTTGTCTCCTACTCTACTAACCTAGGGTAGTAACTGAACTACCTGCACTCAAACTCATTTGAGACCCTCAACCACTACCTGTCCCTCCGGACCCCACGACGTCAGGTACCCCAGCGTTTCTCAGTCTGCGCTGACTCGCTAACTTGACTTGTCTTACGTGACATGTAGAATTTGAATATGTCACAATGTCTAGTTTAATTAAGTTATTTTACGAATAATTTATTATTAGTAAAGTTAAGAGAAGTAAAGTTAAACATCTATGTCTTTTTGGAATCACTAGAATGGAATCCACTGACTGTCGAAATTGATGTGTCTTTACTCCTCTTTCTATGAAATCGAAATAGAATCGTTTGGTTAAGTTTAGTAAAAGTCGTACACAAATCCAATAACATTTAAGGTCTCTATTCTGACCAAATACTACTTGACGATCTCACCCACGTCGTTCTTTTCCTACTTTTTTGGTTATCGTCTCAAGTTTTACGTCAAGAATTGACGAAACTTTTCTTAACATCTCGTAAAATTCGTCCACGTTTGTTTCCCTTCTTTATAGAAAATTGTCTTTAAAATAAACCAATAGGTCCTTTATGAAGACAGAGACCTCCTTATGTAAGTAAACGAGACAAATCAATACACTTAAAGTAGATGCGTATACATGCGAAAACAATACGTTTTACGGTACCCCCACAAAAATCACGAATAAAAGAAGACAGAGAGAGAGAGAGAGAAATGTAATTCTTAATGTATAGTTCCCTGTTATATAATAAAACACCGTTTTATGTATTGATGTCCGTTTCGTCCTTCTTCGTAAATTTACGACAACGATACCTATCTTAGAACTCCGGTTATTATAAAAGATTAATCTTCAAACGAGACGTAGTAGGAAAAGTTTAGGTAATACCAAAATTTGCAATTTGACACCACCAAAAAGTTTATAACGAACCTATTACCACTAATCCTTTTACAACTTTATTTACAGGTGACCCACGGGGATGGACTTAACAAGAGTCCGTTAATTTTTACTCTTATAGGATATGTCTTAAGGTAGTAAATACGGTGGTTATGAGGAAGACACAGGGAATAAAACTCTTTTACGAGATTTAAAGAACGTCTAGGGTTTAATTTATTTACAACAAGGAACTAAGAGGTGGTGTCGTCGTATAATCCTATTGGATTTGTCTAACAAAAATTAGTTATCCGGAACAAAAGAAATCTCCTCAAATTCAAATATCTGTTCTTTCATGTCCCAAAGGTGTAGGAGGGAAAGAGATACATGTCAAAGGAAATTTTAAGTGTAAAACACAGTCATACCATGTTAGTAATGTTGACAATTTTTCTTTCTTGTACAGGTGTTGTCTCAGTGAATACGATTGTAGGTGGTTCTGAATTTTGGATTTGGGTGACGTTAGAGTCAGAGAGGGTACTCACCTTAAAATTTGGTTTTAGTCAAATTTAAGACCAGTTGTGGTACCTTCATTAAACGGATTTTAGGGATTATAAGGAGATTTCCGTCTACTAGAATGAACGTGGTTATGAGGTAAAATTAAAGGAACGGGGTGGTAAAAGGACGGATATTTTTAAAAAGAAAAAATTTTACCTCCTATTAACGAACTGTTCCGACACAATCAAACACGATATGTTGTCACACTTAGGAGATATTCATATGTATATAGAAGAAAGAGAACTTTGAGGAAGGGTACGGGGGTAGAGGGTAAAAGTAAAACATGTTGAGGATTTTCACGGAGAGATGAACGGTCTACTCTATGCTGGCCCAGGTTCTTGACACCTAATTTTGGTTAATCTATAAATTTAAATGAGTCAACTTAAATTCAAAAAATTGTGTAGACCACTTGGTTATGACTGTGTAATAATTGACCTAAAGGTATCAAATGTAGTCCTAAGTGAGAAACACTATGTGTAAGGTACTCAAAGTTTTCTACGTAGTACTGTATAAAGGTAGTGATAACATAGTATATCTTATCAAAGTCCCAGGTTTTTTAGGAGAGGAGAGAGTAGGGAGGGAATGTTGGAGTATTGGGGATCGTTGGTGACTAGGGAAATGATAGTATTGTCGAAAGGAAAAGGTGTTTCAGTATCTTAACCTTAGTATTTTATTTGTCGGAGGAATCCATCCAAAGAAAGTGAATCGTTACACGAACATTATAAAGTGGTACACAGAGGTACCGAACCATCGATTAAAGAAAATTGGAGACTTATTGTAAGGTAACAGATCTACCTGGTGTCAAACAAACAGGTAAGTGAATAACTTCCAATAGAACTGACGAAAACACAAAACCGTTAACACTATTTCTACGATATTTGTAAGTATAAGTTTACAAACGTATCTGGAATCAAAAGTCCAATAAACCCATATATGGTTCTTCGTTCTGATGATTTAACATACCCTTCTCATACACCTCAAGACATTCTTTGGCGGTTTGACATAAGGTCAAACTGATATAGTAAAAAGTAAGGGTGGTCGCTACTTACTCACAGACAACGAGGTGTAAGAGTAGTAAAAAACGGTCACAAAACTTAACATCGGTAAGTTTATCTACTCATCGTCATAAGGTAACAAAATTAAACGTTAATCGGGTACCGTATACTACAATTCGTAGAAAAATGTACTAAGAAACGGTAGACGTATAGAAGTTCCTACACAGAGAGAAGTCTATAGACCAGTTGAAAACTTAACCTGACAAAAGAAAAACTACTTAAAATACTCGAGGAACATATACAACCTATAACAATGAAATATTCTATACATAAAACGATTCTAAAAGAGGGTCGGACACCAAATAGAAAATTAAAAGAATTTTCAGAAAGTATCCAGTCTTCAGAAATTAAAGTGACTTTAAGTTGTTCGTTAAAAATGAAAGTATCTAATACGAAAATCACGACATAGATTTGTTAGTAGTGGTTTGGTTCCGTGTTATAAGGTAAAAAAATTTTACCACTATAGGTCCGGTGTGTATTCTCCACCGAATCCGTCATCGTAAAAATTTCAGGTAGGGACGGGGACGTTAAAAGTACGTACTGAAATCACTCTTTGATGATGATTCTTTCATTGGAATCTCAGTAGAATCAAATAGTACCAAGAATTTCGGATTCTTGAGGATCAAATATCTCTGGAAAGAGTTAGACAAGTACTTTTGACGGACAACGAAGAAGTAAGGATTCATGTTTCACACAGGGTCTATGTACTTATGTATTGAATATTTCGGAAACTACTCTGAAGTAACATTCCAAAAGAAAATTATGTCGTGTCGTTGTAAAGTTACATTCTTAATACAACAGTTTTAAATCGTTCTAGGCTTCTACAAAGGAAGAAATATTCTTTTTATAGTGAAATTTTTATTAATGTATAAAGGTACAAGGTGACTTTATAAAACCCAGTGTTTAACCGTTTCGTAGTATAAACAAAGTTTTCACAAAGGTACCACAGTATAAACGACCTAATTTTTCGTGGTGTGTAATGTTATAGGACCATGGTACTGTAAGATCAAATAGGTGGAGAGCTATTGAAGGTGTACGAAGAGAGAGAGGTTTCGAAAATGACAATGACGTATTAAGTCTGGGAGTAGTAGGAGGTTTGCTAAAAAGTGAACGGAAGTACTGTGGGTAAGTAACTTAAGGGTGACATATATCTAATTTCCCGTTAAATGAATCGTTCTGTACCCCCTGAGACATTCGGTATAGACAATCAAGTTTTCATGTGGTTCAGACAGTTTTGTGTTACGAACCAGGTGTCTTCACTACTCCTTATACTTTTCGTTTAGACCGTCTAGAGACTCTAGTAGCACGATAAGGAGTTGGAGTCAGTTAGGAGAGTTTGGGACGACAACGAGATTATTCTTTCAAATACATTTTAAGGTTTAGGAAACAATGATAAAGTTGTTAGCAGTGTTATAGAAGTGGTCCTCATCTAAGATAGATTTCTTTGTCGAAATAAATGTGTAAGGATTCTTCGTTAAGGAGTAAGTAAGTTCAAAATCGAACTTTAACGTCGTTAAGTGAGTGTAGAAATCCGAGGTGAAAATTAAGATCAAAAGAACGACAAAGGTGTTGTGGACGTCACTGAAGAAAATGACTTCAGAACTTGGGGAGTTTCAGTAGGTACTCCCAACCTTACCTAAAAAGAGACCTAAGTCAAGTCAAGTCAAGTCAGTGAGTCAACACAGCCTGAGAAACGCTGGGGTACTTAGTGTCGTACGGTCCGGAGGGACAGGTAGTGATAGAGGGCCTCAAGTGTGTGAGTACACGTAGCTCAGCCACTACGTTAGGTCAGTAGAGTAGGAGACAACAGGGGAAGAGGAGGACGGGGGTTAGGGAGGGTCGTAGTCCCAGAAAAAGCTACTCAGTTGAGAAGCGTAATCCGAAATCGAATTCCCTTAAAACACCGACTAAACTAGATAGGTCTGGTAATTTTGAAGGACACATAGTTGTTATTCAGACGAAGTGACAGAATAGTACGTGCACAAGTGACCTCATCGTAAAAATTAAAGGTAGTTCTTGAAAAAGAAACGTAAGTATTGAACCGATTAAGAAAGTGTTTCCTCCGAATAGAAAGTCGGATAGTGTCGAAATCGTACAGAAGAAGTGATTTGAGTTAGTAAAGATCAAAAACAAAATTTAACTCTCTCTACAACGAATAGGAAAGTGAACTTGTGTATCTCCTGTGATATTCCAATTATTGACTACATTAAAATTATCCCTCCAGACCTTCTCCCCCAACCCTAGTCCTCTTATAGACCAGTCGCCTCGATATTCTCATGTGTTTGTAATTAAAATGGTAGTATAAACTCATGTCAAACACCGTCAAATGTTAAACATTTTTGGTGCTATAAACGTTTCGTGTTTTTCGATTCACGTTGTTTTACTCCATACGGACATAAACCGTAGACGTTGTAGTGGATCGTAGGTAAACCAGTGTGTCATCCCCCTGAAAGGACCATCGAGTCGACCAATTCTTAGACGGACGTTACGTCCTCTGGGGTAAAACTAAGGACACAACCCTTCTAAGGGGTCTCTTCATTGTCCGATGGGTGAGGTCATAAGAACCCGAAGGGACCACCGAGTCGACCATTTCTTAAACGGACGTCACACCCTCTGGACCCAAGTCAGGGACCCAAACCTTCTGGGTGACCTCTTCCCTTACCAACGGGTAAGGTCATCAGTCAGGACCTCTTCAGGTTCCCCAACGTTTCTAAGTCTGTGATGACTCACTAAAAGTGAAGTGAAGTCCACGAGTATTCAAATAATTAATCTGTTAAAGTCTTCAGAAGTCATAACCAGGTCAGGTAATTATACACTAAAAGTATATACCGACGTAATTATGAATATATAATGATTTGTAATAACTAACAGGTACATGGTCCTTGAGACGATACGTGATTTTTATGTTTCTTATTCTATCTCAGGGATGGGGATTCCTCGGACTTTAGATACCCCCCTTTGTACGAAAATTTGTGTAATGTAATGTCTAACAACACATGAGAGAATTCGCATCTGAGGATTCTGGTGTTTCTTCTTCTGGTTGTCCTAAACCCCAACACCTCATCTCTCCGGAAGGATCTCCTCTACTCTAGATTTAATCCAACTCGATATTTCTTATCCTAAGTGAACACCCATAAAGGGTCTACTTTACTCACGTATATATGGAGTTCTCTGTATATATTCTTACGAGTATCGTCGAATTAAGTATCATTTAAGTTTCACCTTTGATAACTTTACAGGTATTCGTCATATTACTTAAAAATTTACCAACGTTTAAGTATATTACCTTATGATATATCATTACTCTTACACACTTGATGACGATGTACGTTGTTACACCTACTTAAAGTATTTGTTACAACTCGTTTTCAATATTTCATTATATATGTAAATATAGTTTAAAATTTTTGTCTTTTTTATTGGATGTTAATACCACTAATCCAAATCTGTCTTCCTTTATCAAACTCCCTAGTATTTCTCTAAAAAATCTCAATGACATTTCTCTTAAATCAATACAAGAAAAAAAAGTAGACCAATGTACTTACATAAGTACCTATACTTTTTTATATACTCTTATTCTTTATACCATTTCCATTCTTTGTTGTTAGTCAATTTAAAATAACTTTGAGTTTCAAGGTCCGTATTCTAAAATTCTCCATTTCGACCTCCCTAGTATCTCCCTGAATATTAACAATTCACCTCTAACTCGAAATAGGACTTCTCTTAAATCTTCTGTATTTGATAAAATTTATCTTTCCCCTATACTATGAAAGTGATAAATTTCTACATGGACCTACGAGATCCTTTTTATCAAACCTGCCCTATTTTTTACTGTTGTCCTTCTGTTTTGTCTACAGATAACCTCGTCATACCCACTCTTTATTTAATATAATTCCAAAATCCCGTCTACCTCTTTTCGTTTATATAAGACCTATAAAACTTCTATCACGACCTTGTTAAGTCCATAATATATCTAAATTACTTCGCTCTTTAATTCTAAAAATCCAAAGACCTAATCAAATACCCTTAAGTAGAGTACATTATCTGTCAGAAAATCGGTATCCACAAACAAAACTTGAGATTCAGACTTATCACTCCCTGGTCTCGGTACTTATGTATTACGGTCGTAGACAGACGGGGTAGGGACATATAAATCTTATCGGATCAGTATTTGTCTGTGGTCACAGTATGACGAGTCATCTCATCATAGAGTGAAAAAAGGTGTTATGAGAGGACGACATCAGATCGATACCGCAACTAAGACAAATGAAACAGTGAGAAACGTCGGTCAGGACGGGATTGGGAAATAACGGACTAGAACTAAGAAGTGTAAGAAAACCATGTAGTAAAGGGTATGACACTAGACATTCCTTCGTCTTAGTTTTAGTGGTCCCTTTGAATCACTAGTTAGTCTAACACTCTGTTAAAGGTAGTGTCGATGGAATTTGTATTTTTGACCCCACACAAACAAAACGTTTCCATAACGGTACTTACTTTAATCCAGGCGGTGTTTAAGTACAACCACAGAATTGGGGGTCACACTAGCATGAACTTTTACCCCAGGAAACCTCCATTAATACAAGTCTATTCCAGTACTGTCCCTAACCCCCACCCACCCTCCAAAGTATTACCCTACTCATTGGAATATTCTCCTTCTTTATGGTCTAGAGAGAGACGGTACACTATTGTGTCGTTCTTCCATCGATAGATATCGGTGCTTCTGTCGAGAGTGGTCTTGTACTGATACGATCGTTGGACTAGATCCTTGAGGTTGAAACTCTTTTATTAAGAGACAACAACTTCGGTAGGTCAGGGAACTTAAAACGATACCGTCGGGACCAACTAATTATATCTATATCTTGTGTTTCCGTTGTTTACCTCGACCGGACGTATTACCTTACTGTGGTCCTTCACCTTCCAACTGTCCTCGTACTTAATAAGAGAAGAATGGAGACCTCGATGTACTCGACAACAGAGAGGAAGAGAGACACTAAAAAGAAGTCTGAAGAAAGAGTATTCTAACTAAAAGAGTTCAAAAGGTGTATCCAGGATTGTACCAATTGGGACTTACCGTCGGAGCCAAGGACTCAGATCTAAAAGAGTCAAGGTCCCCAGTCTTCACTCGTTTATTTTCTTAACAACACAAGGTTAAGATTCAAAGATCGTACCTCTTATACTTATCAAGAGGGACCTAGTCCACAGATGGGGAAGAAGTAAATTAACACCGAATTCCACTTTCAGAATATTAGGTGATAAGTGGGTCATCCGTATGTCTCGTCCGAGAGATTCTTTATTCACATACATGTTCTAGTCTACAGGCTGGTCGAGTTCTCTACACACAGGAGACTCCATAATATTTACATAGAAAGATCCTTCACTATACACAGAAACATCTAACACTGACGAAAATTGTCGTGTACAGATGAACAAAACAATAAGAAGAGAGGAGGAGTTTAATAGTGGTCTTAACTTTCTCTGTGTACATAGGGTTACAAGTAACGTCGTGACAAATATTATCGGTCCTGTACCTTTGTTGAATCTACAGGTAGTCGTCTACTTACCTATTCTTTCGACACCATGTATATGTGTTACCTCATAATGAGTCGGTAATTTTTCTTATGTAAACTTAGTCAAGACTACTCTACCTACTTTGGCCTCGGTTAATATGTCTCACTTCATTCGGTCTTTCTTTTTGTGGTTATGTCATATGATTGTGTATATATACCTTAAATCTTTCTACCGTTACTGCTGGGACATACGTTCTGTCGTTTTTTCTGTGTATACACATATTGCCTGAAAACCTGAGTCTCCCTCTCCCTCTCCCACCCTACTAAACCCTCTTACCGTAACTTTGTACATATGATAGTACATTCTTAACTTAGCGGTCAGATGCAGGCTACGTCCTATGTCGTACGAACCCCGACCACGTGCCCCTACTGGGTCTCTCTACAATACCCCTCCCTCCACCCTCCCCCTAAGTACAAACCCTTGCGTACATGTGGACACCACCTAAGTACAGTTACATATCGTCTTGGTTATGTCATAACATTTCATTTTATTTCATTTTTATTTTTAATTTTTTTTAATAGTAGTCGTATTCAGATGAGCAAAGTAAAGAAGGATAAAAAGTAAAAGACGGAAAAAACCAAAAAGTGGGACGAGAAGAGGAGTAGGAGGTGTTGTAAAAGGAGAAGGAGGAAGATAAGAAAAAAAAAGAGAAAAATACAGAGAGAGGGAAAGAGAAAAGGAGGAGAGAAGGGGTAGGGAGGGAGAAAGATAACAGAAATTTTCGGTCCTCACGTAACTAGGAATGTTTCCTATATGGAGATAATGGTCTTTGTGATTAATTACCTTATACTATCACTCTTCTCTGACTGTGACAGTTTCAATTACTGTTTAGTGGATGTTATTCCATATAAATTTCATTTTGGCCGACACAATAAGTACGATAAACTTTTATTCTTATCGTAATTCATGTGTAAAGACTTCCCAAAGTGACAAAGTAGAACCTATCTATTAACGGTGACTAATAGATGGTTCCACATGGACTCCGAAAAATCTCTAGAATCACAATTTTAAGTAAGGTCCTACTGAAAGAGAGACTTTTCTCTTACGGTCCTCTTTAATATGATATCTCCTTATTACCCTTACTTTTTGACATCACGTATTTATTACTACTCAGGGGATCTTAAAAGTCAAGTATTTTCGGTCAGTTCCAATTTGTTTCCGTTTAGATAACCGTCATATCAGTGTGTGACGGGGTGGGTGAATAATCTTTACGGGAACTTCCGGTCTTATAAAAAGATCACGATGGAAGTCACTATAAGAAACTTTCTTACAATAGGTGTAACTCAAGAAACGGTTGTCTTAAAATGTTTTCCGACGTGAGACCTTTAGAGTCGTATGTCAATATTGGGGTCCTGGTGTCCTGTAACCACTCTGAAATTAATGAACCACCAATGGATCATCGATCTATAAATTAACTGATACCATGATTAGTAGACATTTCTCGATGACGAAGGAGGAGAAGTTATTTTCAAGTAAGTTTATTTTATTCTCTCTTTTTATTTTGGGCTCATTCGGAAATTTCTTTGTTTTGTGACTTTGTGATAATGTGAAGTAGGATGGTATTCCTTTTCTATATATAAGGGATTAGTTTGTTGGGAACCTGACGTTCCTCTAGGTTAGTCAGGTAGGATTTCCTCTAGTCAGGACCCACAAGTGACCTTCCTGACTACAACTTCGACTTCGAGGTTATGAAACCGGTAGACTACGTTTCTCGACTGAGTAACCTTTTCTGGAACTACGACCCTCCCTAACTCCCGTCCTCCTCTTCCCCTGTTTCCTCCCACTCTACCAACCTACCGTAGTAGTTGAACTACCTGTGCCCAAACCCACCTGAGGCCCTCAACCACTACCTGACCCTCCGGACCGCACGACACCAAGTACCCCAACGTTTCTCAGTCTGGAGTGACTCGCTGACTTGACTTGACTTGACTTAGTTTGTTGGGGACTATATAAAAGGAGGTACCTTTGTTTCCGATTAAACGGGTTTCGTTACTAATTAGGACTAATAATTCTAAAAGAGTCACGTAAATTCGTTCATAAAAATATCATGGATATCGTATGTTCCTCGAAGGGACCATGGAGTGACGATTTCTTAGGTGAACGGATACGTCCTCTGCACCCAAATTGGGGACCCAGTCCTTCTAGGGGACCCTTTACCGTTAGGTGAGGTCATAGAACAGACCCCTTAAGGTACCTATCTCCTCGGACCAACCAATCTCAAGTATCCCAACGTTCTCAAGCTATGTTGAAGTGTTGATTTGTTGTTGTTAAAGTGTGTTCAGCGAGTCAACACAGGTTGAGAAACGTTGGGATTCCTGACATCGTACGGTCCGGAGGGACAGGTAGTGGTTGAGGACCTCAAATGAGTTTGAGTACAGGTAACTCATCCAGTACGGTAGGTTGGTAGAGTACGAGACAGCAGGGGAAGAGGAGGACGGAAGTTAGAAAGGGTCGTAGTCCTAGAAACGTTTACACAGTGAAGTAGTGTAGTCCACCGGTTTCATAACCTCAAAGTCGAAGTCGTAGTCAGGAAGGTTACTTATAAGTCCTGACTAGAGGAAATCCTACCTAACCAACCTAGAGGAACGTCAAGTTCCCTGAGAATTCTCAGAAGAGGTTTTGGTGTCAAGTTTTCATAGTTAAAAAGCCGTGAGTCGAAAGAAATATCAGGTGGAGAGTGTAGGTATGTACTGATGACTATCTATCTAAACTGATCTACCTTAAAACAACCGTTTCATTACAGAGACGAAAAATTATACTTCAGATACAACCAGTGTCGCATAGAAGGTTTCTCGTTCGTAGAAAATTAAAGTACCGACGTCAGTGGTAGACGTCACTAAAACCCCGGGGGGTTTTATTTCAGAGAGTGACAAAGGTAATAAAGGGGTAGATAAACGGTACTTCACTACCATGGCCTACGTACTTAAATCAAAAGACTTATAACTCGAAATTCGGTGGAAAAAGTGAGAGGAGAAAGTGAAAGTAGTTCTCCGAGAAATCAAGAAGAAGTGAAAGACGGTATTCCCACCACAGTAGACGCATAGACTCAAATGACCATAAAGAGGGACGTTAAAACTAAGGTTGGACACGAAGTAGGTCACGTCGTAAAGGGTACTTCGGGGTCATTCCTTGTTTATATACACTATACCGGATATGTAGAATCTTGAATTTTAGATCTTCCTTTTTCGTCTGTACGTCTACCCACATATAATCTCAATGAATCTGTATCGTCTTACACGTGTTGGTTCATTTTCTCCTCGTTTCTCTTTTATCGAAAGATAGTCCTCCACCCAAACTCATCCAGGAACGTTCTAAATTCCGTATTTTCTTTTTTAAGATCCGTATCCACCCTTCACTTACCCACTCTTTTCTTTACTCTTGGTCTTGAACCTACTATATAACTGATCTTATATTTTCTCGTCTACCTACTGTATAATGTTCCCTGTTTATCCAATGTAAAATACTTACTGACTTTACGAATACTTTCCACCCTTTTTACTCTTTTACTGTAATTCCTACTGATGTTAAAATTACACACCACTGACCTGTCTACCACTTTAGCATTCTCTCTTATGTACTCTAATTCTAATGCACAAACTTCTTCATTACTATATAATCTGAAATATGTATGACTCCAACTTGATGTGTTTATATAAGTATTTTTAGTGTAAATATTTTAGTCAGAGTTTACGTACAGGTGTTAATTTATACTCACTATAAATCTGTACACTCGTGACTTATTTCCCTTCTCAACTTAAGTCATCTTATCTGTGTCGTACGGGCTTTTTCGTGTCGCGTGTACTGTCAATACCTATCTGCAGACCCCTTGGTTTTGGAATACTTAATGTATTTTTTTCTCAACAGACACTTCTTGTACTTTTATATTTCAGTCTCATTTCAATTCTCTTCTTACATTTCTTCTGAAACGGTCTGATTTTATCTACTCAAGATTTTTCTTGTATCAATTATCATAGTATGGACAACAATATCCTGACAGTTATCTTATGTAAAAATTTTTAGGATTTGAATATTTATGTATATGTACCCGAAGGGTCCACTACGATCGTCATTTCTTGGACGCACAGTCACGTCCTCTGTATTCTCTGCGCTCAAACTAAGGACCCAGCCTTTCTAAGGGACCTCCTCCCGTACCGTTGGGTGAGATCGTAAAAACGGACCTCTTAGGGTACTTGTCTCCTCGGACCGTCCGATGGTAGGTATCCCATCGTTTCTTAGTCTGTGTTGACTTCGTTGAATCGTGTGTGTATGTATATATGTATGAAACAACAAAACAAAGATTTAGTATAGTCCTCGGACCGTCCGATGTCAGGTACTCCAACGTCTTCTCAGTCTGTACAGAATCGTTGATTTGTTGTATGTGTATGTGTGCGTATATTTTCGTATAAATTCGTGTCCACTGCTTACTTACTTACTCTTTTTTAATGATATACACATTAATATGTATATTCTTAATATATATGTATAAATCTATATCTAAAGATCAAGACAGATGTAATTGATTCTCATTTCCAATGTTATTCATATGGGTTCAGTTGAAGTAACTTTGAAATAAGGGAGAGTCCTAATTGTTACAGATAAGGATTATGGACCCACATTTGGTAAAGGTTTACTCCGGGTTAAGAAGGAGAGAGAGAGAAACGTTTTAGGTCACCGATTGTCGAGTTGGTCTTCGGTTTGTCTTTGGAGATATATCATAAACATACAGAGTCCACGATAGTGTGACGGATGACATCGAACTTTCGTTTCTATGTGATACCTATGAAAAATTTGGAAGTATAACCCATCAGAAACATGTTAGTAAATTTGGTGAGACTTATCAAGTGACACTTTCCTTCCGATACTTACTTAATAAGTGACTTCGTGGACCGGTTACAGAAGTCTCGTCTATGACCTTCTCGAGTAACGAATTTTACCAAAGACAAGTTTTTTATCGAACTTTTCTTTAGGATGAGATCTATATAAGGTCTCACGGTAATACCAAATAAATTTCGGAATACTTTTTAACTTCTGAAGGAATGATCTAGAGAAAGTTCCTGTATTTTTTATCTAATATTAAGGATCGTCTAAGACACACCGTATCCCTAGTGTCGTCCTCCTTATAAATCTTTTGTAGAATTCGTAGAAGACAAATAGGGAGTTTATGTACAAATAATGGATAAGTCGAACGTCTGACACGAAACAAGTACCCTATAGTTCCCGAAATATAATTACTTTTGATATAAGTTTTGTGCATTAGTCCAAATTTGAAGTTTTATAGAAATCGTAATTAGGGTCCCTCCATTTGATTTAGTTGACGAAAGTATCTTTTCAGAAGACTGATCCGAGTTTCCCACTAAATGTCACTGTACAACGAAAACTTTGATTAGACATGTACCCCTTTATTAAATACTTGAACGATGTACAATAAGGAATGAAGGTTTTACTATGGTGTAAGTGGAAATGGAGATTTTTTCTGTCATTCCTTTAAGGTAGTATCCTTGTTTCATATAAAGTACCGTTTCAACTATGTTTTGGCTCTAGATAAACGTAAGGGTAGACCTTATCCATACATTGACTAATCTTCCCAAGAACGAAGTTTCTGGAAACTCTTCCTAACGAAAGAAGTTTATAGTGTTTAATATCTGAAAAAAGGTGATATGAGATTGAGTCATGAAGGTATCAAGACCAGGGTTTCGTTACGTTTAACATCGGTCACAAAATTTTATAAGTTTCTTAAAATAGACGTTCTTCCGATCCTTCATACCAATACGTCTCGAGAACTCCTACATCGTGGTGCTATGTCAAAAGTTATAAGTACATAAGTGTCACGTTGTTAGGAACAAGGTGAGGGAACCAAAACTGATTCTTCAATTTACTATGGTTAAATAAAATCTCAAAGGAAAAAGGGGACTCTATTAGTGATCGTCAGGTGAAATCAGAAACTCAGTCTTTCACTACGTAAAGTATCTTGCTTCTTTTTTAGGTTTTATATTTCTTAAGTATTTTAGAAATACTCATTCATCTGACTTTTAGGCAAGTACATGGGCTTTTCCATAAAGATGAAACTTATCCATTTCCGTTGAATTGACTGAACTTGTTTCTATCGTAAACCTACGACGAAGTCTTGGTAAGATGAATATGTTGTATGGATAACTCCGACGTCATTAAAATTGAGTATACCGTTGGATCACTGTAGAAGAGATCAATTCGAATAGGAATAAGTCTAGTGAGTAAACGGAGTACACCTGTGTGTAGATTAAAAATTGATATAAGTAAACGTGTGTGAATAAAGTATAACGGATCAATTCACAAGATTGAAAGTCATAGTAGACGTGTCTCGTCTGTAAGTTATCTATAAATACGAATCATTGTGTTTGTTGTATTTGTTTCACTCGTCAGTTATTTATGACGACTATCTGATAACAATAAGATTCGTAAAAAGTTTTATAGTAAATCCTCTCAATAAAAAGTTCAGTCACTAAATAAACTATAGTAAGTAGTACAAATTCATTACCTTTCATCTTACCGTATAATTAAATAAAACTTTATTCGGAAGGTCGAATAGTGTAAATTCTTAGAGAAGGTTTACTGACAACGACTGGGATTGTAGTTGACCGTGGTAAAAATCACTTTGGGAGAGGACAGGTTTAAGTGACTTATAAGAGGAAAGTTTGAAGTAGTAGTACATTTAAAATAATACTCGATACAAGTGGACCCGTACTTGTCTCCTATTTATCCATGACATGTGTTTTTTATAAAGTATAGGACGTACTGTCCTCAAATTATGTTATTTACTCAAAGACACTCATTCTTTTTTTAGAGATACAATATTTCCGGTAAAATTAAATCTCCCTTATATGGAAATATAATCAATTCAGTTCCCCCTCAACAGTCTCTATTTATTAAACCATCACCACGTATGTTTACAGTCATCAGATGTCGTTATGAGACTTATTGAAGTATGTTTCATACGGACTTGACTTACGACGACGACGACGATTCAGCGAAGTCAGTACAGGTTGAGACACGCTGGGGTATCTACCGTCGGGTGGTCCGAGGGGACAGGGACCCTAAGAGGTCCGTTCTTGTGACCGCACCCAACGGTAAAGGAAGAGGTTACGTACTTTCACTTTTCACTTTCACTTCAGCGAGTCAGGATAGGCTGAATCACTAGCGTACCTGACGTCCGATGGTCCGAGGAGACAGGTACCCTAAAAGGTCCGTTCTCACGACCTCACCCCATGGTAACGGAAGAGGTGGATTTGACTTATTCAGTACGGATTTTCTTGTTTAAAATATTTTAACATTATTTTATGGTAGATAAGTGAAGATTTTATTAGAGAATCTTTAACATAGTAGTTAGAGACTGTGGTTAGGGTCGACTGTGATAAGGTAGTCTTATACCTCATCGAATTCACAAACAACATGTGTGTCTTGTGGTGTCACCAAGAGTGTAAATTACGGGAGAAACTAACTAAAATGATACGTAAGAGAGATTTAATTCCAACCAGATAAAATGGATACTAATAAGATAAGAAGTGTCTTTGACAGTAAAGAGAGTGTTTTGGTCACAGTTAGAAGATTAAGAAAGACATCTGAGGGAATCTGCCGAGGAGTGTGGAGTGTTCCGTTTATTCGTAAGATTTGATCATTTTAGTAGGTTACTAGAATGAGTATAAAAAGGTTGAAAGTAAATTTGTATCAGTACCCGAAGGAACCACCGAGTCAGTCATTTCTCAGACGGACAGTTGTGTCCGCTGGCCCCAAGTTAGAGTCTCAGTCCTTCTAGGGGATCTCTTCCTTTACCGTTGGGTGAGGTCCTAAGAACTGACCTCTTAAGGTACCTGTCTCCTTGGACTTCCGGATATCAGGTACCCTAGCATTCTCAGTCTGTGTTGAATCTCTGATTCGGTGGTGGTACTTTGTATCATTTTTTATTATACAGAGGGGGGGTCTTTTTTTTTTTTGATGTTTAAATGTTCTACAACTTGTTTATGCCCAGGACTTTTGGTAGGAAATAATGGTTCTGTAAATTCTCTTATATTTAGGGTACTAGGGGTCTTCGGAAAAAATTTTGATCTGGATAGAAGACTCCATTTATACGAAGGTCACCCGGGACAAGGGTCTTTCTTGAGTCTGCCGCACACTAGATAGTTAACAATCGGGTGATTTTTCGTGGACTATTAGTCAGATGAGGTCGTATTCCACGTTGTTTGTACGCACTTAGAGAGGAATACGTAAATTTACTTGAAGATTTTCCGAAGAGGAAAACACGGAGGTGTAAAAGGATTAATAAAATTAACGGACTCGTTAATAGTAAACAGTCAAGTCTTTAATTTCCCTTTGTTACTATTTATGGTCTGAAACCCACAAATAAAAACCGTGACTATTGAAAAACGAATAATGGAGTTAAAGTTACCGTTATAAAATTGCCCTACTCTAAATAAAAATTAAGTTGTTCATCGATTTGAGAACATACGAAAGGGATTTTACTACGGAGAGTCCACTCTACTGGATGTACATCTTTTCCGGGTAACTTTCAAAAGGAAAGTACCTTTACGTATCTCCGTGTCCACGTGTAAAGTAAAGGTTCAAACGTGCCCTCCATCTATGTCACCCCTTTTTATAGATTTGATTTTTTGTTTTATATTTATATGTATCCTCTGAAAGGGATAACCAATACTAAATCTGTAAGTGTTTCCTCATAGAAAGGGTAAGATTTTTATTTTTCAACATGTTTGATATTATTAGTATACAAATTGTGTTCTCTCCTGATTCCTACGTTTCTTTTGGTTTATTATTTCAATGTATTATTTCAATGTATTTCAGTACTCGGGTAGGATCCTCTCTTCTTTGTTGACTAAATAAGAGACTCGTTTCGTCCTCCTTGTTGTTTGAACAGTATCTGACCTCTTTTCTATTTGGTTTGTTTTATAATTGAAAATTGGTGATGTGAACCCGACCTTACCACCTCATTTTAGATCTTTTAGGGATCCGTGTCCTGTTAGACGACTACAAAGGATACCTTAAAAATGATTTACGTGTCACCCTCGTTTGGTTTCCGACCACCATCCTCCATCCTCTGGATTCTCTCTGAAGTTTCCACTTGTCCCGGGTCTGACTCAATTACTGTGGTTGTGTAGTTTCCTACTCTGTAACTTGATTTATACTCTAGAACTCTATGTGGTCCGAAGTGGTTCACATTCTTTGCCGGGTCGTTTTCACAATGGATTTGGATCCGAACGTTTCGGTCGTCTTTTTCAAATGTCGTTTCTCTTAATGTGATTCTGAATTTTATGACCATAAACTCGATATGTCTTCCCTTTTTGGAGACACTAAATCTTTAAACTACACGCACGATTCACCGAAGTCAACACAGACTGAGAAACATGGGACACCTGATATCGGACGGCCCGAGGAGACAGGTACCCTAAAAGGTCCGTTCTTATGACCTCACCCAACGGTAAGGGAGGAGATCCCATAGAAGGGCTGGGTCCATAACTTACGTACAGAGAATACAGAGGACGTAACCCTCCGTCCAAGAAATGGTGATCGCGGTGGACCCTTCGTGTCTCTATAGTGGTCTTAGAATGGTGACATGACCATTGTTTGACTTATTCCCTTTAAGGACTGGGGTAGAATTTTATAAACCATGGTACTACTTCATTACTTGACTGTAATTGATATACATGTTGTTCCCGAAGGGGCCACCGAGTCACCATTTCTTAATAGGACGATTACGTCCTCTACGCCCAAGTTAAAGGTCCAACCCTTCTAGGGGACCTCCTCTTTTACCGTTACGTAAGGTCACGAGAACGGACCCTTTAGGGTACCTGTCTCCTCGGTCCGTCCGATGTCAGATGTCCCAGTATTTCTCAGTCTGTGCTGACTCGTACATATAGATGTTGTTTCAGTACTAGGTCTATCAGAAGGGACTATATTCCTCTTACTCTAGTCTTAATTTTCTCTGACTCTGTAGATTTTTAAATCCCCTTCTTATGGTTTAACTTTCATTTTGGGTCTCTTGTGTGAGATCTTTTGACGTGTCCCCAGTGGAACGTAGAAATCTATTTAAGATTCCCCTTACTGGTATCTTACTTTAAAGTTTTCCAGTCAAGTCAAGTCAAGTCAGTGAGTCAGCACAGACTGAGAAATACTGGGGTACTTAACATCGTGCGGTCCGGAGGGATAGGTAGTGGTTGACGACCTCAAGTGAGTTTGATTACAGGTAGCTCAGCCACTACGGTAGGTCGGTAAAGTAGGAGACACCAGGGGAAGAGGAAGACGGGGGTTAGGGAGGGTCGTAGTCTCAGAAAAGGTTACTCAGTTGAGAAACGAACTCCACCGGTTTCATGACCTCAAAGTCGAAATCGTAGTCAGGAAGGTTTCTTGTGGGTCCTGACTAGAGGAAGTCTTACCTGACCAACCTAGAGGAACGTCAGGTTCCCTGAGAGTTCTCAGAAGAGGTTGTGGTGTCAAGTCCGTTTCTTGTTTGTCGTCTCTTTTTGTTGATGGACTCCCCTTGTCAATTGTCTCGTTGATAGTGACAAGTATGTTCTGACTCTGTTAGTCTCATCTTTCTTGAGTAACTTGTTGTGGACTTCGTAAGTCATACTTGTATTCCTTCCAGTACTGTAGTCGAACTTGAATTGACCATGATAATTTATGATGAAATCTAGATGTGATTCTTTCGAAATTTTTTCTAAGTCTTCCTATATTGACTGAGTTTATAGAAGTGACGAACAGTCTTTTTTCAAGTAGTAAAAAATATATCTCTGCATACTCGTCTGTATGTTGTTTTGTTATAAGTGTTATAAGTCCTATGTTATTTTAGATTATCTGTACGTTGTCACGTCCTTTAAACAACCGATCCCCGATCTCCCTCCCCTTTTACACTTTAACAAAGAGTCACCCATATCTTAAAGTCAATATACCGTCCTTATTCAAGGTCTCTAGACAATTTGTTGAATGATGGATATTATTATGTTATACAGTGTGAATTTGTACAATTCTCCTATCTTGAGTACATTTCGTAAGAATGATGTACGTTTAGCGTGTTTGTATGTGTTGTGTTTCTTGAAGGAATTCCACTACTTATCGAGTCATGAGATTGACACCGTGACCAATATCCACTTAACTACATACGTATACAGGTTTGAGTAGTTCTACGTACGTAATTTACAATGGTTTAAAATCTAAGATAGAGTTATCTCAAATCTTTCTTTTATATTTGTATATTGATATTTGGTTTCAAAGGAAACTTACGGATTGTTTATTGGTGTCAGAAACAACGATTTTACTGTCTTTAAATGAAAGAATTTTCAGAACTCCGGTCTTCAGGTTTTAGTTTTACGATCGTCCAAGAGAGAGGAAGAGTTCCGAGATCCTTCATAAGAGGGTACAAAGAAGGTCGAAGACCACAGACAACTGAAAGGAACTGAAAAGAACAGACGTAGTAAGGTCAGAGACACCAGTGTAACGAAGGATGTGAAGTACGTAGTATTTGGGAAGAAAACAGAAATAGAGTATTCCTGTGTCCGGTAACCTACATCCCAATGTACCTATTGGGTTCTATTGGTGTATAACTCCAGAAGTTAATATAATTGTTTCTATGAAAATAGGTTTATTCTTTTGAAAGTGTCCAAGACCCACCTGTATAGAAAACCCCCGATGGACAGTTGTATGAGATCGTAGATTATTGTCTCTTGGTTTTATATACTTCGTTTTGATTGTCTGAACTTTTCCTTTTACCTGTCAAGTTGTTATTATCTACCCCTGAGGTTATGAGGTTAAAAGTTACTACTTATCTTGATGTTCCGTGGTATAGTAGTTCCTTTAGTGTACTGATATATTGTTGATCTAGATTTTTTATAAATATCCTTGAACGTGGATTGTTGTCGTTTTATGGATAAAAAGAGTTTATAGGTACCCTATAAGGAGTCTGTCTACTACAAAAGTCGATTTTGTGTTTATAGTTGTTTCCGAACTTTGGTATGTTTATGTCATCTATTTTAATCTTTAGTAATCCTTAGTTACTTTAAATCCTTTAAGATTTTATACATCTTTAATTTGTGTGATTATAAATGATTTACTCAGTTTATTATTTAGTATTCCCCTTAATCTTTTATAGAACTCTACTTACTTTTGAATTTTTAACATTTTATGTCGATTTCATCTCGAATGTCTCCTTAGATACCTACGGTAAACATATAATTTTTCTAGAGGTTTATTATTGGATTAGAAGGTGGAATTTTTTTTTCTTGTGTGATTTAGATCATGTACGACTTCCTTCAATTATTGTTTCCGATCTTACTTTTAAATTTTATCTCTTATTTTCTTGTTATGTCTTTTTTTTGTAAAAAAGTTCAACCAAGAATTTTTCTAGTCGTTATAATTGTTTGAGACCGATTTTCTTGGTTCCCTTTTTTCTAAGTTTATTGATTTTAGTTCTTATTTTCTCTAGGTAATGACTTTAAAGTCTTTATTTTTATTAATATACGTCTTTTTAATAGACTGTTTTAGGATATGGTAAAATACATTTTTGTGACTTTCTGTAAATACTTTTTGGTGTCCATAGTAACCTCTTCCGTTACCGTGGGGTGAGGTCATGAGAACGGACCTTTTAGAGTACCTGCCTCCTCGGACCATCCGACGTCAGGTACCCCAGCGACTCCCAGTCTGTACTGACTCGCTGAAGGGAAAGTGAAAAGTGAAAGTACGTAACCTCTTCCTTTACCGTTGGGTGAGGTCACGAGAACGGACCTCTTAGGGTCCCTGTCCCCTCGGACCACCCGACGACAGATACCCCAACGTGTCTCAGCCTGTGCTGACTTCGCTGAATCGTCGTGTCCATAGTAGTATAATTTGACTCTTCGAACCCATGAAAGGACGATTCTAGTCCTTGTTCTGTCTCTACAAAGGAGAACAGTGAACATAAGTTTTAACATGAATTTCAAAATTGGTCCAGTGAGTCTGTTCATTGATTTTTCGTATGTATAACTTTTCCTTCGAGAGATTAGTATCTACTGTACTAAAATATAAATCGTTTAGGCTTGTTTAACTGATTTTACGATAATCTTAATTATTCAAGACGATTCATTGTCCTATATTCTAGTTATTTATTTTTAGTTACAATAACGATATATGATTGTCACTTTGAGACTTTTACTTTAAAATTTTACTAATAGTTTTAATTTTTTTATTTTATACATCTTTGTTTAAATTGGTTTATCCAAGTTTTGAACACGAGATTTACTGTTTTGTAAAAACTTTCCTTAAATTTTTCTAGATTTTTATTTACCTTTCTGTTAGGTACAAGCACTTAGTCTTCTAAATTATAACCATTCTTCATTATAAGAGATTTGTACGATGTTTGAGTTACTTTCGGGAGTTTTAGGGTCACCGGAAAATACGTCTTTAAACATACTAATGGGTTTTTAAGTATAGTTTTGTATTCCTTGTGTTTTCTCGGTTTTGTAGAAATTTTACTTCTTGTTTCTACCTTCTGAATGTGAAGGGTGGAAAGTTTGAAGAATGTTTTCGATGTAATTAGTTCTAACAAACCGTGACCCTACTCGTGTCCATAGACCTAGTTTCCTCGTCTTAACTTCTATTATTTACTTCATAATTGAAATTCCAATAAACTGGCAGTTATTACGAGAGTTAAGTTATCCTTTTTATCAGAGAAGTTGTTTACCACGACACTATTAACCTATAGGAGCATGTTTCCTACTGACGGTTCTCTTGTTACTTCTTACTTTGGAGTTCGTTCGACGGTTGGGATGAGGTTGGTCTGTTTACCCTTTAGGACATAGAAAGTGAAATTGACAATAGAGATTCTTGTTATCTTCAAATGATGGCTAAAATGGGCAATCGGGTCTTCGTACGGAAAGGATAATCCGGGTGTGGCCGTTGTTTTTATGGTCGATGTTGTTGATTTCCTGTGTAGAAGACCGGGACGAAGAACTAGAGGTGTTTGGACCACTGTCCCTATGACAGAATGTCCATTTGGTTTTTGGAGGTACTAATGCAAACGGTGGACCTTGGTGAAACTGACGACGAAAAGTTTTTGACAATTGACATAGAGTAACCACTTACGATTTTGATTTATTATATACCTTCGAGGTCAATCTTTACATTAAAAATTGAAAAGTTCATTTTTACACACACACGTACACACTCTCTACATAAGTCTCATTGTCAAGTGAAATAGGTGGTATATAAAAATACGTTTTTAGCGACCACAAAATTTCACGACCGTTAATTAAGTTGAAAATTTTTATAATTGCCCGTCAGATTATCACACCCTCAACTATTTCATGTAAACACTCGTATAAACCGAAGTACTCTTTATTGACCTACTATCAAACATCAGATGAAGTCATACATCTTTGTTTTCTAGTTCGAGACGGGAGGTCAGATATTTCCTTATGGTTACTACGAAAGGAGATTCTTTTCGTGCATTTTAACATAAATAGAATGTTTTCATCTTTAAGAACTAGTTTATCGGGTCGTTATACGTTCAAAGACTTTTAAAGAGGGGATAACGACGGTGTGGGGAAAACATTGAAGATAATTGTAACACTTTATTTAGTATGGAGTGACACTTTTTTTCACTCTACTATTTCGTCTTTTTTACGTTGGTTATTAGTTCTCTTTTATTAAAATTTATCTTCTTTTAGTAGTCTATTGGGTCTACATTCTAAATCGAATGTTTCTGAATCGTGAAATTTTGTCGTTTTTTACTTTCATGAATTTTAAGACACCCAACTGACCCACTAAGACGGTGACCTACGTCACGGTCAACCCTAACAAATATACTGAAGTAAGTAAATTCTCGAATCGACCTCCCGACACAAAGAGGAGATACACCTGAGTCAAAAGTATGGCAAAATAGGAGGTCCTGAAAGATGTAAATATGGGAACTAAACTAGAACTGGGATCAATTCCCGAGTCCTAAATTAGTTAAGGTACTCCGATAAAGAATCTCTTGGTAAACGGTCGACCTTTTCTTTGTTTACTCTTTTATAAAATAAAAGGTTTAGTTATTCAAAATATAATCTGTATAAATAAAGTATAATACTAACTTTTGATTTGTCAAGGAAGAAATCGAGTAGAGAGAGAAGAGTATGTAATGGCATCGATTTTCTTCCGTTGACTGTGAAGACTGAAGAACTATAAAACTAGAGGACCGATAGTAAAATTGGTCAAGATTTTAAAACAATCAATAAAAAAAGGTGGAAGGTTCAATAGTGTTCACTGTTAGAACAGTTACAATATAGTTATATATTGTCTTTCGGGAAAAAATGTTCCCGTTATCGTTAAAGGAATGACGAGAGAGTCGGAATTTATTGATAAAGCAGTGGTAAGAAGATCAGTGGGTCAGATTTTCTGTTACCGTAGATAAAGTACAAAAACAATGTCTTTGGTGAAGTGAAGATCCCCCTTTAAGATAAAGTCAATAGATAATAACAAATTGTTCGTGGTGTTTTTGGTCATTAAATTTTCTTGTTACCACATGATAAAGAATCTTCAGATATTCAACTGAGTCATCAATAAGACAGGGTGTATCATAGTCGACCTTAGCGAGACGTAAGGTGACCCTCATTTTGACTCAGTAAAGTCAGAGAACGTGACATGAAAGAGTAGTGTCCCATAGAGTAGAGAGTCACGAAGAGATGTACGGGGGGTATTATCTTTGTCTATCGTACCTGAAGGAATGTTTTATCGTCGACCAAAACTTTTCTTTTAAGTTCCCGGGACTTACCACTAAGGGTCTTCATCGTGTACGAACGAAGGTGACGTAAGGTAACCAGTTTTTGAATGTTTCTATTGGTCCTAAGTTCCTCTGACTTTTATCTGAGAATGGGAAAATACCCTTTTCATGATCTAGTATGACACTCCCCTCTTTTAACTTTTAGTTAGATGGTCAAAGTCGTTGGATGTCTTGATTTTTTGAGTCTTGGGGGGGTCCGTCCTTTGTATGTTTCTTTTGAGGTAGATCCGGATATCCGTCGTCAAGTTGCTTTTTCCATTAGAATTTGAGACAGTCTCTTTTTGATTTATGATACACGATGACGATTCAGTGAAGTCAGCACAGGCTGAGACACACTGGGGTATCTGCCGTCGGGTGGTCCGAGGGGACAGGGACCCTAACAGGTCCGTTCTTGTGACCTCACCCAACGGTAAAGGAAGAGGTTACGTACTTTCACTTTTCACTTTCCCTTCAGCGAGTCAGTACAGACTGAGAAGCGCTGAGGCACCTGGTGTCGGGTGGTCCGAGGAGACAGGTACCCTAAAAGGTCCGTTCTCATGACCTCACCCCACGGTAACGGAAGAGACTTTATGATATATCTACTGTTGTTATTATCCTTACTGTAATACGAGTAGTTTTATTTTATTACCTCCGATCTTCTGTTACCCTAGTGTATAGATTTCACAACTTTTTTACATTTCAATCTTAAGATATATGCCGTTTTATAGAAAATTTTCTCTGATTCACTTTTGTAAAGGTATATGTGTTTTCGGTTTCTTACACAGAGTTTGTCCACATATGGTGTCCTTTACTACTTTTTTTTAACGAGAAGTCCGTTTCCCTTTCTAACTGACCCTTTTTTACTTATCGTCGTTTTTGATACATCCATGGATTTTGTGTATATAATTTATTTTTATTTTGATGTATACACATGTCGTTAAATAATACCCCAAATATTGTATACATATTTGTTATACTGTGGTTTCATGTATATAACCTTCTTATACCTGAATATGATTAGATTTCAAGAATATAACACACCTTTGATCAGCATATAATACACTTTAATTTAACGGTAATCATTTCATACATAAAATATTAAAAGTCTCTTTGGTGATTTTTATTGTGGTTTTCTATATAAATTTTCATTTATCTCCTCTATTTTCGGTTATGATTTTATATGTATTAATCGTGTTTTCTCCCTTCCTTACTTCCTTGTCTTCTTTGTTCTTTTACACCGTATTTATATTTTGTTTATCGTCCTACTATCTGTTTGGGTTGGTGTCATTTTTGATTTTCATTTACCCGGTTTATGACATTAACTTTTTGTCTCTAATAGTCTATCCTCTTATTTCGTTTTGGGTGATGTACAAAATACTCAACAGTTTATATTCCTGTATATGATCAACTTTAACTTTCCTACTTTCTTCTATATGATACCGTTATAATTAGAGTCTTTTAAATTTGACATACCTTTTACTCTTACGGTCTTTCTTTCGTTAAAATATTATTATTTACACATTAAATAATTCTTCTATATTGTATTGGGTTTCTCTTCGGACGAGTAACGTTGATCTCTCTCCGGAAGAGAGCGACGTTGATCTCTTTCGGGTACGTGTCGTTGTTTGTTGGTCACGTCGGTTTTTATTTGATGATTTTGAGTTTGTTCTTATTTCATCTTTTGTATTTATTGGAAGGTAGGTAATTTCTTTTACTTAATTTTTTTAGTTATCGGAAGGGTGTGTCTTTAGAAATCCGGACTTATGAAAGGGACCATTTATAACTTTTGAATTCTTTCTTGATTATAGTTAGGATACGTTTAAGAAAGTTTTGAATCACCTCCTCTCTTATGAGGGGTAGAGTGAAATACTCCATTCGTATTGTGATAATGGTTTTAGACTGTTTCTTACTGTTCTTTTTTAATACCTAGTTATAATAAGTACTTATGTCATCGTTTTAAGGAATTATTTTGTCATCGTTTAGTCAAGTCAAGTCAGGTCAGTGAGCTACGAGTCAGCACAGGCTGAGACACTGGGATACTTGGCGTCGTGCGGTCCAGAGGGACAGGTAGTGGTTGAGGGCCACAGATGGGTTTGGGTACAGGTACCTCAGCCGCTACGGTAGGTTGGTAGAGTAGGAGACAGTAGGGGAAGAGGAGGATGGGAGTTAGAAAGGGTCGTAGTCCCAGAAAAGTTTACTCAGTCGAGAAGCGTAGTCGACCGGTTTCATAACCTCAAAGTAGAAATCGTAGTCAGGAAGGTTTCTTGTGGGTCCTGACTAGAGGAAATCTTTCCTGACCAACCTAGAGGAATGTCAGGTTCCCTGAGAGTTCTCAGAAGTTGTGGTGTCAAGTTTTCGTAGTTAAGAAACCACGAGTCGAAAGAAACATCACGTTGAGAGTGTAGGTATGTACTGGTGACCTTTTTGGTATCGGAACTGATCTGCCTGGAAACAACCGTTTCATTACAGAGACGAAAACTTATTCGATAGATCCAACCAGTATTGAAAGGAAGGATCCTCATTCACAGAAAATTAAAGTACCGACTTTAGTGGTAGACGTCACTAAAACCTCGGTTCTTTTTATTTTAGTCGGTGACAAAAGTGACAAAGGGATAGATAAGCGGTACTTCACTACCCTGTCATCGTTTATTTATAGTCGTTTTATAACTTTACTGTTATGTAGTACTTATTCATCTCAAATATGACACGAATCAACAAGTCAACACAGACTGAGAAACACTGGGGTACCTAACATCGGACGGTCCGAAGAGACAGGTTCCCTAAGAGGTCCGTTCTTATGACCTCACCCAACGGTACGGGAGGAGGTACCCTAGAAGGGTTGGGTCCCTAAGTTGGGTCCAGAGTGCGTAACGTCCACCTAAAAAATGGTAGAGTCGGTACTCCCTTCGGGTCTCAAATATGATCATTATGTTTTAACTAGATAGTAAAGTTTTCGTCGACTACTTTAAGTGGTAATATTGTCTGGTTTTAATTTTGGTATAATGGAAAAGTTATCCACTTCTTTTTCGTGGACTTTATGAAGTTATAATTAAGTAATAATTTTAATTTTTAAAGTTATGTAATCCTTATCTTCCTTTAAATGAGTGGGGCTATTTCCATGGATACTTTTTATATGTTATAATCAATCGGACCAAAAAAGTTCATCTTATAGACCCACAGGGAGGGACATTGACTTTCATTTCAGTGTTTCTCCTTTCATCAGTAGGTAGTTTTTGTTTAAAGGTTTCGAGGATAGTCTTGTTCCATGTTCGTACATACACGTGTTTGTGTGTGTGCGTGTAGTTTTATGGACTGTTCGTATATAAGTGTCTATAAATTGTTTCTAACATTAATATTTAAAATTTGATACGAAAAGGTTTTATCGAATTGAGGTTACCTCTGTCTCCGTCCCAACGGTACATGTCGATTTGATTGACATGTGACGTGTTTAGTTACCCCGTACTAAGTGTATCTGTTATTACACTTACCGTAGTGCACCTTAACATTTTATGTCAACAGGAGACTTCGTAGACGAAGATCGTTTCAATAAATTCCTCATACTTAATGTAGATGGTTTAAAGAAGAAGAGTTTAAGTATGACGTTGTGACGTGTTTCTTTGGTCCGAGGATGAATGACTATTTTATTTAAAAGTATAGACAGGGGTTTAAACAAACGTCACAAGACGTTTTGATCAAAACTTATAAGTAAATTGGATGTTTTTTTTTTTTTTTTTCTTCGTCGTCGTCGTCGGAACGCGAAGGACTCATCAGAAGACTACCTTTTATGGAGAAATAGTGTAAAACGTAGGTTTTACTTGGATAGAACTTAATATACGAGAATCTTCCGTTAGAATTTTTAATAACAACTGCACAACAGTTAATTGTAAATATAATAATTGTATCACCTATTGTAGAAGGTCTATAGAAAACGTCCTTTCAGTCTTTCGAAAATTTTGTCGAAAAAGAATAACCTAGGGGAGTATTTTCGGTTCAATGTAATTTAACATTGAGTTCACTTTCATGAAGGTTACTTTTTAGTAGATTATCTCCGGGTAACGGAAGACACACAGATTGTACCATATCCCTATCTTCATATTCTTTGATCTTCTTAACTGTCACTTACATCGTCGTATTAAGAGAGAGTTTATAGTTAACAGAGTTAACATGGTAATAGTCCTCGACCTATCGTCATTGAAGTTTCAACCCGAGAGTCTTCGTAACAGATCTTAAGACTATAGAGTTCGATAACTAATTTCACTTTGGGTATATGAAAGTCATAGAATATTCGATTTTTGATTCGATTGTAGTACAATCTACTGTTAAGTATCTGGATTTAACATAAGAATGATTCCGTCTCGATCGGGTGGATATGTATCTTGATGGATATCCCAACGGAAATCCGTTTCGGTTTACAAGGGAATTTTTTTACTTAAAACAGATTATCACGAATCTGTTTTTAGGACAACACAAGAGTCTCAAGTCTTAGTATCCTGTACCTTCTGTAGTAGAACTGAATCTTTTTAATTTCCTTTTTGTAAAGGTATTTGAATTTAGTAGGATCGAATAATGAAACAACATCTGTTAGATTAGACTTCATCGTGAAATAACTTTACTAAGACGGTTCAACCCATAGAGGTTCATAAACTTGTTTAATTGAACAACCCACCTTAATGACTAAAAGTCCATTTGGTAAATTTTATAAGGTTAACCCTCCGTTGGACAAAGATACGGTCTGATATAAACTATAAAACTAGTGTTAGTCCACCTTTACAGACCAGGAATTTTATGTCTATAACTCTACCGGTTTTTCGAGCGAGTAAAAAAGGGGTGGTATTCTACCGTGTCTTTTTGGGTTTACTTGTAAAACCGGTTGGGTTATGAACAGTTTTTCCGAATTTCGTAGTAAGAGGTCGGTTACTTTATAAGTTTATTATATGTCTATTGTATTTGTTACAGAAGTAGGGTGACTTGTTTATAAGTCACCATTGTATGAGTATTCAGGTCTTGACTGTGATGGGGTAATCACTGTCACCACATCTGTTTTCACTAAAAATGGAAGTTAGTTGTCGTCCCTCTGACGTCTCTGATGTCTCAGGTATAAGGTCTTTTCCTTGATTTAAGAAATTGTGTAAATAAGTACAGACACCCACCTATGACAGTTGGATACCACTTTAGTCAAATGTTAGAGACACAGAATGGACCGTAAGTTTCCTTTTACAAGGAGTAATTTATTTTCTTACTCTGATGTGGTAGCGTTTAACTTTTCCGTAATAAGAGAGAGTAATGTATACACATTTTAGGTATCCGGTTGTCAACTTTTGATTATCAGAATGGACAAACGTTATATTTCTTTTTTTAGTAGTTTTCGTACCTAGTATTGTAGACTTTTAGTTAATTACATTATATAGTATAGTTATTTTATTTCGTGTCTTTGATGTACTAGTATAGTTGTTTGTCTTTTCTTTTTCTCCTTTTAGGTGGTAGGGAAATATTATTTTGGTTCTTTGATCTTTATCTTCCTTTGTACGATCTCAACTATTTCCCGTTGATACTTTTTGTCGATTGTAATATAAGTTTACTCTCTGATTCACGAGATGAGAATTTACTCTGGTTCTTGTTCTGTTCTTACAGGTAAGAACGATTCGGACAAGTTGTGACATGATCTTAAAGGTCGGTCTCACTAGTACGTTCTTTTACTTTATAGTTCCGAAGATATAACCTTTACTTGATAAACGTCTCCTGTACTACAACATATATGATTCAGGATACCTTAAATGTGTGCTTTTAGATAATTTTGATTATTGACTCAAGTCGATCAACCGTCCTATATTTTAGTTATATAGACTTCGTTCAAATAAGGGTATCTACTAATTACTTGTTAAGTTTTTTCTTTAATTCTCTTGTTAAGTTAAATATTATCATAGATTTTCTTATTTTATAGATCCTTTGAGACTTTCGATATTTTTAACGATTTTATTTAATTTCACTGATTTTATGTACATTTATATAGGGTACTAGTACCTTGTCTTCTATTATAACAATTCTACTGTTATGAGAAGTTTAACTAGATGTCTAAGTTATGTTAGAGATAGTTTTACGTGTGACGGCAAAATGTATTTAACTGTTCCAATAGGAATTTGAATATACCTCTAAATCTTTTTTTTTATCGTGTTTTAAAGGGACTCCTTCTCATTTTAACCCCTTTAATCTCCGGTATTTATTTTGGTTATATAAATACCAGTTGATTAAAATCTCTTCTCACATTTCTACTTAATCTCCTTTCTTATTAAAAATTATTTACCAAGACGATACTCACTTATTATATGTGTACGTTTTCTTACTTTGATACTGAAGGAATATAGTATTTGTTTTAATTCAGTTTTAATTGACATCTAGATTTATATTCTAGATTTTATATTTTGAGAATCTTCTTTTATATCCTTATTTAGAACCTATACTGTCCCCCGTTCCGTATTTTATTTTATTGTTTACTTCACTAGTTTGACTTTAAAAAACACTAAGTTACCTGTTGTAGTTCTCCAAATTTTCCGCGGGGTCACTAAAAGAGTTAATTCCCAACAATGGACTTCGTTAATTTATCTACCAACATGGATTATATAAGTTAAATGTTACTGGGAGGTTATAAAAACCATAATTTTACAAGGTTTACCTCAATGTAGTTATTTGTTTTTTTCCATCTCATTCCTTAAGGTTCCTATACAGGGAGGTTACTTCATTACTATTTGATAATTTTTGACAGTCTTACTGAAAAAGTTTTGATTTCGTATAACGGGAGGGTTTATACTCATCCGTAGTCGATCAAATGACTCCCGGATTTATCTTGTTTTTCCGCCTCCTTCTCTCTTAAAGTAGAGAGACGGATTTACATACTCGACCCAGTGACCAGAGGATAGAAATCTGTCCCTGTTCGTAGTAGTCAAGAGGGATAGGAGTCCGGAAATCTAATCTCGGTCTTAAACAATTATGTGGTAACCGAGAAGAGTCAGAGTCCAGAAGTCTGTAACTGACCATGATGTAGTGACTGAAAGGACCCAGAGATACTTATATATATACTTATATATGTGATACTTATATATTTTCATATACTTTTTATGTTTATATAAGGGATCTAGATAAATAGACTTTTTAGAACTAATTATATCTGAAACCATACTCCTCACCCAGGTCTCCTTATATGAAAATTCCTAAACAAAAGATTTATATTTAACCGGATCCCGAAGATCTGAACCGAGAGATTAGACCAATTTCTTAGTGAGAACGGATATCATTTCTTTCGTGACTATCAGGTATTACACTAGAGTGTCATATCTATATATTTTATAATGACCTATAAGGATTAGTTGATGCCATACTCTTCGTTCCTTGATCCACGGACACATGAACTTTGAAATTGTTAACAAAAACCTTTTGTTCGTTTATATTACTTCAGTCAACCAACGAAGATTCGAATGACCTGTTTCACCCCCTTTTTTCCTACGCGAGACCTAAGTTTAAGGGTCCAGTTTACGTCGTATTTACTGGAATTTCAAAGATACATATTGGACTTCATGTATGAATAAAAGATATCGGTATTCTGTCTGACGACTTTTACCTTATATCTTATTACCGTAGGATTGACCGACTTATTATTGTATTCAACTTCAGAGTCAGAGTGTCCCGTGTGACTAACCCTTTCTACCCTAGGATGTGGAACCCTACCTTTCTCATCGTTCTGGAACTACTTCGACATCAGTAAGTCTGGTATTTGAGACCACTCTCAATTTTTTTGTTTTTTTTAGTTACCTGCTCCGGAGGGAGGGGGAAGATAGTCTTCGTCCCCAATTAGGACATAATAGACTCCTTGGATATGACCGGTGGGATTTCCACCGATATAACGTTCTGCTACGACTCACATATAGGAGTCCTGAGATAGGGTGGTGGGGAGAAACGAAGATCTGGAAATTGATCTAAGTTCAGGATCGTCCAGGTGTTATACTTCAAGTTCATAGTAGGTATCACTCCATGTGGAGTGAAGTTTTCTTATTGAAGACAAAAGTTTAGATCTGTCTTTCTTTCTTTCCTTTATATACACCTTTATTTGTAATTCCTACACCCCATTACCATCTTCCTTGTATGTCAACCTAGTCCTCCTTAAATAACTATACTTAAGTGATTCGTCTCTAAGACGTAAATTACACACCGAGACCTCAGTCTTTCTCAAGATTGTCAAACAAATCAACCAACCGACTTTTCATCTACTTTTCCACCAGGTGACACTTTTTTACTCGTACGACCCGGAGGGAACCAAATTACCTCTCTGTTACCTAAACAGTAAATTCTGGTTGTGAGGGTGTTACCCTTCTAGTTCTTCTGTATGGAAAGTGATTGTGACACTCTTTATTTTAACACTCCACTCATGACCGTTGGAACTCCTCGAGACGTTAATCAAAAGACACATCCGGACTGGAATGTCAACCTTGACGTCTGGGACTTTGTCCTTTCGATATATGTTACCTTGATTTACCTAAGGTCCACCGTCACTGGTTCTTTAGTTCCACCCACCCCAACGACATTATCTGTTGTCTCAGTTTCGTCGTCAGTCTGATATCTGAGTCTCGTGTATCTTACGTTTCCTCAGGTCCGGAGCAACTCCTTCCTTAAACCAGGTGACGGTTTTTAAATATGACAATTAGAAAGAGGGTCAGAGGAGATTTCCCTGTACTGACATCTGACCCCCTTACTTCTATTTCGAAAATACCTGAAAACTAGTTAGTTTCTGTTAGTATAAGGATATACGGTCGTTACTTGTTCATTTTTCACTTTCTTTTCGTGTTATAGTAAATGTAATCGTGAGGGTTTTACTTTGAGGATCCGTATTTGGATTGTATTATAATTCTCTAGATACTCCGTTTTACCGTTTTAGGACTATTTGTTCTAGTTTCTTTTTGATTCATCTCTCTTTAGAGTACGAGTACTTATTTTCTTGTAAAACAGTCTACAGTCAAGGAGGATTGAACTAGATACCTAAGTTATATTAGGGTTAGTTTTAAGGTGGTTACATAAAACATATATAGTTGTTTCACTGACATTTCAAATATGCCTCTCCGATTTCTGAGGTTATCGGTTGTGTTATAACATCCCTTTTTTGTTTAAACCTTTCGACTACAGTGGGTTGAAGTTCTCAATGATTTTCGATCTCATTAGTTCTGTTACACTATAGTCACTTTCTTATCTGTATATCTAGTTACCTTGTTTTGGGTCCTTATCTAGGTGTTTTTATATCAATTGACTAGTAACTTTTTCCTCGTTCTCGTTATGTTATCTTGTTTCTATCAGTCAAGTTGTTTACCACGATCTTGTTGACGTGTAGGTGTACCTTTTTTTTTTTAGATCTCTGGTATATGAAGGGAAAAGTGAAAGTACGTAACCTCTTCCTCTACCGTTGGGTGAGGTCACAAGAACGGACCTCTTAGGGTCCCTGCCCCCACGGACCACCCGACGGCAGATACCCCAGCGTGTCTCAGCCTGTGCTGACTTCACTGAATCGTCGTCGTTGTCGTCGTCTCTGGAATATGGACAGTATTTATAATCGAGTTTCACCTAGTATGTGGATTTGTCATTTATACTTTCATATTTTAATATTATTTTGCTCCCTGTTTTAGAACTACTGAAAACCATACTACTACTAAAAAATCTATGTTATCGTTTCCCTGTTAGGAACTTTCTTTATTGACTATTGAGAAATTTTTATTGACTATTGAGTGATTTTTATTCAAAATAAAACACTTTATATTGTTCTCTTACTCTTCTATTCGGGGTCTGAATCCATTTATAAACGTTTTTTGTGTAGACTTTATTTTGATAATAAGTTTTATTTGTTTCTTGATACTTTTGAGTTATCATTCCTTTAATTGTTGTACTAATTTTTTACCGGGTTTATGCAATTGTGTGTGTAGTAGTCTCTTCTATGTCTACCGGTTTTTTAATACTTTACTACGAGGAATAGTATTCAGTATATACAATAGTTCCTTGATATTCAACTTTGTTGTCCCACTCTTTGGTGATATATGAATGTTCTTACCGGTTTTAGGTCTTGTGACTGTTGTGGTTTACGTTCATACACCTCGTTGTCCTTGTGTGTCAGTAACGACTACCTTTACGTTTTACCGTGTCGGTGAAACCTTTTGTCGACCCTTAAAAGAATGTTTAGAGTTGTATGAAAAGGATATGCTGACTTTTCAGTACGAGGAATGATATATGGGTGTACATAATCTTTTGAATGTAGGTGTACTTCAGGACATGTACTTATAAATACAGTCGAAGGAATTATTATCAGTTTTGAATCTTCGTTTCTTCTGTGAGAAGTCATCAACTTACTTAAATTTTTTGACCATGTATGTCTGTTACCTTTTCGAAATTGTGATTTTTATTTACTTGACAATTACATTCTCTCGGGTACCTCTTTGGAATTTATACATAGTGATTCACTTCGTTCGATTGGACTATTCCGATATATGACATACTACGGTTGATGTCTGTATGAAGTCTCTATAACGTACAAGTGAAGGTATGATGACGCTATATGGTTTATAGTGTTTTTTCTTTCAGAGTGTTTAAGAAACCTGTGGATCACTTATATTCTCAATACAAATACAGATTTTTTACATGTATGGTATTACATGTACGATATTTTACGATAGTAGACTCTGAAGTCGTTCAATATTAGAAAAACGTTATCATTGTAATTTCTAGTGGCTAGTACCGTCTCCTTGGTCTCTAGTTTGACAGTTGTAGGCGACCTAGTGACTTTTTCGTTCTCTCAAGGTCTTTTTGTAGATAAAGACGAAATAACTGATGCGGTTTCGGAAACTGACACACCTAGTGTTATTTGACACCTTTTAAGACTTTCTCTACTCTTATGGTCTGGTGGACTGGACGGAGAACTCTTTGGACATAAGTCCGGTCCTTCGTTGTCAATCTTGACCTGTACCTGGTTGTCTGACCAAGGTTTATCCTTTTCCTCATGTAGTTCCGACATATAACAGTGGGACGAATAACTTGAAGATACGTCTCATGTAGTACTCTTTGCGACCCGACCTCCTTCGTGTTCGACCTTAGTTCTAACGGTCCTCTTTATAGTTATTGGAGTCTATACGTCTACTGTGGTGGGAATACCGTCTTTCACTTCTTGATTTCTCGGAGAACTACTTTCACTTTCTCCTCTCACTTTTCCTACCGAATTTCGAGTTGTAAGTCTTTTGCTTCTAGTACTGTAGGTCAGGGTAGTGAAGTACCGTTTATCTACCCCTTTGTCACCTTTATCACCGACTGAAATAAAAAGAACCGAGGTTTTAGTGACGTCTACCTCTGACGTGGGTACTGTAATTTTCTGCGAATGAGGAACCTTCCTTTCAATACCGGTTACATCTGTCGTATAATTTTTCGTCTCTGTAATGAAACGGTTGTTTCCAGACAGATCAGTTCCGATACCAAAAAAGTCACCAGTACAAACCTACACTCTTAACCTGATATTTCTTTCGACTCACGGCTTCTTAACTACGAAAACTTGACACCACAACCTCTTCTGAGAACTCTCAGGGAACCTGACGTTCCTCTAGGTTGGTCAGGTAGGACTTCCTTTAGTCGGGACTTATAAGTAACCTTCCTGACTACAACTTCGACTTTGAGATTATGAAACCGATTGACTACGTTTCTCGACTGAGTAAACTTTTCTGGGACTACGACCCTTTCTAACTCCCGTTCTCCTCTTTCCCTACTGTCTCCTACTCTACCAACCTACCGTAGTGACTGAGTTACCTGTACCCAAACCCACCTGAGACCCTCAACCACTACCTGTCTCTTCGGACCACACGACGCCAAGTGCCCCAGCGTTTCTTAGCCTGTGCGGACTCGCTGACTTGACTTGACCAGTGTCTAGTGGTATTATTTATATTATTTCTTATTCATAATGACTTTATGACGTTCTTAATGGTTTTACACTGTGTCTCTGAGTCTCTCTCGTTTATGACGAATTTTTTTTACCGTAGTTATATGAACGATATATGTTTCGATGGTCCTTTGAGGAGACATATTTTTTGTGTAATAGACGTTTCACGTTTTTATCACTTCGTATTATTCTACTTCACAATAAGACATACTACAAGGTCTTTTCCGTTTTAATACCTAAGTCATTTAACTAGTTACTTACGGTCCCTAACCCCCATCCACCCTTTTCTACTGATCCACTTCGTGTTTCTTAAAAATCCTGACTTTTATAAGACATACTATAGTATTACTATCTTTATACAGTAATATGTAAATAGGTTTGGGTTCCTTTCGTGCAGTTCTCACTTAACATTGTAATTGACACGTGAAACCCACTAATACAACATAGTTTCTTTCAAATAGTTAACATTGTTTATATTGTGGGATTACCCCTTACAACTATTACCCTCTCCGATACGTGAACACTCCCGTCTCCCACACCCCCTTTAGAGACTTGGAAGGAGAGTTAAAACGATACTGGGATTTTGACGAGATTTGTTATTTAGGAATTAAAATTTTTTATCTGAGTTCTTTATTTTTCTTGGACTTACAGTACCTAGTTATTGTTTATCTCTAACTTATTTATTAGAGTGTTGTATTTTATGTTTTAGAGTCTTGGTCTACTGAAGTGGTCACTTAAGAGAGTAAATTTTTTCTTTATTAGGTTTAGAAAGTTTTATAGAAGGTCTTTTATCTTCCTTTGTGAAAGATTATGTATTATACACCGGTCGTAACGAGACTATGACTTTCTTTTCCGTAGCACTCTTTGATATGTCACTATAAGAAATACTTATATCTACATTTTTAGGAGTTGTTTATATCGTATGGTTTAGATCATGGGATAATATGTCTACTGTTTTACCCTAAATAGGGTCCTTACGTTCCCGTTGAGTTGACTTTTAGTTACGTTATGTAGTACAATTGTATTACTTCTCCTTTTTTTCGTTTACTGGTGGAAATAACTAGGTATTTACGTAAACGGTTCCGGTTATGGAAGGTACTTTTTTCTTTGTGAAGTTTCTGTTCATCTTCCATCATATCAATTTTACTACTTTCAGTAAATACTTTTTGAGTGTAGATTGTATAACACTTTCTGACTTTCGAAAGGAGATACTAGTCCTCGTTCTGTTCACATAAAAGAAAGTGGTTATATAAGTGGTAACGTGATCTCTAAGATTTCTCTCGTTAATGTATTCTTTTTTCTGTACTTTCTATAACTTTGATTTTCCTTCTCCTGTCAAGTGTGGTTGTCACCTAACATTACATTTGTCACCTTAAACCTACTAATAATATTAGAGATCAAAGTCTAAAATATATGTGTGTATAGGGAATTCAGGGGTATGGTCTTTTCTTTAAATCTGACTTAAGTCTTAGACCTTCTCTATAAACGTAAGAGTACAAGTAATATCATAACAATATGATCCGTTCTCGACTTTTGTTGGATTGACAAATAGTTATCTATTTACTTACATAAGAAAGTTCTTTTATTAATGTTGGAAGAGATTGTCTCTCACATATTAAGACGTCTACCCTATAGATACTGATTTGCACTGTCATTTCTCGTAAGAGGGAGTATTAAATTTCTCGGTACTTCAATTTCTCAGTACCCAATTTATAGTCTTTACTCGTTGTCACTTATCTTTTGAACTTAAAGAATCTACGACTTGACTATAAAATAGAGTACAATTTATCCCTGAAAAATTAAGACGGTCGTGAAAGGCCTAAAGTATTTTGTGAGAGGACAAGACATTGGTCGTCGTTCCGTTGTGAATCCTGTTGACACTGATCGTCTTACCCAACATCTCTATAGTCGGAAGTACCTCTAACTGGAGATTCCTAAGACTTTCTACCTGACAACTCTTTTGGTTACTTGTCTGTTCCCAAATGGATCATTTGGAACAAGTTCCCAGTTAGCATGAGTAAGAAAGAGCATAAAATAATATTTTTCCTAATTAAATATTTTATTTTATTAAATAAGTATTTTACTAATAATTACTTTTAATAAATAAACAGGTATAACGAAGTCAAGTCAAGTCAGTGAGTCAACACAGGCTGAGAAACGTTGGGGTACTTAACGTCGTGCGGTCCAGAGGGACAGGTAGTGGTTGAGGACCTCAAGTGAGTCTCAGTACAGGTAGCTCAGTCACTAACCTAGTTAGGTAAGGGAATAAGTAATCTAGGTTAGCGTAGAACGGATGAGTTTTCTGCATAAAGTCGTAGTAGGGGAGAGATAATGTAGTAGGTAGATAACAGGGACGACTTAGTATCTTTAGTAAAAAAAACATATAGTCCTTTTCGTTTTTGTTCTTTGAACAGATATCTCGGGTGTTGGAAAATGGTCAATGACGGGATAAAGAGACGAAAGTGATTCATCCTTATAAGTGGTTTTATAATTATCGACAAGTATGGTGTTCGTTAGGAAAAAATGAGTAAAAAGAGAACTTAAGTTAGGTGTTAATTAAGTTAATCGATGTGTTGAATAAATCTACTAAAAGTACAATGGTTAAGATTGTCAGTTAAGAGTCAAGAGAAAAAACTGTATTGTCGTCGTATATGGTGAGGAAAGAGGGAAAGAGGACCCTTGTAACAATTTAACCAAAGATCCTATCGTATGATAAAACGAAAAGAAAGGCAGAGTGACTGGTAACGTTCAGTTGAAAAATAATAAAAATAAAAATGAAATAAAATGTTATGACATAACCAAAACGGTATGTAACTGTACTTAGGTGGTGCCCACATGTACGTAAGGGTTTGTACTTGGGGGGAGGGTGGAGGGAGGGGTATTGTAGAGAGACCCAGTAGGGGCACGTGGTCGGGGTTCGTACGACATAGGACGTAGCCTGTATCTGACCGCTAAGCTAAGAATGTACTATCATATGTACAAAGTTACGGTAAGAGGGTTTAGTAGGGTGGGAGCGGGAGAGGGAGACTCAGGTTTTCAGACGATCTAAAACATCAAGAAGGAAAAGAGAGGTAGAATGATTGTTGAAACCTCACAGGGTCCCGAGTTAGGGACCTAACGACGAAAGAGATGTAAGTGAGTCATTACTAGAGTAGATAAAAGTACAAAAGTTTCGGGTATATATACAACAACTAATAGTTTAAATATAGTAGAAAAATGTAAAGAGGGAATTTAAGGTCTGAATGTTTATTTTGTACAAGTGGAGTTACAAATTATCTATAGAGTTTGAGTCGTGTAAGTCATACGTTAACGACTGGAGGTGAAGGTGTTTGGACCAAGTTGTGGTCCGAAAAAAAGGAGCGATGTAACCTATCTATGACTACGTATTTTTAAATGTTATATGAATCACCACATTGTATTGTGTATAAATAATAAAGTATCAAGGAAACCCAGTTTTGTACCGAATCGACTCATAAGCTTAAAGTGAGAAAACAGTCCGAAGGGAACACCGAGTCGACCATTTCTTAAACGGACGTTACGCTCTCTGGACCCAAACTAGGGACTCAACCCTTCTAGAGGACTTCTTCCCTTTCCGATGGGTGAGGTCATAAGACCGGACCTCTTTAGGTCCTGACATATCAGGTAACCCAGTGTTTCTCAGTCTGTGCTGACTCACTGAACGTGAACGTGAAAGTTTCACAGTCAGTACAGAGTCCAGAGTGGACTTTCAAATTATTGTGTCCTAGGTGAGGGTTCGAGGACACAGACAAATGTCTTATGTCTATAAAAGACCGATAGGCGAACTTCATTCGGAGTCAAGTAACGGTGTACCCGAAGAGACGAATGAAGTAGTTTCGGTCGTTCCCTTTCTCAGACGATTATCATACCTTCACTAGTAGAATATATCAGTGTCTTCAGTGAAGGATAGTAAACACGGTATAATATAACCAATCTTCGTCAATGACCAGGGAGGGTGTGAGTTCTCCTCCACTAGGGTACTCCCGTACTTATGGTCATCCGGGTTTGGTGTACCCCAGTAGAATCTTAGTAAAACGGTGTGAACTACGTTTCTCGACTGAGTAACCTTTTCTGGGACTACGACCCTTTCAATCTCCCGTCCTCTTCTTCCCCTACTGTCTCCTACTCTACCAACCTACCGTAGTGGTTGAGTTACCTGTACCCAAACCCACCTGAGGTCCTCAGACACTACCTGTCCCTCCGGACCGACGCCAAGTACCCCAGTGTTTCTCAGTCTGTACTGACTCGCTGACTTGACTTGATTACCGTTGAGGTGAGTTCGGTTTTAGGAACCGTAATAAGAACCGAAGAGAAAGAAAATGTGAGGTGTAGGTCAGTCAGTCGTTGAGGATGTTCAAGACGAAAGTTTGATATGTCTTAGACTGATAATGGTGGACATGGTGAGATCATGGTGACGACGACGATCCAGCGCAGTCAGCACAGGCTGAGACACTGAGGTATCTACCGTCGGGTGGTCGGAGGGGGCAGGGACCCTAAGAGGTCCGTTCTTGTGACCTCACCCAACGGTAAAGGAAGAGGTTACGTCCTTTCACTTTTCACTTTCCCTTCAGCGAGTCAGTACAAGTTGAGAATTACTGGGGTACTTGATGTCGGATGGTCCAAGGAGACAGGTACCCTAAAAGGTCCGTTCTCATGACCTCAACCCACGGTAACGGAAGAGGTTGGTGAGATCATGTTCATTGGTATTAAAGAGAACCTAATGAACAACAACAAATAAACGATTCAGCGCAGACTGAGTAAACGCTAGGGTACCTGACATCTGGTTGTCCGAGGAGACAGGTACCCTAAAGGGTTCCTTCTTATGACCCTACCCAACGATAAAGGAAGAGGTCCGCTAGAAGGACTGGGTCCCTAGCTTGGGTACAGATGACGTAGTCGTCCGTCTAAGAAATGGTGAATCCATGATCCCTTCAGGGAACTTAATGAATTATTGAGGGATTGACCACTGAAAAGAAGGTGGAAATAGTGGGTGGTACCAGATGAGATGTATGTTGTCGGTACTACTGGATAAATTTTCTGTTCATATATAGAATATGAATATAGACTGTCGGGGGAAACGTATGACAAATCCCGGAGGGTCCAAACTAAATAAATCGTCCTAACGACTGTTCACTTTGATCTTCCTAATTCCTGAGTCATGCAGATTAAAAAGAGTAAAAGGACAAATAGAGTAGAGGGATATTAGTAAAAAGAGATTCCGGTAGGGTCAATGATGAAAAAGAAGGAGTTCTGTACTGAGGTTCCATATATAAAACTTTTATAATGGGTGGTAGAAACCAATTATATAATATTAGGTAAGTCTGCGTATCGTATAGAAAAAGAGGTTGACACTTCCGAAGGTGACAAGAAAGTTTATTGAGTGTCTGTCGTATTATGTTACTAGACTTGGTCTGTCTTTTATTCTGTCGAGAAAGATAGTCAATATGGTCTCTCGATCTCCAGTATATTAATCTTTGTGTAGACTTTGACTAAGGGAATCACTTAACCAGAGTAGTTCCATTCTGATGGTCTAAGTCCCTGTTACTTATGAAATCCGTTGTAAGAGATGTAAGTCCTAAAAGTGTTTTTCGTTTTCTCTCTTTGTTGAGTTTAGGGAGTAAATGGTGACTATCCTAAACATATTTTCTGAGGATACTCGACATCTCCCCGACAATTCGTCTTCGATCCACCTCCACCTCGTTTCAAAATGTGTCCTTCGTACCTACTTATATAATCGATTTTCTTCCTAGACGTCGTTTAACCCGGACAAATTAAATACTTCCGACATTCGAGGACCTCTTTCTCCTCAGAACGAAGGTGTTGACTTGAGGACCACCTGATCTTCCCTCGTAGACCTGTAGGTGTCTGTGGTTTTCGACCTTTCGGCGGTGTCGTCGTAGAGGTTTCATCAACTTATCAATAGTAAATCGGGGAACTTTGTATGTCTCCCGTATTATTCTGTCCTTCCGACTTTAAACGACGTCTTACATCTACCCACGACTCAATGACCCTCTTTCGACTCGAAGTGTTAATATTTAGGCATATGTAACGGTGACAGATATATTATAGGTGTTTCTATTCATTATAGAAAGAAACCTAAAATTGTTCTTTCTACTGTAGGTTTCCTCTACCCCTTTACAGAGGATTAAGTTCAGTATGTAAACTTCCTTTTTTTTAATTTTCCTTCTGTAGGACCATCTGCAGAAAATTCTTAAACTATCTCGTAATTCTCTTTCCCACTCGTACCCTTTAAGTAGTTAAGTGGTTGCAGTCTATATTTTTCAGAGTTCCGTTTATTTATACCAATGAAAGAGTTTCCTTAATACACGTGACACAAGAATGATACTTGTGTACGAGGAAATTTGACAGATGGAAACCAAAAGTTTTAGGATGTCTAGAGTATCAGTCGTTGTTGTTCTTTTTTTGTGTGACGAATTAACGAATTAAAGGGATAATGTCAATCCAATTGAAAAGGATTGTGAATGTGATAGAGATTTCTTGACGTTCTCCTATAGGGGAGAGAGGTCATTAAGGTAGTGTTTCCTGAACTTTCCCCTTTCGTCTTTTCTCTTAATTTTACATAAAATGAAAAGACGTGGTAACGAAATAAGAAGGGGATGGACCACCACGAGTGAAAACGTAGACTTCTTTCTTTCTTTGACCCCCTTTCACAAGACCACCTCCTTTCTTAAAAATTTTTCTTTCGTCTTCTACACATTGTTCTCCATGTGTATGTAAATAAAAATAATAATTAAAGATTAAACATAAAACCGGGAGTTACACGGGAAATACAATGAACAAAGTATTGTTCTTGTACTACTTAAGAGTTTATACAAGGTACGTCTCAATTTTTCTTACTTATAAGACGTCAATTATTTACGTCGAAAAAAGGGTCAGTGTGTGTAATTTTTTTGTACAGTTAATCTAACAAATAAACATACATTTATATCCTTATGTCTTTTAAATATTGATAAAATCTTTAGAGAAACTTGATATTTTATCTCTATTGACACGATTTCAGTAGGAGATAAAACTTAAAAAGGTGGAGAAAGGTAAAAAAAGTAATAAAATATATCAACACAATAATCCAAGTAACTTCAAATCTTCACGAGTCAGAACGATTCCTTGAATAAGGAATGAAGACACAAAAGTGAAGAGAGAAATCTAAAGAAAATTAATTTCAGACAAAACCGACCATAAGTTTATTAGTGGGATCGTAATAAACACGTTCATAGAATGACCGTAAAAATTTTTACAAAATTTGAAAAATTTTGTAAGTTCGTAAAGACACAGGAATCCAAAATCGTCAAAGACTATTTATGGTATACCAACACAAAAAATTTTAAGACAGGACGGTTTGAAACAGAAAATGGACCTTTTAAATAAGGTAGATTTTAGTAACATTAGGAGGATATATATCTAAATCAATATAGTATAATCAAAGATAGAAGATAAACAGAGAAAAGGGTATGAAGACAAAAGGAAGAGGAAAGAAAAATAGAAAACACAAAAAGAGGGTATTAGATGAAAAAAGAGAGTGTTAAAATTAAAGATGACGAAAAGTCATAGTATGATCACCAGAGAATCATCTAAGTCTTTTGTTTATACATGTTTCAAAATTATAAGGTTTAGTCGGTATGACACCGTTGGACCTTTGGTCAAACAATATCGGTAGTGTGTGTGTGTGTGTTTTCCCATTATTCGGACCTGAAGGTTACCAATAATGTTTCAGATTATTGGTATTGTTTAAACCTTAGTCTTTTAGTAAAGGTCAAGGTCTGAATCGGAAAGTTGTGTTCGATGTCTCATCCGTCGTTAGAATCCTTCGTAGTACTACCATGTATGTAGATAATCTATGTATATAATCTGCCATGTATGTAGATAATCTATAGATTGTGTAGTGTCCCATTCTCCAAAACTGTCACTTATGTCTCCGTTTTATATAGGTACAATTTAGTCTCAGTTCTAATGACTTTTCCCCCTTTAAAAATGAAGTTACACGAAGTTAGTAATTTCGGGTTTAGAATGTCCTTAACATAAATGGAAAAAAAGAAAAGGATCATTTCGTACATCTTTTTCGAAGTATAAATTCTAAAGTCGATAGAATGGGTACTTTTCCATGTGTCATTAGACATGATCAAGGTTATAGTATTTTCTCCGGATAGTCCCGATTACGGACGGACGTTCTCCTTACAAAGAGGACTACTTATTTTGTAGGTATATAGTTTTAGTACCCACCGTGCATTTTAAAGACTCGTAAAACCCGTTCCTGATCTACATTCACAACCGAATTTGTACTTACTTGTATCGTAGTCACAATGAGTTAAGATCTTTCTACTGTTACCGGGTTCTCAGAACTTTATGTCTGTAATGAAGAAGGTTAATTCACTTTTTAGGGAAAACATGTGACGTTCAGTGTATGGACTATATGATATCTTCTTGTTAATATCTATGTCTGTAACTTTTTATTTTATTACAACCTTCGTCAGTTTATCGTATTCTGAGGTATTGATATATGTCTTTATTGAAAACTGAGTCTTCCCTCAATACCCTTTCCGTCCAAGGTCTTACGATTTCTGTAGAGAGTGAGAGATAATTATGGACATAATAACTTGTTTATTTACGATCCGTGTCTTGATCCTTAAAATGTGTATAATTCAGTGAATTAGAAGTATTGTTGGTACACTTATCTTGATAAGCATAGGTAAAAAATTGTCTATTCCTTTGACTATATAGTTCATCAATTACCTAAACAGGAACCTGTCTGTTTTTTACAGGAATTTGGACATTTCATAAATGACAGAGACGATGAATGAGACATACAATCTGTCAAATATTGTGTTTAGAGGGTTAGTCATATGTTTTAATTAAGAAGTTCATTGGTGTGTAGTGGATCATATCTCGATTTATGCGTTATCTATTGGTCATTTAAAAAACATTATTCAACTGGTTAATGTAACCCGAAGATACTTAAAAATGTAAGATAGATGAGAGTAAGTTACGACAAAACATCGTTTACTAGGGATTACTTAAGGGTCCTTACCAAATCTCTTTGTTTTCGTTAGTCGTCCCTTCGGACACGGTGGACCAAATATGTAAGTTCGGTTCGTGACAGAAGTATCAAATCAAATAGTCCTTGGTAAACAAGTTTACATTATCCGAGTAGTAAAATAATGTTTGGGTGACAAAGTACGATTTATGTATAAGTACCATGAATATTAAATTTTTCTCTTCTGAGAGAGATTTATTATCTGAGTTGTGATTTCAAAGATTTCCCTTTTGTTTATAAAAGTTTTATTTCTCTCATTTTTATACTCAAGTAACTTAGTAACTTTATCGTCGGATGTACGACTCTTACCACAAGAGATATAATATTAAGACATACACAATGTTACTTGAGAAACTCTCAACACAAACTCTATTACCTTTCGGTTCTTTACTCACAGAGTCCACCCCTTAAGACTTATTTCAATGTACGACACTCCAAAATGACCATATTTACCAATTTTCAGTGTAGTCAAAAGAGTGTCTTAACTATAAGGACTAATTGGAGAATTCATTCGATACGACGACGACGACGACGACGATTCAGCGAAGTCATCACAGGCTGAGACACGCTGGGGTATCTGTCGTCGGGTTGTCCGAGGAGACAGGGACCCTAAGAGGTCCGTTCTTATGACCTCACCCCACGGTAACGGAAGAGGATTCATTCGATATAAGAAATTATTTAGGAGAGTCTAATATTTTTAATTATCCTGAAGTCACATTGTCACAACTTTTATAAAATCATGATTTTCTTTAAATTTCGTAAATATTAGAGTGATGGGTGTTTATTAGTCCTAATTCCAATAACTACTTAAGGGAACAAGAGATGAAAGTTTAAAGTGAAGAAACTTTAAACTACGTCACTAACCATCAGTACTTCGACGGGTCCACTAACCGATGGGCTACCTCTTGGTTATTTTTGATCGGTCTTTAATTGCCGTGTCGATAATAGATCGAAACTAATTGTGATATGAGATACGGTGACTAAGAGTTTCACACCCTAGACCTGTTCGTCGTAGATATAGTACCCTTTGAACAATCTTTATGATTATAAGTCTACGTGGACTCATGATGACTTAGTCATCTGGACCCACACCTCGGGTCATTAGACACGAACTTTCTAGAGAGGTTCCCTAGGAATATGTGGGAGTTCAACACCTCGGTGATGAGATTCGTTTAAATAAAGGACCTTTACGTCAGTTCCACTCTTACTATTGTCGATTGTGAAAGACTAATGAATGATACTAGGTTCATAACGTGATTGTGAATTTTATGTAGTACAGTAAATAAGGGTGTGCATATATATATGAATTGAGAATTCCATTCATGATTACAAAGGTAAAGTGTTTACTTCTTTGATTCCTCAAGTTCATTGAACTAGTTCCAATGTGACTATTATTTACTATCCGACTACAATTTTTAGGTCCATGTTTGGACGAAGTCCCTGGGACGCAAATTGATCGTATTATAATAGTGAAAGAAGGAATTTTATGATTCCGTTTTGATCGGACTTATAGGGACAAACGTCACGACACATCTTTATTTCTACGAACAGAGTTTTCATTGAGATCGTGGAGTTATAAGTGGTATTACTTTTATTTCACTCGTTCCGTTTAATACATAAGAAAACAAGAGGTCAACTATTTCCGTAGAGGATAGAGAAAATAGAGTTTAAATTATTTGTGTTATTTCTATTTAGTGTGATATTATTTTAAACCTCGGTCCTCGAGACGTTAACGATCAACTTAATAAATGTAAGAGATTTATGAGTCAAAGAAAGAGTCATTTTTACTCTATTATTGTTATAGAGGGATGGTTTTTAATATAATACTCTTAATTTTATTCGACACAAACACACACACAGACTCTCGCTGTCTGTCTGTGTGTGTGTGTCTCTACTATGACCATCATATACAATAACAACAATGACACCGGAAATCTACAATAAATTACAGATTTGAAATGGGACTAAAAACCATTTAAGTAGTCCCAAGAGATACACTTTCTACAAATCTTCCTAGTCTTCTACACTTATCACGGATACTTTTAAACCAGAGATCGGTGAGTTCAGACCACGGGGTACATAAATTGACTGTCAGTTCGAACAACGTAAAAAATGGAATTCAATAGTCTTTTTATAAAAATAATAAGATGAATCTTTTAATGTCTCCAGTCGATAGACCTTGTCTTAAAGTAATACTCCAATTGTCCTTTAAATGTCACAACCCTCGAAGGTTATAAATCCGTTTCCAGATGGAATCAGAATCTTAAATTCTCTCGAATATAATTATGTTTCGAAAGGAGTGGGGGTACCGTGGAGACTTAGGGAGTTCATCATTGTTAGACTACTGAACGGCGAAGAAATATACCACTGGATATGACCAGTATATACAATCTAAATTGAGACGTCGGTATAATCTTTAAGAAATTATCGTATTTGGAAGAAAAGATATTGTATCATGATTTGTATACCTTTCCTGGATCACGAGTAAATTAAAAGTATTTATAAGTAGTAATTCGGACCTAATATGTAAATGTGGACACCTTTCTCTCTGTACGTTGTCCTACAAGTGATGATGTCGTGAGAAACATTATCGTTTTATGACCTTTTTCGGATTCACAGTTAGTCATCCTTTCTAGATGAATCTTCGGTGATTCATCAATGAAGACATCATATCTGCGGGTAAGGCACCTCTGACCTACAAAACTAGTCGGACAGTATCACGGTACCATTTGGCACAGTAAGACAGAGGAACGTATATAAGGTACGAAGTCCGGATTGTTAACGAGGAAAACTAACGACTTCTGAAAGAAAATTGAATGTCATTATAAAAGTAAATCTAATATGTATTTCAGGACGACGACACTTTTGGTAAAAAGAGAATTTATACTAAATCGTAGAGAAGACACGATGGATATACGACTATAGTGTAAAATTGAGAGTAAGTAACAAAGGGGAGTGTATATGTGTCAACACATGTACTTCCATAGTATTATACGTCTAACTATACTAATGTGTATCTATAAAAGTAAAAACAAGGAGAGAGACACGAGTAGACGTTTGTAAACGTTAGTAGAGGTAACAAGAGAGATATATTTCGGAAACGATGGTTAAAGGAATACTATCCACTAATCACCCTGTAATATAGAAGTAATGGAAGAAGACACCTACTCGTCTTTCTCTCCTCTCAGTTAACTAAAACAATTCATGATATAATTTGTAGAGATGTATTCACATTTTTTGATGATATATAGTGATACTAAACATAAATTTAGTAATACAACACTTTACTGGTGTTATAAGGGTAATGTTTGTACTCGAATCTATCTCTATATATACCACCTCTTTCTTTACCGTTGGGTGAGGTCATAAGAACGGACCTCTTAGGGTATCTGTCTCCTTGAACCACCCGATTCAGGTCCCCCTAGTGTTTCTCAACTGTGTTGATGCCACTGAATCGTACGGACCTCTCTATATATACCACGGAACCTATCTAATTGCTTGGAAGGATCTCACTGTGTACAAGTACGTTTCTACCCGTGTCATTTCCTGTCTTTACCATACCAGGACTGTCTTCGTCTTCTATAATTCTCCACCGTTCTTATGTGTCCTGATATGTTTTTTCCAGAAGTATTGGTCTATTGGTGTTACCACACTAATGAGTGGATCTCGGTCTATAGGACCTTACACTTCAGTTCACCCGGAATCCTTCGTAGTGATGTTTGTTTCGATCTCCTCCACTACCTTAAGGTCAACTCGATTAAGTTTAGGACCTTCTACTACGACACTTTCACGTCGTGAGTTATACGGTCGTGTAAACCTTTTGAGTCGTCACCGGTGTCCTGACCTTTTCCAGTCAAAAGTAAGGTTAGGTTTTCTTTCCGTTACAGTTCTTACAAGTTTGATGACGTGTTAACGTGAGTAGAGTGTGTGATCATTTCGTTACAAGTTTTAAGATGTTCGGTCCGAAGTTGTTATGTACTTGGCACATGAAGGTCTATAAGTTCGACCAAAATCTTTTCCGTCTCCTTTGTCTCTAGTTTAACAGTTGTAAGTGACCTAGTAACTTTTTCGTTCTCACAAGGTCTTATTGTAGATGGAGACGAAATAACTGATACACTTTCGGAAACTGACACACCTAGTGTTGTTTGACACCTTTTAAGACTTTCTCTACCCTTATGGTCTGGTGGACTGGACGGAGAACTCTTTAGACATACGTCCAGTCCTTCGTTGTCAATCTTGACCTGTACCTTGTTTTCTGACCAAGGTTTAGCCCTTTTCTCATACAGTTCCGATATATAACAGTGGGACGAATAAATTGAATATACGTCTCATATAGTATTTTTTTGTGACTGGACCTACTGTGTGTTCGACCTTAGTTCTAACGGCCCTGTTTATAGTTATTGGTCCTGTTTATACATCTACTATGGTGTGAATATCGTCTTTCACTTCTTCTTGATTTTTCGGAGAACTACTTTCACTCCTTTGTCACCTTTGTCACTGTCTGAAATAAAAGAACCCGAAGTTTTAATGGCACCTACCACTGACGTGGGCACTTTAATTTTCTGTGAACGAGGAACCTTCTTTCCAATACTAGTTGTATCTACCGCATAATTCTTCTTTTCTGGGACTATGATGTTTTCTAACTTTCACCCTCCTCTTCCCCTACTGTTTCTTACTGTACCAACCTACTGTAGTGGTTGAGTTACCTGTACTCAAATTCATTTGAGACCCTAGATTATCTAGAGACTAGATTATCTAGTCAAGTCAACGAGTCAGTACAGAATAAGAAGTGTTGGGGTACCTGACGTCGTGTGGTTCGGAGAGTCGGGTTGTCGTTGAGAGTCTCAAATGAGTTTGAGTACAGGTAACTCAGTCACTACGGTAGGTTGGTAGAGTAGGAGACAGTCGGGGAAGAGGAGGGTGGAAGTTAGAAAAGTCGTAGTCCCAGAAAAGTTTACTCAGTCAATAAGCGTAGTCCACCGGTTTCATAACCGCAAAGTTGAAGTTGTAGTAAGGAAGGTTACTTATAAGTCCTGACTAAAGGAAATCCTACCAGACCAACCTATAGGAACGTCAAGTTCCCTGTGAGTTCCCAGAAGAGGTTGTGGTGTCAAGTTTTCGTAGTTAAGAAACCACGAGTCGAAAGAAATATCAAGTTGAGAGTGTAGGTATATACTGATGACCTTTTCGTTATTTAAACTGACCTGCCTGAAGACAACCGTTTCATTACAGAGACGAAAAATTATACGACAGATACAACCAGTATCGAAACGAAGGTATCTCGTTCACAGAAAATTAAGGTTCCGACGTCAGTGGTAGACGTCACTAAAACCTCGGGGGGTTTTATTTAAGACAGTGACAGAGATAAGAAATGGGTAGATAAGTGGTACTTGACTACCTAGGTCTACGGTACTAGAATCAAAAGACTTACAACTGGAAATTCGGTTGAAAAAGTGAGAGGAGAAAGTGAAAGTGATTTTTCCGAGAAATCAATAAGAAGCGAAAGACGGTATTCACACTACAATAGACGTATAGACTCCAATAACTATAAAGAGGGTCGTTAGAACTAAGGTCGAACACGAAGTAGGTCGGGTCACAAAGAGTACTATATTAGACGTATATTCAATTATTCGTCCCACTGTTATATGTCGGAACTACATGAGGAAAGGGCTAAACCTTGGTCAGAAAACAAGGTACAGGTTAAGATTGACAACGAAGGACTGGACGTGTATCTAAAGAGTTCTCTGTCCAGTCCACCAGACCATAAGGGTAGAGAAAGTCTTAAAAGGTGTCAAACAACACTAGGTGTGTCAGTTTCCGAAAGTGTATCAGTTATTTCGTCTTTATTTACAAAAGGACCTTGAGAGAACGAAAGAGTTACTAGGTTGCCTAGAACCGTTAAACTAGAGACCAAGGAGACGGAAAAGGTTTTGGTCGAAGTTGTAAACCTTCAAGTGTCAAGTACAAGACGACTTCGGACCGAACATCTTAAAACTTGTAACGAAATGATCACACACTCTACTCACGTCAACACGTCATCAAACTCGTAAGAACCGTAACGGAAAGAAAACCTAACCTTACTTTTGACTGGAAAAGGTCAGGACACCGGTGACGACTCAAAAGGTTTACACGACCGTATAACTCACGGCGTGAAAGTGTCGTAGTAGAAGGTCCTAAACTTAATCGAGTAGACCTTAAGGTAGTGGAGGTGATCGAAACAAACATCACTACGAAGGATTCCGGGTGAACTGAGGTGTAAGACCCTACAGACCGAGATCCACTCACTAGTGTGGTAGCACCAATAGACCAGTACTTCTAGAAAAAAGAATTATTAAGAAGAAACATAAGAACGGTGAAGAAAACTGATAGAAGACGAAGACAATCCAGGTATGGTAAAGACAGGATATATCACGGGTAGAAACGTACTTTAAAAGGGTACCATAGAGATTAAAAGAACTTCTTTAGAGATCAGAAGGGGTAAGATAACAAAAGGAGATAAATAAACGTAACTAGTGACTCCTTCCGAAAGAATAGAGAGGAACGATAGGAAACCTTGAGACGAAAGAATAGAAAGGAAAAGAGGAAACGGAAATCGAAGAGAAGAAAAGTGTCGATAAATATTCCGGAGGAGTCTGTTGGAAAAACGAAAAAACGTAAAGAAAAAGAACCCGTACCAGAACTAGGAACGGAGGACATGTGACAGTACTTGGAGACAGGTATCAAGAAGTCCGTGAGACAGATAGTCTAGATTGGGGAACTTAGATGAAGAGTGAAGGTGACATATTATTCCCTAAACTAAATCCAGTAAGGACTTACCAAATCACCAAAAGTGGTGAAAGATATTAAATTCAGACTTAAACCGTTATTCCTCAAGTACTAGACTCGGTGTCAGTCGAGGACCAGAACGAAAACGACTGACAACGTTTGAAGAGGTAGAAACCGACGTTTCCTATATTAGTTAGACTAAAGTCATAACTGGTAGACCATTCTAGATACACATGTCAACAGAGAACCAAACAACATTTTCTCACAAACGATACTGGTTACATAAGAGAATTTTTTAAGAGAGAGAGAGAGAAAAAAAAAAAATGATACTACCGATGAGGTAAAGAAGATTCCCTAAGAACGGGTATCATCATCTATATTACCAGTAAACTCAATTTAAGTGTATAAGGTCAGTTAAAATAAAACGACTAAGGATTTTACAGTTACAAGTGAAAACGGTAGAGGACAAACTGATGAAGGTTAAACGGAACTAATGACCTGGATTGTAAGGATACTTCATAACGAGAAATATCGTAACGTGAAATGAAGGTAATGGTCACTGTAGGTGTTGACCCACAAAAAACAACAAGAACAACAACAACAACAAAACGAATCGAGACAGAAAAGTAAGAAAGACATCAATAAAGAGGTGACTAGAGGTCATCGTATAACCCGTGGATGGTTGGACCCCGTAAGTAGAAAGTCATAGGATAGAAAAACGGAAAGTATCACAAGTACCCCAAGAGTTCCGTTCTTATGACTTCACCAAACGGTAAGGGAAGGGGTCACCTGGTCTAAAACAGTCTTGACAGGTGGTACCGGGTAGACAGAACCCACCGGGGTGTGTCATATCGAGTATCAAAATAACTCAATCTGTTCAGACACCAGGTATACTAGTCTAACCAATCAAAAGACACTAACACCAAAAGTCAGACAGACGGGAGACTACCTCTTCCTATTCTCCGAATACCTTTGAAGGACTACCCTTCAAAATATATAATTCGACATTAAAAAACAAAGGAGGAAACTCAGTTTTCTCGTCATCATCATATTAGAGAATGAGATAAGTAAATTAACCTAACGACCAGTGAAAAGAGGAAACCTACAATGATAAATCAAATAAAGGAAAGGAACCGGAATTACCTTGGTGTTGTCTTAAAAGATAAAGATTTTCTAAAGCATAAATGAGTTCATATATTTTTAGTGGAAAGGTGAGGTGTATGAGTTAAAGATATGGTATGGATCTTATCCGAGAATTGTGTATGACTTCTCAGACGATAACATCTATGGACATAAACAAAGTAAAGAGGATATTCAAGGAATTCCAGTCTCTGAGTAGAAAAACAGGGTTACATGGATTGTCTCACAGATCATATAGTATCTATACAGATTTTATATTTATTCAATTGATTACCGTATCTTAAGACCCACTGAAGTTCACACGAAACCCACTTAATATAATACACTGTCCTATGAATTGAGACAAAAGAAATTTCGTAACGAATTTTGTATAACTTTATATGTAAAATTGGCTGACCTTATTACCGTAAATACATAATAAATATTATGTTTACTGTAGTAAGAAAATCACGATATATGTCGTAATTTAGAATACCTTATTTGATGATGTGATAACACTTTCTCAGAAAGTTTCACTCAGTATTTCTTTTTTTTTTGAAATTGTTTTACTTTTCTGTTGGGTGTCTTACTCTCTTCTATAAACATTTGTTTCGTTGTCTGTTCCCTAATTAAAGGTTTTATATGTTTGTCCAGTACTTCGAGTTATGGTTTCTTTGTTTTTTGTCAAATTAAAATTTTTTTCCTGTGTTACCCCCTTCCCCTCCCACCCACATTTACATATTACATGTATATGTCATGACACACATTTTATATTTCGGTCACCTTCACTTTCCAAAGACGATAGTCGGTACTTACTGCGGTCCTAAGGGCCGGAGGACTCCTCTCCTTAAACAAGACCCCGGTCACTACTCCGATCTAATGAGTCAAAAAGTACATCGGTTTAAAAGCATTTCACATTTTCTCTATCACTTTCGAAGACTGTTCGTAGTCTTCCCCTGTCTTTCTCACGGGGGAACGATCAAAAATCGTTCCTTAATATATATATAAATAACCACCACCAAATCAGCGATTCAGCACAGACGGAGAACGTTGGGGTACCTGATATCTGACGGTCCGAGGAGACAGGTACTCTAAGAGGTTCGTTCTTATGATCTCATCCAATGGTAAAGGAAGAGGTTCCCTAGAAGGACTGGGTCCTTAGTTTGGGTTCAGAACACGTAACGTCCGTCTAAGAAATGGTTGACTCGATGTTCCCTTAGGGAATATATGGATAATCGTTTTAATCTCTTTCCTTTGTGGAGTTTTGACTCTCTCAACGTGGTCCGGGGAGGGGTGTTGTAAGTAAAACTCTATCGTAACCGTGCTTCACTCAGTAGGGACCGGTATTTTGTTAACTGTACTTAGAACTTCTTTCCGTCTAAAGGTTCGTTTATGTATCAGGTAATTGTATCGAATTCTTTCTGTAAAGGTATTCTTTTCGTGTCACCAATCGAGTTCTAAGCTCTATTTCAATTCAAGTCCACCTTGGTCCACAGTGGTACCGTTGTGTCCTAAGTCAAGTCAAGTCATCGAGTCACCACAGGGTGAGAAACGTTGGGGTACCTGACGTTTTGCGGTCCGGAGGGACAGGTAGTGGTTGAGGGTCTCAAATGAGTTTGAGTTTTCAGACGGTAAACGTCAAATAAAGGAGGAAGGTGAACCCCTGGAGACTGGAGGGATCGATCCGACAATTGTGAGAGTCCTTAAACTACATACGTGGTGGGTCCCTTAGGTTTCGGTCACGAGACACTGTTGGGTCTTCCGACCCTACCCTTATCTCCAAGTTGGTCCTCCCTTTCATTCATATGGATTGCGACTAAGTACGACTACATACCGTTTCCAGTAGTGTTATGACCTTTCATTAATACGAGATTAAAAAGTTTTTACTTTACTTTGTTACCCGTCTTCTAAATTGATGTGTAAAGAGGTTTCTTCTGTATGTTTATCGGTCGTCCGTGTACTTTTCTACGAGTCGTAGTGATTAATGGTCTCTCTACGTTAAGTTTTGATGTTACTCCATAGTGGAATGTGGTCAGTCTTACAGGTAATAGGTTTTTACATGTTTGTTATTTATGACCTGTCCCACACCTTTTTTCCCTTGGGAGGATATGACAACCACTTTTACATTTAACCGTCTGGGTGACACCTCTTGTCTTTCCTCTAAGGAATTTTATGATTTTTTATCTGGATGATACACTAAGACGTTAGGGTGAGGACCCGTATATGGGTCTCTTTTTACATTAAATTTTTTATGTATATAGGGTTACAAGTAACGTCTTGATACATTTTATCGGTTCTGTACCTTCGTTGGATTTACGGGTAGTTAACTCCTTACCTATTTCTTCTACACTATGTGTGTGTCTGTGTGTGTGTATACATATGTGTGTGTGTTACTTTATAATAAGTCGGTGTTTTTTCTTACGGTAAACGTCGTTGTACCTTTTTGGATTTCTGACAGTATGACTTACTTCATTCTGTCTCTTCCTGTTTATGGTGTACTGTAGTGAATATACACCTTAGATTTTGTACTATGTTTACTTGAATAAATGTTTTGTCTTTATACATCTTTTGTTTGTACGAATGACTCCCTCTTTCTCCCCTTCTATTTAACTCTCCGACTATAACTGTATATGTGATAATATATGTATTATCTATTGATTATCTTTCGTTGACATATCGTGTCCCTTGAAATGAGTTACGAGACATAACTTGATATACCCTTATCTTAGAATTTACTTCATATATACAGATATGTATTACTTTAATGAAACGACATGTGGACTTTGATTTTGTTGTGACATTTAGTTGATGTGAAGTTATTTTAGAAAATTTTTTACTACGCGTGTCATTTGATCTTATTTTAATTTGTAGTGTATAAACACGTTTTACGGTTCTTTGTCTTATCTGACAACATAGTCGTGAACCTATGTCCTACGACAACCCAATTTAAACAATCGTATCTTGAGATTCAAAATGTGAATCTACTAAAATGTGACTCCCCTTTGTAGTCTTATTCGGGATCACATCGTATCCAGTACACGTAAAAGTGTACATTAGTATCTATTAATATAGAAGGATTTACAGGAACAGGGAAACACTGGACCGTTTTAGACTAAGAAGAAAAGTTGGAATCCAATTGATCACTGAGGAGAGAATTTTAGGATGGGTCAAAAGGTACTATCTTAATCATTAAGACAGGAAAGTCAACGTAGAACAATTATAATGATTATTACATATGGTGTAATTGTTAAACCAATGATATTACTTAGACGAATGTATAGAAAATAGAGACTAAGAAGGTGTTAAGAAGGTGTAATAAAAGTCAATTAACCCGAAAATGACTAGAAGTTTAAAGGGGTCTTAATACACCGAAGTATATATTTACACTTTAGAAATTCAAAGTAAAATATTATACTTTGTCATCGTAAAAAGTGTCCACTTTGTCTTCGTAAAGAAGTAAATTATATTATCATACATCTTAATGTGTAACCTCGACCTCAATTTTAAACTATAAAAAGAAAAATACAAATCAAAAGAGAATCATTATCGTCTCTCCCATCCTTTTTTACCGGACATACTTGTTGGTTTCTTATATATCGATGGAAAGAAGATTTTACTGATTACATAACGATATTAAAGTCTGAGTGACATGGATCGACAGGTTTGGTTCGGAAGAAAAAAAAAAATACAGAGTGTGGGTAACGTTACCTAACATTACGAAAACACGAGTGTTAACGTACACATGGGAGAGGAGGGTATATGTAAATAGTAAGAGTTACATTTAAGGGGTGGTCCCGATATCTAATACCGAGATGTGAGACGTGAATGTCTTTTGGATTACTTTTCTTATTTAATGTCTTCTTCTTTAATGGTTGATAATGATACTAAGGGTTATGATCCCTGGAACTCGATGAAATTACACATACTTTTGATGAAGGTTACTAATGTCGTAGTCACCCCTTTTACCTTTTTTCCTTAATTGTACTTGACTTTTTCTTGGAGGGAAAACGAAAACAAGTATATTATTGCACCAATACATCACTTAATTGACTTAATTCATTTAGCAATCCGACATTACTTTACGTCCCGATACATAACAATATAACAGGACTTATCTTATCTCTCAAAATGGTGAGATCCCATAAGCCTTTCGTATCAATATCCTTCTTATTTTTGTAAAGGTCCCTGAAGAGGGAACTTTATTGAGGGAGAGAGGATTTACAGATCTTTGATGTTCATTATACAAAAGAGGGATACTAAACTACCCGTCGTTTTCCGAGGGGACGGGGTTTATAAAGGTAGGGTTTCTTGGTCTTGAGAAGTATAATGATTATAGAAACCTACCTTAAATATTTCCAAGGTCATTGGTATATCAAAATCGTAGACTTACCCTCTTCAAATCTGTATTGCCGGATAGTTGATTCTGAATGTCCAAACCAAAACAATTTATGGTCTTTCGTTCTTTTTTTAATTACATGTAAATTTGTGTCTGTTGAAAGTGTGTTTAATCTAAGATATGACGAAAACTTTTGAGTACTTTAGACCGTTTTGATCTGAGTATAAGGACGTGTCTCTTATAAATGAAACCCGTTCAGTAAAGTAGAGAAAAAATTTTTAAATAATTAATCTCATATTAACGAAATGTTACAACACAACCAAAGACGGTAAGTTGGTGCACTTAGTCGGTATATATATGTATATAGGGGAGGGAGAGACTTAGAATCAAAGGAGTAGACGTTCTACTTATAGATCCAGTGTTTTAACAATCATCTTAATTTATTCCATTATTTATCTCGGATCACGTATTATTCGTGAACTATTTACTATTAATAATCATAATTGGGACAGAGGTCCCCGTACATAGGACGTCAAACCGTGGTTGGGAAGATGTGGTCCGAAAAGAGAGTTATGTCTACAACTTGTAGTCACGATCAGATGCTCATGTGAACGTGATAGAAGGAATATTATTCTTATAAAGATAAAAAGTTTTACTTACTATTTAACTCTCCTGAAAACATAAAGTCTTTTTGTCCTTTCTTATGATTTTGTGATTTATAAGAGGTCTATGAAATTCGTACCTGGTTAAAGATTTGTTCCATCTACACAGATGGTACTTTTCACGATGAAATTTCAAAGGGGGGTGAACCGTCGTCATAACAACAACAAAAGTGTAACACATAAAGTTTGACCAGTAAGAATCAAAGTTTCAAAGTTCTGAAGTTTTTCTAGGGTTCTATAGACTCATCACGTAATTTTTGTTTCAACCGTATGAAAAGAAAATTTTTAGACAAACTTCAGTTCTACACAAGTTCTTCTTTTCTGTGAAGTAGAAGACTTCGACACTATGAATAAGAGACACACAGGGATAGGTAAGGAGGGGTCTAGATAAGAGATGGGCAAAGACTGGACGAGACACGAGAACCTTTTGATAATTATTATAGGTGATTGTCGTAATGTCCTTAAGAGAAGAACCGACCGAAGATACATAAAGAATTGAGATCAATACTAGTCCTCCTCTAACTCCCACCTCTCACCTTCTCTCCCTTCCTATCTTCTCTCCAGTTTCTCTCCAGGGATACAAATACGCGAGAGGGGATTTGAGGTACTTGACGGTAAAGCACCAAGGAGACACCAGTTTCAAGAATATGAAACGGGGGAGAAGGTACAGAGATATGGGAGATATTTAATGTCATTGTAGTAAGAGGGAGGGACGGGTAAGTTCCGATTCCTACCACTATCTGAGGATAACACCAATAAAGGACCATTGAAGGTGTACAGAGTGACCAAGGGAATTGGGATTTATAAAAGGTGATTCATGAGAGGACTTTATAACTTAATCTAAGATAGAGAACTGATTATATCTTCGGTAATGGTTTACATGATAAAACAAATTTTCTATAATTAAAAACGGAATTAAAAACTCGATATGAGCAATTTCGTTATTTTTATTTTAGACACTGATAAGATGTTATTACTAAGATACTGAATATATTGGAAATATTAACTTATCTGTATGCTGATAAATTCACAAAGAAGAAAGTTCCATTTATATATATTTACACATTGTAAAATCATAACAACTAAAACCGTACCTTCTTTAATAACTTATTTCGTTTTTATTTCCTATTCCCGAAGTTTCCACCAAGTCACCATAGACGGACGGTTAAGTCCTCTAGACCCAAGTTAGGGACTAGGTCCTTCTAGGATGTACGGTGTCTCTCTGATTCGGACACGTGGTGTTGATGACTCGGACACAAGGTCTCGATAGCACGACGTTGATGACTTCAGGTACACAGGATGTCGGTTACAAAGTGTTGTTTTCTTCAGTGGTGTTACTCTTCGGACACGTGGGGTTTAGTGGTGTTGACCTCTCTCATCGGGGACGAACGGTGTTGAACTCTTTTCGGATGTGTCGTTGTTTCTAGGTCGTATTGGTTTTTATTTATTTATGTTAAAAATTTTTACTTATTTTTCGTATATTAGTGGATTTATCTACGTGTTTATCTTAGACTGTTTTAATTTGTAGATAAATACTATTCTTTCTTGAGTCGTTTTATATCTACAGAGTTATATTATTTCCGATATATATTGTTTGGGTGTAAATTGTAGTATATCTTGTCACCCTTCCGTTACCGTTGGGTGACGTCACAAGAACGGACCTCTTAGGGTCCCTGTCCCCTCGGACCGCCCGACGACAGATACTCCAACGTGTCTCAGCCTGTGCTGACTTCGTTGAATCGTCGTCGTCGTGTCACCTTTCCAATTTCGTAAAGGAGATTTAAGTCTGTGTTCCTTCCTAGGGTGAGAGTGGAGAAGATAAATTGTATCATAATCTTCCGTATTGTGTCCTTAGTCTGTTCTTTTCTTTATTTTCCGTAGGTTTGACCTTCCCTTCTTCATTTTGATAGTGACATCTATACTATGATATATATCTTTTAGGATTTCAGAGGTGTGGTTTTATTTTTTACTTCTTTTTTACTTAAGTCATTTGAACATCCTATGTTCTAGTTATATTTCTTTAGACAATAAAGAAATATACGATTATTACTTGATAGTCTTTTTTCTTAAGTTCTTCTGTTGGGGTCAATACTAGCGTAGTTTTTCTCATTTTATTGACCCTTATTTGAATCGGTTCCTCTATTTTCTAGATATGAGTTTTATGAGATTCTGTAGTTGTTCCCTTTGACTTCTGTTATGTTTATTTACCTTCCGAGGTACAAGTGTCTGACTTTTTTAGTTGTGACAATTTTAAAGGTATGATGTTTTCGTTAGTTGTTTAAATTGTCTTACGGATATTTTTATGGGTACTGTATAAAGGCTAGGATTTTAAATATACCTTAGTGTTTTCTGGGTTTATTCGGTTTCGTTAGAACTCTTTTTTTCTTGTTTTGACTTCTAAATGCAAAGGATTAAAATCTGAAATAATCTTTCGATGTCATTAGTTGTGTCATACAATGACCGTGTTTTTGTCTGTGTGTCTTATTACCTTATCTTATCTCGGGTGTTTATTTAGGTACGTGAATACTAGTTAATTCGATGTTGTTTCCTCTGTACTTATATGTTACCTCTTTTCTGTTAGAGAACTTATTCACGAAGACCCTTTTTAGTCTGTTGTTGTACATTTTTTTTACTTTAATCTTGTAAGAAGTTGTGGTATATCTTTTTAATGGAGTCCTATTTCTGATTTTATATTCTACTCTTTAGTATTTTTAGGAACTTCTTTTGTATCCGTCCTGTCAGAAACTGTATTTAGTGTCGTTATAAAAAACCTAGGCAGAGTTTCCGTTTACTTTGTTTTCGTTTTTATTTGTTTACTTTGGATTAATTTGAATTTACGAAAACGTGTCGTTTCCTTTGGTGACCGTTTTTCTTTTCTTTTGAATGACTCACCCTTTTTCATAAAAACTTTACTATACTGACTATTTCCCAATTATAGATTTTATACATTGTCGAGTATTTTGAGTTATAGTCTTCTTGTTTATTGGGTTAGTTTTTTTTTTTTGTTTTGTCCGTCTCCTGGTCTTATCTGTAAAAAGTTTTCTTCGATATGTTTATCGGTTATCCGTGTATTTTTACGAGTTATAATTATTAATAGTCTCTTTACGTTTAGTTTTGGTTTTGCTCTGTAGTGGATGTGGACAGTTTTACTGATAGTAGTTTTTCAGATGTCTATTTAAAACCACTCCTACATCTCTTTTCCCTTGTAATAAATGTCATATGTTCTATGTCTTCTTTAGATTCACAGGTAGTGTTGTCTACTTGACTATTACCTCTACACATATACATACATACACATGTGCGTGTGTATGTGTCCCCTTATGATGAGTCAGTATTTTTCTTACTTTAAAACGGTAAACGTCGTTGTACCTATCTGGATCTTCCATAATGTGAATCATTTTATTCAGTCTATCTCTTTGTTGTTATGAGTTACAATGGTGAATTCACCCCCTAAGGGACCATCGAGTCACCGTTTCTTAGGTGGACGTTACGACCTCTGTACCCAAACTGGGGACCCAGCCTTCTAGGGGACCTCTTTCTTTACCGTTTGTGAGGTCATAAGAACGGATCCTTTAGGGTACCTGTCTCCTCGTATTGCCCGATCGGGTACCCGAGTGTTTTCTCAGTCTATGCTGAATCGTTGATTTGTTATTGGTTGTTAGTAAATTTACATTTTAGATTTTTTATTCTGTTTATTTACTTTATTTTTCTGTTTTTGTCTGAGTCTCTTTTTTTAGCACCAATGGTCATCCCTCTTCTTTCCCCTGTCACCGTTCTGTCCCTATTCCTTAATACTCCTTGTTTGATATTATTCCATTTTTTCGAAGTCCTTATATAAATTATCGTGTCCCTTATATCGGTTATGAAATATTATTGTAATTTCCCTAATATTCGATATGTTAAAACTTAGTGAGAGTATGTGGATTTCGATTATATGATAACATTTAGTTGATATGAAGTTACTTTTTTTAATTAGGATTATTACTATGATTAATAATAAGGTAAACCATCTTACAGTGAAAATTTTTTAGCAAGTTAATTAACTCAATATTATGACGTTAATTCCTAATATCATCAGGTACACGACCTTTATGAATAATGAATTATTTTGTGATAAATCGGGACCCTAACTCATACACAATTATGAGTTTTCTATATTTTTACGAGTGAAAATAACTTTGGTTTGATAATCCTCTTAGTTTATTTACATTAAAATCGTGTAACTGTTGTTACTCTGTGTTTATTGTTGGTTTGTTCCACTATTTTCTACAAATGTTTTTTTTCTTTTAGTAAGAGGTCCCCGACAGGATACGGTTCCTATCTTAATCAAGCATATAAAAGTAAAAGTTGGTTTTATGACCAGTTACTAGTAGGTACAATTGATTCTACTGTTATTCGAGAATTTGGTTTTGTTAAGCTTTCTTTTTCTTTACGTTCTTCCGTTTTACCAAGAGACTCCTCCGGAATTTTTATCGAATCTTTTCTTCTCTTCGTTTTTCGTTTCCTCTTTTCCTTTCTATATGGATTGACTTACGTTTCAAGGTTTGTTATCGTACCTCTTTTTTCTTTCGGAATTCACTTATTACTTTTCTTTATCTCCTTTTGTTATCTTACCCTTTCTGATGTCTAAAGAAGTTCTTTTGACCTCTATGGTACTCTTGTAAAGTACGTTTCTACCTGTGTTATTTCCTTTCTTTGTCGTACCTGAATTTTCTTCGTCTTCTAGAATTCTTCTCCACCGTTCTTGTGTGTCTTCTTGATGTGTTTTTTTTTCCAGAATTTCTAGACTCATTGGTACTTCCACACTAGTGAATGGATCTCGGTCTGTAGGACCTCACACGTCATTTCACCCTGAATCCTTCGTAATGATGTTTGTTTCGATGACCTCCACTACTTTAAGGTCGACTCGAAAAATTTTAGGACTTCAGGTACAACAATCCCGGTCACATGACCCTACTGGGACTCCCTACCCTACCCCTCCCTCTACCTTTCCCCCAACTCCTACCCCTTGTGTACATGTGGGTACCGACTACATACAGTTACATATCGTTTTTGGTGATGTTATAACATTTCATTAATCGGAGGTTAATTTTATTTATTTAATTAAAAATTTTATACGGTCTTTTAAACCTTTTGAGTCGTCACCGGTGTCCTGTTCTTTTCCAGTCAAAAGTAAGGTTAGGGTTTCTTACAAGTTTGATGGTATATTAACATGAGTAAAGTGTACGATCGCTCCGACACGAGTTTTAAGAGGTTGGATTCGAAGTTGTCATGTACTTGGCCCTTGAAGGTCTATATGTCCGACCTAAATCTTTTTCACCTTCTTGGTCTCTAGTTTAACGGTTACAGGTAACCTAGTATCTTTTTCGTTCTCTTAAGGTCTTTTTATCGATGAAGACGAAGTAACTGATACGGTTTCAGAAACTGACACACCTAGTGTAATTTGACACCTTTTAAGAAGTCCTCTTCCCTTATGGTGTGGTGGAATGGACGGAGGACTCTTTGGATATACGTTCTGTTCTTTGTTGTCAATCTTGGTGTGTACCTTGTTTCCTGACCAAGGTTTGACCCTTTCCTCATGCAGTTCCGACATATAACAGTGGGACGAAAGAAAAAAATTGAATATACGTCTCATGTAGTTCTCTTTACGACCCGACCTTCTTCGTGTTCGACCTTAGTTCTAACGGTCCTCTTTATAGTTGTTAAAGTCTATACGTCTACTATAGTGGGATTACCGTCTTTCACTTCTCCCTGATTTTTCGGAGAACTACCACTTTCTCTTCTCACTTTTCCGACCGAATTTTTAGTTGTAAGTTTTTTGGTAGTACCGTAGACCAGGGTAGTGAAGTACCGTTTATCTACCCCTTTTCTTTACTTTTGTCACTGTCTAAAATAAAAGTCCGAAGTTTTAGTGACACCTTCAACTCATGTCGGTACTTTAATTCTACGGGTGTGGAACCTTCTTTTTGATACTGTTTGGCTCTGTTACATAATTTTTCGTCTTTGTAGTGAAACGGTTGTTTCCAGAATATCAGTCAGTTTCGATACCAAAAAGGTCATCAGTACATACCTACACTCTCGACCTGGTATTTCTTCCGACTCACGACTTCTTAAATACGAAAACTTGACACCACAACCTCTTCTGAATAATTTAAAAAATTAATTAAATAAATAAAAATTTAATCAATAAAATTAACCTCCGATTAATGAAATTTTATGACATCCCAAAAAACGGTTTGTAGTTGTACTTAGTCGGTACCCACATGTACACAAGGGGTAGGTCTTGGGGGGAAGATGGAGGGAGGGGTAGGGTAGGGAGTCCCAGTCGGGTCACGTGGTCGGGACTCGTGGGACAGAGTACGTAGCTTGGACCTGGTCGTTAGACGAAGTGTATACTATTATATGTGTAAAGTTACGATAGGAGAGTTTAGTAGGGTGGGAGCGGACCTCTTCTGAGAACTCAGGGAACCTGTTGTTCCTTTAGGTTGGTCAGTTAGGATTTTCTTTAGTTGGGACTTATGAGTAACCTTCCTGACTACGACTTCGACTTCGAGGTTATAAAACCGGTGGACTACGTTTCTCGACGGAGTGACCTTTTCTGTAACTACAACCCTTTCTGACTTCCGTCCTCCTTTCCCCCGTTGTCTCCTCCTACACTACCAATTACCGTAGTGACTAGGTTACCTGTACTTAAATTTGTTTGAGGTCGTCTACCACTTCCTGTTCCTTCGGGCCCACGACGTCAGGTACCCCGGCGTTTTTCATCCTGTGTTGAATCGTTTATTTGTCGTTGTTGTTCGAGAATTTTATAAGGTTTCACGGATGTCTTAATAGTTCCTTAGTTCTATACGAAACAAATCAAAACCAAAGGACATGAGAATTGACGCCTCTTCCGTTACCGTGGGGTGAGGTCATGAGAGCGGACCTTTTAGGGTACCTGCCTCCTCGGACCACCCGACGTCAGGTACCCCAGCGATTCTCAACCTGTGCTGACTCGCTGAAGTGAAAGTGAAAAGTGAAAGTATGTAACCTCTTCCTTTACCGTCGGGTGAGGTCACAAGAACGGACTTCTTAGGGTCCCCGTCCCCTCGGACCACCGGACGGCAGATACCCCAGCGTGTCTCAGCCTGTGCTGACTTCACTGAATCGTCGTCGTCGTGAGAATTGACGTATTCAAATATAGTAAAAGAGTATTAACGATTACGTGTACAAATAAATTCTTTATCACAACCTACGAATGAAATACGTTCTACGCGAATCTTGATGTCTACTTTACTGTCACTTGCTATTACCACAACCTTACAAGACCAATTGACTCTTTTTAAAACTTCCAGTAATACGTGAAATGAGGTAGAGGGTATGACCTATGTCACTTTAAAAGAGATACACCGGTTTATACAATTTATTGTTATAATTTACTGGTCCTAAGGGAAATCTAATGTTAAATTGTAAGAATGACTAAAGATTAAAGAGAATGGAGTCAACGATGTAAACATTTTTAGTCGTCTTACAACCAATGTCGATGAAACCCATTTATAAACAAATGAACTATTACATAAGACGAAATCCGACCGAAATCCGTAGACACTACCACTGTCCTTTAAGTAGATAGGGAGAGTTTGTACTACGTAAATTTAGTCAAACCCAAACTCAACCATTTCCTATTTGACGAGTCTTTCCCTTATGATTCACCCTACGTAAATGAAAACCAGAGAGTCCCCTTTCTCTTAAAACTTGTCCTCTGGTGTGGAGTACAAGTAGACGTTTTGCTCCGTGGGTAGGGTGACGGTCCACAATAAACACAAAGTGTCTGTATACCTATTGAGTTCCCTGTACGGTTTTACTTAAAAAAATTTTTTTACAAAATTTGACCCACATTTAATAATTACCGTCCCATAGAACTGTGATTAGTTTTGTCTCATTTCCAATGTGAATATATAAAGGTTTGATTTATTATAGCAGTTTAAATACTTATGGATAACTTGTGGATGTCATACGTCCCTACTATTGTAACTTCTACTTCCTAAGGACTATGAGGTATATGGAAACTGATCATCATCGATCTTTCAATTTAACAATCAGCGAGGTAGGTACACGCTGAGAATCCCCGGGGAACCTGACGTAGGATGGTCCGAGGAGACAGGTACCTTGAGAGGTCCGTTCTTATGACCTCACCCATCGGTAAGGGAAGAGGTCTCTAGAAGGGTTGAGTCCCTAGTTTGGACCCGGAGGGAGTGAGACCCGACTAAGACATGGTGGACTCGCTGATCCCTTCGGGGATCATCATTCGACCTTCACATGTGTTTATGTAAAGATAACACTAACTTCGACAATTCGGTTATAACCGACTAGATTGACGAGGTTTTAAGATCAAACAAGACCGTAGAAGCAGGGTTCTCGACGTAGATGATAGTCTAGGGTATCAACGTTCCCACGGAACTTGTCCTACCTTGTGTTAAAGTAAATGGTGTATCTATAGAACTCCACGACTTTACAACCAAGACAATCTAATTACTATAAATTTTCACTTCAATAGAAACCGTCTTTAACCCCCCGACTACATTACTTATCGTTAAGAGGGGAGTTACGAAGGGTCCCGTTTGGACAAGTCAAATAAGACAAACAGAAATTTTTTGTCGGTGTGCAACTACGACTACGAAGTCACCTCTGCGATAGGAGGACTCAAGTCTTCCAACTAAGAGATTGACTATCTGTTAGGCAAGGGACAGACGTCGACGGTGGGTCGGTATCCTAGTAGTACAGTAGTCTCACTGGGAAAGTCCTTCAACATTTTAGTAGTATCCTCAACTACTAACACATAGGGATTTGAAGTTTCAGAATAGGATCAAGGTCCAGTAGTGTGTTGACATCAAACCACAACACTAGGTTACGTACCAAAAGTGTCCTCATAGTACAACGTGTTACACAGATAACGGACGAATGACAACTCCAGGGTACAAAACCGTCGGAATACTGCACTACGACATTTGTGAAACGAGGGTAGTAGTGAGGTCGGCTGTAGATCGTGTCCGATCCACACATAGACGACCCGAAAACGTTATCAGATAGGTGATAGAACTCGAAGGACGACGACGACGATTCAGCGAAGTCAGCACAGGTTGAGACACGCTGGGGTATCTACCGTCGTTGGTCCGAGGAGACAGGGACCCTAAGAGGTCCGTTCTTATGATCTCACCCAACGGTAAAGGAAGAGGTTACGTACGTACGTACGATTCAGCGAAGTCAGTACAGGCTGAGACACGCTGGGGTACCTGTCGTCGGGTGGTCCGAGGAGACAGGTGTCCTAAGAGATCCGTTCTCATGACCTCACCTAACGGTAAAGGAAGAGGTAACTCGAAGGATCGTCGTTTGTAGTTGTAACAATCGGGTGCTAGGATGTCTTCTTTCAAGGGGTCGTTTCAACCATCCGATTTTCTGTCTGTTGGTTAGGATAGTAGTCCTCTCCTACAATGGAGTTATAGGAAGTATTTCACTTTCACTTTAAACTTTCAGAGAGTCAGTGTAGACTAGGAAACACTGGAGTACCTGATATGCCAAGTACCTTAAGAGGTCCGGTCTTATGACCTCACCCAATTGACAAGTGAAGACGTCCCCTAGAAAGGTTAGGTCCCTAGTTTGGGTCCAGAGGACGTAACGTCCGTCTAAGAAATGGTCGACTCGGTAGTCCCTTCGGGAAGTATAGGAAGTATTCCAACACTAAATAGACACCAATACAACGGTTTGTACGACCAGGACGGTCTAGGTTTTGGGCTCGAACAAGGTTTGTCTAAGTACGGTGCCTCCCTTCGGTCGTTGTCCCTCGTCCTCCTCGAGTCTTCGGACACTGAGGTGAACCCATGCTTCCTCTACCTTCGTTCCGTCGTCCGGCCGGCTTCTTTGACGGGAGGTTTAAAGTTTTTCGTTCTAAAAGTTGGTACCCTAAACCCCCGTTTATACGGTCACTTGTCGTATGGAGAGGAGGACGGAGTAGAAGATGCAGATTAGTTGTGGTTACAAAATACTTGACATTGAGGATTTGTAGTGACCTTGTATGGTAAGGAGAGGTAAGCAGGCATACAGTGTAGGGATTCGCCTTCGGTGGGAGTAGAGAATGGACCTGGAAGAGGATTGTTCAGGGGGATATGGTTCAGAAAGGGGTAAGGTTTGACGAGAAGTATAGTGTTATAGTAATTAGTAAGATTTATTTCGTGTTTATATTAGTAATGGAGGTGACGGAACGGAAGTCCGAAGGACAACGGACGTTTCAATTTAAGTTTACCGTATCGTTCCGTACACTCATGTTCAGAATGTGAAAAAGTGATTGGTAGGGGTACAAAGACACCTATATGAGGTACAAGATTAATTTGATTTGACGAATGTCGAGGTGTGTGTGAATAAAGGAGAGTAGACAGGTATTAAATCGTGTAAGATCAGGGAAACGGTCCGTGTGGGAAGTGGGGAAGTGGAAGTGAAAAAGATTTCGAGTGAAATGAGTAATAAGTCCAGAGTCGATTCTGTGGAAGGAAGTCCGTTGGAGTAAACTGAGAGTTTCTGACACGATTTATACCGAGGACCAAAATGGTCTTATTAAACACTAGGGAACAATGGTGAATTAGGGTGACCTAAAATTGACGAACAAACAGATCGAAAAAGTAACCCGACATTTAAGGTACTCTTGTTAAAATAGAACGATTAGGAATATAGGAGTTAGGGATCATATTACCAAGGTGCATTAGACAGCAACGATTATCGGGAGGATAAAATTTACGTACCTAAAAAAAAAAAAAATGAAGTTTCTTGGCACAGGTCAGACTTTTATCCCCACGTAAACTTAGACCCCCTTCACCTGTCCATTGAACCCAATGGATAGTACAGGTCTTTGAGTCGGATATTTTACTATATTAAGAAAAAGGTGAATTCGTGATGTTCTGTGGGTGTCTTCGAAATGTTCGTAAACGGGGGAGTAAGTGGTCACAACGCGTTTAATTTTTGTAGAACAGTTCCGTCTCTTAGAAGAGGTATTCTATGTCTTTCCTTTCCTGTGGTGAACTCATGAAATATTCGTGACTTGGTCTAATTTTGCGTGTAGTGTCCGTTGGACGATTATCTAAGACTTCTGTCTTTCGCTAAGGCGGGATATATAGTAGTTCGTCAATGTTACGTAATGTATGTACAAGAGTTCTAATTGGTATTAAACAGAAAGGTATTCTCCTATGATGTTGTGTCAAAGTATACGTAAGAAAGTGTCAAGTGGGGGTTAAATAGACCGTAACTCTATCGGTAAAGACAATCGATTAACGGAAACAGACTTCCTTTTTGTTTTGAGGACAGTGATCCTATTCGTAAACCAATGTCGAGTCCTTTTCAGTAAGGATGTCATTGTCCCTTTGTAAGTGCGAGATATAAGGAACTACAAATGTAAAGTTTCTCTACGAAGGGTCTACGAATTCTTTTTGTGAGGACCCAACGTTTGGATCGTTCACCGAATGGAACGATCGACATGTTTGTCTACATGTCTCTATAATTTCCCTTTCCTCTTCCTAAGTGTTTATTATCTAAAAAGTGTCTTTATATGACTCTTTCCCTCTCCATTAAAAGGAGAACCGTTACCCTTTTTGGTAAAAATTTTTTGATGGGAATATGGTCAGTCGAGTTTCAATCCATCCGGAAACAGAAAAGAATTATTCGTCCGGAGGGAGTCTCTTATATAAAGGAGAGAGTGTTAGATACATAGAGTGTATCATCTTCTTTACAAAACTCTTTCGGTATGGGTACCGAAATTTTTTGTATATATACGATTACTCCACCGAAATTTTTTGTATATACACGATTATTCTTCAGGTCTAATATAATGATCAGACCGGAAAGGGAACTTGAGTTCTGAGTTTGTCTTCTCTATAATTTTATAAATTTCTAGTCCTGAAGGGACCACCAGTCACCAATTCTGAGGTACGAGGGTTACATCCCCCGGGTCCAAGTTACAACAAGTCCCTTGATTCTAGAGCGTACGACATACCGTTCCGGTTTTACTTATTTATTTTTTTGTGAGATGTTTTATTTTATATATTTTTATAAGTTTGAAACTATAAAGGACCTATAACCCTTTAGTCTTTTCTGTGGTCGGATACAAGATACATCCATACGAGATATATACATTGACAGACTAGTTTTAAAGGTGAATTATTACTTAATCACAGAATTCATACAACACACTTTGAAGATAGGGATTTGACGAGTATCGTACCAGAAGGGACATGGTTATTTTCTATTGGGATAACGAACCCGGTTTTTCCATCCTCAGTAGTGACTAAGAAAAAGAATGCGAGGTGTGGGTCGAATATCCCTTAGGATAGAAGAGGTTGAATTTTTACACAGTCGTTTAGAGTTGTAAAGAATAGAGGACGTGACAATTCTGAGATCAGTTTTGATGGTAGTGAAACCCCGGACCTAATGACATTTTTGGATGATTGACCAGAGGGACGAATTTTAGAAGACGAGGATGTAAGAAGAGGTATGTTTGCGGTCTTTCTAAAACAATTTTTGGGTTTTATTCTAGTACAAAGAGAAGTCGAGTTTGGAGAACTCTGAAGGATAAAGTTGTCTCATATTCAATTTCAAGTATGTTACCGACTATTCGGAGGTGTTCCGGAGGACAATAAAAACAGTAGAGTAGAGGATAAAGAACAGGAAAACGAGAGAAGTGACATAGGGGTGACGGGTAAACGACAAGGATTTAGTGCGATCCGAAGTTTGACCGGAACTTCGGAATCTGGACCGATAAAGAAACCAGAACTTGAGCAAGGAGTCGATAACCGTACCGAGAGGAGAAGAAAGTGGTTAAATATTTTTCTTGAAAAATTTATATAAGAAAAACTCTATGTTAAATGTATGGTATCATAAGAGATTCAATTTCACATTTTAAGTCACAAAAAATCATATAAGTAACTCGACATGTTAGTAGTAGGAAAATATTAAACTCTTTGAAAAGTAGTGGAGTTTTCCGATCAAACTTGAGTAATTTGTCGGTGAAGAGGTAAGGAGGTCAAGAAAGTCAGGGTCCGTTGGTAATGGAACGGAGAGACACCTAAACGAATGAGAACAGTAAAACATGTTTACTTAAGTATATTATACACCAGTAAAACACAGACCAAAGAAACTGAATCGTAGTACAAAAACTCCAAGTAGGGACCAGAGTATAGTGACGAAGTAAGGAAAAATACCCATTTTTATGAAGTAACATTCATATATACTGTTAAACTGATAGATAAGTAGACAACTACCCTGTCCTTGTAATTCATGATTTTGATAATAAGTTGTAATCACGTAGGTGTTAATATTGACGATTACCGTTCTAATATACACCATACGTGTTTTACAACACTTCTTATTATAAATTTAATAAACGGTCGTTCACTAAAAATTTTATTTCAGGGAAGATCAAGAACAAAATAATTTATACACTTATGTCACAAAAGTAATTAGAGAATGGAGACTGTTGAACATAAACCGAACCCAAGTCGATCTAGGGATCCTGTCGTCATCTCCAAAGTCAGGTAAGGACAGGTATTGACGTCATCAGGTGTGTTCAATATTGGGACCTATACAAGAGTTTATTCTCTTGTGGTTCCGTAGTAGGAGTCCTTAAAGTGATAGTCTCTTTGTCGAAACGATGATATAAAAATAAAAAAAATTTGGCAAGATCCGGGATAAGCCCCCCGAAGGGAACATCGAGTCAGTCATTTCTTATACGGACGTCACGTCCTCTGGGTCCTAGCTAGGGACTCAACCCTTCTAGGGGACCTCTTCCTTTACCGTTGGGTGAGGTCATAGGAACGGACCTTTTAGAGTACCTTTCTCCTCGGACCACCCGACGTCAGGTACCCCAACGTTTCTTAGCCCGTACTGACTCGCTAATTGTGAATGAATGAATGAACTTTCACTTTCACTTTAGTGAGTCAACACAGGTTGAGAAACGCTGGGCACCTGACATCGGGTGGTTCGAGGAGGTAGGTACCCTAAGAGGTCCGTTCTTATGACTTCACTCAACGGCAAAGGAAGAGGGATGAATGAATGAATCCGGGATAAGTCACTACGTAAGTTGGGACACGATCTGAACACACGACACGAGTTCCTGTCGACCCTACAAGACTCTCCAGAAATATTGTAGAATTGAGTCCCTAAGCGAGTAGACCCTGACTAGACGTATCATAAGACGGATACACAGTCTTCTGCCGGGTCCAAACCCTTTGTGGGACCCGACGGACGGAGGAAGGTGAAAGTCTCCGGCAAACCAATTCCAATCTCAACTTTGTTAGTTAGATTCCATTTGATCGAATCTGAGACGGGTTTATACTGAAACAGAACTCCGAAAATTTAATTATATTAAATGTGTAGTACATCAGTTGGTAAAATTTCACATGCCAAATCATCAAAAGTCAGATAAATGTTCCAACTTGTTGATAGTGGTACTAGATAGAAGTCTTATAAAAGTAGTGGGATATTTATTTGGGGTATGTGTCCTTGTCAGTAAGGAATGAGGAAAGGAGTCTGAGGATCGTTGGTGATTAGATGAAAGATAGAGATTCCTAAAAGGACAAGACATGTAAAGGATATTTACCTTGAATGTTAGACATAGGAAAACACGAACGGATCACAGAAGTTTCAACTAAGTACAACATCGTACATAGTCTTAAGTAAGGTAAAGTACCAAGTCATTATGGAGTAGGATATCTATATTTTGTAAAACATATGGGTGTGTAGGTCACTACTCGTAAACTAAACAAAGTTAAAAAACTTATGATCTTTATTATGACGATACTTGTGACTACATGTTTAAAATTTTTTTTAATAAATAAAATTTAAATACACCTGTATAATAGGTGAATAAAAAAATTAGTTTAAAGGGGAGGGTCGTTTTGGACAGGATTGTCAGGAGAAATTTTATAGTAAGGGTGAGAGAAGTACTGTAAAAGATAAGGAATAGTGACCCGAACAAAGAGATATGTGAACGCTAGTAGACAAATAATAAGTAGAAAGAAGTAAACTTACGTTTGATGGACTTCCGTCTATTAGAATAAAGAAAACAAATTACGACATTGGAGTCACGATCATTTCCCAGAATCCGTCTCGTCTATGTGTTATACTTAAAAATTGTGAAAGACACAGTGGAAAGAAGACTTGTTAATGACAGAAATGACAGGGGAGATGTGTGTACCGAACTTTTCAGTTAAGACTATTCCAAAATGGGCGGATGAAAGGTATGGTTTGCTTGACCTTTCCCATACATCTGTAAGAGGTCTATAAGGTAAAGACAAAGATTTCTTTTGTTACACTCACTTGACAGTTGTAGTGTACTTGAAATATTATACCTATAATTTGTGTACCTGCCACCTCCGTTTTCCGGATCTAAACTTAGGTATCAGAAGATGGAAAATCGACATACTGGAACTTATTCAAAGAAATGATATCAAAAGAGTACACACATTTTGTCCATTGTTAACATAGACAGAGTACCCCATGAACAGTCCTATATACGTAATTTCTTACACTTCATAAATACTGTCGTATTCGATAGAGTCAAATCAAGTTAAGTCAACGAGTCAGCACAGACTGAGAAACGTTGGGGTACTAAGCGTCGTGTGGTCCGGAGGGACAGGTAGTGGTCGAGGGTCTCAGATGAGTTTGAGTCCAGGTAGCTCAGCCATTACGGTAGGTCGGTAGAGTAAGAGACAGTAGGGGAAGAGGAGGACGGGGGTTAGGGAGGGTCGTAGTCTCAGAAGGTTACTCAGTCGAGAAGTGTACTCCACCGGTCTCATGACCTCGAAGTCGAAATCGTAGTAAGGAAGGTTTCTTTAGGGTCCCGACTAGTGGAAATCTTACCTGACCAACCTAGAGGAACATCAGGTTCCCTGAGAGTTCTCAGAGGAGGTTGTGGTGTCAAGTTTTCGTCGTTAAGAAGTTGCGAGTCGAAAGAAATATTCAGGTTGAGAGTGTAGGTATGTCCTGGTAACCTTTTTGGTATCGGAATTGATCTGCCTGGAAACAACCGTTTCATTACAGAGACGAAAACTTATACGATAGATCCAACCAGTATTAAAAAGAAGGTTCCTCATTCACAAAAAATTAAAGTACCGACGTTAGTGGTGGACGTTACTAAAACCTCGGGTCTTTTTATTTCAGACTGTGATAAAGGTTCCAAAGGGGTAGATAAAGGGTACTTCACTACCCTGGTCTACGGTACTAGAAGTAAAAGACTTACAACTCGAAATTCGGTTGAAAAAGTGAGAGGAGAAAGTGAAAGTAGCTCTCCGAAAAATCAAGGAGAAGTGAAAGACGGTATTCCCACCACAGTAGACGTATAGACTCCAATAACTATAAAGAGGGTCGTTAGAATTAAGGTCGAACACGAAGAAGGTCGGGTCACAAAGAGTACTATATGAGACGTATATTCAATTTATTCGTCCCACTGTTATTTGTAGAAACCGTATAAGGAAAGGGTCAAACCTTAGTCAGACAACAAGGTACAGGTCAAGATTGACAACGAAGGACTGGACGTATATCCAAAGAGTTCTCCATCCAGTCCACCAGACCGTAGGGGTAGAGAAAGTCTTAAAAGGTGTCAAATAACACTAGGTGTGTCAGTTTCCGAAACCGTATCAGTTATTTCGTCTTTATCTACAAAAAGACCTTCAGAGAACGAAAAAGGTACTAGGTCGTCTACAACCGTTGAACTACAGACCAAGGAGACAGAAAAGATTTTGGTCGAACTTGTAGACCTTCAAGTACCAAGTGCATAACGACTTCGGACCGAACCTCTTAAAACTCGTAATGAAATGATCGTACACTCTACTCACGTTAAAACACCATCAAACTCGTAAGAAACCGTAACGGAAAGAAACCCTAACCTTACTTTTGACCGGAAAAGATCAGGACACCGGTGACGACTCAAAAGGTTTAAACGACCGTATAACTCACGTCGTGAAAGTGTCGTAGTAGAAAGTCCTAAACTTTATCAGTCGACCTTAAGGTAGTCTATGGATCATTAATTGATAATAATAGTAGTAGTGGTCGTTTATTTTCCATTTCGTTGAATATTAAAGAAACGAAGTGTTACCGTTCTTTCATATTTTAAAGGTAGTTATGTCTTTTTTTTCTTTTTCGTATATGTGAAACTATGATGGGTTGACTGTTACCGTAAAGTTCGCTTCTGATACTTATTGTTATTGTTATTAATAAGGTTGATTGTCAATTACTGTCCGTCATATTATACCATTAGTTCTCGTGTCAGAGACCTCGGTGTAAGTCAGTCAAGTCAACGAGTTCAGTACAGACTGAGAAACGTTGTGGTACCTGAAGTCATACGACCCGGAGGGACAAGTAGTGGTTGAGGGCCTCAAACGACTTTGAGTACAGGTAACTCAATCACTACGGTAGGTTGGTAGAGTAGGAGACAGTAGGGGAAGAGGATGACGGAAGTTGGAAAGGTTCGTAGTCCCAGAAAAGTTTACTCAGTCAAGAAGTGTAGTCCACCGGTCTCATAACCTGAAAGTCGAAGTTGTAGTCAGAAAGGTTACTTATAAGTCCTGACTAAAGGAAATCCTACATGATCAACCTAGAGGAACGACAGGTCCCCTAAGAGTTCTCAGAAGAAGTTATGGTAACAAGTTTTCGTTGTTAAGAGACCGTAAATCGAAAGAAATATCAAGTTGAGAGTCTAGGGATGTACTGATGACCTTTTTGGTATCGGAACTGATCTGCCTGGAAACAACCGTTTCATTATAGAGACGAAAACTTATACGATAGATCCAACCAGGATTGAAGAGAAGTTTCCTCGTTCGTAGAAAATTAAAGTACCGACGTAAGTGGTAGACGTCACTAAAACCTCGGGTTTTTATATGTCAGACGGTAACAAAGGTAACAAAGGGCTAGATAAACGGTACTTCACTACCCTGGTCTACGGTACTAGAATCAAAAGACTTACAACTCACAATTGGATTGAAAAAGTGAGACGAGAAAGTGAAAATAGTTCTCCGAGAAATCAAGAAGAAGTGAAGGACGGTATTCACACTATAGTAGACGTATAGACTCCAATAAATATAAAGAGGACCCTTAGAACTAAGGTCGAACACGTGTTCGACCTCGGTATAACGGACTCGAGTTTATAATAACGTGACGAATGATCGGTACGCTCGGACCCGTTCAATAAATTGGAGAGACACGGAACCACAGATATTTTACCCCCATATTATTATGGATCAAGTAACTTGAAAACAATTCTTAATTTCTTCAAATATGTACATTACTCGAATCAAGTCACAGACCGTGGACCGTTCACGGGTGATATAAAATCGATGATGATGACCCATGATACAATGTGTGTTTCTGAAAGTGGTACTAATATGTTTTCATTTAGTTTAGTGAGAGTTTGTGAGATGTATACGCCACGGTTATTCTTACCAAATTCAGTGTGACGTAAAGATAGAAGAACTGAGTTGATTTTGGATCTTAAACCATTTCTTACCTATTTACGAATACCTACCTTCTTTTCCTCCCGTCTTCCGTCATCCGAAGTCCGTAACGACGACGAGACAGGGTCTCAGATGGTGAAACAAAAACAAATCCATGATTCAGGATAGGTTGAGAAACGCTGACATCGGGAAGTCCGAGGAGATAGGTACCATAAAGGGTCCCTTTTCTTGTGACCTCACCCCACGGTAAAGGAGGAGGTCCCCTAGAAGCACTGGGTACCCAACTTGAACGTAGAGACATAACCGTCAACCTATGAAATGGTGACTCGGTGTTACCTTCGGGTCTCAGAATGGTGTAACAACAAGTCAGTGATTTAGCACAGACTAAGAAACGTTATGGTACCTGTCGTCTTGTGGTCCGAAGAGACAGGAAGTGATAGAGGGTCTCAAACAAATTTGAGTACAGGTAACTCAACTACTAGACGGTATATAGATGAACAAAATATATATCAGTAGAATGAGTACATTAAGAAGTACAAGACTAAAGAATTCGAAGATCATAAATCCCGATTGTCTCTATCGTCTCACCAAAGTCTCCGGGAACGGTATGTATACAGGTCTTATCAATTCGGAGTTACACATTCGAAGGGTATTTAGTAAAATATAGAGATTGTACAGTTGGGTGAGGTCACAAGAACGGACCTCTTAGGGTCCCTGCCACCTCGGACCACCCGACGCCAGATACCCCAGCGTGTCTCAGCCTGTGTTGACTTCGCTGAATCGTCGTCGTCGTCGTCGTCGTCGTCGTCGTCGTCGTTGTACCAAAATTACTTACCTGATTTACCCGTTTAGAAATTAAACGTTATTTAAGTATTTATTACTGTGACTAGGAGGATTTGACCCTTTGTCCTCCTGGACAGATACCTTAAAATTCTATCTGAAATTTAATGGTCTTCTTCCGACTAAAGACATTATTTCTTCATTACTTTACTTTGTCCGATAAAATATTATTCTTACCGGTTGTAGACAGTGTCAGTAGTACTCTGTGGTAGTATCCCGTCGGAATTAAAAATGTACTACCTGAGTTTTGATGACCTATCACCTCCAGAATTTAGGGAATAAACATAAATACTAAAATACAAATTTTACTCGACAGTCATAGTTTTAACCTATCAACTGTCAATGTGTCTTTTAACTTGTAGTTTTCAACCCGTTTCTTTTATGGATAGTAGAAAACGTTCAAAGGGAGGGTTTGGATTAAACCTAATATTAAACGATATACGGTAGATTTGAAAAACAATAATACTTTTGTGTTGTAGGTCTCTCAATTCAAAGAACAAAGAGTACTTTTTTTATACCGACACCGTTTTATAATTACTAGTCACTTAAGATGAAGTCCGGAGGTTTGTGTTAACATAATTAAACTCCCCGATTTTCCTCGTCTTTTTTTCTACTAAGACATTAAAATAGGTGTCTTTACCATAGATGATGATCAGGGGTTCGCTACGGTCCCGCAGATGTAAAAAGTATATTGTTTTGTTCAGTTTATACTTTTATCTTCGTACATAAAAGGGTACAAACTACTATTACGGGGATTATAAGTCACTTCATTCTTGTCACTGGGTCCTCAAAGTCCCAACGTTTCTTATCTTGAAGAGTCGATCTGTACTGTTTGATGTTTATCCTTTTATGTATATAAGTGACCTATGAGAGTCCTTGTGACCCGAGAGGAATTGAAGACTTAAATGGTAATAGAAACTAAACCCATAAGAGGATTTTGGTAGAAATGGATTAACTGGGGAAAATCCTCTAGTTGGGACTTATAAGTAATCTTTTTAACTACGACTTCGACTTCGAGGTTGTGAAACCGGTGGACTACACTTCTCGACTGAGTGACCTTTTCTGGGACTACAACTCTTTCTTATTTCCGTCGTCCTCTTCCCCCACTGTCTTCTACTCTACCAATCTGCCGTAGTACCTGACTTACCTGTACTCAAACTCGTTTGAGACCCTGTATCTTTTCCTGTCTTTTCGGACCTCACGACGTCATTAACCCTAACGTAACTCAACCTTTGTTGAATCACTGATTTGGTGTTGTTTGAGACACTTCAGGTTGAGTTTACGGTGATTATCAAACATTGTGTTCCATCTTTCAAATCTCCGGTACTTTACCATGTCCTTTCCGTGAGATCTTAAGAAAAAAAAAAAAGAAAATTTCTATTAATCTAATTCCGTCATAGAAGATACAAAGAGTTGATGTTTCAATATACGGTTTCTCGAAAGGAAATAGGAAGGTCCTTTTCCTGATACAGAACTATCGAGTCTTCGGTCCCAACCCGTCACCGACCTCCTATTTACCTTTCGTACATAAAGTAGATTTACTGTCCGAAATAAGAAGAGTCAAGTCAAGTCAGCGAGTCAGTACAGACTGAGAAACGTCAGGATACCTGACGTCGAACGGTCCGAAGAGACAGGTAGTGGTTGAGGACCTCAAACGAGTGTGAGTACAGGTAACTCAGTCACTACGGTAGCTTGGTAAAGTAGGAGACAGTAGGGGAGGAGGAGGACGAAAGTTAGAAAGGATCGTAGTCCCAGAAAAGGTCACTCAGTCAAGAAGCGTAGTCCACCGGTTTCATGACCTCGAAGTCGAAGTCGGAGTCAGGAAGGTTACTTATAATTCCTGACTAAAAGAAGTCCTACCTGACCAACCTAAAGAAACGTCAGATTCCCCTGAGAGTTCTCAGAAGAAGGTGTGGTGTCAAGTTTTCGTAGTAAAGGAGTCACGAGTCGTAAGAAATACCAGGTTTAGAGTGTAGGCATGTACTGAGGACCCTTTTGGTATCGAAACTGATCTACCTGGAAACAGTCGTTTCATTACAGAGACGAAACATGATACGACAGATCCAACTAGTATTGAAAAGAATGTTCCTCGTTCACCGACGTCACTAAAACCTCGGGTTCTTTTATTTCAGACAGTGACAAAGGTGACGAAGGGGTAGATAAACGATATTTCACGAATGAGGAACCTTCCTTTGAATTACTAGTTGGATCTATCGTATAATTTTTCGTCTCTGTAATGAAACGGTTGTTTCCAGGTAGATCAGTTTCGAAACCAAAAAGGTCCTCAGTACATACCTACACTCTCAACCTGATATTTCTTTCTACTCGTGGTTTCTTAACTACAAAGACTTGACACCACAACCTCTTCTGAGAACTCTCAGGGGAACCTGACGTTTCTCTAGGTTGGTCAGGTAGGACTTCTTTTAGTCAGGACTTATAAGTAACCTTCCTGACTACGACTTCGACTTTGAGGTTATGAAACCGGTCGACTACGTTTCTCGACTGAGTAAACTTTTCTGGGACTACGACCCTTTCTAACTTCCAATCTCCTCTTTCCCTACAACCTCCGACTCTACCAACCTACCGTAGTGGCTGAGTTACCTGTACTCAAACTCATTTGAGGTCCTCTACCATTATCTGTCCCTCCGAACCGCACGACACCAGGTACTCCAGTGCTTCTCAGCCTGTACTGACTCACTGACTTGACTTGACTTGACTTGACTACCCTGGTCTACGGTACTGGAATCAAAAAACTTACAACTAAAAATTCGGTCGAAAAAGTGAGAGGAGAAAGTGAAAGTGGTTCTTCGAGAAATCAAGGAGAAACGAAAGACGGTATTCCCACCACAGTAGACGTATAGACTCCAATAATTATAAAGAGGGACCTTAGAACTAAGGTCGACTACGAAATAGTTCAGGTCCTAAAATGTACTACATGAGACGTATATTCAATTTATTCGTTCCACTGTTATATGTCGGAACTACATGAGGAAAGGGTTAAACCTTGGTCAGGTAACAAAGTACAGGTCAAGATTGGTAACGAAGAACTGCCGGTTTATATAAAGAGTCCTTCATCCCTTTCACCAGACCATAAGGGTAGAGTAATTCTTAACAGGTATCAAACAACACTAGGTGTGTTTCCAAAAACGTATCAGTTACTCCGTCTTCATCTACAAAAGGACATTAAGACAACGAAAAAACTACTAGGTCATCTACGACCGTTAAACTAGAGACCAAAGAGACGGAAAAGATTTAGGTGGAACTTGTAGACCTTAAAGAGTTGAGTGCATGACAACTTCGGATAGAACCTCTTAAAATTCGTAACGAAACGATCGTACACTCTATTTATGTTAACACTCCAACAAACTTGTAAGAGACCGTAACGGAAATAAACCCTAACCTTACTTTTGACTGAAAAGGTCAGGAGATCGGTGACGTCTCAAAAGGTTTAAACGACCGTATGACTCATGTCGTGCAATTGTCGTAGTAGAAAATCCCAAACCTCTCTCCCTAAACCGATAAATTTCAGGGAGTTCCTTTGTTCCTCCAAAGGTCTAAACAAGACGTCGGTACCAGTAAATTAAGTTAAGTAAAGTTGGGTTGTTACTAAATAGTTCGTGGATTCACAACTTTCAAAATGAGTGAGTCAACACAGGTTGAGAAACTCGTACCTGACATCGGAAAGGTCCGAAGAGACAGGTACCTTAAGAGGTTCGTTCTTATGACCTCACCCAACGGTAAGGGAAGAGGTCCCTTAGAAGAGTGGGGTACCTAGTTTGGACACAGAGGACGTGATGTCCGTCCATAAAAATGGTAGACTCGGTGGCCCTTTCGGATATATTCACTTGTACTCACAAGTCGGTTCACAGCCTACTGTGACACCTCTTTCGCTATGTGTTATGACGAGGGTGGGAACTCTTTGAGTATTGAAGTGACAAAATTGTTCTCATATCACCTTAATTCATTTGTATGGTCCATTATGTACTAATTCGTACATTCACTTACCATGTTTAAGACTTCGTCAAATATTCTCCCAAGTCAAGTCAAGTCAAGTCAGTGAGTCGGTACAGGCTGAGAAAAGCTGGGGTACTTAGTGTCGTGTGGTCCGGAGGGACAGGTAGTGGTTGAGGACCTCAAGTGGGTTTGAGTACACGTAACTCAACCACTACGGTAGGTCGGTAGAGTAGGAGACAATAGGGGAAGAGGAGGACGGGGGTTAGGGAGGGTTGTAGTCCCAAAAAGGTTACTCAGTTGAGAAGCGTACTCCAACGGTTTCATAACCTCAAAGTCGGAGTCGTAGTCAGGAAGGTTACTTGTGGGTCCTGACCAGAGGAAATCCTACCTGACCAACCTAGAGGAACGTCAGGTTCCCTGAGAGTTCTCAGAAGAGGTTGTGGTGTCAAGTTTTCGTAGTTAAGAAACCACGAGTCGCAAGAAATGTCAGGTTGAGAGTGTAGGTTTTTACTGGTGACCTTTTTGGTATCGGAACTGATCTACCTGGAAACAACCGTTTCATTACAGAGACGAAAACTTATACGATAGATCCAACCAGTATTGAAAGGAAGGTTCCTCATTCGCAGAAAATTAAAGTACCGACGTTAGTGGTACTAACAGTGTTAATATCCTCCCATTCGAGACCATTTAACTTGGTTAGTATTTACTGAAACCTCTTCTTTACCTTACACTCTACCTAACGACTTTTATGTCATCTTCAACTTAGTACAAGACAAACTTTTATAGGATGGATAATTAACCTTCTCCCGAAGGGACTACCGAGTCTCCCATTTCTTAGACGGACGTTACGTACTCTGTATCTAAGTCAGGGACCCAGTGCTCCTAGGGGACCTCGTCCTTTACCGTTGGGTGACTTTATAAGAACGAATCTATTAGGGTACTATCTCCTCGGACCGTCCGATGGCAGGTACCCCAGTCTTTCTCAGCCTGTGTTGACTCACTGATTTGTGTGCAATTAACCTTTATCGTTGTGACTAGTTTTACAATACTTTAAAACCAACTCTTGATCATAAACACTATGAGCAAAAAAAATCTTTGATTGACATTTTTAACGTCAGTTCAACGAATCTGTTAGACCTGGAGTCCAAAAAAAGTATCCTACTCTCTTATACCGATTTACTAAAGATTCCTGTGACTCTCGTTGTGGCACAAGTCCGACACTAAGTTACTGACTAGGGTACGAGACTACTTAATACACGAACTTCTCTTGTTGACGGAAGGAAAATTTTACTAACATTAAAAGTAGAAAGTGACCAAGTCCGATTCGAAATGTGAAGTATATCTTCAGAAACATATTCAGACTTTGTGTCTGAGAATGTCACGGTCAGACCAATGTACTTATATACTTCACCTACCTCACAAATTTTTGTCCTAAACCGCTTTCGACAAGTTGTCTGAAGGACGGTCTCGATCTCGATTCCTACTTATACTATAGGGACACCATTCTAACAATTTTTTTTTTTTTTCGGTGTCTAAACCTAAAAATCCACTTTAGAAACCTCTAAAGGTAAAGAAAATTTGGTATACCTCCAGATACGGGAGAACGACTTGGTTATGTACACATCACGTATATGGTTTTCTTCGGGTTCCTGATGGTCAAACTTTCGGGAGAACGTCATGTGTGAGAGATAATAAGTCCTATTTTAAGTATGTATCCAAATAACTGTCTGTTAGTACAACAGCTAAGTGTATTGAGTTCTACTTTTGAAAGAAAGTATGTGTCTACTGTGTAAACTGACTCGTAGTCCTTCCGTTCTTTGATCTCTGTCAGTACCCCAACTTAAATGGGGTTCGGTGTCACTCATAGACGAGTGTAATTGAGGGAACTTGGTTATCATATGTGAATATTCGACCGACCGACCGATCTCGGTTATACTCTCTCATGTTGGAAAGAAGAGACGTATTTAATAAGGTATGGTACCCCGTCCTTACTCACGTCATGTACCGTAAACTTTAAGAGTTTATCTTTTCTAAAGAACAAAGTGAATTTCGGTAAAATCTTTAATCGAAGTTAGGTGGACGAAACACCGTCGACAACGATTGTCTATCAATTATTTTTCCCTCACCTAGGACGGAGGGGTACGGGACGAGAAGTTACGAAAAAAGTAATTATCGGCGGATACTTTTTATTTACCTAGGGTTTGAATCCCTTAAACGAAATAAACGAAAAATTGGAAGTTTTTCATTAGATACGACTCTCTATACATTCAGTTGTCTCCACGAATTTAGTAATGGTGTCAAAGTAATTGAACTGATCTTAGTTATATGTACCAGGACCCCTACCACCCATTTTGTCTTATGATTTGGGTTTATGTGTTGTATAAACTTCATACTGAAGTTCTACATTCATTGTAAGTGAACTATTCTAACTCTCTGTCCTCCAAGGTCAACATAATAAAGGATCTTTTCCTAGAGAGAGAGGTCGAGTGTTAGACAGATCAAAGGAGGTCCCAGAAGATAACGACCCTCCAGTTTTTCTTTCTAAAACCGAGACCCCAAGACAACGTAAACGTAAACGTTCCTGACAGTGAACCTTGTAAGAATTTCCCTGTGTGTTCCTCGACTCGAGGTGCGATAGTCTTGGACCGAATAAACCTTATATTTAGAAGTACTGTAATAATACAAAAACGATTCCGAACAAGGGTTGACAGATTTTACAACCGAACTGAGATGTCGAGCAACAAATAATTTTAAGTAGAGTGTTTGTGTTACATATCGATAATAGTCTTTTCCCGTTATCAACTCTACCTTAACCTTTTACTAATTTTTTTGTTTCCCCTTGTGTGTGTTTGTTATCGGGTCTCCTTTACTTCAAAAAAATCGAATAAGTGTCTCTCTTTAAATATAGACTCTACACTGGGTCCGTAGTGAGGGATGGTTATATTCTTTATTTGTGTAGAAGACACAATCATGGTCTCCGGTACCTTTCTTATACATTAAAAAGGTGTTACATTCAATTTACATCTTTCTCTTCCTCGATAGTTTTCATAGTATGTCATGAGGTTCTGACACGTTACGAGAAGAGGTGCGGATGTAACAATATGTACAATATTGTGAGGATGTGTATAACAAGAGGGAGACATCCTACGTAATAAGGAAGTTAATTCCACTGAATGTAGTAACTCGTGGATGAGACATGTATCATTGGACGATTAGCGATGAGTGACTGTTAAGACCTTATTTATCCCATACCAGGAAGGGATTGCCTCTGAGATTAAAGTGTAACGGATCATATACAAGTTTGATATAGACACTTACATAAATTTTGAACCGAAATCTGAAGACAGAGGGTTATGTTTCGAAAAATGGTGGGGAGGGTATAATTAAAGAAAGACAATATGTAATACTTACAGTAAATTAAAGAAGACAAACGAACGGTGAAACGGAAGTATAACGGAGTTTATACGTACACCTAGATGCGTCGACCTACGATTCGAGAAGTTTCCCTAACTGATCAGTTTCATATATATATACTTCCTGACCCTCTTACCGTAGTTCGCCTATTCAGGTGTTGACGGTATCTTACTTTTGTAGAATACATTAAGACAAAGATTTGAGTTGAGATTTGAGTTACGTTTAAAAGTAATACTTATTTTATTATTAAATATAGGTATTCTTCTGTCCACCGAATCTCCTTTTCTCATAATGTATACTACTCACTTTTGTCTAAGTTCCCGACAATAAGCCAAATGACATACTGAATCCCGTTTAGTGAAGTTTAGAGACTCGATGTTAAAGGTAGAGACATGTTAATCTATTTTTTGTAGTCGGAAGGGGAGGAGAATGAACCTCAACACTCTGATTTTAATCTTTGGTACTTCATATATAGTTAAAGATCAGTAAAAGCAATTTATAATAATGACCGAAAATTATTTTTAGTAATGTAAAATTATTGTTGTAAAAGAGTACTTAAGAGAAGAGTAAGATAAGGAATTTATAAAAAAAGAAAATAATGTAACATAATGTAGGTACAAGGTTTTTTAAGGTTTATTTATTCCACTACTCTATACGGATATACACCAAAACATAAATCAGATCCGTGAGTGTTTAAATAAAAATTAATAGGAAAATTTTTTAAGTAGAGAAATTCTTTTTTTCCTTCGTTCCATAAAGTCCACTAGTCTATAAGACAATTATTCCGATGATGTATACTGTGTAGATTCATTGTTAAAACTTTTTATATACTATATTATTTAATGGGACTATTGTTAAATTCAAAAATACTGACTCTTCCTGTAGTTCTTAACTGTTTTGAAAGGACTTTAAATATACCTTTACGTTTCCTAGGTTTTATCAGTTTACTTAGAACTATTCTTGTTTCAACCTTCTGAATGTAAAGGACTAAAGTTTTGTATAAAACGTCGACGTCGTTAGTTCTGTTACATCATGAACGTATTCCTATCTGTATGTCTGGTTACCTTGGTTTAACTCTCAGGTATTAATTTAGGAAAACTAAAAGTTTTTCCTACGGTTCTACTAAGTTACCCCTTCCTTAAGTTGTTTAAGAAGACCCTGTTTATCGATATAGTGTACGACTCTTCAAACCGAAGTTCGGTTTTAGGATATCACTGGAAAGTCCCGTCTGGTATTCGTTGACACTTCCAAACTAGACCGTCCGGATTACCTCCTTTCGACGTAAGAGGTGTGGTCTACACCATGTTCCGTGACATAAAGTTCGAGACTTCCCTTGACGTCAGTCTACGTTGTGTCTGGTACTATGATACGTGTAGATATAAGGATAGGGTACACGGAGTTACCCTGAATGAATAGTTCCCGGAATAGAGGTAACAATTCATGGGAAAACTGAGGGTTTGGAAGGAGAAGAGGGAGAGGAGTCGGGAACCCAGGTATTTTACCGTTCTTGGAAAACAAACTGGAGAACGAATATGATAGTGTCATTCTCTTGTTTCGATACTACCAATTAAAGTTGAACTGAACAATAGTGTTAAGTGAAGACACTATAGAGTATGTACATTTTCTTACTTCAACTTGGGGATCGAGTCTTACCTAGTGTCTGGAATTACATTCTCGATTTCTATGTTTGAAGAGTCTTGTTTTTTATCTACATTTAGTGGTCTGGAGTCCATTATGTTTCGGTAGAATCTGTCCCGTGGTTGTCATTTTCATTGTTTTCTTTTTATATTTATGCTGACACAGTTCCGAAGGTACTATCGAGTCAACCATTTCTTAAACGGACGTTACGTCCTCTGACACCAACCTAAGGACCCACCCCTTCTAGGAGACCTCTTTCCTATCCGATGGGTGAGGTCATAAGAAGGCGAAAGGAACACCAAGTCGACTATTTCTTAGGTGGACGTTACACCCGTTGGACCCAATTTAAATTTTGGAAACACAAAGTCTCCTTTGGTACTTCTTTCACTTTTCTGTTGCGTGCATTACTCTCTTATATATAAAGGGTAGTACATAGAATATTCCTTAAACGTAGGTCTTACGTATTTTTATAAATGCACGTACGCACGATTCAACGAAGTCAGTACAGACTGAGATGTGCTGGGATACCTGATATCGGGTGGTCCAAGGAGACAGGTACCCGAAGAGGTCGTTCTTATGACCTCACCCAACGGTACGGGTCCCGTAGAAGGACTGGGTCAATAGTTTGGACACAAAGAATGTAGATTGACGTGACCGTCCGTCCAAGAAATGGTGATCGTGGTTTACCGAAAATTGACTTGTGATTTTTCTAATTTTTTTTTTTCGTTAATTTTTAGATATTTCCTAGACTTTTATATAAAGAGGTTCCTTCTATATGTTTAACCGTTATGTATGTATTTTTCTACGGGTTGTAGTAATCAGTAGTCCATTTTACGTTTTATCTCGGTGGGACTCTATGACGAAGTGTAGGTGATCCAACTGATTTTTAATTTTCCTACTCAAGTCAAGTCAAGTCAAGTCAGTGAGTCAGCACAAGCTGAGAAACCGCTGGGGTACTTAGCGTCGTGCGGTCCGGAGGGACAGGTAGTGGTTGAGGACCTCAAGTGAGTTTAAGTGCAGTAGCTCAACCACTACGGTAGGTCGGTAGAGTAGGAGACAACAGGGGAAGAGGAGGACGGGGGTTAGGGAGGGTCGTAGTCTCAGAAGAGGTTACTCAATTGAGAAGCGTACTCCACCGGTTTCATAACCTCAAAGTCGAAATCGTAGTAAGGAAGGTTTCTTTAGAGTCCCGACTAGAGGAAATCTGACCTGACCAACCTAGAGGAAAGTCAGGTTCCCTGAGAGTTCTCAGAAGAGGTCGTGGTGTCAAGTTTTCGTAGTTAAGAAACCACGAGTCGAAAGAAATGTCAGGTTGAGAGTGTAGGTATGTACTGATGACTTTTTGGGTATGGGAACTGATCTGCCTGGAAACAACCGTTTCATTACAGAGACGAAAACTTATACGATAGATCCAACCAGTATTGAAAGGAAGGTTCCTCATTCGTAGAAAGTTAAAGTACCGATGTCAGTGGTAGACGTCGCTAAAACCTCGGGGAAGGGGGGTTTTTTACAGACTGTGACAAAGGTGACAAAGGGGTAGATAAAAGGTACTTCACTACCCTGGTCTACGGTACTAGAAGAAAAAGACTTACAACTCGAAACTCGGTTGAAAGAGTGAGAGGAGAAAGTGAAAGTAGTTCTCCGAAAAATCAAGGAGAAGAGAAAGACGGTATTCCCACCATAGTAGACGTATAGACTCCAATAACTATAAAGAGGGCCGTTAGAACTAAGGTCGGACACGAAGAAGGTCGGGTCGTAAAGAGTACTACATGAGACGTATATTCAATTTATCCGTACTACTGTTATATGTCGGAACCGCATGAGGAAAAGGATAAACCTTGGTCAGACAACAAGGTACAGGTAAAGATTGACAACGAAGGACTAGACGTATATCCAAAGAGTTCTCCGTCCAGTCCACCAGACCATAAAGGTAGAGTCTATACCCTTAATTTTCCTATTTGTCATCGTTTACAACGACTCCCACACCTCTTTGACTTTGGGAGTCTATGACGGTCACCATAATATTTTACTAAGTAGATGACACCCTTTGTCCGTCAAAAGGTTTTTTCGTATCTCAATGTTGATGACGGCGGACCCTTCGGGGTACCATACTTTGTCACTAAGTTAAAGACTCATATATTCTCTTTACTTTTATGTAATAACGCATTTTTCAACAAGTACCTACCAGTATAGTCGTGATAATTATTATCGGTTTTACACCTTTACTAGAATTAACGGTAGTTGACTAGTTACTTCAAATTTCTATACCATATAGGTATATTGTCTTATCATAAGTCAAAATGTTCCCTTATTTCATCTAAGAAATATATTTCACTGGTCTTTATCCCTTTAGGTCTCTATCTTTTATCTAATCAATAACGATCCTAAACTTACCTTTCCCCTATACCCCTCAATGACAATTACTCATGTTTCAAAGAAAAACCTCACTACTTTTACAGGATTTGAATCTATCACTACCAACATCTTGGATACTTACCTTTTTTTTAACTTAAATGATAAATTTTCCAACTTAAATACCATACACTTAAAAGGACATCCGATGAAACACTACTCATAATCGTTTCAGTCAACAGTATTATAAATTGTTTTGTTGGTTTTACGAACAATTCTCTCGGATTATAGACTGTCTTGAGAACCGTTTAGGGAGAATAACAAAGAAATAAGTACGTGTGTGTTTGGAAAAGAGGTACGGGTCTTTATTGATTAAAGGTTTTATCATAGTAGACTCGGTGTCTTACTACATTATTTATTATCCAAAGATGGTTTTTCTGGTCCTACGATCAGGGGTTAAAACAATAGAATATTCGTATATATTATTTGGAGAGAGTAAGGTTGTAGGTAGTTTGACCTCGAGCACATCACTATGTAACGAACCACTCTTACATCGTCGGTGTCACCTTTTGTTAGACCGTCAAGGAGTTTTTCAATTTTCAATTGCACCTCAATGGGATATTAGGTTGTTTAAATGAGTTTAACTTTCGTCCATAAATTTATGTTTACATGTTCTGTCAAATATTATCGAATAAGTATTATCGGTTTTTGACATTTTTTGTACTTATAGACAGTTGTCTACTTACCCATTGGTAAACATTCTATATGTGTGTTGTAGGTATTTGTTACCTTATAATAAGTAGGTATTTTTACCTTATTTCGTGACTCTGTACCATATTATATTTGCTTGAAACTTTTGTAAAACGATTCTTCTTTCTGTGTTTTACATTGTAAATTAATATTAATATACTTTATAGATCGTAACCGTTTAAAATACCCTGCTTTTCACCCTTTCCTAATAAAATAGATTTTCTAATAGAAGTTTATACAGAAGATACTTCTAATAGAAGTTTGTGTACTTAGGAATCGGAGTGTATGTGATTCTGACACCGATCTATAGTTGATAAACTTTTTAACCATAGAATCTACTTTAAGGTTTTGAACACACTTTCAAAGTGGGATTTTCCCTTACTTAAGTAACTATTCCCACACACTTTATCAGTGAGAGAAAGAATATGGTAGATTTAATTAGATTTTGTGGGTCTACCAACTGAATAAAAAAGACAAAGGTAAGTCTATGAAAAGGAAGAAAGAAGCCCGAGAGTAAACAAGAGAGAGGGAGATTATAATTTTCGTTTTAGTCCTGTTTGTCTTAGAGGGTCTCGAAGGTCCTTTATCTGTTCCAGTGGTCCACGAGTATTAGTTACATTTGACTAGATTTTTATAGCAGATTCGTTCACATATAAAACAAAAACAAAAACAAAAAAACCGATAACGAAAAATAAAATAAATAAAATAAAAAATAAAAATGAAATAAAATGAAATGTTAAGACATAACCAAAACGGTATGTATTCGTTACATTTGGGGTCACTATGGTAATTTGACCTTACCATTTGTATGACAGGACCTCGTCCCTTACCGTTGGGTGAGGTCATAAGAACGGACTTCTTAGGGTACCTGTCTCCTCGGACCGCCTGACGTCAGGTACCGAAACGTTTCTCAACCTATGTTGACTCGTGTGTTTGTGTGACATGGTGAGTGTACGGGTAGAAGTGTGACCAGGTACATTTATTAAATAACTAAGTATATTTCTTATATTCTTAAGTTTATTTCTTTATTTAAAATATTAAATAACGTTTATGAAATATATTACTATTAATTTACTAACAGTCAAAATGTGTGTAACAGAAAATATGAATGGAAGAGACATTTTGAGAGGGTCCTGAAAAGTACTCTTAACGAGTCTTCGTTATCCTTCGGGGTTGACGTAATATTGTAATGACTATAATTTTTGTCACAACCTGAGTCAGAGGATTTAAATTTGGGTAAAGATGAGACTTTTCCGACAATTGTGGAATCTAGGTCACTCAGACCCTTGGTAATTTAGACATGATCGGTCTTACATATTTATACATACGTGTAAAAGTAAATATATACATTTATAGATGTGTCAGGGACGGGGTGTGGAAAGGTCGATGGATAAAGAAAGTTCTCGTAGACCATGACACTTACTTTCACCTGATCTTATCAAGAGTCGAGACTCTACACGAGAGGTCTTTTTTTGATTGATTTTAGACGTCTTGACGTTCAATATCCGGATCTGCGCTCGGGTCGATGTATCGAGAGGTGTTTAATGTCCATCTGTCAACTGAATCACTTCTTAAAGGAAGAAATTTTTCACAAAGTTACGAATCTATGGTTCCGCTGTCTAAGGAATCTTTGTGCCGTTATCCCTTTACTATAGGTACGACTTATACTTACGGGATTCACACGCTAATAAGATAATCGGTGTCTTCTTATGGATAAGATTTAACAGAGAAAACACTTTTATATCCCGTCCACAACGATAAACCGTGACGTAAAAAGAAAGTCAATAGAACCGTGACGAGAATTACTTCTCTCTTCTAAACCAATTCACACTCTAATCAATAGGTTAACTTCTTTACGGACGACAAACGTGTATGAAATTTAAGGACTTTTTAGACTGTTTACGGGTTTCTTGAGGGGTGATGTTAAATCTATTTTCTTTCATATTTGAAAGTTGTTGTTAATTAGTACGTATGTATATATACATTTACACATACATGTCAAACCCCCTCTCTTTTCCAGAACGATTCCACTTGATATTAAGAGTAAGGAGTATCCCCAGACTTTTCCTTTTATCCTTGACATTACCGATGTTGAACTTCAAATTTCTATGAAATAGATCAAGACTAAAGTGGTAGAAGGTGACTAGTGTACCGATGACGAAATCACACAGGTTGGACCAATTATGACATAAAAGTCTTTTTCATCCTTTCTCTTCCTTTCCCTTTAATACTACTATTATGTTTAGAATACGTGTGTAAAATTACTATGTAAAGATAGAAAAGACCCACTTAAACTTCTATTAATACTATTTACTTTTTCAGTTAAGGGTTTTCCAATACATGACATACTAAAGTAAATATATACGACGACGACGACGACGATTCAGCGAAGTCAGCACAGACTTAGACACGCTGGGGTATCTGCCATCGGATGGTCCGAGGGGACAGGGACCCTAAGAGGTCCGTTCTTGTGACCTCACCCAACGGTAAAGAAAGAGGTCACGTACTTTCACTTTCCCTTCAGCGAGTCAGCACAGGCTGAGAAGCGTTGGGGTACCTGACGTCGGATGGTCCGAGGAGACAGGTACCCTAAAAGGTCCGTTCTCATGACCTCACCGCACGGTAACGGAAGAGACAGTAAATATATATTGTAAGAAATTTATTGTTATAGTATGTTTCTTATTGTCTAATTACCAACGGTCCCTTATTCTCCATCTCCACCCTTCCCTACTACTCTCACCTACCCCGATATATTTTCTCTAGGAACATCACTACCTTTACAAGACATAGAACTACCATAGTTATCGCTATCGGGTCAATACTACAACATAATGTTAAAACATTGTAAAATGGTGACTCTGTTTAATCCAATTCATGAACACCTTAAAAGGACATACTAAAGAATGTTAAGGTATATTTATACTTTAATAGATTTTTATTTTTCAAATTGATTTTTAGTTAATATTTAATAGGATGTTTGTTATTTTTTAAGTTAAATTTTTGTTATAAGTATTCCTCGTATTTTATACTTTATAAACCCCTATTTATACTACACATACTGGATATGTGACTTGTGTTGTTTTGTAACGACTCTACTTGATTTCTTCTTAAGTAAATTACTTTTCTCTAGAACACGTACCCAATTTAAGTTATAATTCTACAGTTGAGAGGGTCTAAGATCATATGTAAATTTCATAAGGGTTAGTTACGTTTGATCATGTCGGTGATACCTCTTGTCACACCTCTAAGGAATTTTTTGACCTTTATCTTGACGGTATACTGGGTCGTTTGGGTGAAGACCCGGATGTGTGACTCCTTCGGTCTTAACTTTCTCTGTGTACATGGGGTTATAAGTAGTACCGTGACAACTGTTATCGGTCTTGTACCTTCGTTGGATCTACAGGTAGCCGTCTGCTTACCTATTTTTTCGACACCATGTATATGTGTTACCTTATAATGAGTCGATAATCTTTCTTACGTAAACTTAGTCAAGATGACTCCACCTACTTTGACCTCGGATAATATGTCTCACTTCATTCAGTCTTTCTTTTTGTGGTTATGTCATATAATTTCATATATATACTTTAAATCTTTCTACCGTTACTACTAGGTTATACGCTCTGTCGTTTTCTCAGTGTCTACATTTCTTGTCTGAAAACCTGAAACACTCTCTTCCGTTCCCACCCTACTAAACTCTCTTGTAACTTTGTATATATATAAGTATACACTTTATCTAGCGGTCAGGTCCAAGCTATGTACTCTCTCCGACGAGTCCCGACCACGTGACCCTACTAGAACTCCTTACTCTACCCCTCCCTCTACCTCCTCTCAAGTTCTACCCCTTGTGTATATGTGGGTACCGTCTAAGTACACTTACATACCGTTTTTGGTGGTGTTATAACATTAATCGGAGGTTAATTTTATTTATTTAATCAAAATTTTTGTCATAAGGGTTAGTTTTAGAGAGATCTAAAAATACACTTTTAACTGTTCGACCTAGATTTTAAGTATACTTTTACGTTTCCGGGATCTTGTCAGTTTTAAAGTCATAATACTTCGAAATACTGTTACACCATAATCGGATTTCTAGTCTGTCTAATTTTCTTACATTTCATGTCTTTATCTAGGTGTGTATTTACCCGTTTACTAAAATTTGTTTCCGTCAAGTCACCTCTTTCTTGTTGGAAAAGTTCTTTATCAGTATGTTATAACATTTCATTAATTGAAGGTTAATTTTATTTATTTAAATATAATTATTATTATTATTTATTTTTATTTATCAGGACCTTATTGACCTATAAATACACGTTTTTATTGGTTTTTTGGAGTGTAGTACATATTTTTCACAGAATTCTACTTAGTATCTAGACTTGTGTTTGTATTTCGATACTTAGAAGATCTCCTTTTACAACCTCTATTTGACTGAAACTAAATCCGTTCATAAAGAAAAAAAGGTATTAAACTTCGAAAAAATTTTATATTTAAATAAATAAAATTAACCTCCAATTAATGAAATGTTATAACATGACCAAAACGGTATGTAGTTGTACTTAGGCGGTGTCCATATGTACACAAGGAGTAGGACTTGGGGGGGGAGGAGGGAGGGGTATGCCCAGCCCGTATTTACTTCTCTGAATCTATGTTGTTACACACGTACGTACGATTCAGAGAAGTAAATACTGACTGGGACCTGGGATACCTAACATCGGCCGGTCCGAGGAGATAGGTACCCTAAGAGGTCCGTTCTTATGACCTTACCCAACATGACGGGAGGAGGTCCCCTAGAAAGACTGGATCCCTGGTTTGAGTGTAGAGAATGTACAGGATGTAACCGTCCACCCAAGAATGGTGATTGTGGTGGACACTTCGGGTCTGTATTGTTACGTCATACGTTTTAAGATCCTATGTAGGGGTCGTGGTGATGGTGATTCTAGATACCGGGGACAATGTGTGTGGGAGGGGGTCAATAAGTTAGTTCACTTCACTTCACTTCACTTCAGCGAGTCAGCACAGACTGAGAAACGCTGGGGTACCTGACATCGGATGGTGTGAGGTAGGTACCCTAAAAGGTCCGTTCTCATGACCTCACCCCACGGTAACGGAAGAGGTCTCGTGGAAGGGCTGGAACCCTAGTTTGGGCTTAGAGGACGTAACATCCGTCTGCGAAATGGTAGACTCGGTGTTTGAGAAGAAGTTTAGTGTAAATGAAACATTAGATAAGGTTACAACAAAGATATGAGTAGTGAGATGACTTTGGTGAGAACGATTTTAGTGTCGATGGGAGCAACAACTTAGATTACTGAGGAAAACATTATGAGTAGGATTTCGGTTGACCGAGGAAAAGTTCTAGGAGAAGAGGGAACGAAATGTATTTTCGTGTAAGAGGTCTAAAAAACGGGAAGATTAGAGAAAACTACCGATCAAAATGAAAAGGGTAAGGAATTTATACTTACCCCAAGATAAGATTAGAGAATAGAATGATGAGATATATGAGAGGGACAACAAGACGACAAGTTAGTGATAGGTATACAACTACTTATTATAAATATAGAAGTAGCGTTTAAGAGGTGTTTTACTGTTGGGTGAGGTCATAAGAACGGACCCCTTCGGGTACCTGTCTCCTTGGATCGTTCCATGTCAGGTACCCCAGCGTTCTCAACCTGTACTGAATCGTTGATTTGGTGGCGGTGGGTTTAAGAGGAGATGTAAGGTGAGTGTATAGGTTGTCGAAGCCTTTATTAACGTTTCGCTGTAGAGTAACCTTTTTGAGTCAATAGTGAGGTTAAGGTATTAAGAGGAGGATGTCACAATGGAGCGAATCTTTTATCACCAGATTCGGAACCGACTACGCCAAGTAGTTCAGAGCACTTGATATCGTGGTTTTAGAGGACTTAGATAGAAGTGCCGGTGTTGTGATCAGGTACGAAGGTAAAACAAAGTATGACTAACAACATCACAACCAGTGAGTCAGAACAGGCTGAGAAACACTGGAGTACCTGACAACGGGTCGTCCGAGGAGACAGGTACCTTAACATTTCGTTCGTATGACCTCACCCAACGGTAAGGGAAGAGGTCCCCTAGAAGGGTTGGGTCCCTGGCTTAGGTACAGAAGATGTAACGTCCGTCTGAGAAATACCAGACTCGGTGACCCCTTCGAGAACAATGTTGTGGAAGGATTTACTATTATGTGGAGAGGAAGACGGGAAGGTGAGGTGAGACGGGATGATCAACGTGTCTCGGCATTCTCACTTAAAACTTTTGTATGGACAAACACGGTAAAGGATGAATTTTAGTAAGTTACCAAAGAGTAATATTAATCATAACTCAGATTATGTACCGAAACGTCAGGAATAACAAATCGAAGGGAGGGTTCAAAATGGGTGACAATGATGAGGATGGAGGTCCGAGAGACGAGGTCCTTACTTAAAAGTCAAGGACTTCTAGGACTCAAACGAGAGTGGAGTTTTGGAACTGTGTAAGACAAAGAAGGTGTTTTCGTGTAAGTAAGAAGGAAGGAAGAGAACCGATTGATGATGAATAGGAGTACAGAGAGAGATACAATTCTGAAGGGTCTTTAGGTCTGACTAACTCTACAAAAAGGAGAGACAAATGTCTGATGTGACTTGAAGATAGAATCATGACTAGTGTGACGTAAACTTAAGTAAATGAACAACGAGAACAAATGGTAATTTGGTGATCTTGAACCGTTTTGATAGACTGTATATCATCTCTCAGTTATTTTTAAAAGACCACTTTCCCTTCCCCTCTGTTTTCCTCTCCCTTTCCTTCCTTTTGAGACTTCTCAGTCAAACCTTCTCAGTGAGAGAACGACTGACAAGTAATCCAAGTTTATCGAGTCTTTTGTTAGACTATAAACGAATTTCATTTTTTATAATGAAAATTTTGAGAGGATGACTTCCTTATTTATTTTCGAAGGGTGTAGGTTTGAGAATGGAGATGTTAGGGATTAAGAACTAGTGTTATATTTAAGTCTGTAGTCGGAACGTAAAGGGTTCAGACGTGTGTTATTACATAATTTCTTGGTAGTTATAGTTAATTTTCAACACTAAAAGAACCTTCTTTCAGTCCTGAAATGATTATCGTTACATCAAATAGGTTATAACGTACTTCCGTACCCCTTTATAGTATTAAGGAGTCTATAGTATATAATGAATGTTCTATTAAAAACATTTTTTTCTTGTTAGGGTTAAAGGGGGTTAAATGACGTGCAAAGTCAAAAAATTCTTTAGGAATAAACGGAATATATTTGACATAAATACTCAGAGTGTCCAATTAAAATGCAATGAATTTTTATAAAAGAAATTAGGTAAAAATTTTAAATTGTGGTAATTAAGGTAATGTTCCTAAGAGTAATTTCCGTAATTCACCTTTTGTACAAATAGGTTTAAGTATTTGTTTATTAGTTAAAAGGTGAGAAAAGAGTTTAGTAAAAGGTCACACATAACGATTCGAAAAAGTAATATTAACTAAGATATGTCGGAAAGAAGTCTATAAATTAGGTCTAATAAACACTGGAACCTGAGATAAGAGTCATTACGTAAAGTAAGGTCTCCAAAGGTAGAAGAACCCTTGTACAACTCTAATTAAAAGTCTCAAGTTCGACTTAGTATGTGGACTCATTGAGGTCCGTCTGTTCCATTGTGAGAATTCATAGTCGTATCGAGGGGTTAATTGTAATGTTTTGTATTTATAACAACGAGGAATGATACGAGTAGAGTTTTAGGATGTGAAGTAAGTCACACTGTTAGAGATTCAGGAAGGTATAACGACATTTACCGTAATAAAGAAAGAAAAATTACCGACTCATCATTCTCATTTTTTCATTCAGTCTGACTCTGCTTTATAACAAACTGTAAGGAATATACACCTTTAGATTTTTCTTTACTATGGTTACTTGAATGTTTTGTTTCTCTGAGTGTCTCTTGTTTGAATTGGCAACGGTCCTCCTTCCTACTCCCCTACTCTGTCCCTCAAACTCTACCTGTCCATGTGTGTCGATATAAATTTTCCCTATTGGTTTTTCTGGATGATAGATCGTGTCCCTTGAGACGAGTTACAATACACAATCGGAACAAACCACTCCTCCTCTTACGTAAAAGTATATACGTACCGACTCAGGGAAACAACAAGTGGACTTTAATAGTGTTGTAACCGATATGGGGTTGTCTTTTATTTTTCAATTTCTTTTTAGAATGTGTCAGACATGATTTCTGGTCTCCCTTCTTACTGTTTTCGTCATAAATAATAAAGTCCGAGAATTCACTACAGATATCCTTCGGTTGAGGTTCACGGACTTTTCCCCTCTTTAGGACAATTTAGTGAAGAAACTAAATAATCAAACAGGTGTCCTGTGTTTATTAGTTCAAAGTGACTCGAGATATTGACTTAACTGGAAAAAAAAAAAAAATTTGTCTTTCACACCCGTCATTCTGGTGTTTCAAAAGAAGTTGATGATATTACTTAATAAAAACTCATTACTTCGTTAGAGGTCTATCAAGTGGACTAACTCATCATGTCTGTTAAGTTGATATAGGTGACACTTGTGTAAGAAAATCCGTCTTAACCCGTATCCCCTAAATATATGGTAGAACATAGGTTGATCTATTGTGTGTATGTGTGACCAACGAAGATCTTCCGAAAGGTGAGAAGTTGTTTACCAGTAACGACTTACACGTGAAAGAGTGGGGTTAGGTAGTGTCAGTGACGAGATAATTGACTAGATCGAAGAACAAAAGCAAATGTCAAAATTCAGAGGGGGAGTTTCTTATTATATAACTGAACCCGTGTAGTTACATAAAGTAATTCGTAGAGGTTCATGAGGACTCTTTATCAGTAAGGTTAACTGGACACTTCAATATTCTTAAATATGTATCCATCTGCCATCGTGTCTTACTTGTGTTCATAACTCTCAATATGGATTTGAGTTTGGATCTAGTCAGTGAATTGTTGACATTGTAAAACCCGTTCAATGAATGTAAAGGGTTTTAGGTATAAGGAGTAGAAATAAAAAAAAAAAGATCATTTTGAAAGTCTTCTCCAGTATTAAATAAAAAGAAATAAAAATAAAAAAAAATAAAAAAAATAAAAAATTTAAAATTTTAGAATACTCTTATTATTACTAAAGTATCTCAACGATACTCTTAATTCATGGTCGTATACCGTATACGTTTCACTAGTCTTTGAGTACCAAGGAAGGGAAAGTCGAAACATTTGACATAAATTTAAACCTTAAAAGGTTCGTGAAATGTTTCATCGTATTTAGAAAACGAAAAGAGATCTGTTATATTTACTACAAAAGAGTGACATACTTTGGTCGCGTCATCGGGGTAAACTAAGACTCAGGATTGTGTAACTTCCCGTGTAGATTACATCAAAATGATAAACAACTCTGAGGTGATCAATTCGTAAAGAGAACGAGGAACATCGACGACAGTAAGGAAAGTGTAATTTACCAAGACCATCGTCACTACAAGACGTAAAGGTTAGAGGTACTTCCTCGTTAAATCTTTCAGATTATTTATTTATTGGTAAGTCGGTACACGGAAATTAAAAGTAAGGAGATTTAGGTCTGTCACCGTTATTACCTTTTGAGGATTCACGATCTCGTTCCTTTCTATGCTCTTATAAAAACACCGTCGTATGAGTCAAGATGTTAAGATGTTACTCGTTTTTAGAGCTCTAGAGTGTCGTTTGACCAGAGATATATTTCCGAAACTGTTAAGTTACAACAGTTTCACTGGTGTTTTAATATTGAGAACACGGTCATGTCCTTATATCCTGTACGTACCCAAAACTATAAGTTCCCCTCTATAATAACAACCATCTGTTAATAGATTCCCGAAGAGTGAACACACGTGTAGAAGAGTAGTCTTCGTGACCCTCAAAAACAAGACCTGATAAAAGAATTCCTACAAATATATCGTTTGTTGAAACCTTCTACCTCTTTCATAGAAGGAGGCTACGTTTCCTGTCTCAACAAACGAGAAACCCTATTATTTCTATTATAGAAGGAGGTCATGGTTACCACCCCTCAAATTTTATAACTCCAAAGGATTCGAGCCCAGGAGAGTCGACACTTCTTTTCTTCTGGTAAGAGGTTAGTGACTTACCTAGTAAATGATGACCTAAAAAATAATGAGAGAATGAAATTAATAAGGTTAAGAGGTTTATCAAAGGGGTGGAGATAAAAACTCGGAAGTTTAAGTAAGAGACGTCATCAGTCTACTCGAAATGTTTTGTACTTGAATTAGTACAAGAAAGAATTTGAAAGTTATCAAAGGGTAATGGGATTCCTACTCCGAGTTTGAGTGTTTGACCGAATGTTCTAGAAAAAATCTTTAGTAAGTAAAAACTGACACGACCCAGAAGTGGCACACGTCCAAAAAGAGATCAACGTCGCACGTCTCCGATGAGAGATCAACATCGCACACACAAAGAGTAGCGCCTCCGAAGAGAACAACATGTGGTACCCAATATCCCATGTGTCCCAAGTCGTCAGCACCGCACTCCGAGTCATCAACACCGAGGGTCTGAGATCTCGTGTCCGAGTCATCAACACCATGCACTACAATCAACGAGGGACCGTAAACCCTAGAAGGGTCAACTCCCTAGTTTTGGTACAGAGGACGTAACCGTCCCCCTAATAAATGGTGACTCGGTGGTCCCTTCGGGAACCGAATGTTCTGGGAAATACTAGACCAGAGACGACTTGAGGTCTCCAAGTGTAGAGGATAAGTACGGGCACGTAATACATATGACATAACTTAAGGGTAACATGACTCGCGGAAAGTCAAGGAATTTTCGGAGTACAAGAAGAAGTAGAGACCCTGAAACGTATATGACAAGGTAGACGGGACTTGATAAAGGGTAGAAGGGTTGGGGAAAGGTAAGTAGATTGAGATAAAGAAATCCGAAATTGGATCTTCCTCTTTTCACAACCTGTCACGTATGGGAATTTATGTATTGTACGTGTGTGTGTGTGTGTGTGTGTATGTGTGTGTGAAGGTATATCTGACACAAGAAGACCTATGTATGACAAACGAGGAAGGAGGGACTATTACCCCTGAAGTCAGGAGTGGTTGTTTACAAATAACAGACTCGAGTGTACGTCCCTTGTCTAATCACTGACGGTTTCCGTCCCTCATCTTCCTCCCGTTTTACTTACTTCCCCAGTTTTCCTTGTTTGAAGGTCAATTTTCTATTTATTCAGTGCCTTTACATTACCTGTCGTGTCCCTGATATCAATTCTTATGACATCACGTATACTCTGTCAACGACTCTCTCATCTAGAATTTTCAAGGGTAGTGTTCTTTTTTATTAGACCATTGATACGTTGTCCTGCCTACAATTGATCTGAATAGTACCACTAGTAAAGTGTTGTATTTTTACTTTGTAATACGACATGTGAACTTTAATTATATTACAATATACAGTTCATATGGAGACATTTTGTCAAACTGAAAAAGTATCGACGTAGTAACGATAAATGATTAAAATACCAATGACGTTGATAGGTTTTGACGATAGTCAAGTCAAGTCAAGTCAAATCAGTGAGTCAGCACAGGCTGAGAAACGCTGGGGTACTTAGCGTCGTGCGGTCCGGAGGGACAGGTAGTGGTTGAGGGTCTCAAGTGAGTCTGAGTGTAGGTAGCTCAGCCACTACGATAGGTCGGTATAGTAGGAGACAGCAGGGGAAGAGGAGGACGGGGGTTAGAGAGGGTCGTAGTCAGAAAAGGTTACTCAGTTGAGAAGCGTACTCCACCGGTTTCATGACCTCGAAGTCGAAATCGTAGTAAAGAAGGTTTCTTTAGAGTCCCGACTAGAGGAAGTCTTACCTGACCAACCTAGAGGAACGTCAGGTTTGACGATAGTTCCTCATAGATTAGACTTTGGTACTTACTGTGGAGGTAAATCCTCACAAATTACGAGTCACCCTTAGTTTCATTCTTTACTGATAAAAGAAGAAATTTTGATAACAAAACTTTTCCGTCGCGTTATTTGGATAGTCTTACTCAAAGTGTTGTTCTAAACAAGTAACGACTGTGAAAGGATCACAGAACTACAACAGGATTTCACACAGTGGGTACTGGAGTCGTAGCAGTCCTTTGAAATTATTTGTTCTAATAGAGAGATCCTTAGAACGGATTCTGGTAAGAATACATTGAGACCAGGCTTGTACATCCGAAATAAAAGAAAAGAGACCCAAAACTTGACTCTGAAGTCAACAATTCTTCTGTCTTTACGATGAGTTTTAGAGAGTACAAGAGGGTTGAGGGGAGGTCGATTTAAGAGTAATTCTCTCCGGGATAGTCACCCAAGGTAGTGTATTTTACTGGTTGTAAAGAAGTCGGACCTGACACTCGACTCCAATGTTTAACAAATTACTTGGACTCTTAAGTTGTGTGTCGTTCCTCTTTGTAAACCGACCGTCTGTGATTGTAAAGAATGTCTCGTTTTCTGTTTATTTCGAAAAAAAAAAAAAAAAGGAGGTCTCTTCGTATAAGAGTTTAGGATCTTAGTATAAACTGATGTCTACATGCCTCTTATTTCTAGAATATGTTCAAGGTCCTTCCTGGTCTAGGTGAAAGTTTCGACAATTCTAAGTTTTATTATTGTTTCACTTCCTTCTCCTTCTTGTCTTAACGTCTAGTGAGTTTCATAACTGATAAAAGTGATTACTACCCTTCATGAGCATGCACTCCTTTTTTTTTTAGGGATGTCTATTATCTTATTTATAGGATCGATAAAGTTCAAAAACGGTTCAATCCCCTTTGATGATCCAATTATATTTTATTGGTGAGACTGTAAATAAATTTTAATACATCCGAAATCAAAGAGAATGGTTAAGTCATCCACTTGACTTACTTAATACTCCATCTTTTTGTCATGGTTTAATTACTACCTTCTTTTGTTTTTGGGACCTTTTAGTCTTACATTACCTAACGTAGACAAGTGGTTGATTACATTGTTTACGTAGGGTCTAGCGTCTCCCGACTGGAACAAAAGTCAAACTTCAAAAACTTGAAGTCTGATCGTAGTACCTAATTCAAACTATACGGTATTAATTCGAATGTCGGGAGATAAACCTTACAAATCTTAGGAAGGACACAGAGTTTTACTTTCCTTCAAGTACGGTTACACGAAGACTAAGTAAATGTGACTGAGTAATTTTACGTAAAGGAAGGAGTACACTATGAAATATATGTTTCACGGTAGCTGATGAAACTACTCGGTTTAATTGTACAACTGGGAACATCTTTATGTTTTATGACCTTTATAGTAAAAACACACACACTTATGTGTTCAGTATCAACTATAATAACTCTCTAGAGTCCAAATTCACAATATCTAGTAAAGTTTTTGAGTAAACTCTTCGTACGATGTTGAGACGGATGGGGTTAGATAAGGTAGGGGTGGTCACAGGTCCGAGTGAGAAAGACGACTCGGTCTATAAGAATGATAGTTAGTCATCTGACGAAGTGTTCTACCTAGTGTTAACAAGAATATAAGGTTTCCGGTAACAAATTTACCTGTTGTGTCTAGTGATATAGTTTAATCATACAAAAAGGGGAATTTTCCATGTCACAAAAAACAAACATGTCACAAACCACAAAACACACAAAAAAAAAAAAAAACTGTTCATTTCACAATTTCACCGGTACTCAGATGGTAATTTTCTTTCGTTCATTCTACTGTTGATACTCTTTTATCGGTTTTATGACATTTATAGTTCTGAAGCGTATCATGTTACCTACCGATACCAAGGTTAAAAGGTCAAAAGAAAATAATATGTATCGACGGAATTCTCTAAAGTTTCTTTTAAACATACACACGTTGGTAGTCCCTGAATTGAGAATAAGTCTCGTAAGTGTCTAAATTAAACCCTTAACAACATCGGAAATTGTAAAGGTAAAAGTATTTAAACTTATACACACGTACGGTAAGGAAATGATATTTTATGTCTCAACTTACCTTTGATTGAAGTAGAAAGTTTCTTTGAAATCGTTTTGACAGTATTAAATGTACTATCACTTGATGATGACTCAAGTGACTAATTAATAAAAATGAGTCCTGTCTTCATAGGACTGTTGATAGAAGATTTTTGACTAAAAAAAAAGACTAGTTTTTTCATTTTATTCGTGAATCTCTTTATCAGTTTATTGTTTTCATGTTTACTGATCTTTGACTTTAAAGGAACGTTAAGGTGGGAAACTAAACTATCCTAAGTTAAACTTGTGAGCACTGGTAAATGTTTTACCGACTAAAGATACCCACGTGATACAGTATGTATATAAAAGGGATTTTCGAAAGTTCGTACGTGACACATGACCACTCCATGTTATTTACTTCACTTATGTCTCGTATGAAGGTAACGAACTCATATAATATTTATATTCAGATATATATGTCTAATACATTGGTATATTTGTCTTTTACAAATATACACATTTGTACGTGTGTATATATGTGTGTACGTGGACAAACGATATTTATTCGTAAAAATTACTTAGATCCGGGAGTCAGTTATACTGTAAGAGGGTTTGACGAAGGGAGTCCTTATAGCACGGAGACATGATGTGTTTATAAGGTTGGTCTTCTTTCCATACTGATCAGAATTACAATAAACACATCTCATAAATTTGTATAATTCAGTTTGAAGTTGTTAAGTTTTAATTTACTCGTAGAGGAATAAAAGACCCTAGATCTCGTGAGACCTCCTCTTCCGTTACCGTGGGGTGAGGTCATGAGAGTGGACCTTTTAGGGTACCTGCCTCCTCGGACCATCCGACGTCAGGTGCCCCAGCGTGTCTCAACCTGTGTTGACTTCGCTGAATCGTCGTCTCGTGAGATCCTGTCCTTATCGTGTATATACATACAGACACGCGTATATACATATATGGACAAATATTCCAATTGACCACGTTCTGTCTCACTTTCTGTCATGTGATGAAGAAGGTTTTTATCAAGACAATCGTCTATATAGTACTATGTACACCTGATATTTATGTGTTGGTAACCATGATAAGTTGTTTACTGTCTTTTTTAAAGGGGGACAGGTATGACGTAATACGTAAATATATATAACTAAATATTTACAGAAAGTATATATGAGTAAAGATCAGAGTCCGGGATCTTTAAGACCTACAGGGAACAAGTCAAGTCAAGTCAAGTCAAATCAGCGAGTCAGCACAGACCGAGAAACGCTGGGGTACTTGGCGTCGTGAGGTCCGGAGGGACAGGTAGTGGTTGAGGACCTCAAGTGAGTCTGAGTGCAGGTAGCTCAGGCACTACGGTAGATCGGTAGAGTAGGAGACAGCAGGGGAAGAGGAGGACGGGGGTTAGGGAGGGTCGTAGTCTCAGAAAAGGTTACTCAGTTAAGAAGCGTACTCCACCGGTTTCATGACCTCGAAGTCGAAGTCGTAGTCAGGAAGGTTTCTTTAGGGTCCCGACTAGAGGAAGTCTTACCTGACCAACCTAGAGGAACGTCAGGTTCCCTGAGAGTTCTCAGAGGAGGTTGTGGTGTCAAGTTTTCGTAGTTAAGAAACCGCGAGTCGAAAGAAGTGTCAGGGTGAGAGTGTAGGTATGTACTGGTGTCCTTTTTGGTATTGGAACTGATCTGCCTGGAATCAGCCGTTTCATTACAGAGACGAAAACTTATATGATAGATCCAACCAGTATTGAAAAGAAGGTTCCTCATTCGCAGAAAATTAAAGTACCGACGTCAGTGGTAGATGTCACTAAAACCTCGGGTTTTTTTATTTCAGACTGTGACAAAGATGACAAAGGGGTAGATAAAGGGTACTTCACTACCCTGGTCTACGGTACTAGAATCAAAAGACTTACAACTCGAAATTCGGTTGAAAAGTGAGAGGAGAAAGTGAAAGTAGTTCTCCGAGAAATCGAGAAGAAGTGAAAGACGGTATTCCCACCACAGTAGACGTATAGACTCCAATAACTATAAAGAGGACCGTTAGAACTAAGGTCGAACACAAAGAAGGTCAGGTCCCAAAGAGTACTACATGAGACGTATCTTCAATTTATTCGTCCCACTGTTATATGTCGGAACCGTATGAGGAAAAGGATAAACCTTGGTCAGACAACAAGGTACAGGTCAAGATTGACAACGAAGGACTGAACGTATATCCAAATGGTTAATCTGTTTACCTAGATTAGATTAACAGTTGGTACCCTGAATGGACCACCAAGTAACTGATTCTGAGGCGTGAGGGTTACGTCCCCCGAGTCTAAAATGAGGATTAGTCCCTTGTTCTAGGGTGTACGACGTTGACTTACAAGTGTAAGATGTTGATTTCTAGGGCACACGACGTAGATTATGTACCACGTCGGTTTATTTATTTACAAAAAAATTTTTAACTTTTGGTGAATGAGAAAACGATAAATTTATGGCACGTATATCTTTATTTATTCCATTTTAGTAACGGGAATTCCTCGTATACCGGTCGACCCTTCTATCTATCCATGTAACTATTATGTCGAATTATTCATGGTTCTCTCTCGTTTTTCGTCCACCATACCTTAATGTTCCCGAAGGGTCCACCGAGCCATCATTTCTTAAACTGACGGTAACGTCCTTTACGTCCAAACTAGAGTCTCAGTCCTTATAGGGGACCTCTTCCTTTACCGTTGGGTGAAGTCATAAGAACAGAACTTTTTATGGTACCTGTGTCCTCGGTGTTAAGTACTTCCGTGTTTCTCAACCTGTGCTGGTTCACTGACTTGTGTGTGTGTCCTAATGTTGTATAACTGAGTCTGATCTTTACTTCCCCGAGTTACTTTTGCACCCGAAGGACCTACCGAATCATCATTTCTTAGATGGACATTACGTCCTCCGTACCCAAGTTAGGGACCCAACTTTTCTGGAGGCCCTCTTCCTTTACCGTTGGGTGAGTTACCTATACACAAACTCGTTTGAGGATCTCGATCATTTCCTGTCCCTTCGGACCACACGACGTCAGGTACCCCAGCGTTGTTCAACCTCTACTGAATCACTGACTTGTTGTTGTTCTTGTTACTTCTGAATGTTTTCCTCTACACTAGTATCTTCAGTAAGAACTTAAGGTCGTCTCTAAATGTCTGTTTTCTTATACACGTTCAATATCTGTGTTTCTTTTATACTGTGTGATTTTCACATGGAACAATACCGACTCCAGTCTAGTGCAGTCCAGAATATGCAGTAAACTTTCACCGACTTAAAGTAGGACTTCTCTCAACTCGAACCGAGAAGAGGTATACTAGAGTTGTAGGTTGTTCGATCAGTCCCGAAAGTACCAATAAGGACTTTGGTAAGGAGTGATGCTAAGATCTCTAAAAGGTTCCTTTGATATCAGACCAATTGTTTCTAGTTTAAGACGTTACGTCTCTTCAGTACCTTTAAAATTCCATTGAGACTCATTTTTTTACATAGGGTGTAATGATGTTAACTCGTGTTGAGGAATGTGTCTTGTGTAAAGTCCGGATAGTACACATATGACTTTTATCTATAATCTCGTCTAAAAATTCTTGTATATTAACTAGTCCTTATATAAGGATTGTACATAACCAGAGAACCACTGTACCTTTTATCTTGAGTCTATGTCATTGAATATTTTGTCTTTTTATAAGGAAACATTGTAAGATACCCAAAGATGATATCTTGATGTCTTAAGTTCCTCTATCTTTTGTCCCTAGTTTCTAAGTAAAACCTAATATACTTTTGGACCTTTCGGACTTCTTGTTGATTATTCATTCTTAGACTCTTCCGTTCCTTCTCTTTAGAGTCCCTTTATATACAAAATGAAAGTTTCATTCCGTTTTCTCTATTCACTCTTCCCTTTCTATCACAAGAGTCGGGTGTTGTGTTGTAGTTCCTGTTCGAGACTAAGTCTTGGAGTTCTAGACTCTGACGTAGAGTCGATCATGAATCTGACATACACTTAGTTGTTGTCCCCTTTTTATGTTTCGGTCTCACCCATACTCTAGTCATAAACCTAATCTTGTCAACTTTACCAGTAGTTCTTCTTTAACCTTAGGATTCTCTCCTTCTATAAAATTCTCCTGTATATATCAGCATTTACTTCAATATGATAGTCTGGGTTTATTTAATATGAGGTCTCTTTATTATCATTACGATTAGTGCTGTTTTTATCTTAAAAACTTTTTTTAAACAGAGTTACCGGAATTACATTTTTTCAGTCGTTTTATGTCTGACTCACGACCATCTTAATCTAATAAACATAAACTTTCTAGAGTGTTTTTAAACCAATTCATTTTGTCACAGTCGAACCTTGAAATCAGTGTAATCCACCAATAAGAGTACATTTTTGAAATAATTAATAAACCTTCTTTTAAAACTTAAAACCGAGTAATCAAGACAACTGTCTTAGTTTACTCTTACTTGTGTTACTTACTGTTTCTATTTTTGGTTTTTATGATCGTTCTACTTAATAAGGATTCTAATGGTGTCTTAGAACGGGAACCCAGATTTATTATTATTTCACAAGTTCATTTCTGACTTCTTTTAGTACTAAGACTTCGGTGTTTATAGTTGTTTTATTCCAAACGTACCTGAGTGATGTGTAAATGATCCTCAGTCGACACCTGAAGGGACCACAAAGTTTCCAATTCGGAGGCACAAAGGTTACGTTCCCAGTACCTAAGTTAGGGACCAGTTACTTCGAGACGAACCGTGTATCATGTCGACTTTGTTTCGGGAATTATACTCAGTCGCACCTTATATCGACAAATTTTTATCTGCTACATCAGGACCTTACTTTAGGTTATTTGTACAAATCATTTTTGTTTTTACTATTATCCGGACAAGATAAGACCCTATCGGTCTGTTTGGTAACCTGATAGACCCAATTCAGGAAAGACCTGAGGCGTCACCGTTTGGTGTATAGGTTTCCTTGGACTCGTTCTACCACCTCCTCCCCACAATTTTTGGTATAGTACACTTCTTGTCAACTTTCTTTGTCCCTCTAACTCGGATCTTTTCCTAATAGTCACTGAAGTTTAGAGACAACCTGAAAACATATCTTCTCCTTTAATGTCAACAAAGTCAAAGGGGAGTACTAATTGTATGTCAATACTCTTACGGCTAAAACCAGGATACATAACTATACTAAAAGATTACTTATCTGTACAAGTGTTTGTTTTAGATCTTCAACGTATCTATTACACGAAGAACGGTGGTGTCCACTATTTCACTTTTGACTAAGTGAATCGTACAATCTCAGATTCTCAGAACTCTTAATCTTTCTTGGAATCTCTACTAGAAGATCAGAGTATGTAAGTAGAATGTACATATTTTTGATTGGATCTTTTTTATTCACTGTGGACAGATACCACATATCCGTTATGAATTTAGGTCCAAAAAACTGAGATTCAGTTCACAAGAAAAATGATCCCTCCTATCGTAATAGACTACTCCCGAATCAGTCTTTGGGATGATTTTTCTTTCCAAGGGTTTATTCTCGTTGAGGTTCTCTTTGGACTAAAACGACGGACAATGTGATTTTTTCATAAGGAGGAGGAAGGGAGTTTACAACAAGTGATACAACGTGTTTAAGAAACCGTTTACCATTATCTTCAATAAACGGACACAGTGACAGAGAGTGTAAGTAAATATAGTGAATACATCGGGTTTAGTAGACGAAACATACCTGATTCTTGAAGAACAGGTTCGATACGGTACTTTAAGGAACACTCTGAAACTATTGTAGAAAAAGGAAAGACCTGGAATCAATGGAGGAGACAATTCACTCTTCTAACCTGATTCACTAAAGATTACCGAGGAAGTTGAGACTGTAGACTATTAAGATGTAATTTATCGTAAAGTAAGATAATTTTTTTAATTCAGTGTGTTGTTAATTGTCGTTAAGTTTTAGTAGATTAAAATTGTATATTAAATAAAATTTATTTTATACATATAAATAAAATTTCATTGAATGATAAAATGAATGTATAAATAAGACTCAATGTCAATTGAAGGTACGTCATAGTGGGTAAGATTACTTAATAAGGTATATTACAAACTATTCATGGGAGATATTTTTACTATTTGTTTTATCCTGATTATAAATATGATTGGTACAATATTGAAAGACGATTTCCTATCTCATCAATGTTAAGGACACTGTACTAGACTAGGTTTTATGTAGACCCAGATGCATTATCATTCGTTTCAATGGGATTCCGAGATAATAGGAACTGATTTCGAACTAAAACTTTGTCAGTTAGAAATTTTCAGTCGTAGGTATATTTTTAATCAGGACTGTAAGGAGAGACTCTCAATGTAAACGACTCGAACACAAGTTGAAAGTTAAAATTGAGACGGTGAATTTTCACTTTTAACGGTTTCGTTTGTAAACCAAAGTTTCTTTCAATAGAGAAATGGTTCACTCAGTCTGTGGTTTCTGTAACGGGACACAATCACTTTATGAAAAAAATATAGTACTTTGATTAGGTCAAGAGGTTTTGAATGAAAATGGTATGAGAACAAACAGTCGTAGTCTTAGAAACAATGGTTCTCAGTAAAGAGAACAAGTAAGTAGACACAAAGGATCATCTGGTACTTTCGGTCTCCAAATCGTAGAAGACAATTGTAAATCAGAGGTACTTGTAGTGGACTCGATCAGTAGTAGAGACCTTTTTTTCTTTTCCTGTCAATCTTTCCTTACTACCGTGTGTTACTATCTAAATTTTCATTTTCACTATTACACTATTTCTGAACCCATGTAAGAGTTTTTGATACGACACAAGCTATCGTCACACTATATCATGTCCCTGGTCAGTTAAAAAAGACGTTTCCTGGTCTATCAATACCGAAGCACCCGGTATACTAGAGATAGTGTTGATGAGTTGAACGATGACATCGTTCTTTAGTCAGTATCCGTAAATCCGTTATATATTGTTTTACACGTACCGATACAAAGTTGTTTTATCCACTATCTAGTCTAAACCGGGTACCTGACATCAAACGGTTGAGAACTAGACTACTTTACTAAGACTCTCTACCCCCGAGTTTATTGTAAATCTCGTGAATAATCCGGTCATTGGGATCCGGTAAATGAATAATTGTAGAAGGACTAACGTGAAAAGACAATTTATTCTTTATATCATAGAACATCCCGACAGTACTACCTCTTCCGTTACCGTGGGGTGAGGTCATGAGAACGGACCTTTTATGGTACCCGCCTCCTCGGACCACCCAACGTCAGGTACCCCAGCGATTCTCAGCCTGTGCCGACTCGCTTAAGTGAAAATGAAAAGTGAAAGTACGTAACCTCTTCCTTGACCGTTGGGTGAGATCACAAGAACGGACCTCTTCGGGTCCCTGTCCCCTCGGACCACCCGACGGCAGAGACCCCAGTGTGTCTCAGCCTGTGCTGACTTCACTGAATCGTCATCGTCCCGACAGTACTCGTATTTGATACTAACGATGTTTGACTTGAGACAAGGTGTTTTTAAGAATTCAACTTCGGGATTAAGGACTACACTTATTTAAACCTCTGTCTCAGAAATCGTTCATTAATTTCATTTCACTCCACTATTTCCATCCCGGGATTAGGTTGTACGACGTACTCGTCGATCTTTTACTTCTTAACTGTTGTTATATGTATAGAGTTTTTCCTTTGTTTTAGTAGGTTTCTATAAGTTCAAGAGGAAAGTTGGTTTATTTAATTCCCAAACCTAAAGATTTGGAACCGTTTATTCTTATTCAAACGTTTTTTGTAAGTACGTATCCAAAGACACGTCTGTATCCAAAAGCTGAAGAAAGTCATTTACAGTTTCAAGTACTAACGTCCTAATATACTATTCTTAACGAATCGAAACATTCATTGACGGTTGTATAGAAGGTTCCACTAACATGGTAAAACATGTTTCTTACTCTTAAAAATACCGGAACGTAAGAAATATCGTCAACCATAACAATCGAGACAAATTTCGATAGGATTATCCGTATGTCATCATTAATAACAAACTGATTTCCACTTGTGAGAACTTTAATTTTTTTTATCTTTAAGGTTCGTTTTTTTTATATAATGTTATTTCTACATTTCCCTTTAATATTTTGACTTTTTATATCATAAGTTTTATTTCTAAAGTGACACCACCCGAGTTATCATCTTACCTGTACTGTATCCTTTAGTATTTACTTGAACTTTTTTCGTATCTAATTCCCGTTAATATATTAGTCTTATTGTCTCTCTTTGTCTAAAATTGTTTTACTTGTCTCCGATCGTTGGATTTTCCGGATTATAAACACAGTTACCTCAGGGATTTACCCTCCTCTTTTTATAACCATCTATTTTATATAATCTTATTATCAACTTTTTAGAACTTAAATTACTTTCCGTATTTAAATATCTAAGTTCTTCATGTCGTATGATGTTTTTCCTATTTGATGTTCTTTTGGTACAGGTCTGTGTATTATTAGTTTGTCGACTTTTAGTTTTATTTCTTTTTTTAGGACTTTCGTAGGTTTTCTTTTACCGTATAATGTATATTCTCTTAAACGTATTAACCACTTACTCTTTGGTGTATCCGGTTTTATATTATCTTGTAAAAACTTCTGGATTTTTTCTTGACAGTTGGACCTTAAGAAACAGGTCTTTTCAATTTCCATAAAAGTCCACTTTATTTTGATTCTCTTAAACAGTGTTAGTCTATATTAACGATTTTTTAAGAAGTCCGATCTTTTTTTACTATGGTCTTCCTTTGAACGAGGTCCTTATTTCCTTCTAACTGTCTTTTCCGTTAATAAACCCGGTTTATATTCTCACAAAGAAAGGTGAATTTAAGACATTTTATACATACCAAGAACTTTTGTTAAATTTGTAAACAGACTCCCTCCCAAAATTATATACATTTACTTTATGTCTACCGTTGACATTAAATTTACCCCTCCTTGGGATGTAAAATGAACTTCACCATGTTATAATTGAGATTTATCTGTTATACATATGACAACATTAAACTCGTTGTTGATTTTAAATATTCACATATATATCCGTTTTTTCAATTTAATTTTACCTTATGATTTTCGATAAGTTTATCAGTTTTTCTTCTGTCCTTTACTTTTTGTCTTTTTTTCCCCCTGTTTGTCTTTTGTTACTTATGTTCATATACATCTAGATTAGGTTCTTTTTATTACTTTAATTTATATATTTATCACATTCTTGTGTTTACTTTTGTATCTAACAATCTGACTTAATTTTTTTTTTTTGATATAGAAGAGTAATTCTGGTTTGATATACTGAAGATTTCTCTGGGTGAAGTTTCTTCTTCTATGTCTGTCCAATTTTTATCTTCTGACCTTTTCCGTTATGGTCCGTTTGTGAATAGTTCTCTCTTGACCAATTGATATGACTATACTCTGTTTCGTGTAAATATGTACTCCCTTTAGTGGTCCCTATTTCTCCCTATAATGTCTTACTATTGTCCCACTAAAGTAGTTCTTCTTTTTTTAGGATTTATATGTACGTTGATTGTTATCCCGAAAAGTTGAGAACTAAGGTCTCGTTGATTTGTAAGTATATATCTTTTATTTGGAGTTAGATAATGAATACGAAATAAATTTTTAATTAAGTTTTACTTAGTATCTGAATTTACGTTTTAATTTTTCATATTTTGGATCTCTTCTTTTGTATCTACTTTTTAGTAATATACGAACAGACCTTATCAAGAATCTATATTATGGTTTCGTGTTAATTTCTCTTTTTTTACTGGTAAACCTTAAATAGTTTTAAATTTTGAAAACGAGAATTCTCCTACTTTTTTATTCTAAGTTAGACTCTTCTTTATTATTGTTTAGTATATAGACTGTTTCCGAATATAGGTCTTCTATATTTCTCAAGAGTCTCTAGGTTTTATTCCTTTGTTTTTTTTGGGAGTAAAAATTTTATCCATTTTGTGTACTTCTTTGTAAGGTAGTTTATTCAATATACCTACCGCTCTTTCATCTACTTATCCATAAGTCCGATTGATGATCTCCTTTTTTTATGTTTATTTCTAGAACTATTCTATGACAATGGGTCAGGTTCGAGTGAGACGAGCGGTGTGTCCTCCGGTTACTCTCTACTCCACAACTCCGTTCCTTCTCTGGTCGACTGACTCTTCTACCGTATGATCGTGAAGTTTTTATTGGTAGAACAGCCCCAGACGTATAGTCTAAGAAAATTCCTAGTCACTACCCCCGTCCACTCCCCTACTTCATTTTTCTATTAAATGCAGGACGTTTATAGAGGATCTTACTGTTCGGAGTCCATCTCTCTACACAATCAAAGTAAAGGAATGGTAGTAAAGTGCCTACCACACTCGTTGACCTCGAGAGTTTGTAACGTCTACTCTTACCTTTTACCATGTCGGTGAAATCTTTTGTCAAAGACCACTACAAATTACATATGAAGGGTACACTGTTGTCGTTAGGTCGAGGAACCATAAATACCATTCTCTTTACTTTGAAAGACAAGTGTGTTTTTAGTTGACTCTTACAAATCTCATCGAAGTAAGTATTTGTAGTATTTACCTTTGTTGGGTTTACGGGTAGTTGTCTACTGAAATATTTGTTTGTCACCATTTCAGTATGTCAAGTCAAGTCAAGTCAAGTAAAGTCAGTGAGTCAGCACAGGCTGAGAAACGTTGGGGTACTTAATGTCCTGCGGTCCGGAGGGACAGGTAGTGGTTGAGGGCCTCAAGTGAGTCTGAGTGTAGGTAGCTCAGTCACTACGGTAGGTCGGTAGAGTAGGAGCCAACAGGGGAAGAGCAGGACGGGGGTTAGGGAGGTTCGTAGTCAGAAAAGGTTACTCAGTTCAGAAGCGTACTCCACCGGTTTCATGACTTCAAAGTCGAAGTCGTAGTAAGGGAGGTTTCTTTAAGGTCCCGACTAAAGGAAGTCTTATCTGACCAACCTAGAGAAACGTCAGGTTCCCTGAGAGTTCTCAGAAGAGGTTGTGGTGTCAAGTTTTCATAGTTAAGAATCCGCGAGTCGAAAAAGTCTCAGATTGAGAGTGTAGGTACTTACTGTTGACCTTTTTGGTATCGGAACTGATCTGCCTGGAATCAGCCGTTTCATTACAGAGACGAAAATTTATACGATAGATCCAACCAGTATTGAAAAGAAGGTTCTTTATTCGTAGAAAATTAAAGTACCGACGTCAATGGTAGACGTCACTAAAACCTCGGTTTTTTTATTTCAGACTGTGACAAAGGTTCCAAAGGGGTAGATAAAGGGTACTTCACTACCCTGGTCTACGGTACTAGAAGCAAAAGACTTACAACTCGAAATTCGGTTGAAAAAGTGAGTGGAGAAAGTGAAAGTAGTTCTCCGAAAAATCAAGGAGAAGTGAAAGACGGTATTCCTTCCACAGAAGACGTATCGACTCCAATAACTATAAAGAGGGCCGTTAGAACTAAGGTCGAACACAAAGAAGGTCAGGTCGCAAAGAGTACTCCATGAGACGTATCTTCAATTTATTCGTCCCACTGGTATATGTCGGAATTGCATGAGGAAAAGGATAAACCTTGGTGAGACAATAAGGTACAGGTCAAGATTGACAAGGAGACTGGACGTATGTCCAAAGAATTCTCCGTCCAGTCTACCAGACCATAAGGGTAGAGAAAGTCTTAAAAGGTGTCAAATAACACTAGGTGTGTCAGTTTCCGAAACCGTATCAGTTATTTCGTCTTCATCTACTAAAGACCTTGAAAGAACGAAAAAGATACTAGGTCGCCTACAACCGTTAAACTAGAGACCAAGGAGACGGAAAATTTTCGGTCGAACTTGTAGACCCTGAAGTGCCAAGTGGATAACGACTTCGGACCGAACCTCTTAAAACTCGTAATGAAATGATCGCACACTCTACTCACGTTAACACACCATCAAACTTGTAAGAAACCGTAACGGAAATAAACCCTAACCTTACTTTTGACTGGAAAAGGTCAGGACTCCAGTGACGACTCAAAAGGTTTAAACGACCGTATAACTCACGTCGTGAAAGTGTCGTAGTAGAAAGTCCTAAACTTTGTCGAGTTGACCTTAAGGTAGTGGAGGTGATCGAAACAAGTATCACTACGAAAGATTCCGGGTGAACTGAAGTGTAAGGTCCTACAGACCGAGATCCACTCACTAGTGTGGTAGTACTAAAACAACCAGTACTTCTAGAAAAAAAATATCAAGAAAACACATAAGAATGGTGGAGAAGAATTATAGAAGACGAAGACAATCCAGGTATGGTAAAGACAGGAACTCGGGTAGAAACGTACTTTACAAGGGAACCATAGAGATTAAAAGAACTTCTCTAGAGATCAGAAAGGGAAAGACAACAAAAGGAGATAAAGAAACGTAACTAGTGACTTCATCCGAAAGAATAGAGAAGAACGATAAGAAACCTTGAGACGTAAGTCTACGAATATAGAAAGGAAAGAGGAAACGAAAAGCGAAGAGAAGAAAAGGGTCGATAAACATTCCGGAGGGGTCTATCAGTAAAAAGAAAAAAAAGTAAAGAAAAGGTACCCCTACCAGAACTAGGGACAGAGGACATGTTACAGTACTTGGAGGTAGGTATCAAGTAGTCCGTGAGACAGATAGTCTAGATCAGGGAAATTAGATAAAGAGTGAAGATGACATATTAGTATTCCCTAAACTAAATCCAGTATGGCCTTACCAGATCAACTAAAGGGATGAAAGAAGTTACATTCAGACTTAAACCGTTATTCCTCAAGTACTAGACTCGGTCTCAGTCGAGGGCCAGAATAAAAACGACTGACATATCTCGAAGAGGTAGAAACCGACGTTTCTTATATTAGTTAGACTAAAACCACAACTGGTAGACCACTACAGGTACACATCTCAGAAGAGAACACAACAACCTTCTCCCACAAAGGATACTGGTCACGCAAGAGAACCGTTTTGAGATAATCAGAAACAGGACGAAGTAAGGCTTAATGTTCCGGTTTAAACGGACAATGAGGTCCACAAAGAACTGAAGGATGAAAACGCAAGATCAGGGGATATTACTTTTCCTGTAGAAAAAACCCACAATTAAGATTTTCCAGAACATCCAGAAGTATCTTGACAAGTTGAAGTCGAAGAAGCCACAATGACCAACCCCGTATCTGAACCTAATGACACTATAACTTACAAAACGAAACTTTTACTTGTCTCTAGTAAGACAGTAAAAACTCTAACGTAGGTTCATGACGTAAAGCCTGAGAAAGCAACTGGTACTACCGATGAGGTAAAGAAGTTTCAGTATGTTACCCTACGATTAGTCGTTACTTTTCCTTACCCAATGACTGTTTATATTGTAGTACTTACTTAAAGTTTACGTTATATACGATTCACTTTCGTCAGTCTAACTTTTCCGTCACATGAGATCCATACTGAACTAAGTCTACTGTAAGACCTTTTCCATTTTGATATCCTTGACTCTTACCTAACTATCCTCAATTCTTACCCTCCTTGCCAAACTGATGTTTCCACTTCGTACTTCAAAAGAACCCTACAACTTTGATAAAGGACAAAACTGGAACTGTTACCAAAGTGTTAAGATAGTAAACAGTTTTGACTGTATTGACATACGATATTTCTAATGTACATTTAAATTGTGTACGTTTAAAATAATTTTTTAATCCGACCTTTTTTCGTCCCTAGTATCAGTACAGATGTAAATGTAAGGTCTACTTGTTGTAGATACCTGTTGAAACTCAGTCTATATTAGTATACAAAGTAAATATACCGAAAATAAATGTAAGACCTATATGAAGATATGAAAGATACAACGTTTTAGAATCACCACAACTAGTAATTGACCCGGTCGTATTTAAGTTAGAGACCCTAAATAAAGACAGGATGACGGGACTCATCTATTACATGAAGACACAGACTATTCCATGAAACCGGAAATGAAGTTGGATCATCTGTTTTACGGAAGATGTTTCTCCCCGTGTCGTGTCGAGAGTTACAAAAGTCGAGAAACACTTGTCTATAAATGTGTCTCAGTCATAAGTCATGTAAATAGTTCTTATTTTGTTCGTTAGGATTTTGAACTGCTGACGGTTAAGATAGAGGACGTATTAGTTTACTCTTATAGACAGCAAAGGTCAAAATAATATTTGAGACTTTTATGAAAGTTGATGACGTTATTGAAAGTCTACTCTGAGAATTCCTTAAACGACGACGACGACGATTCAGCGGAGTCAACACAGACTTGGACACGTTGGGGTATCTGTCATCGGGTGGTCCGAGAGGACAGGGACCCTAAGAGGTCCGTTCTTGTGACCTCACCCAACGGTAAAGGAGGAGGTTAATCCTTGAACGATGAATTCCTGTTTTGGTCTAAAAAAAAGTCTCGGACTCTATGAGAGTACATTTTGAGGAATGTAAACAAATAACGACTTGTTCAAAATTTTACGAGAGTACAAATTATGGTAATCCAAGAGGATTGTGTTGAAGTTTACGTCGAGGTCTTTGAATTCACTATACGTGTTCTAATGTGTCGAGTCTTCATTGCGTCAACCCGGGTTGTAAGTCAAGGACCCTTAGATTACCTCAAGAGTCTTATAAAGTTACATTTCGTCTTTCATTAAAATCTAAGTGAAGAAGAACTTCGAAACAAAGAGAATTAAACCCTTCTGTTTATACGACTTTTCTTAACATTAGTAAGAACCTACTAATTTCTTACCACGAAGTCCCAGAAGTCCCAGTCCCAGGAGTTAAAGGACTGGTAGTGGAAAGTACTATGGATACTAATAAAGAATAGTCCCTTTTCTCTTCTCACCCGTCGAACCTTCAATTTCATCCCCAGGACCTCTGACTAGGGGAGGGACCTTCTGGAAGTCGGACGGAGAGTAGAGTTCACTAACCTCCAATAAATTGGACACCCGACGGTAGATACCCCAGCGTGTCAGCCTGTGCTGACTTCGTTGAATCGTCGTCGTCGTCGTCGTCGTCGTTAGAGGGTCAAATCTCCTGAAAACGAATTAAGATCCGTACAGATTAAAGGGTCTGTGATGGAATTCACGGTCAAAAGGTCAAAAACGTATTATAGGAAGGGTTTCCCCTTGACGTCAGGGGTGTAGCTGATATATATTCCCCGGTCTTGAGGTTGGACATGTAAGAGTTAGATTCAGGATCGGATAAAGGATTTTTTCAGTAACAATGTGTTCACAAAACAAAACAAAACAACTCCGTATTAACTGGATATCTTCGTAAAACTTCGGGTAAAATAAAGTTCACTGATGATCTCACGGTTCATATAATGTCTTCAAGTTATGTCTAAACTACGTATTTATTCACTTACTTAGTTACTTCATATTTTCTAAGAAATAAAACTCCAGTATCTGGAGAAGATTTAACCTCTATATTCAAATATTACTAATTATGGGAATTATAGGACCCAGTGAAAGAGAGCAAGATGGATCACTATACCACATCCCTCCAAAACCACAGCTAAATTTAATTATTTGGCATTGTGCTAGGTTTTTTAAATTAAAGTTTTGCATTTTTGATTATTGGTTGGGGGTTCCCCACCTTTATGGAGTTTTAGCTTGAATAAATCTCTTTTCTATAAATATCTGTTGCCAGTGAATGGCCCTGCATTTACAGAAGCCTTGAAATGGAGCTGAAACATTTGAAACATGGGCCTTGTTTGGTAGGTGACAATAATTCCAGTTGCAGAGGGATGGTGTTATGTATGTGTTTGGTGAATGTCTTCATTAATGGCTTTGAAAAGAATTTAAATGGCATGTTAATTAAATTTGAAGTGATATTAAAGGAGAAAGTGTTATGAACAGTATTGAGAATCCAAACAATAACCTCTCTGGGAGAGCTTAAGGATGTAAGCAGACAAGAAGCCAGATTTAACCTATCCAATAGAAGCAATCATGCAGGGAAGATTATCAAAAATAAGATATTTTAGTCTAAGGAGAGCACCGACTGGAAATCAGCCATGCTGTGAGCATTTGGCAATCACCAGAATAGAATTAGCCTAAATAAAATACTCAAGCAATGAGTGAAAAGATTCACACTGAATTTCTAACTTCTCTCTTTAAAAAAGTATACTTTACTTTGAAGTGTTGTCCTTAAGTATTGGTGTAGTTCATGGACAAAAGGTCACAGACTCTGGAGATAGACCTCATGATCAGGCAGAGTTTCATGTCTAGGAAAGTGGACAAAAATCTCTATACCATGGTTGAAATTAGTTATGTAAAGAAAACCTGCCCAGTGGTACCACATCTTAGAGGGTTCTTTGGAAAAGGGTAACTGATGAGATTAATCTGCATTTTAGGAGTTGTTTCTCAAGGAGAGCTTGCTTCAGGACCATCAGGAATGCTTTTTAAAATACAGATTCCTAGGTACCACCCCAAACCTATTGAAACAGAGTCCCTGGGTATGGGTACATGAGATCTGCATTTTAAACAAGGGCTAGTTTTCTTTCCTCTTATATAATATCTTTTGGGAACCACTGTTTTATATTATCAGGACATTGCACTTAATTGTAATGAATGGAAAGTGTAAATTAGGAACAGTATTTTAATGTGGAATGCTTGTTGTAATTGTTTGAAATATAAAGACACATATTATCAGGAATTAGCCAACCCCACACATAGAAAGGAGAGACATAGGGTTTTCAGATTTACTGTTTAAAGCCTCTCAAATTGGATCCTGCAAAACTCCTTAGGGTATGATTCATGTAGCTGCTGCTACTGCTAGTCGCTTCAGTCCTGTCTGACTCTTAGAGACCTCATGGGCTGCAGCCTACCAGGCTCCTCTGCCCATGGGATTTTCCATGCAAGAGTACTGGAGTGGGGTGCCATTGCCTTCTCCAGATTCACGTAGATTACAATGTAAATGGCATCCCTTAGAGTTGTGCAGGGTAAACAAGTCAGTCTATGAAGGTACTCCAATTTAGTACATGCATAGCTTCCCTGGTGGCTTGGTGGTAAAGAACACACCTGCCAATGCTGGATGTGGGTTTGATCCCTGGGTAGGGAAGATCCCCTGGAAAAGGAAATGGCAACCCACTCCAGTATTCTTTCTTGGGAATCCTGTGGACAGAGGAACCCGGCAGGTTATAGTCCTTGCGGTCACAAAGTGCCGGATACAACTGAGCAGCTGAACAATAACAACAAATGATTCTGTTTTAGAGAAGAGAAATTGATTAGCCTCTGTCACCCTCTAAGTGAAAAAACTTAATTTTTCTTGATCTATATTCACCAGGACTTACAAATTTAATATACAAGGTACCTGGATGTCGAGATGTGAATGTCACTGGTAATAAATGTATATCCTGTTATGATAGTATACAGTCAAGTTTTCATTCATAATTTATTCTCTTGTTATTTAGATTTTGGTGAATCATAGTTTTATAACCTAGAGTTGAGGATGGACCAAGAAAGATTCCACTAAAGTATTAATATATCAGTCTCATGAAAGCCACCCTGAAACCATCAGGCAATCTTGCCCTTGTCATGACTATAGCTACCATGCTGCCATATTATGTATTTATGTTGTGAAGAAAATCAATGTTTAAGTAAATAAGGAAGGTCAGCGACAGCTTGATGAGGCATAGATTCCATTTACAATATTTTCCCTCATGTGCATTTTTTTTCTTTGCACCTGCAACCAGATTGTAACTTTGAGAAGAATCTTATGCACAAAATTAGAGGCCACAGTGGAAAATTTACTTCTGAGAGTAGGTCATCAAAAAGAGCATGCTGAGTCCAGATGCAGAGGAAATTAGAACCTTTGTTTGTTCTCTCTTTGAGGACAATTGTGCCCTCTGTGAAAATTGCATAGCCCCTCCTCTTACTGTTTGAGGACTAGAGAAGCCCATTAACAAAACAAGTAAGGGAGACATTGGAGCACAAAATTGAGAGGAAGAATTAGGAAAATCATGGAGTTGGAAAACTGCTGAGTCATTAGGACTGATTGTATAAGATAAAGAAAGGGAAGGAGAGAGAAAATCTGTTACCTGAGCTAAAAGAGCAGTTAGAACTTCCTGAAATAGTGACTCATGGGTCATGGCTTCTCCCACAGATTTCCCTTTTCATGAAAATCATCTTTACTTGACCCTACTGCCCTTTGTAGATTCCTCCTTATTTCTTTCCTTCCTTTTACAACTAACTTCTCTTTACAAGTTGACTTTCTGCACTTGCCACCCAGTCTCTCCTTCACCTCTGACTTAGGAATATTTCATCTGAAGCTTCTTCCCACCATTCTACTAAATCAAAACTCCTAAAGCTCATCAGAGCCATATCAAACCTCTATTTCCAGGTCCAAATCTCTTTCCCAATCTGTTTCTGCTTTTATAAATATCTGTTGGAATATCCCCCTAAATATAACAGCCACAACTGAAACAGCAGAGGTAAAAACAGCAAAGGCAACACCGGTAACAGGAAGATTATTTATTGAGCACTGCCTTGCACTGTTCCAACTATTCTCCAAGTGCTGACTCATTGGATTCTCTCAGTGACTCTATGAGGTAGGTGCTTTCATGATCCTTATTATAGAGATGAAATAACAAGTTGAGGGTAGATTCATAACTTCCCCAAATTCACATAAACTAGTAAGTTGTGGAGCTAGGATTTCAACTTGGTGTTTGACCACTTATTATAAGCTATTTTTCTGTATGCTATGCCACTCCAAATTCAGCACATCTAAAATTAAACTCCTAAATCCCTAAACCCTAAATAGATTTCTTCACTTTCCCCATTTTAGTGAAGTCACCACTTTCCATTATCTTTAAGGATGAATAATACAAAACAAGTTTTCAGGGTTCTGATGTATCAGTGCATGAGAATGTTTGTTCATCAAAAACTATACAACTTTTAATGCTGAATGTGCATGTCCCATCATACACATAGGTCAGTGAACATGAATTTGTAGCTCTTAAATATTTACAGATTCATTTTAATGCTTTCCTGCCAATAAGCTTGAATTTTAATTACATAGCCAGAGTGTGTGATATTTGGCAAATGTTCCTTTGCCTATGATTCCTTTTAACATTTTTTATTATCTCTAGTTGTGGAGAGTGAGGGCTACTCACTAGCTGTGGGGTGTGCACTTTTCATTACAGCAGCTTCACGTGTTGCAGAGCACAGGCTCTGTGGCATGTGGACTTCAGTATTTGTGGTGCATGGCCTCAGTAGTTGTGGCTTCTGGGCTCTAGAGCGCATGCTCAGTAGTTGTGGTCCATGGGCTTAGTTGCCCCATGGCATGTGGGATCTTCCCATACCAGGGATTGAGCCTGTGTCCCTTAACCACTGGACCACCAGGGGATTCCTGTCTATGCTTTCATTTCATGATTCCCTAGTGCTTTGTAAGACATGTAAAAACTCTAGTAACTATGAGGAAATAGACTCCAAACATCTTTTTCCAGATAAAATGTTATATAACTTAACTGTAATTTAACTTAAAATATCTCTGAAGTTAACTAGATAACAGGTTACAAGTGGGGATGGTGAGTTTTTATAGGTAAGAAACTTAAAGTAATTTGCTGCTAAGTCACTTCAGTCATGTCCGACTCTATGCAACCCCATAGACGGCAGCCCACCAGGCTCCCCCATCCCTGGGATTCTCCAGGCAAGAACACTGGAGTGGGTTGCCATTTCCTTCTCCAATGCATGAAAGTGAGAAGTGAAAGTGAAGTCGCTCAGTCGTGTCTGACTCTTCACAACCCCATGGACTGCAGCCTACCAGGCTCCTCTGCCCATGGGATTTTCCAGGCAAGAGTACTGGAGTGGGGTGCCATTGCCTTCTCCGAAAGTAATTTATATGACATCTAATATTTTAATCTTCCAGATGTTTTTATCTTTCATATTGGGAAACACAGAGGTTTTTAGCCAGGTCAGATCAACCAATTCTGTACTTCGATGACTTTTTCATTTTTGTGGAGATAGTTTGGTCTTAGGTGTAGGTAATCTTTATATTTTAGTATCTTTAACAGAGCAAAGCATGAAACAGGGGCACTAGTATGTTAAAAGTTTGATGCAATTCTGCCCTTGACTACATCTGAACGCCAAAAGAGAGGTCATTTACTTGCTATTAATAGTTCTAAATTACCGCAAATTCTGACAGTAGTCCTGCTCTCTAGTAAAAGGAATTTAAGTAGCCATTGGCCAATACTCAACACCAAGTACTTTTGCTGAGGATATTATTTTGACTTTGTGCAATAACTGAGGCCTTTTTTGTCTTGTTTGCTATGACCAGGGAAGTCTACCTCCTTCTTCAATACCCATAACTAGGCCTTGATTTTCTCCTGTGCTTGATCCTTTGCCAAGTATTCTGATTCCTTTGAAATTCTTATATTATCTTTATCATGATATATTCTCAAAAATTAGAATCCATACCCAGACTTTCATTTGCCATGTTTTGACACTTTTCAAATGCTGCCTGATTTCTCTGACACTGCCTATCTACCTAGCCCCCAGGACTGTCACATATGGCCTTGCAAGCTGTACACTGCACAGTTCCAGGGGACACCATGGGGCAGACTGTAATGTCAGTGGTACCCCTGGAGTTGTGCAATGAGGCAGCCCTAACTAGATCTTTACCTATTACGTGCTGACAGAGTACCCTCCCTTTCTGCCTTTTGTAACACCTTGTTTCACCTGTGTCATGGAAATTTGCCTAGTCTTTATTACCAGACTCCCTGATTTCAATTTTCTGCCTTCTTGGACCACCTATTAATACCTGCTGTTTAAATACTACTGCCAATGATTACAAATGCCATCTTTTTAAACATCAAAATTGCACAGGAAAAGTCAAGTTGTTAGAATGACAAAATCACAGAACTCAGGGGTACATGATATAGCTGGTTGACAAGTTTCTGATTTTCACTCTGTTCATTTGAGAGCATATATACACATACACAGCCTGGGTAGCTCAGTTCAGTTCAGTTCAGTCATATCTGACTCTTTGCAACCCCACGGACTACAGCACGCCAGGCTTCCCTGTCCATCACCAACTCCCGGAGCTTACAATATTTATTTTTCTCTTTGCATTAAATTTCAGTAAGAGTGCTCTTTTGCATTTATAACTTAAGACAAGTGAAACAAATCTAGAGTAATTTTGTCTTTGATAATTCGTATGAAGTGAAAATACAAGTTGCTCAGTCAGGTCTGACTCTTTGTGACCCCATAAACTATACAGTTTATGAAATTCCCCAGGCCAGAATATTGGAGTGGTTAGCCTTTCCCTTCTCTAGGGGATCTTCCCAACCCAAGGATCGAACCCAGGTCTCCCACATTTCAGATGGATTCTTTACCAGCTGAGCTACAAGGGAAGCCCAAGAATACTGGAGTGGGTAGCCTATCCCTTCTCCAGGGGATCTTCATGACTCAGGAATTAAACTGGGGTCTCCTGCATTTCAGGCAGATTATTTACCAGCTGAGCTACCAGCAAAACCCTGGTAATGTTTGTATGTGATAATTCATATACATAGAATCCAAAAAGAAACTAGATTCTCTTTATAACTTCACTTAACAAAATTTTTGACTGACAGAGATGGGTCACAGTGGATAATATGTGTTCTGTGTGGACACTGAAAACTTCGTTCAGGCTGTGTTTATATGGTCATTTTGAAAATTATGCTAAAAAGAACTTGAAGATAAATACAGTCAGGATTGCCATGAGAAAGCATATTATTTATACATCATATAGGGGTTCCCTGGTGGCTCAGTGGTAAAGACTCTTTCTCCCAAAGCAGGATTTGGGCTTTGATTCCTATCCTCTGGAGGAGGAAATGGCAACCCACCTCAGTATTCTTGCCTGGAAAATCCTGTGGACAGAGGAGCCTGACAGGCTACAGTCCATGGGGTCTCAAAAGAGTTGGACAAAATTTAGTGACTAAACAATAGGTCAAATACTGTACTTTTCTAATTTTTTATTTTGGGAGAAATCCAGACATTTCCTGAAATTGAGTTGCTATTTGTTCACTAAATGAAGTTTCCAAATCGTGGAGATTAGGTGAAAAGCACAAAACAGTAGGTTTGGTTAGCAATCAGCCTATGGCTCTCTGAATGCTAGGAAATTCATAACAGTGGATCATAGATTTATTACAGGGCCTTTTCATTACCTACCATAATGATCTCCAAAATAAATGTAAGGACTCTACCTCAGAGGCTTTTTTCTCTTAACTAGTTTGAAAATGTATTCCATTTTTATTTTTATAAAATGTGAAGATGAAAGGCAGGGGAGAAGTAGGAACATCCTCATTGACTATAAAGATAGTGACACAAGTGGTATCATTTTCTTGCCTCATGTAAACTGCCTCATTGATGGAGCGTTTTGGATTGTCTTGTGTTTTCGCAAAGCATTGCTGGTAAGTATTGGCTAAGAGCATAGATTCATGGCAATCACTTTGCTCTGAGGCATATAATTGGAACATGTAATTCTCTAGCCTGCTTAATATAAATGATAACCAATACCATCATATCTTTGTTTAAAGTTTATTAAGTGGGATGGAAATCACAGATATCTAAGATCCTTGCTGCTTCAATGACTAGGCTGAGCAATTTTTTTCTTTTCAGCCTCTTTCTGTTATTTCCCAAAGGCAACTTTATTGTACTAGCAAATTCTAGCTAGCTTGCTTCATCTGAGTTTATGATTCTGAAGCAGTAGCAGTCTGAAGCAAATTTGGTGGTATGGAAAACTAAAGCAAGAAGCTCTTTCCTTTATTTTTTGGTAACAAAACTAAGTAGAGTTAGTGAACCTGAGAGTGTATTACACTTTTAAAGAAACTCAAATGAGCTTGTGACTCTGTTTAGTGTCTTTATATCATATGTGTTCTCATATGGCAGCTCATTACAGTATGGTATTAATAATAAAGAGCCATGTTAGTGGGATATTAAAGGGTCTGAGAAGTACTATAGTCAAGAAACCCACCTAACCAAGAGTTTCTCAAATGTGACAACAGGATCCTCCTTTCTTTATATCATTATTCCCACCCACCAGCCCCATATGCCTGTGCACCTACGCATGAGTGTTTGGCAAACACACAATGCTTACTTACTTCTTGTGGGCTTTTAATGATTTATGGGAAGCAGTTTGGTAAATACCATACTTAGAGAAACCTACCAAAAGCAATCATAAAAGTCAAGCAGTCAACAACTGAGTAAAATGTACTTCTTTTCGATACTATTGCATAGGCTCTAAATATCCATATGCTAAAAAAACAACTAAATATTTGTGATGTCAATTTTTAAGTGTCTCAAAGGCAACTCAAAATAGATGGTTTCAAGTTGAAATTAGTTCTCATACAAGGAGACACATTTTGGTTTTGTAATACATATCATCAAGCGGCTTTTTAGTTCTTCTTCACTTTCTGCCATAAGGGTGGTGTCATCTGCGTATCTGAGGTTATTGATATTTCTCCTGGCAATCTTGATCCCAGCTTGTGTTTCTTTCAGCCCAGTGTTTCTCAAGATGTACTCTGCATATAAGTTAAATAAGCAGGGTGACAATATACAGCCTTAACGTACTCCTTTTCCTATTTGGAACCAGTCTGTTGTTCCATGTCCATTTCTAACTGTTGCTTCCTGACCTGCATACAGGTTTCTCAAGAGGCAGGTCAGGTGGTCTGGTATCCCCATCTCTTTCAGAATTTTCCAGTTTATTGTGATCCACACAGTCAAAGTCTTTGGCATAGTCAATAAAGCAGAAATAGATGTTTTCTGGAAGTCTCTTGCTTTTTCCATGATCCAGAGGATGCTGGCAATTTGATCTCTGGTTCCTCTGTCTTTTCTAAAACCAGCTTGAACATCTGGAAGTTCACGATTCATGTATTGCTGAAGCCTGGCTTGGAGAATTTTGAGCATTGCTTTACTAGCGTGTGAAATGAGTGCAATTGTGTGGTAGTCTGAGCATTCTTTGGCATTGCCTTTGTTTGGGATTGGAATGAAAACTGACCTTTTCCAGTCCTGTGGCCACTGCTGAGTTTTCCAAATTTGCTGGCATATTGAGTGCAGCACTTTCACAAAAAGCCTCTTGATGAAANGCATACAGGTTTCTCAAGAGGCAGGTCAGGTGGTCTGGTATCCCCATCTCTTTCAGAATTTTCCAGTTTATTGTGATCCACACAGTCAAAGTCTTTGGCATAGTCAATAAAGCAGAAATAGATGTTTTCTGGAAGTCTCTTGCTTTTTCCATGATCCAGAGGATGCTGGCAATTTGATCTCTGGTTCCTCTGTCTTTTCTAAAACCAGCTTGAACATCTGGAAGTTCACGATTCATGTATTGCTGAAGCCTGGCTTGGAGAATTTTGAGCATTGCTTTACTAGCGTGTGAAATGAGTGCAATTGTGTGGTAGTCTGAGCATTCTTTGGCATTGCCTTTGTTTGGGATTGGAATGAAAACTGACCTTTTCCAGTCCTGTGGCCACTGCTGAGTTTTCCAAATTTGCTGGCATATTGAGTGCAGCACTTTCACAAAAAGCCTCTTGATGAAAGTAAAAGAGGAGAGTGAAAAAGTTGGCTTAAAGCTCAACATTCAGAAAACGAAGATCATGGCATGCGGTCCCATCACTCCATGGCAAATAGATGGGGAAACAGTGGAAACAGTGTCAGACTTTATTTTTTGGGGCTCCAAAATCACTGCAGATGGTGATTGCAGCCATGAGATTAAAAGACCTTACTCCTTGGAAGAAAAGTTATGACCAACCTAGATAGCATATTCAAAATCAGAGACATTACTTTGCCGACTAAGGTCCATCTAGTCAAGGCTATGGTTTTTCCAGTAGTCATGTATGGATGTGAGAGTTGGACTGTGAAGAAGGTTGAGCACTGAAGAATTGATGCTTTTGAACTGTGGTGTTGGAGAAGACGCTTGAGAGTCCCTTGGACTGCAAGGGGATCCAACCAGTCCATTCTGAAGGAGGTCAACCCTGGGATTTCTTTGGAAGGAATGATGCTAAAGATGAAACTCCAGTACTTTGGCCGCCTCATGTGAAGAGTTGACTCATTGGAAAAGATTCTGATGCTAGGAGGGATTGGGGGCAGGAGGAGAAGGGGATGACAAAAGATGAGATGGCTGATGGTGTCACTGACTCGATGGACGTGAGTCTGAGTGAACTCTGGGAGTTGGTGATGGACAGGGAGGCCTGGCGTGCTGTGATTCATGGGGTCGCAAAGAGTCAGACATGACTGAGCGACTGAACTGAACCTGTTGTAATAAACAGTCCAAAACAGATGTACAGATACAAAAGAAGTCATTTTCTCTCATGTAGAACAGTTCAAGACTGTCCACAGAAAGTAGCTTTGTCCTTAAAAAGATGACCCAGGAGCTACATTGCACTTCTCCCTACATCCCATTGTGTAGAACATATTAATGTGGGCATGCTTCACTACAGGGAAACTAGGGAATATAGTTTTTAGCTGAGTAGGTAGGTTCCCAGCAGAAACCGAGAAGAAGGAAAGAATGGATACTAGGGGACAGTTTGCTGTCTCTGTTATACCTCAGAAATGTTTCTGGTCATGGCACAACATATTAGAATGTAGGAGAGAAAAGTTCTAGGTAAGTAGTTCAGCTAATATTCAATGAATGTCTATAGAAAAAAAGAAATCATCTGGTCCATTTGATGAGCACAGTGATAGATATATGGGTAAATGTATTTATTGAATAGGCAAGACACCATGATTTCTCTTTTATATTTTTAGACACTTAACCTGGATGAACTGCTGATACATGTTTATATTTATTCAACACTAATCTACTAGGAGCTTTCTTTGTGTCAGGCAATGTATTGGAGATGCCATGGTGAGTAACACATGGCTATTGCCTGGGCAATGGTTATAATACAGCAAGAATATATGGTGTTCAATCATCCCAGAATATTACACATGCACATTTTTTTTTCTTGTTTCTGAAAGTAAAATAGTAGAAAAACAAAAAACAAACAAACAAACAAACCCCAAAACAACACAGAAAACTTTTGACAGAGGATATATGAGTGATGATTCCTTTGCTGGTATACATCTCTAGCTAAATAAGTGTTCATGTCTCCCTTCGTCCTTAGAGGAATTGCATTTTTTTAAAGCAATAATGCTTCTATTTTCTTGTAAATCTACACAGCAATGAAAGTCTCAAGAAGACAGAATATATTATTTGTTAACAGAAACACTTCTAATTAAGAGTGATATGTGATGTAAATAAGAATTATTTTCACATTTCCATTGGCCTATATTGCAGTGCAGTTTTGGACTTGGCTGAGAGTCAGAAAAACTAGTTCTAGTTTTGTCTCTATGGTGTCAGCCTTATGAAATGGAGATTATGAAGCTTGTTCCATCTATTTCATACACTGAGGTCTAAATAAGTTAATATATGCAAAAATACTTTAAAACCCCTAAAGTAATGTGCGTTTATTAGGTATTATTGCTGTACCAAAACTGTGACTGATATTAGGACAATTGGTATCCTTATCATAGAGAACATGCTGGTTATGATTCCTAAATATATCTTAAAAAAATATCTTAATTTCCTTCACAGTTCATATGTAGGTGCTGTAGACCAATGGCAAGAGATGAAGTTGATTGGTAGGTAGAGGTTATGTAGGCTGTGGCAAGAACTTCAAATATTTTTCCAAATGAATTGGTAAGTGATTGAAAGGTTTGAAGCAGTGTGATCTGACTTGTTCTTTGGAAACGTTTACTCTGGCTATTTTGTAGAGAGTGAACTTTAAGAGTTAAAATTAAAGACAGGAATCAGATTATTGAGAGACTTATAGAGTGGTCCAAGCAAAAGAAAATATGGTTTGGGTTAGGTTGATGGCTTGTGGGGATGGAGAGGAGAGGAAAATTTGGGAAATGGTTGGAAGTAAAGGTGATGAGATTAGCTAATAATTAATCTATATGCAAAATCAAGGAAAGAGGATTGAGTTGAACCTGATGCTATTTCTTCTGTCTGATCTCTGCAGTGCTCTTCATTCAAACAACTTTAGCTTTCTCATTGTCACATACCCCATGAATTCATGGAATATTATGGATATTTTGCTGCAAAGACCATTTTTTTGATTAAATGAAAATGGGGGTACTGTTTTGACTAAGTTGTCAGTAGTTGTTTATGATTAGCCAGACCTGGCAAGCATTTTGATTAGCAAGTTTAGGATAGATATTTTAATTTAAATATTTAGAAGTGTGATTTTAAACAAAATACTTTCCAAGAGAATAATTGTAAGGTTAAATTGACTTCCATGAGGGAATGTGGGAAAGCAACACTTTAAGAATAAAATCTGTGATTTTGGTTTGGGCTACCAAGTAGATGGAACAATTTATGAATATAAAACTTATAGAGCATCATGCTTGGGAGAGAGAATTGAAAGTTCTGTTTGGGGTATGTTGAGTTTGACATACCTGTTGGATAGTCTAACCTGTGGAAGTTCTAAGTAAACAGCTAACAATATGAGTTCACTGATGAGATTTTTTGGCAGAAGATGAAAATTGGCCATGTATTTCTGGATATGTGGTGAATGAGAGGCCTACTCTATATCCAAATGGTAATGCCTAGTAAAATGTTGACTATACGGGTTTGAGACTAAGGAAAATGAACTTGGATAGAGATATATATTTTTGAGTCTTCAGCTTATTGTGACAATTGAAACCATGGGAGTGGACAATATGTCCCACCAGCTGAAAATGTATTAGGAAAAAAATAAGAGAACCCAGCACAGAATCCTCAGGAATACCAAGAGATGAAAGAGGAAGAGAATCTTAATGAAAAGAGTAGCAGGTAAACCAAAGGAAGAGAGTATTTCTAGAAACAAGGATTTCTTTTTTTTTCTCTTTATTTATTTTCATTTTATTATTATTATTATTATTTTTACTTTACAATACTGTATTGGTTTTGCCATACATTGACATGAATCTGCCATGGGTGTACATGAGTTCCCAATCCTGAACCCCCCTCCCACCACCCTCCCCAAATCATCTCTCTGGGTCATCCCAGTACACCAGCCCCAAGCATCCTGTATCCTGTATCAAACCTAGACTGGCGATTTGTTTCTTACATAATAGTATACATGTTTCAATGCCATTCTCCCAAATCATCCCACCCTCTCCCTCTCCCTCAGAGTCCAAAAGTCCATTCCATACATCTGTGTCTCTTTTGCTGTCTCGCATACAGGGTTATCATTACCATCTTTCTAAATTCCATATATATGTGTTATTATACTGTATTGGTGTTTTTCTTTCTGGCTTACTTCACTCTGTATAATTGGCTCCAGTTTCATCCACTTCATTAGAACGAATTCAAATGTATTCTTTTTAATGGCTGAGTAATACTCCATTGTGTATATATACCACAGCTTTCTTATCCATTCGTCTGCTGATGGATATCTAGGTTGCTTCCATGTCCTGGCTATTATAAACAGTGCTGCGATGAACATTGGGGTACACGTGTCTCTTTCAATTCTGGTTTCCTCGGTGTGTATTGAGTGCTTTTGATGGGACGAGTAGATAATGACTGAGAAATATCCATTGAATTTAAACTAAGGAACTCCTAGGTGTTCCCGATGAGAGGTATTTTGGTAAATTCCTGGAGGCAGAAACCAAATTATTGAGATGGGTCTTGAGTATAGGTTAGGAATGTGAATAGCATTTGCAAATAGTTCTTCCAAGAAGTCTGTTTGTGACCTGGGGGAGAGAAATAACAAAGCAGCAGGAGGGGGTTAGGGAGTTATGCTTTTAAGATAGGAGAAATTGAGCTTGCTTGAATGCTGATGAAAAAGATCTGGTAGATAGAGGTTGAAGATGAAAGAAAGAAGACCCTCAACCCACTATGTTTTCTGAAAGGATTGGTATACAAAGAATAACTAAAAATATTAGTCTCAGGGAGAAAAAGTATCTCTTTTTTTTTGTAGTATGAAGATACCAGAAAAGGATGGGTGTGAATGCAAGAAAAATTGCAAAAATAGTCATTGGAAAATAAAGAATGTCCTCATCCTATACCTACTGGTTTCTATTTTCTGTGAAGTGGGAGACAGTTTAGCATACTGAGGACAAATGATACTGTAGTGGGATCAGTAGTGAGAGAGAGTGCAAAAGAACAAGAGCAAGCACAGCCTAGGACAATTCTGTCTTTTGCCCTAAACTTTTTCTACTGATTATCCCTTGAATGAGATTTAACATATAACACTTTGTAAAATTAAGGTAAACAGCATGTTGATTTAATACATTTATATGTTGTGATTTCTATTTTAACAATAGTTATCACCTCTATCATGTCACCTAATTGTGTGTGTTTGTGTGGCTGGAATAACTAAGATCTAGTCTCTTAGCTATGGAGAGGCATGTGGAGAAAAGAGAACCCTTATACACAAAGATGTGGTGTGTATATAGATAGATACACACAAACACACACACACACAATGGAATACTACTCAGCCATGAAAAGAATAAAATTTTGCCATTTGCAGCAACATAGATTGACTTGGAGGGCATTATACTAAGTGAAATAAGTCAGACAGAGAAAGACAAATAATATGTAGACTCTGAAAAAAATAAATCAGCAAATATAACAAACAAACAAAGAAATAGTCTCATAGATAAAGAGAACAGTCTTGTGGCTACCAGTGGGTGGTGGAGGGGCATTATATGGATGGAAATGTAGGAGGTACAAATTATTGGATGTAAGGTATGCTGAAGGATGTATTGTATTGTACAACACAGGGAATATAGCCAATATTTGGTAATAATTGTAACCAGAGTATAAACTTTAATAATGTATAAAAGAGATCAGTCTCTTAGCAAGTCTGACAGTTATAATACAATATTGTCTATTTGCTCTACTGTACATTAGATCTCCCGGATTTGTCTGCTAGTTGCATGTTTCCACCCTTAAATAATGTCTCTACTCTTCTCTCCCCTCTCTCAAATGCCCACCCCACCCATTGCCCCTAAAAACCACTATTCTACTCTCTGTTTTGACAAATTTGGCTTTTTTGGGTTCCGTATAAGTGACATCATACAGTATTTGTCTTTTTATTTCTGAATAATTTCACAGAGCCTAATGTCATCAGTGGCCATCCATGTCTTCTTAAATCTATAGTTGAAGAGCAATACCTCCCCAAATCTAGTAACAGTTGCATTTTGGTCTTAACATTACCTGGCATTGTCATTTCCCCTCCTTTTTTCTAAGCTGTGAGAGCTTGCTTTAGGAGCAGCTGGCCAGATACCACTTCAAACCTTTTCTGAAGTTTTTTGTTTTCTTCAAGTGAACAGGTTCTTCACAGGCCATTTGCAAATCCTGGCTCTATAGCAGGCCTGCAAAAGGACATTAAATGCATTGGCAGCTCTGTAACAATTTGCAGGTGACATGTTATAATCTTGTTTCCGCATAGCTCTTTTCCTTGGTGCCTCTTAGAGAGTCCCAGTTGGATAATAATTTTGTCTAATCCTAATAGAAAATTAGAGATACCAAGGGAGCATTTCATGCAAAGATGGGGATAATAAAGGACAGAAATGGTATAGACCTAACAGAAGCAAAAGATATTAAGAAGAGTAGGCAAGAATACATAGAAGAACTGTACAAAAACGAGCTTCACAACCAAGATAATCACGATGGTGTGATCACTCACATAGAGCCAGACATCCTGGAATGTGAAGTCAAGTGGGCCTTAGAAAGCATCACTATGAGCAAAGCTGGTGGAGGTGATGGAATTCCAGTTGAGCTATCTCAAAACCTAAAAATGATGCTGTGAAAGTGCTGCACTCAATATGCCAGCAAATTTGGAAAACTCAGCAGTGGCTACAGGACTGGAAAAGGTCAGTTTTCATTCCAATCCTAAAGAAAGGCAATGCCAAAGAATGCTCAAACTACTGCACAATTGCACTCATCTCACATGCTAGTAAAGTAATGCTCAAAATTCTCCAAGCCAGGCTTTAGCAATACATGAACCGTGAACTTCCAGATGTACAAGCTGGTTTTAGAAAAGACAGAGGAACCAGAGATCAAATTGTCAACATCCGCTGGATCATGGAAAAAGCAAGAGAGTTCCAGAAAACATCTATTTCTGCTTTATTGACTATGCCAAAGCCTTTGACTGTGTGGATCACAATAAACTGTGGAAAATTCTGAAAGAGATGAGAATACCAGACCACCTGACCTGCCTCTTGAGAAACCTGTATGCAGGTCAAGAAGCAACAGTTAGAACTGGACATGGAACAACAGACTGGTTCCAAATAGGAAAAGGAGTATGTCAAGGCTGTATATTGTCACCCTGCTTATTTAACTTATATGCAGAGTACATCATGAGAAACACTGGGCTGGAAGAAGCACAAGCTGGAATCAAGATTGCTGGAAGAAATATCAATAACCTCAGATATGCAGATGACACCACCCTTATGGCAGAAAGGGAAGAGGAACTAAAAAGCCTCTTGATGAAAGTGAAAGAGGAGAGTGAAAATGTTGGCTTAAAGCTCAACATACAGAAAACGAAGATTCATACATTTTACTTCCCAGGCAATAATGCCATCTTTATATGCAAAGTGCAGATGAAATTTTTATTTTATCAAGGAAATAACATGACTTTTATATTATACATATATATGTGCAATGTTAACACTATCCTGAAGATTGAATGGCTGGATTGTTTATTTATTTATTTATTTTTGCATAACATAACCATATTTATTTTATTTTATTTTTTGTTTTGTTTTTTGGAAAGTTATCCATTACTAACTTATTTTTTGTTTTTAGTTTTTTTTTTTTTGAATCTGTGTGTTTATATACTTTTCACCAGTGGTACCTGCTTGGACTGAATAATCCAAAGTCTTAAGTTTGATCACAGTAAAACACATGCAATACATTTGATTGGTATCAATAATTAAAACAAAATGATTTTCTATAATAAAAATAAAAACGAAGATCATGGCATCTGGTCCCATCACTTCATGGGAAATAGATGAAGAAACAGTGTCAGACTTTATCTTTTTGGGCTCCAAAATCACTGCAGATGGTGATTGCAGCCATGAAATTAAAGGATGCTTACTCATTGGAAGAAAATTTATGACCAACCTAGATAGCATATTTAAAAGCAGAGACATTACTTTGCCAACAAAGGTCCATTTAGTCAAGGCAATGGCAACCCACTCCAGTGTTCTTGCCTGGAGAATCCCAGGGATGGGGGAGCCTGGTGGGCTGCCATCTATGGGGTCGCACAGAGTTGGACACGACTGAAGCGACTTAGCAGCAGCAGCAGCAGCATGGTTTTTCCAGTAGTCATGTATGGATGCAAGAGTTGGACTGTGAAGAAAGCTAAGCACTGAAGAATTGATGCTTTTGAACTGTGGTGTTGGAGAAGACTCTTGAGAGTCCCTTGGACTGCAAGGAGATCCAACCAGTCCATTCTAAAAGAGATCAGTCCTGGGTGTTCTTTGGAAGGACTGATGCTGAAGCTGAAACTCCAGTACTTTGGCCACCTCATGTGAAGAGTTGACTCATTGGAAAAGACTCTGATGCTGGGAGGGATTGGGGGCAGGAGGAGAAGGGGACGATAGAGGATGAGATGGCTGGATGGCATCACCGACTTGATGGACATGAGTTTGGATGAACTCTGGGAGTTGGTGATGGACAGAGAGGCCTCGCATGCTGCAATTAATGGAGTAGCAAAGAGTCGGACACAACTGAGCAACTGAACTGAATCCTAAAAGGCATTTCTGATGTTCTCAAAAGTACATCTATACACCTACCTTAGATATTGTTTAACTCTTTTCTATAGAGTCTAGATGAGAAATATACTGTGGTGATACCCCAACTATTATCAACTTAATTTTCATTTTAGTGCTGATGAGCCATTAATTGGACTGTCAAGCCTTGAATAACTCTGGATACTTAAGATAGTGTGTGTGTGTGTGTGTGTGTGTGTGTGTGTGTGTGCGTGTGTGTGCTGCATGCTAAGTCACTTAAGTCGTGTACCACTCTTTGTGAGTCCATGGACTGTAGCCCTCCGGGCTCCTCTGTCCATGGGATTCTCCAGACAAGAATACTGTGTGAATTTCATGCCCTCCTTCATGGGATCTTCCTGACCAGGGATCAAACCAGTGTCTCTTGTGTCTCCTGCATTCTTTAATTCTAAGACCACCTGGGAAGCTTCAGATGGTGTCAGTTCAGTCCAGTCGCTCAGTTGTGTCCAACTCTTTGGAACCATATGAATCGCAGCATGCCAGTCCTCCCTGTCCATCAGCAGCTCCCAGAGTCTACTCAACTCATGTCCATCGAGTTGATGATGCCATCCAGCCATCTCATCCTCTGTTGTCCCCTTCTCCTCCTGCACCCAATCCCTCCCAGCATCAGGGTCTTTTCCAGTGGGTCAACTCTTCACGTGAGGTGGCCAAAGTATTGAAGTTTCAGCTTTAGCATCAGTCCTTCCAATGAACACCCAGGACTGATCCCCTTTAGAATGGACTGGTTGGATCTCCTTGCAGTCCAAGGGACTCTCAAGAGTCTTCTCCAACACCACAGTTCCAAAGCATCATTCTTCAGCATTCAGCTTTCTTCACAGTCCAACTCTCACATCCATACATGACCACTGGAAAAACCGTAAGCCTTGACTAGACGGACCTTAGTCGGAAAAGTAATGTCTCTGTTTTTGAATATGCTGTCTAGGTTTGTCATAACTTTCCTTCCAAGGAGTAAGCATCTTTTAATTTCATGGCTGCAATCACCGTCTACAGTGATTTTGGAGCCCCCCAAAATAAAGTCTGATACTCTTTCCCCATCTATTTCCCATGAAGTGATGGGACCAGATGCCATGATCTTCATTTTCTGAATGTTGAGCTTTAAGCCAACTTTTTCACTCTCCTCTTTCACTTTCATCAAGAGGCTTTTTAGTTCCTTTTCACTTTTTGTCATAAAGGTGGTGTCATCTGCATATCTGAGGTTATTGATATTTCTCCCGGCAATCTTGAACCCAGCTTGTGCTTCTTCCAGCCCAGCGTTTCTCATGATGTACTCTGCATATAAGTTAAATAAGCAGGGTGACAATATACAGCCTTGATGTACTCCTTTTCCTATTTGGAACCAGTCTGTTGTTCCATGTCCAGTTCTAACTATTGCTTCCTGACCTGCATACAGGTTTCTCAAGAGGCAGGTCAGGTGGTCTGGTATTCCCATCTCTTTCAGAATTTTCCACAGTTTATTATGATCCACACAAAGGCTTTGGCATAGTCAATAAAGCAGAAATAGATGTTTTCTGGAACTCTCTTGCTTTTTCCATGATCCAGCGGATGTTGGCAATTTGATGTCTGGTTCCTCTGCCTTTTCTAAAACAAGCTTGAACATCTGGAAGTTCACGGTTCACATATTGCTGAAGCCTGGCTTGGAGAATTTTGAGCATCACTTTACTAGTGTGTCAGATGAGTGCAATTGTGTGGTAGTTTGAGCATTCTTTGGCATTGCTTTTGTTTGGGATTGGAATGAAAATTGACCTTTTCCAGTTCTGTGGCCACTGCTGAGTTTTCCAAATTTGCTGGCATATTGAGTGCAGCACTTTCACAGCATCATCTTTCAGGTTTGAAATAGCTCAACTGGAATTCCATCACCTCCTTGTTCATAGTGATGCTTTCTAAGTCCCAGTTGACTTCACCTTCCAGGATGTCTGGCTCTAGGTGAGTGATCACACCTTGTGATTGTCTGGGTCGTGGAGCTAGTTTTTGTACAGTTCTGTGTATTCTTGCCTACTCTCCTTAATATCTTCTGCTTCTGTTAGGTCCATACCATTTCTTGTTCTTTATTATGCCCATCTTTGCATGAAATGTTCCCTTGGTATCTCTAATTTTCTTTGAAGAGATCTCTAGTCTTTTCCATTCTATTCTTTCCCTGTATTTCTTTGCATTGACCACTGAGGAAGGCTTTCTTATCTCTCATTGCTATTCTTTGGAACTCTGCATTCAAATGGGAATAGCTTTCTTTTTCTTCTTTGGTTTTCGCTTCTCTTCTTTTCACAGCTATTTGTAAGGCCTCCTGAGACAGCCATTTTGCTTTTTTGCATTTTTTTTCCATGGGGATGGTCTTGATCCCTGTCTTCTGTACAATGTCATGAACCTCCGTTCATAGTTCATCAGGCACTCTGTCTATCAGATATACTCCCTTAAATCTATTTCTCACTTCCACTGTATAATCATAAGGGATTTGATTTAGGTCATACCTGAATGGTGTAGTGGTTTTCCCCACTTTCTTCAATTTATGTCTGAATTTGGCAATAAGGAGTTCATTATCTGAGCCACAGTCAGCTCCTGGTCTTATTTTTGTGGACTGTATAGAGCTTCTCCATTTTTGGCTGCAAAGAATATAATCAATCTGATTTCAGTGTTGACCACCTGGTGATGTCTATGTGCCGAGTCTTCTCTTGTGTTGTTGGAAGAGGGTGTTTGCTATGACCAGTGCGTTCTCTTGGCAAAACTCTGTTAACCTTTGCCTTGCTTCATTCCATACTCCAAGGCCAAATTTGCCTGTTACTCCAGGTGTTTCTTGACTTTTTACTTTTGCATTCCAGTCCCCTATAATGAAAAGGACATCTTTTTTGGGGTGTTAGTTCTAAAAGTTCTTATAGGACTTTATAGAACCATTCAACTTCAGCTTCTTCAGCATTACTGTTCGGGGCATAGGCTTGGATTACCATCATATTGAATGGTTTGCCTTGGAAATGAAGAGATCACTCTAGTTTTTGAGACTGCATCCAAGTACTGCATTTCGGACTCTTTTGTTGACCATGATGTCTACTCCATTTCTTCTAAGGGATTCCTGCCCACAGTAGTAGATATAATGGTCATCTGAGTTAAATTCACCCATTCCCGTCCATTTTATTTCGCTGATTCCTAGTATGTCGACGTTCACTCTTGCCATCTCCTGTTTGACCACTTCCAATTTGCCTTGATTCATGGACCTAACATTCCACGTTCCTATGCAATATTGCTCTTTACAGCATCGCACCTTGCTTCTATCCCCAGTCACATCCACAACTGGGTATTGTTTTTGCTTTGGCTCCATCCCTTCATTCTTTCTGGAGTTATTTCTCCACCGATCTCCAGTAGCATATTGGGCACCTACCAACCCAGGGAGTTCCTCTTTCAGTATCCTATCATTTTGCCTTTTCATACTGTTCATGGGGTTCTCAAGGCAAGAATTCTGACGTGGTTTGCCATTCCCTTCTCCAGTGGACCACATTCTGTCAGACCTCTCCACCGTGACCCGTCCGTCTTGGGTGGCCCCACATGACATTTTACTGAAATTAGTTTCATTGAGTTAGACAGGCTGTGGTCCATGTGATCAGATTGGCTAGTTTTCTGTGATTAAGGTTTCAGTGTGTCTGCCCTCTGATGCCCTCTCACAACACCTACTCTCTTGGGTTTCTCTTACCTTGGGCGTGGGGTATCTCTTCATGGCTGCTCCAGCAAAGCACAGCTGCTGCTCCTTACCTTTGATGATGCGTATCTCCTCATGGCCACCCCTCCTGACCCTGAACATGGAGTAGGTCCTCTTGACCCTCCTGCACCCGTGTAGCTGCCACTCCTTTGACATGGGTAGTTGGTGTAGTCATAGCTAAATCTCTTCCTTACTCCATTCTTTTCAAACAATCCCTAACACAACATTGTGTCCAGAAACTGTTACTAAATTCCATCTTCCATTAACTTCATTTCTTTTCTCCATTTCTTTCTATTTAGTCTTCTGTTGTTTGTTTCCATGACACCTAAATTTAGATATATTCTGTATATTTTGAAATTTGTCTAATTTTTCTACCACCACAACATTTTTGGTGATCATCCTCTTTTGATGTTTTCCACTCTTCTCTTATTCCATGGATGTCTGCGTCATATGAAAATTATGCTGTAATAAAGTCAGAAATCTTTTAGAAATTCCTCCAAACATTTAACTTAAACATATTTTACTTATTACTCTGTGTTTAAAAAACAAAAAACAAAAAACCAATAACTCCATTCAAGCTAGTTTAAGCAATAAAGGATTTGAGTGACAAAATTGGGAAGCCTAAAGGTAGATCTCAGGTACTGCTGTATCTGGGACTCCATTACTCTCTGTTCATCAATATTTTTTTTGAAGAAACTCTCTCCATGTGGCACGGAAAATGACCGTAGTCACCGCTAAGCCTATACATTTACAGCTTGTAACTCATAAAGAGTTTTTCTCACTCCCAATGTGCATATAGAAAATTTTCTATAAGAATTCCAAATACTTATGCTTGAGTCATGGGTAATTCATCCCTTTAATAAGGAAAAATGTCAAGATTGATAGGATCAGGGTTACATGCCCATCCATATGGTTGAAGGATCAGGCACTTGATTGATAGTTCCACTCAGTTCAGTTCAGTTCAGTTCAGTCACTCAGTCGTGTGCGACTCTTCGTGACCCCATGGACCACAGCAAGCCAGGCCTCCGTGTCCATCACCAACTCCCAGAGTTTACTCATACTCATCTCCATTGAGTCGGTGATGCCATCCAACCATCTCAGGCTCTGTCATCTCCTTCTCCACCTGCCTTCAATCTTTCCCAGCATCAGGGTGTTTTAAAATGAGTCAGTTCTTTGCATCAGATAGCCAAAGTATTGGAATTTCAGCTTCAACATCAGTCCTTCCAGTGAACACTCAGGAATGATCTCCTTTAGAAGGGACTGGTTGGATCTCCTTGCAGTCCAAGGGACTCTCAAGAGTCTTCTCCGATACCACAGTTCAAAAGGATCAATTCTTCAGTGCTGAGCTTTCTTTATAGTCCAACTCTCACATCCATGCATGACTACTGGAAAAACCATCGCCTTGACTAGATGGACCTTTGTTGGCAAAGTAATGTCTCTGCTTTTTAATATGCTGTCTAGGTTGGTCATAACTTTCATTCCAAAAGGAGGCAGTATCTTTTAATTCCGTAGTTGCAGTCACCATCTGCAGTGATTTTGGAGCCCAGAAAAAGAAAGTCAGCCACTGGTTCCACTGTTTCCCCATCTCTTTGCCATGAAGTGATGGGACCAGATGCCATGATTTTGTTTTCTGAATGTTGAGTTTTAAGCCAACTTTTTCACTCTCCTCTTTCACTTTCATCAAGAGGCTCTTTAGTTCTTCACTTTCTGCCATAAGGGTGATGTCATCTGCACATCTGAGGTTATTGATATTTCTCCCGGCAATCTTGATTCCAGCTTGTGTTTCTTCCAGTCCAGCGTTTCTCATGATGTACTCTGCATAGAAGTTAAATAAGCAGGGTGACAATATACAGCCTTGACATACTCCTTTTCCTATTTGGAACCAGTCTGTTATTCTATGTCCAGTTCTAACTGTTGCTTCCTGACCTGCATACAGGTTTCTCAAGAGGGAGGTCAGGTGGTCTGGTATTCCCATCTCTTTCAGAATTTTCCAGAGTTTATTTCCAGAGTCAAAGGCTTTGGCATAGTCAATAAAGCAGAAATAGATGTTTTTCTGGAACTCTCTTGCTTTTTCAATGATCCAGTGGTTGTTGGCAATTTGATCTCTGGTTCCTCTGCTTTCTCTAAAAGCAGCCTGAACATATGGAAGTTCACGGTTCATGTGTTTCTGAAGCCTGGCTTGGAGAATTTTAAGCATTACTTTACTAGCATGTGAGATGAGTGCAATTGTGTGGTAGCTTGAGCATTCTTTGGCATTGCCTTTCTTTGGGATTGGAATGAAAACTGACGTTTTCTAGTCCTGTGTAGGACAATTTATATTGTGGGTGAAGTAGCTCCTCCATGGAACAAATGCTGACAGGTAAAATTAACATATTTCATATATATATGACATTATGTTTTACATATTATTTTCCCCATATTTCTGCCTTTATTAAGATATTTTTTAAACACAGTGGATAGTAGTAATCATGAAAGAAATCAATCTTTTCCCAATATTATTGAATCCTTATATAGCTTACTATGTACCAGACACTCTTGCTATTTTAAAAATATTAATTCATTAATCCTCACAACATCCTCTGAGGTAGATACTATAGTCATGTATATTTTACAGATGAGGAAAGTGTAGCATAGAGAGATTGAGTAACTTGCCCATAGCCGTATGGTCAGTGAGTAGAACATCCTGAGATTTGAACCCAGGTTGTCTAGACCCAATATCTATGTGCTTAATCATCTCATGCCATGCTTATTCTTTGACACTTTCTTCCCGTTCCATCTAATTTTCCACAAACTTCTGTTGAGTGTAACTTCTACCTCATTAATAAATTAAAACTATATTTCCTCTTCTCCATCTCTCCATCCACTGTCATTCCTTTCCTCCATCTTACGTTCCTTCTTTGTGAGTTGTTCCTTTTTGATATTTTATTTTTTCACATGCCAAATTATTATAATATTTTAACTAATCTCTTTCCTTGAGTTTAGTCCTTTGATATGTGTTTTCCAACCTTCTCTAGGGTGGTTTTTCTGAAATATAAAACTAATATTTTGTTTCTGTGACTATATACATTCGTTTCTCAAAGTTTTTAAGTTAAAAATCTAAACTCTTTAACACAGCCTACAAAGCCCTGCAGGAGCTAGCCTTTTTCTGATTTTTAAGATACTCTTTCCCCTCCCACACTTGGCTAATTTTTTCGTATACACCTCTTGCCACTTTCCCACTTAATATCTCGCACATCACCTTCTGTATCTAGCTTTATGATCTTTGGAGAATCATCTTACTCTCTGATCCACTGTTTCCTCAACTGCAACACAGTGAGATTAGAGTAGAACATCCCTATGTTCCTTTGAGCACTTACAAAATCTATAATCCCGATTCTTTGTTTGTTAACTCTTCCATTGTGTAACTTTCTGGATCCTGTTTATGTATCCCCAATAGTTGTTCCTGGATGTTTTAACTATGTCCTTAGAGAAAGAAAATGTCTTTAGTTTTTCTTTTTAGTACTTTGAGACTAATACGGAACGTCATTGTATATTTTTCTTTTGTACACTAATTATTTAAATGGTCTTAAATCAGAGCTATGTCTGATCTCACCCACTTTAAAAGCCTTAAAAAACTTGTTATTTACAAATAGTCAACAACCCCTGAAAATCAAAGATTAGAATTTAAAGTTCAGAATCCACAAAGATTGAATGCTTTTTTAATAATAAGTAAATTTCCATGATCTTTTTGAATGCCATCCTCAGCCAAACTGTTCATTCATTCTGGTGACTTATATAGTGATCCGTTTGTGTTAGCTAAATTGAAAGTCTTGCAGCTTTGACGTATATAAACACTAATTGTTTCTGAAGGACTGGGGTTTGTTTCTTCTCCTTTTCAGTATTTTCCCAATCACAGTTGCAGAAACACTAGGACCACAAAGGCTAGTTGTTTTTATGCAGAGGAAAAATATGCTAATAAACTGTATGTGGAAGTATGAGTGTTTTGAATTTCAGTTTAGTTTTTTTTTAATTTAAATTTATCTATTTTAATTTGAGGCTAATTACTTTATGACATTATATTGGCTTTGCCATACATCAACATGAATCCGCCACAGGTGTACACATGTTCCCAATCCTGAACCTCCCTCCCACCTCCCTCCCCACAAGAGACCCACCTCAAAACAAGGGACACATACAGACTGAAAGTGAAGGGCTGGAAAAAGACATTCCATGCAATTAGAGACAAAAAGAAAGCAGGAGTAGCAATACGCTTCAGTTTAGTTTCTTAACTTCAAGGAACTTGCTTCATTTGTGGAGCATTTTCATAAGATGTTAAGATTGAGAAGGGGCTCCTAAACAAACTTTTTAGAAATGAAATTGATTGCTTTTTCTTGAATGGAAAATAAATTGATCTCTAGTACAATGTGATACAGGGTTTTCTGAAACAGAAATAGAGACTGCAGGAAATAGAAGGCAGAAAGGGATTACTCCCCTCCTGCCACTTCCTGCTTTGCATTACTTGGCTTTTTCTCATTAGTAGCCTGGGCTTTGGAACAAAGCAGATGAGAGCATGCATCCTGACTCAGCTATTTCCTAGCTGTGATTTGGGGCAAAGCCATTTAACCTCTTTAAGCCTCGGACTGCAAGGAGATCCAACCAGTCCTATCTAAAGGAGATCAGTCCTGGGTGTTCTTTGGAAGGAATGATGCTAAAGCTGAAACTCCAGTACTTTGGCCACCTCATGCGAAGAGTTGACTCATTGGAAAAGGCTCTGATGCTGGGAGAGATTGGGGGCAGGAGGAGAAGGAGACGACAGAGGATGAGATGGCTGGATGGCATCACCAACTCGATGGATGTGAGTTTGAGTAAACTCCGGGATTTGGTGATGGACAGGGAGGCCTGGCGTGCTGCGACTCCTGGGGTCGCAGAGTCGGACACGACTGAGCGACTGAACTGAACTGAACTGACTGAAGTCTCTGTTTCCTCAAAATCAAGTGAAGATAATGAAAGTGCTTATGTTGTAGGACTATAATAAAGATCAAACGACCAATGCAGGTTAAGAGCTGGACACAGTGTAAGCAATCAGTCAATGCTAGCAGCTTTTGTTGTTGTTATTCAATATTACTGCTGTTGTCCCATGAGTTGATGAAAAGGAAAATTCTATTTCATATCACATAGGAAATTTAATTCAAAATGACCAGTGTGATCTTTCTATTCTCTTTTTATTTATTTATTTTTTTAAATTTAAATTTATTTATTTTAATTGGAGGCTAATTACTTTACAATATTGTATTGGTTTTGCCATACATCAACATGAATCTGCCACGGGTGTACACGTGTTCCCCATCCTGAACCCCCTTCCACCTCCCTCCCCATACCATCCCTCTGGGTCGTCCCAGTGCACCAGCCCCAAGCATCCTGTATCCTGCATTGAACCTGGACTGCCGATTCTTTTCTTATATGATAGTATACATGTTTCAATGCCATTCTCCCAAATCATCCCACCCTCTCCCTCTCCCTCAGAGTTCAAAAGTCCGTTCCATACATCTGTGTCTCTTTTGCTGTCTCGCATACAGGGTTATCATTACCATCTTTCTAAATTCCATATATATGCATTAGTATACTCTATTGGTGTTTTTCTTTCTGGCTTACTTCACTCTGTATAATTGGCTCCAGTTTCATCCACCTCATTAGAACTGATTCAAATGTATTCTTTTTAATGGCTGAGTAATACTCCATGGTGTATATGTACCACCGCTTTCTTATCCATTCATCTGCTGATGGACATCCAGGTTGCTTCCATGTCCTGGCAATTATAAACAGTGCTGTGATGAACATTGGGGTACATGTGTCTCTTTCAATTCTAGTTTCCTCAGTGTGTATGCCCAGCAGTGGGATTGCTGGTCATAAGGCAGTTCTATTTGCAATTTTTTAAGGAATCTCCACACTGTTCTCCATAGTGGCTGTACTAGTTTGCATTCCCACCAACAGTGTAAGAGGGTTCCCTTTTCTCCACACCCTCTCCAGCATTTATTGCTTGCAGACTTTTGGATCACAGCCATTCTGACTGGTGTGAAATGGTACCTCATTGTGGTTTTGATTTGCATTTCTCTGATAATGAGTGAGGTTGAGCATCTTTTCCTGTGTTTGTTAGCCATCTGTATGTCTTCTTTGGAGAAATGTCTATTTAGTTCTTTGGCCCATTTTTTTGATTGGGTCGTTTATTTCTCTGGAATTGAGCTACAGGAGTTTCTTGTATACTTTTGAGATTAGTTGTTTGTCAGTTGCTTCATTTGCTATTATTTTTTCCCATTCTGAAGGCTGTCTTTTCACCTTGCTTATATTTTCCTTTGTTGTGCAGAAGCTTTTAATTTTAATTAGGTCCCATTTGTTTATTTTTGCTTTTATTTCCAGAATTCTGAGAGGTGGATCATAGAGGATCCTGCTGTGATTTATGTCAGAGAGTGTTTTGCCTATGTTCTCCTCTAGGAGTTTTATAGTTTCTGGTCTTACATTTAGATCTTTAATCCATTTTGAGTTTATTTTTGTGTATGGTGTTAGAAAGTGTTCTAGTTTCATTCTTTTACAAACCATTTTCTTTTTAAATGTTCTGCCTGACAGTCCTCTGCCTCATCTTCCTTTTTTGTCCTCTTCCTCATATAGGTGGTTCAATTTTCACTGTTGCTTGACTAACTCAGTTCTTTCCAAAAGTGTTTTCCCAGTTAGCAAAATGAAGGCCTTATAGATTACCTAATCTGACCTTCTTAGAAATTGGCTCAGAAAACATTCAAGCATGACCTTTGTGGGGGTTTGCCTTTCACCTTGTGTTGTTTTTCTGGTCCATCCATTTCTACCCCACTCCCCATCCTTCCATCCACCATCCAATAAGCAGGTCTATTGTTGAAAAATGAATTCTGATACTAAGAACAATAGGATTCTCATCAATAGGCAGAGGATTTAGCTCTAGCATATACATACACACACACACACACACACACACACACACATACATAAAGTAATTGGATTGTTTGATGATACCTTTCAGGTCTCTGATCACACAGCAGGAGATAGCATTTTAGTTTTGGAGGAATGTGATACCAGGTTAGTTTATCCTATGGTGACTTTTGACTGCTAAAATCTCTGTGCTCTGAAACTTTACAGAAGCTGTGTGGGATTAAGATATACATTTCTATATCAGACTGGTGTGGTTTAAGCAGTCTAGCATAGTAGAAAAAGCCAGATCTGGATTCATATCCTGGCTCAGATATTTACTGGCTCTGTGATATTGGGCAAGTGTCTTAACTTCTCTGTACCTCACTGTTACCATCTAGAAAATGGAAATAAAAACGCCTAGCTCTGAGTTATTTTGAGGATGAAATGAAACACAAACTCCAAATTCCTGGTATATAATACATGTCTGAAGTGTTTCTGTAGTCGTTTATAAGTACAAGTATATTTTAAAAAATCGTTTGTTGAAGAAAATATGTTGATATACAGTGGAAAGTAATATAGAAGCTACATTTGAGTATCTGTGCCGCTGTGAATTATAAACTGTCAAGAGCTCAGATATGACTACTTTTAATAGCTATTTGGGAGTTAAGTCAACATGGACATGTTAAGAAATGTTCTGCACAACAAAGGAAACTATAAGCAAGGTGAAAAGACAGCCTTCAGAATGGGAAAAAATAATAGCAAATGAAGCAACTGACAAACAACTAATCTCAAAAATATACAAGAAACTCATGCAACTCAATTCCAGAAAAATAAACGACCCAATCAAAAAATAGGCCAAAGAACTAAATAGACATTTCTCCAAAGAAGACATACGGATGGCTAACAAACACAGGAAAAGATGCTCAACATCACTCATTATCAGAGAAATGCAAATCAAAACCACAATGAGGTACCACTTCACACCAGTCAGAATGGCTGCGATCCAAAAGTCTGCAAGCAATAAATGCTGGAGAGGGTGTGGAGAAAAGGGAACCCTCTTACACTGTTGGTGGGAATGCAAACTAGTACAGCCACTATGGAGAACAGTGTGGAGATTCCTTAAGAAATTGCAAATAGAACTGCCTTATGACCCAGCAATCCCACTGCTGGGCATACACACAGAGGAAACCAGAATTGAAAGAGACACATGTACCCCAATGTTCATCACAGCACGGTTTATAATTGCCAGGACATGGAAGCAACCTGGATGTCCATCAGCAGATGAATGGATAAGAAAGCGGTGGTACATATACACCATGGAGTATTACTCAGCCATTAAAAAGAATACATTTGAATCAGTTCTAATGAGGTGGATGAAACTGGAGCCAATTATACAGAGTGAAGTAAGCCAGAAAGAAAAACACCAATAGAGTATACTAATGCATATATATGGAATTTAGAAAGATGGTAATGATAACCCTGTATGCGAGACAGCAAAAGAGACACAGATGTATGGAATGGACTTTTGGACTCTGAGGGAGAGGGAGAGGGAGAGGGTGGGATGATGTGGGAGAATGGCATTGAAACATATATACTATCATGTAAGAAATGAATCGCCAGTCTATGTTTGATACAGGATACAGGATGCTGGGGCTGGTGCATGGGGATGATCCAGAGAGATGATATGGGGTGGGAGGGGGGTTCAAGATTGGGAACTCATGTATACCCGTGGCAGATTCATGTCAATGTATGGCAAAACCAATACAGTATTGTAAAGTAAAATAAAGTAAAAGTGAAAATTTAAAAAAAAGAAAAAAGAAATGTTCTCTCAGCCAGTCTTTCTGAGTGGAATCACCATTTACATTGGCACGACATTGCAGCTCTTTTGTGAAACTACACTGTATTGCAGACTGCTGCATAGCAAGGTCCTTTTGGTATTTCAACTTCTAAATCTTTTCTGTGATACCTAATTTGGCCCTATGTAATGCTGAATTCTTCTTTGTTACAAGTAAAGCGGTTCTTTTTAGCAGAGAAAGAAAAAGAAATACCACAGCTTGAAAAGGAAATGGAAGAAGAAAAAGGAAAATCACACCATATAATAGTTTTTTTTTTCTTATGGAAATACAGTCTCTCCACACTTTCCCAAACAAACATTTGCCAGAAAATGATTAACAATTAAATGTTGGCCCCCTCTTTTTTAGTGGTAGATCTTCAATACAAAATAGGCTGTCAAAATGACAAATGAATCTAGTGTGAGATGATTAAAAGAAAAAAAAATGCTAGCTTCAGAGTCTTGTATGTGAACAGTTCAGTTCAGTAGCTCAGTTGTGTCTGACTCTGCAGCCCCATGGACTGCAGCATGCCAGGCTTTCCTGTCCATTACCAACTCCTGGAACTTGCTCAAACTCATGTTTATCAAGTCGGTGATGCCATCCAACCATCTCATCCTCTTATGTGAACAGCATGCTGTATATGAGATTTGCTGAAATTCAATCAGATTTCCTTATAGTCACTGAGAAGTTCCACTCTCAAAGATGGTGGACTGATCTAAGTCTCAATTCTGGAGCATATCTTTTCCTAAGATCTGATTGTTCCAATAATAGATGCTGCTTAAAACAGTATATAGAAAGTATACCATGTTTTGAATCAAGGTTCTCATTACTCTTGATCTTCAGGGCCATTGATAACTATCTTTTTGCCATCATCTCTTTGTCCTCAGGGTCCTTGAGCCTATCAACCTGATTTGCTGTTTTTTGTTTGTTTGTTTGTTTGTTTTCTTGTCTGTACTGGGTCTTTGTTGCTGCATACCGGCTCTCTATTTGTGGCACACAGGCTTAGTTGCTCTGTGGCATGTGGGATTGTAGTTACCTGACCAGGAGTTAAAGCCCTGTTCCCTGAATTGAAAGGCAGATTCTTAACTAACACTAGACCACCAAGGAAATTCCCTGGCTTGCTTTTTGACTCTACCTAGAGGACTCTTCAGAGAAGGCGATGGCACTCCACTCCAGTACTCTTGCCTGGAAAATCCCATGGAAGGAGGAGCCTGGTAGGCTGCAGTCCATGGGGTCACTAGGAGTCGGACATGACTTCACTTTCACTTTTCACTTTCATGCATTGGAGAAGGAAATGGCAACCCACTCCAGTTCTTGCCTGGAGAATCCCAGGGACGAGGGGAGCCTGGTGGGCTGTTGTCTATTTGGTTGCACAGAGTCTGACACAACTGAAGTGACTTAGCAGCAGCAGCAGCAGCAGAGGACTGTTGACTTACCAACATTGCCCAAAGGAAGACTGGGGAGGGAATTCTCTTCCTACTATGGTGACTTCTTCACTTGGGTTGGAACATTCAGAACCGCTTCAGCTAGTCAGGGGCCATACATTATTCAAATCTCAGATTAAGCATCATTTTCTCAAGGAAAATTTTTCTGAACAAATAAATGGAGTTTCCTTAGTATAAGCTCTAATTGTTGCCTCTACTTTTCCTTCACAGCTGTTATCACATTATGTCATTATGTTAAGTTGATCCATATGTAGTTGCTGTGTAGGCGAAAATGGTCAACTATTGGCAGTTTCTTATGGTCCAGACTGAAAGACTTATTTGTGGAGTAAATTGATTTTTATCTCCCTTACAATACCTAAGCTCCAAGAGGTGAAAATCCAGTCTATCTCTTTACCTCCGTCTTTAGTATCTAGCAAAATGTCTGTCATAGCAGTTGCTCCATAAACATTTGTTGAATGAATGCATGAATGAGTGAATGAATATCACCTACAAACCAATTTTAAGGATCATATATAAACTTTTGAAACAAGTATTCAAGATACTTTTTTTTCTTATTTATTTATTTATTTTGACTGTGCTGGGTCTTCATTGCTATACAAGCTTTTTTCTAGTTGCGACAAGTTGAGGCTACTCTCTAGTTGCTTCTTATTGTGATGACTTCTCTTGCTGTGGGCACAGGCTCTAGGGCATTCGGGCTCCAGTAGTAGTGTCTTCTGAACTCTAGAGCACAGGCTCAGTACTTGGGGCACACGGGTTTAGTTGTTCCATGGCATGTAGGATCTTCCTAGACCAGGGAGTGCAGATTCTTTACCACTGAGCCACCAGGGAAGCACTCAAGATACTTTAGACTCAGAAAATTACACTGTATGTGAAGGGATGCGTATGCTTTATCATGAGTGAGAGGGGCTTTTTTTTTTTTTTTTTTTACAATAGATACTCTTAATGTGCCCTAGGGTGGTATACATACGTGCCCACCATGCATACACTCTCAAGTCAGAAGTATTGTTGTATGTTTCTGTTACTGATGAATATCTATCATCTCCTTCAGGAATTTCGCACCAAGGCAAACAAAAAGTTTGAACACAACTTCTCTAGCTTCTTCTGACTCCTACTTCCCTGGTCAGCCTCATCTCAACTGTGCTTTAAGACAAAACTTGGATTCAGGACAAACCATTATGCTTGCTGTTCTCCACATATATTTTGGACTTCTTTTCATCTGCATCCTTGCTTATGCCACTGTCTTCTATCATTTGCTATCCCATCCATCTTTAGAAGCCCAATTCTTATTCCTCCCTCTTTCTGAATCCTTTAAAGTTTCTCCTTTAAACTCCTAGAACACTTACTGAGCATCCTGTACAATGCTCTCATCATTTAGTTACTTCCTGTTTGACAGTAATTTTATCATGTGAAGATCTGTTATTCTCTGTATACCTCTCATCATCAGTGATTTGGGAGAGTTGGGACTTGGAGAAAAACATGCCTGCTTTGAAGAAAATATATCACTAAATTTATGTTTAAAGAGCTTAAAGCATACTTGTTTTATGATATAAAATACAGAGAGTTCATGAGATTTTTATGGTTAGCAAAAAGAAGCATTCATTTTAAAAGTTGAGAAAGCACTTCAAAAGGGAAAATAATAGGGCACTATAGGTAATCTATAACTGCTGCTTCTGCTGCTAAGTCGCTTCAGTCGTGTCCGACTCTGTGTGACCAAATAGACAGTAGCCCACCAGGCTCCCCCGTCCCTGGGATTCTCCAGGCAAGAACACTGGAGTGGGTTGCCATTTCCTTCTCCAATGCATGAAAGTGAAAAGTGAAAGTGAAGTCACTCAGTTGTATCCGACTCTTTTTTTTTTTTAAGCTTTCAACTTTTTTTTTTTAAATTTTTATTTTTACTTTATTTAATTTACAATACTGTATTGGTTTTGCCATACATTGACATGAATCCACCATGGGTGTACATGTGATCCCAAACATGAACCCCCCTCCCACCTCCCTCCCCACAACATCCCTCTGGGTCATCCCCGTGCACCAGCCCCAAGCATGCTGTATCCTGCAACAGACATAGACTGGTGATTCGATTCTTACATGATAGTATACATGTTTCAATGCCATTCTCCCAAATCATCCCACCCGCTCCCTCTCCCTCTGAGTCCAAAAGTCCGCTATATACATCTGTGTCTTTTTTGCTGTCTTGCATACAGGATCATCATTGCTATCTTTCTAAATTCCATATATATGTGTTAGTATACTGTATTGGTGTTTTTCTTTCTGGCTTACTTCACTCTGTATAATTGGCTCCAGTTTCATCCATCTCATCAGAACTGATTCAAATGTATTCTTTTTAATGGCTGAGTAATACTCCATTGTGTATATGTACCACAGCTTTCTTATCCATTCATCTGCTCATGGACATCTAGGTTGTTTCCTTAAAAAATTGCAAATAGAACTGCCTTATGACCCAGCAATCCCACCAGTGGGCATACACAGCAAGGAAACCAGAATTGAAAGAGACACATGTACTCCAATGTTCATCGTATCTGACTCTTAATGACCCCATGGATCACAGCCTACCAGGCTCCTCCATCCATGGGATTTTCCAGGCAAGAGTACTGGAGTGGGGTGCCATCACTTTCTCCAATCTATAACTAGACAGAGGTAAAAAAAAAATGTGCCCTGGCCTGGAGGACAGAGGAAATGGCATACATAGCCCCTCTCCTCTTGTACCCACAGAAAGTCAGGACAACACAGCAATACATAGTAGAGCCTTCTGGTGACATACTGACTAATACATGGTTACTAAAAACTCTCTTCATCTCTCTTCTTTTTCTTCTTTTCCTACGAGCAGCAGTTTGGGCTGTCAGATTTGGAGATGAACAGTTTAGGACTGAGGTGATTTTGTTTCAAAAGTACCTTAGATGCCGAGGTTTTGTTTCTGAGTCTACCTCATGCTTCAGAGTGAGATGTGAAAAGCTGGGAATTTTCCTTTTTCCCTCTAAATGATCAACCTAAGTTGTGCAAGTAGTTAGAGGAGATAGAAAGTAGGACAGAAGCTCTGTCCATCCCAAAGGACTCATTTGGCTGGAGTGCCTTTTCAGTTACTCTTTCTAGATGTAATTCTATCACACACAGTTAGACAGATGCACTATCAATAAATGCTAGAGAACCACCAAGGTATCTCCTCTCTCCAAATAAATTATCAGGTTCTAGAAAATAATGGTCATGACTAATACTTTTATGATGTGAAACACAGTACATTATAAATAGTAAATCTTCAACAAATATTTCATTTAATAATAGAAACTAGGCACTGGAAGTTCCCTAGAAATCACATAGTTCAACCTCTTCATTTTATATTTCATGAAATCAGCAAACAATTATAATGTAACTACTCTGTACAGGGTACTTGGTCCACAAAAGATGCAAAGATAAATAAGACAATAATTGTGTTTGGGGGGAAATTACAGAATGAGAAAACCAGAACTCATAGAGGTAAGTTTACTTGTTTAAAACCATGAAGCCTAGGGTAAACCTGGTCATGCACAATTTAGTGCTGTTTTCTTTAGAAAAAGATGCTTTTGTTGGATCCTTGGTGATCCACACCACCTTCTTGGATACTGGTTACTTCTTGCTCCTGTTCTAACCCTAGAAGAGGAGATGCAGTTAGTAAAGCCTGGTGCTTCATTAGCCCTCATTGTATATAGGTAATAATTCCTTCTTACAGTAAGTTATCTTTTTGTATTACTTTATACATTCAATTGCATAAAGATTTGCAAGTCTGAGCCATTAGCTTAACTATTCCCTCTAATTTCGTTTGAATCAGGTTTCCCTTCATCTAACTCTATACCTCATTTTTTGGAAAACCCCCTCTAAAGAGTACCTTATTTTCATTTTATCAAAAATATTTCTGTTTGTAACAAATGTTTTTCAGGAAAAATGTGGTAAATTTTAAAGATACAGAATATGGAGGAAAGAACATAAGAATCACCAAAATAGTGCATACCCAGAAATCACTACTCAACTTTGCTGCTGCTGCTACTGCTGCTAAGTTGCTTCAGTGGTGTCCAACTCTGCGCAACCCCAGAGACAGCAGCCCACCAGGCTCTCCCATCCCTGGGATTCTCCAGGCAAGAACACTGGAGTGGGTTGCCGTTTCCTTCTCCAATGCATGAAAGTGAAAAGTGAAAGTGAAGTCACTCAGTCGTGTCCGACTCAGCGACCCCATGGGCTACAGCCTACCAAGCTCCTCCGTCCATGGGATTTCCCAGGCAAGAGTACTGGAGTGGGGTGCCATTGCCTTCATCCTACTCAACTTTAGGATATATTTAATTTTGAGGTGAGGTTGTAGTGGAGTAATTCTATAATCTTTAATTCTGCAGCCTGTTTTTTCCCCTCAATAATATATGGTGAATATTTATTCTTATTAATAATCATTCTTCTTTGTATGTTAAATATATTGGTTATATATTAATAGTATTACATTTTATAAAAGTTTCTCTTTCTATCATGTGACTGATATGGGCAAGGCATAGTGCTTTTTAAAGTTGAAACATAGTTTATTTGCAACATTGTGTTAGTTTCTGGTGACAGCAAAGTGATTCAGTTATAAGAGTATATTCTTTTCCATTATGGTGTATTCAGTTCAGTTCAGTCTCCCAGTCGTGTCTGACTCTTTGCGAACCCATGAATCACAGCACACCAGGCCTCCCTGTCCATCACCAACTCCCGGAGTTCACTCAGACTCACGTCCATCGAGTCAGTGATGCCATCCAGCCATCTCATCCTCTGTCGTCCCCTTCTCCTCCTGTCCCCAAACCCTCCCAGCATCAGAGTCTTTTCCAATGAGTCAGCTTTTCGCATGAGGTGGCCAAAGTACTGGAGTTTCAGCTTTAGCATCATTCCTTCCAAAGAACACAAGAGGATATTAAATATAGTTACCTGTGCTTTACAGTAGGACCTTGTGTACTCTACTTTATATATAGTAGTATATATCTACTAATCCCAAATTCCTAGTTTATCCTTCCCCACCCTCTTTCCCCTTTGATAACCATATGTTTGTTTTTGGTATCTGTTGAGTTTGTTTCTGTTTTGTAAATTAATTCATTTGTGTCATATTTTAGACTCCACATATAAGTGATATCATATGGTATTTTTCTTTCTCTTTCTGACTTACTTCACTTAGTAAGATGATCTCTAGGTTCATCCATGTTGCTATAAGTGGCATCATTTCACACTTTTTTATGACTGAGTTCATTTCAGTTGCTCAGTCGTGTCCAACTCCTTGTGACCTCAAGGACTGCAGCAGGCCAGGCCTCGCTGTCCATCAGCAACTCCCAGTTTACCCAAACTCATGCCCACTGAGTCAGTGATGCCATCCAACCATCTCATCCTCTGTTGTCCCCTTCTCCTCCCACCTTCAATCATTCCCAGCATCAAGGTCTTTTCAAATGAGTCAGTTCTTCACATCAGGTGACCAAAGTATTGGACTTTCAGCTCCAACATCAGTCCTTCTGACGGACACTCAGGATTGATCTCTTTTAGGATGGACTGGTTGGATTTCTTTGCTGTCCAAGGGACTCTCAAGGATCTTCTCCAACACCACAGTTCAAAAGCATCAATTCTTTGTGTCAGTTCAGTCGCTCAGTCGTGTCCGACTCATTGCGACCCCATGAATTGCAGCATGCCAGGCCTCCCTGTCCATCACCAACTCCTGGAGTTCACTCAAACTCATGTCCATTGAGTCAGTGATGCCATCCAGCCATGTCATCCTCTGTCGTCCCCTTCTCCTCCTGCCCCCAATCCCTCCCAGCATCAGAGTCATTTCCAATGAGTCAACTCTTCACATGAGGTGGCCAAAGTACAGGAGTTTCAGCTTCAGCATCATTCTTTCCAAAGATATCCCAGGGCTGATCTCCTTCAGAATGGACTGGTTCGATCTCCTTGCAGTCCTAGGGAATCTCGAGAGTCTTCTCCAACACCACAGTTCAAAAGCATCAATTCTTCAGTGCTAAGCCTTCTTCACAGTCCCACTCTCACATGCATACATGACCACTGGAAAAACATAGCCTTGATGAGACGGACCTTAGTCGGCAAAGTAATGTCTCTGCTTTTGAATATGCTGTCTCGGTTGGCCATAACTTTTCTTCCAAGCAGTAAGCGTCTTTTAATTTCATGGCTGCAATCACCATCTGCAGTGATTTTGGAGGCCCAAAAAATAAAGTCTGACACTGTTTCCACTGTTTCCCCATCTATTTCCCATGAAGTGATGGGACTGGATGCCATGATCTTCGTTTTCTGAATGTTGAGATTTAAGCCAACTTTTCGCTTTTCTCTTTCATTTTCATCAAGAGGCTTTTTAGTTCCTCTTCACTTTCTGCATTAAGGGTGGTGTCATCTGATATCTGAGGTTGTTGTTATTTCTCCTGGCAATCTTGATTCCAACTTGTGTTTCTTAAAATCTAGCGTTTCTCATGATGTACTCTGCATATAAGTTAAATAAGCAGGGTGACAATATACAGCCTTGATGTACTCCTTTTCCTATTTGGAACCAGTCTGTTTCATGTTCAGTTCTAACTGTTGCTTCCTGACCTGCATACAGATTTCTCGAGAGGCAGGATAGGCTGTCTGGTATTCCCATCTCTTCAGAATTTTCCAGTTTATTGTGATCCACACAGTCAAAGGCTTTGGCGTAGTCAATAAAGCAGAAATAGATGTTTTCCTGGAACTCTCTTGCTTTTTCCATGATCCAGCGGATGTTGGCAATTTGATCTCTGGTTCCTATGCCTTTTCTAAAACAAGCTTGAACTTCAGGAAGTTCATGGTTCACGTATTGCTGAAGCCTGGCTTGGAGAATTTTGAGCATTACTTTACTAGCTTGTGAGATGAGTGCAATTGTGCAGTAGTTTGAGCATTCTTTTGCATTGCCTTTCTTTGGAATTGGAATGAAAACTGACCTTTTCCAGTCCTGTGGCCACTGCTGAGTTTTCCAAATTTGCTGGCATATTGAGTGCAGCACTTTCACAGCATCATCTTTCAGGATTTGAAATAGCTCAACTGGAATTCCATCACCTCCACTAGTTTTGTTCCTAGTGATGCTTTCTAAGGCCCACTTGACTTCACGTTCCAAGATGTCTGGCTCTAGATTAGTGATCGCATCATTATGATTATCTGGGTCGTGAAGATCTTTTTTGTAAAGTTCTTCTGTGTATTCTTGCCACCTCTTCTTAATATCTTCTGCTTTCGTTAGGTCCATACCATTTCTGTCCTTTAACGAGTCCATCTTCGCATGAAATTTTCCCTTGGTATCTGTAATTTTCTTGAAGAGATCTCTATTCTTTCCCATTCTGTTCTTTTCCTCTATTTCTTTGCACTGATCACTGAAGAAGGCTTTCTTATCTCTTCTTGCTATTCTTTGGAACTCTGCATTCAGATGCTTATATCTTTCCTTTTCTCCTTTGCTTTTCACCTCTCTTTTTTCACAGCTATTTATAAGGCCTCCCCAGATAGCCATTTTGCATTTTTGCATTTCTGCATTTCTTTTCCATGGGGATGGTCTTGATTCCTGTCTCCTGTACAATGTCACAAACCTCATTCCATAGTTCCTCAGGCACTCTATCTATCAGATCTAGGCCCTTAAATCTATTTCTCACTTCCACTGTATAATCATAAGGGATTTGATTTAGGTCATACTGGAATGGTCCAGTTGTTTTCCCTACTTTCTTCAATTTGAGTCTGAATTTGGTAATAAGGAGTTCATGATCTGAGCCACAGTCAGCTCCCGGTCTTGTTTTTGCTGACTGTATAGAGCTTCTCCATCTTTGGCTGCAAAGAATATAATCAATCTGATTACAGTGTTGACCATCTGGTGATGTCCATGTGTAGAGTCTTCTCTTGTGTTGTTGGAAGAGGGTGTTTGTTATGACCAGTGCATTTTCTTGGCAAAACTGTATTAGTCTTTGCCCTGCTTCATTCCTCATTCCAAGGCCAAATTTGCCTGTTACTCCAGGTGTTTCTTGACTTCCTACTTTTGTATTCCAGTCCCCTATAATGAAAAGGACATCTTTTTTGGGTGTTAGTTCTACAAGGTCTATGTAGGTCTTCATAAAACCATTCAACTTCACCTTCTTCAGCGTTACTGGTTGGGGCATAGACTTGGATTACCGTGATATTGAATGGTTTGCCTTGAAAATGAACAGAGATCACTCTGTTGTTTTTGAGATTGCATCCAAGTACTGCATTTCAGACTCTTTTGTTGACCATGATGGCTACTCCATTTCTTCTAAGGGATTCCTGCCCGCAGTAGTAGATATGATGGTCATCTGAGTTAAATTCACCCATTCCAGTCCATTTTAGTTCTCTGATTCCTAGAATGTCAACATTCACCCTTGCCATCTCTTTTTTGACCACTTCCAATTTGCTTTGATTCATGGACCTGACATTCCAGGTTCCTATGCAATATTGCTCTTTACAGCATCGGACCTTGCTTCTATCACCAGTCACATCCACAACTGGATATTGTTTTTGCTTTGGCTCCATCCCTTCATTCTTTCTGGAGTTATTTCTCCACTGATCTCCAGTAGCATATTGGGCACCTAATGACCTGGGGAGTTCCTCTTTCAGTATCCTATCATTTTGCCTTTTCATACTGTTCATGGGGTTTCAACTATATATATATGTGTGTATATATATTGAACATATATATAGGATATATATGTGTATATATATATATGTATACACACACACACACATATATATATACATATACACAGATCCCACATCTTTCTCCGTTCATCTGTTGATGGACATTTAGGTTGTTTCCATGTTTTTGCTATTGTAAATAGTGCTACTATAAACATTGGTGTGCATGTATCTTTTCATATTAAAGTTTTCTCTGTTTAAATGCCCTGGAGTGGGATTGTAGGATGGTATGATAGCTCTGTTTTAGTGGTTTAAGGAACTTCCATCATGGCTGCACCAATTTATAGTCTAACCAACAATGTAGGAGAGTTCCCTTTTCTCTACACTCTCTCCAGCTTTTGTTCTTTGTAGACTTTTTCATGATAGCCATACTGACCAATGTAAAGTAGTACCTCATTGTAGTCTTGATTTGCATTTGTCTATTAGCAGTGTTGAACATCTTTTCATATGCCTATTGACCATTTATATGTCTTCTTTGGAGAAATGTCTATTTAGGTCTTCTGCCAATTTTTTGATTGGACTTTTTTGGGGGGATTAATGAACTCTGGGAGAAATATCAATAACTCAGATATGCAGATGACACCACCCTTATGGCAGAAAGTGAAGAGAAACTAAAAAGCCTTTTGATGAAAGTGAAAGAGGAGAGTGAAAAAATTGGGTTAAAGCTCAACATTCAGAAAACTAAGATCATGGCATCTGGTCCCATCACTTCATGGGAAATAGATGAGGAGATAGTGGAAATAGTGGCAGACTTTATTTTTTGGGGGGGTCCAAAATCACTACAGATGGTGACTGCAGCCATGAAATTAAAAGGCACTTTCTCCTTGGAAGGAAAGTTATGACCAACCTAGATAGCATATTCAAAAGCAGAGACATTACTTAACCAACAAAGGTCCGTCTAGTCAAGGCTATGGTTTTTCCAGTGGTCATGTATGGATGTGAAAGTTGGACTGTGAAGAAGGCTGAGTGCCAAAGAATTGATCCTTTTGAACTGTGTTGTTGGAGAAGACTCTTGAGAATCCCCTGGACTGCAAGGAGATCCAACCAGTCCATTCTAAAGGAGATCAGTCCTGGGTGTTCATTGGAAGGACTGATGCTAAAGCTGAAACTCCAGTACTTTGGCCACCTCATGCGAAGGGTTGACTCATTGGAAAAGACTCTGATGCTGGGAGGGATTGGGGGCTGGAGGAGAAGGGGACAACAGAGGATGAGATGGCTGGATGGCATCACTGACTCGACGGACGTGAGTTTGGGTGAACTCCAGGAGTTGGTGATGGACAGGGAGGCATGGTGTGCTTTGATTCATGGGCTTGCAAGGACTTGGACATGACTGAGTGACTGAACTAAACTGAATGAACTCCAGATTCCACTTACAGAAAAATATATCTTGTGGGAAAATTCTTTGGTGAGAATCTTGAGAGTGGAGGATTGAATGTCTGAGAATGTGAGGTAGGAGCAAACATGGCAGAAAAGATTTCTATACTCCTTTGTAAGAAATTGGAATATAATGCTGGAGGTAGGGGTGGGGTACCGAAATACCAGGATAGGAGGGAGGAAGAAGTTAGGGAACATAGATGAAGGCCAGAGCCTGTAGGATATGTCCAGTGACATTAATATCAGTGGTAGATAAAGGACATTTAAAAACAAAAGTCAGTAATATTCAATGACTAATTTTTTTAAATAGCTACAATTTAAAATCTTTTCCCATTCTCAAAACTCCAGTAAAGTCTGTTATACCTGTATAACCTTGTAGTTCCATTTGCAGGGAATGGATTGTACATGTCTAATGGGAAATGTTGTTTTGTGCTATAACAACTTTGTCATGCTTTGTGGAGATTGGAGCATTCAATCAGGAGAGAAGTGGTCTAAGCATTCTAAAAAGTGACCATAAAATGGGAAGAGAGGTCAAAGAGACTAAGTAATGCAGACAAAAGTAGTTTTAACCTGTTTAGATTTAAGACTGACTATTGGACAAACTCCTCTTTTTTATTAGAACTACACTAGAGAAGTAATATTAGAAGACTGGAAGGTGTTGGGGAGTTGACATCAAGGTTGCATAATACAGCATGATAAGTTCTATAGTAGAGGCATGATCGATATCTTTGTTGGGTCTAATGTGAATTGACATTTACGTATAGAGTCCCCATAGCAACCCTCAATTAAACTTTGATTCCAAACTAAGAGTTAGGAAATTCATGGCTGTAGGAGACATATTTTTCCACTAAAATGTCTATTATCTTTCTTAGAACAACTTTGTCAATAATCTTTCTACAGAATTTAAAAACATTTCTGAAAAGATAGCAAGATTCATCAATAAAGAGTAACTTAGATATTATCTTTTTCTGCCTCTTTCCAAACGACTCAGCTTGTTTCTTTGCTAGTGTGGTATTTTGTTGGTACCTGTGTGAATCATGACTGTCTTTATTTTGGCTTCAGTGGTAGTGCACTGTCCTCTAGTAATATAATTAAAGTGTGTTTTAACAGCTTGTCATCACGCTATTAGTTATATCACGGTCAAGACCTAGTCCCCAAAGAAGATGACTGATATAATAGAAGCCTGATATTATATGATTATCCTGGCAGGAGATCTTACTCCTATATCCCAATATCAGAGTCATAAAGGAGTTCTGCTATATTAGTTTAATTGATATGGTTAAAATTATCTGCCTTAATTCTTGATCTCTTTCCACTCCAATGAAATGTGGCCTCTTGAGTTACTATGAAATGTTGGTTGTTGATAATGTCTCTCTAACTGACAGACAATATTCTAGATTTTTACTGTTGATTGCAATTCTGGTAGGGATAGACTTGTCTAGAGGTCTAAAATATATGGAAGCAGAATATATTCTGCTTGAGATTAAAATATGGAACACAAGGATAAGTATCAGAAATACTTCTATTTTTCCTCCCAAAGGAAGCAGTTTGAAGTTAGATTTATAGTAAGAATAAAGTTAATGAAATTGAAAGCTTAGATGCAAAGTCAAGCAAAACAAGATTGAACTGGAGCAGAAAAAGTGAGGGGGTGCAAAGCAGTGAAAGGAAGATGAACATTGAAGCATGTATAACTTGAAGCCTAGAGAGATATGGAAATTGTTTTGTTCTAGAGACTTCTGATATAGTTGTGTTGGTGGTGGTGGTTTAGTTGCTAAGTTGTGTCCAATTCTTGCATCCCCATGGACTATAGCTCACCAGGCTCCTCTGTCCATGGGATTTCCCAGGCAAGCAAGTCATGTTGAGGATAATTTAAAGCAAGGTTTCTCAACCTCAGCACTACTGTCACTTTGGACCAGATAATTCTTCTGAGGGCGGGGAGGGGGCTGCCCTGTGCACTGTAAGACATCTAGCAGAATTCCCAGCCTCTACCTACTACTGAAAGTGAAAGAAAGTGAAAGTCGCTCACTCATGTCTGACTCTTTGCAACCCCATGGACTATATAGTCTGTGTAATTCTCCAGGCCAGAATACTGGAGTGGGTAGCCTTTCCCTTCTCCAGGGGATCTTCCCAACCCAGGGATCAAACCAAAGTCTCACGCATTGCAGGTGGATTCTATACTAGCTGAACCACCAGGGAAGCCCCTGCCTACTATTGCTAGATGCCATTGCCCCACCCCAGTTCATTGTGAGCTTCTATGAACCAAAAATGTCTCCCTGTGTGTGCTCAGTCATGTCCAACTCTTTGCAACCCCATGGAGTGTAGCCTGCCAGGCTCCTCTGTCCATGGGATTTTCCAGGCAAGAATACTGGAGTAGGTTACCATTTCCTACTCCAAGGGATTTTCCTGACCCAGGGATCGAACCCACATCTCCTGTATCAGCAGGAAGATTTTTTATTACTGAGTCACCTGGGAAGCCAAAAATGTCTCCAGACATTGACTAATATCTCTTTGTGGAAGAAGGTAAATTTGCCTAGTTAAAATGGAGTGCTGACTGAAGGATTGACAGAAAATAGTTAAGATTGTTAAAATATACTCCACTTAAAAAAAAATATATATATATATATATATATATATATACCCTACTTAGGCTATATTTACCACATACAGATAAACTCATAATACTATCTTATTGTCATCTCATATTTCTAAAGCTGTGCTATCTCTTCTTTCCCTCCTGTCAAAATTAAGATTATTGCTTACACTTTCCCTGTGGTTAGAAAATAAAGTGACGATAAAAATGTGTTCCTTAGGTCATGAGACATATATTCAGGGACTACTATCAAATGAAGAATGGTGTCATCTGGCAAAGAAATCCTTGGAGAAATTTATAACTTTGAGGCATTTTCAGACGTGCCTAGAAAAAGTTCTAAGACGATATAAAAGTGATTCTAGTTAAATATTTTTTGATGGGTTTTCTGTTTATTTGGTGCCCCCGCTTAGTTGTGCGATATAACCTCTCAGCAGGTGTGTGTGTGTTTCTGTGCATATGTGTTGATGTTCTGAGTTTTGTTAGAATTTATTGCTGTTCTTACAGACGGTAAGAATGGAAAATAAAACAAGACAGCTGCCCCCAGTGACTCTACTATCCTAATGTTATTTTGGTCTTGAATCTGTCTAGTTCTTAGAGGTTTCTTTTACTTTTTAACCATTTCCTCCAAGGGAGCTGAAAATAGTACATGAAATGTTTTCTGTACTTATTTATAAGATGGGTTTTTAGAATTCACACTATGGTCCCAAGCTGTCCTATTCCATTGATTTCTACAGTTATTCATTTTAATAACTTCTCTTGAGCAGCAGGGGATTCTGTTATAAAACAGCATTACCTTTTGTAACTCAAAAATATTTTTACTGACATGAAGACTTATTGGCCTAAACTATTTGTAGCCTTTTGTTCTACTTGATCTGAACATTAGCCAAGCTACATACTAGCATTTTTATTTCAGAACAGGTAGATTACTATTAGTCCCTTATCCTTTCTTGACAGAACAATTGAGACTTCTTTTTTATTCCAGTGCTATTCTTTTACACAGTATTTTGTCTCTTGCATGGAAGATTTTGAAGAACATTTTTAAGACCACATTTGTCCTGAAACTTAAGTATTCACCTTCTGGATTAATTTGTCATCTTCAAATATCATATCTAACAAAAGTTCCAAAATTTTGATTTTTAGCAGATGTTGTGAAATGTGGTGGATGAGTTGGACATTTCTGTAAAATAGTAAAGCCGTCCCCAGACTGTGAAAGTGCCTTGTTGTGCACAAATATAACCACTACATGAAGAGCCACTAAATGAAAATATTCTTTTACAATCAGTTTAATCAGCCCTTTGGCCCAGTTTTATTTAGGTTTTAACTATAGAATAGTGATCCTTATAAACATTTAAATACAGCAGTGTGTAGATATTAAAAGTGAAATGCTTGGGACTTCCCTGAAGGCCTGGTGGTTAGGACTTTGCATTCCAAAGCCAGGGGTGCAGATTTGATCCTTGATCGGGGAGCTCAAGTTCTACATGCTGTACAGCCAAAAACCCAATGGATCAAACAGAAGCCATGTTGCAACAAATTCAATAAAAACTTTAAAAATGGTCCACATCAAAAAAATCTTTAAAAACATGAGAGGCTCTTATTTCTCCCTATTCTTCTGCCCAACTGGTGTATAATTTTTAGAATGTTGTTCAAAGTATAAAGAAGTCATTGACCTCTCATGAGCTATCTTTTCATGATATACACATATTGGCTCACCCTGCTAACTAACACACATAATTTTTTAAATGATAGATAGCTTTAATATTTCATTAAATGGCTATAACATAAGTTTTAAAACTAATCTTTAATGTTAGGAATTTCTGTTCACCATTTTGTTATTTTTCAGATGATACTTCAATATATGTGTTCTCTAAAATGACTGTGGGTTCCATAAGAGTATGAGCTATGTTTTACTTATTTGCTTATTAGAAGTTCAACTTTCACTGCTTCTAGATATTTAGTGAAAGTCTTTCTACTCTCTTGCCTCACACAAATGCCACTTTGTAAGGTGAAGAAAGAGGAAGTTGGATTAAGATGAAGGAGAAGAAATAATCTCTGGTAATTGGTTGGAGACTGAGCAGTGATACAGGAAGAGCAGCAATATGCATAGTAGAAAAGAAAATACAGCAAAAACCATCAGTGCCAGAGAGGATTATAAAAACTTAAATTCCCAGCGTATGCAGAAATATTAGAGGAGTGCATTAGATTCACATGGCAACTGACTTCAAGTGGAAGGTAATTGCTGTTGACATCTAGATGCTTTAAAACCTGAAAATGATTCAACTAAGATATCTAGATATAAAAGTAAGAACCAAAGAACCTAGATTGCAGTTTAGACAAGATCATTGGCTGTGCTTCTTTTGTCCACCTCATTAACTTACACATATTAAGCAGCATGCTGAATATTTTTTTAAGGAAGAAAAAAAGGAAGAAGGGAGGGAGGAAGAAGAAGGTAGGAAGGGTGGGAGGGAAGAATGGAGAAAGGGAGGAAGGAAGAAAACTTATGTATAACATAACTCCAGGCAGTGCTTCATTTTAGCATAGGAAAAGTCCAAGTAGAAAGATCTATTTAAAGATTTGGAGAAAGTTAGGTTGGCAAGATCCCCTGGAGAAGGAAATGGCAACCCACTCCAGTATTCTTGCCTAGAGAATTCCATAGACAGAGGAGCCTGGTAGGCTACAGTCCATGGGGTCGTAGAAAAAGTATACTACTACTGAGCCACTGAGCACTAACAAGAACAATGAAGTATTAGGCACATCTGTAATTTATGAATGCATGATTATGTTCTTTAGTAGCATATCCCTCAGTAGGCCTGTGAAAGATTAAATATTGAGTTACATTCATTTATTTTTGCATTTAGTAAATATTTATTGGATAGCCATTGTGTATGTAGCATTCTCTCTTGTGGGAGACACGTGGCATTTGCCTTTAAGGAGTTTATAATCTAGGCTTAAACACATGCACTTAATTTAAATGAGTTAAGAGAACAAACACAACAGCAGTGGGCCACAGTATGAAAAAGGATGTGAGTTTTTGAGTGAGATTTAAGTTCAAATATTGGCTAGCCATGTAACCATGGCATGATGTATTCTACTCTAAATCTCAGTTTCCTCATCTACAAAATGAGGAAATTAAAATATTATATACCTAAAAAATTATTATCTACTCATAGGGCTGTAGTGAAAACTAAAATGATGTAGTTAAATACTTAGCATAGTGCCTGAAACACTGTAAACACCTAATGATGATATGAATATTATGGTTATCATCTACCAGTAGCAGTGAACACAAGATATATCTCTAGACTGCATATGAGTACAGAAAAGGAGAGGTCAGGAATTTTCTTTTTATAAAGGAATACATAGTAAATACATTAGAATTTGCACAGTACCTATGATCCCCTGTCACACACATAGTCATTATTTTTTATTATAATTCTTAAAAAATATAAAAGCTATTCTTAACTCACAGTCTGTACAAGAATAAGTTTGCAGCTAGATTTAACCAGAGACCATATTTTGCCAGCTCCTGCTTTAGATGATAAAGTACTGTAGGATCTCAAAAAGAAGACTAGCTGGCATGGTGAGGTTCTTGTAAAAGTTTGGACTCTATCTTGATCTGGTTCTTAGAGAATGAATCTACTATGAACATAATTTGAAACTGATAAAAAAATATTGCTCTGTGTGTCACTCTGAAAAACGCATGGACTACTGAATGTAAAGAACTAAAAAGAAACAATTTAGGATTAGACTTTTAAAGCTTTGGGCACTCAGTGAGTTTCTCGAAACTATGAATGATGATGGCACTCTGATTATACCTCCTTCTATGAGATTTCCTATAGTATTTTTTTTCTGTATACACACCATTTGTTTCTCTCATAAGGATTCAAAACTGAGAATTCAGCATATTTTAAAGATGAGTACAAGTACAACAAAAATTGCTAACAATAATTTCTTTATGCAGGTACTATTCCAAATGAATCACATTTATTAACTCATTTAATCCTTACAGTAACCTTATGATGTATCTAATGTTGTTATAACCCCCATTTTACAGATAAGAAAACTGAAGCTTAAGGAATATAGGCAAATTATCCTATATCTCACAGATAAAGAGTGGCAGAGTTGAGATGTAAGCACAGGTTGTCTGACTCTAGAACCTATTCTCATATGATACCTTTCCTGATGGGCTCTGATTCATGAGCAGTCTTAGGCAGCTGAGACTGAAACTCAATTTTATAGAATTAAAAAATAAAGCTAACATATTTCTCCCATCTGAATTTTTATCAATATATTTTGAAAGGTACACTGAAGTAAGACAATTTGTTTCTGGTCATTCACATATTTCTGTAGTGTTTCATTTACCTAGAAAACAGTGATAAAACTGTGGTTGTGGGAATGGCATAACATTATATTAATGTAGGCAGTAATGTCATCCTTTTCTACAAGTGAGAAAACTTAAATTTGGAGGGATAAAGCAGCTTGTCCAAGGTCACATAGCTAGTTGAATGGCAAACTCAGGATTTGACTCCAAGCCTGCCTGATGCTAGAGTCCAAGCTTTAACAATCTTACATAGTGCCCCCAAATAAGTTACACTCTAGTTGGGAAAATAATGGAAATGATTACTATTAATATCCGATGCCATTTATGAGATGAAGAAACATTAAGTGCTGTGAAAATTCAGAGGAAGGAGACGGCACTTTGAGCTGAGGTATACACAGAGGAGGTGATGCTGATGTTAATTTTTATACCTGTCAGTCCAAAATTTGTAAAGCACTTTATAATGTGGGAGTGGGATGAGAATGGCAAAAATACTGGAGATATGCTAGATGATTTAGGACAGTGGCACACTGGAAAAAGTTGTTTCTGCTATAATTTATTGTTATGGAAACAATATACACTTAGAGTAAACGTTAAAAGCAAAAAAAACTGAAGGAAAGAGGACAGTGACATCTGAAACTGATCTCTGAAAAATTAATCAATCATAATAAAAGCTTTGAGCAGGAGACTTAAAGATGATAGTATTTTGCTGCAATATTATCCATTCATAAATAGCAAAAGATTAGAATTAGGTGGGCTACAGTCCATAGGGTCACAAAGAGTCAGACATGACGGAAGTGACTTAGCACACATACTGTTTAGAAATGAACTCTAGGTGTGTGGATAGTGTCAATGTTTAACAATCTGCTTATGATTTAACAATTTTCTTGTTATAGAAACCAGATTTTTATAATAATTTTTTGGCATCTTAGAAAAGTCACCATATTTTAAACATCATTCTTGCAATCATCTGTATCTGCCCCATATTATATTTTTATATTTTTAACCTCTTAAGTGAATATAATTTAATAATGTCTCTAAAATATGCCACTACCATCCATCAAGAAATATAATATCTTGTACCATTCATTTCTCCAATACTCTATTGAAGATTATGTCTGATACCCTTTGTAACTCCTGATAAGGCTTTTTTTTTTTTTTTGATTAGAAGGTCATTACAAATCTCTGAGTAGATTGATGAAACTGTTAATTTACCTGTCAAAAGATGGCCACAGATGTGCCTGAAAGAGGTGTGCTAATGGCATGGCACTAATGCAGTTTCACAAACGACTTAATGGAGCACATAAAGCATATTTCCTCTATTAAATACACATGGCATGGAGTCATATCTTGCTTTACGGGCTGTGAAAAATATTTTTAATCAGCTAAAGGATGAAGAGACTCTTCAAGGTTATGCAGATTAAGTTATAAAAAGCCCTTAAACACATAATCCTCAATGAGTGTTCAGGAAGGAAAATTTCAATCAGGGATGTTTGTTTAGACTGACAACATTTGTGAGTTTAAGTTTCCAAGAGGATTTTAAAGGGAAAATTAGAATGTGAGTGTCATTTTTTAAAAATAGGGAAAATGAAAGTTATTCAATGCTTATGTTCATTAAAATATATTTACTGAACCATGATCCTAGATTGCTGACTTCCCTGCTGGTATGGATCAGAACACAATTATAGCTACAGTTGCTTTTGTTTGTTTTTAATTACCTGACCACCTACAGATATTTCTTACTGTCCTTGAGATTGTGATCACCATTTCCTTCTCCTAGCAGCAAGTAATTATCAAAATGCCTTTAAGTACGAACTTTCTATAATAAGGTCAGTACGGAGTATATGTTGATGGACTTTTTCATACTTAACCTCCTTCGGGGAGTTTAGGGTACTAAATTCCTCGAAGAGGTTTTTGTTTTAGTATCGTCAGGTCCGGGGAGATTAACATAGTGTCCGTCGACAGGGACTTTACCATAGACAGTTTGACCTACCGACGGGTGTCTCTGACGGGATGTTTATTGGAAACCATACCCCAACACGGAGATCAATGTCGGACACTTACTGTCCTTAGGACGGTGTATCTCCGAAAGGAACCCAATATGTACATACACACGTACGATTCAGTAAAATCAGTACAGACTGAGAAACGCTGGGATACCTGACATCGGGCAGTCCGAGGAGACAGGTACCCTAAGAGGTCCGTTCTCATGACCTCACCCACCAGTACGGGAAGAGGTCCCCTAGAAGGGTTCGGTCCCTAGTTTGGGTGTAGAGGACACAACCGTCCGTCCAAGAAATGGTGATCACGGTGGACCCTTCTGGAAGGTACATATCTGTATTAGTTTTATCGAATGATAAAATAAGATTTATTTAGATTATACTAAGGAAATTGTTTTCTTGTACAAATCCCAAGAAAGGAGTCTTTAGATGATCCAACGACGAGTTTCCCTAGTGAAAAGGTTTGATGTCAAGTTCAAGTTCACTATTGGACTCAATCCCTATGTTTTATCGAACACGTACTTTTCTCTAGGTTTGATAGTGTCTCTAAAAGGTTTTAAAGGGAAGTCGTAGTCGGGATTCCGAGACTTAATTATTCTAGAGACTACTATGAAATAACCCACGAAAACTGTCACGAGAGTCAGTCCGTAAGATCTTATAAAACGACGGGTTCGATCTTGTTCCGAGTTACTGTAAGAGGTACGAATACAAAAGGAAAAACATCACACCTTGGTGAACGGGGGTTTTACATCGTTTAACCCCAACACTCTTCTCTCTTTTCACCAGGTAGTTGTGATCGATCGTTGCTTCTTTTACTCTCTACCGTTTGTACTCGTTGAATTACACCGGTATATGAAATGAGAACCAAAAACACTTTACCTAAGAGTGGTTTCTCCCTCTCTGTTTCTTCCTTTGTTAATATTATGTCATACATTTTTCGACACTTCCTCTATTTGTATCCTAAAGATACCCTAATATCACTGTGGATTGTGCCCGAATCTCCTATTTCCATGGTTCCTCCCAAAGGACATTCTATGCTGTAGACTTTACTCGAAACTTCCTACTTGTCCTAAAATGACCTACTTCTTCAACACCGTCCATAAGGTGTGTTTTTCTTTTATGGGACAAGTCTCCTCAGTTTCGAAATTTCTCTTCGTACACGTTTGGTCTTCATCGAGACAGACCGACGTGAGACTTCAAACTTCCCCATCACTTCTCTACCATTCTATCCAGTCTTCTCTCTTACGGTTTTACTCTCCGACCTCGTCCTTGGTCTAGTACGTACCGGAAGACACCGTGATATGACATTGGAAGTGTACAATACCGAGATTATTCCTTCGAAGTACTTTGGTCTCTGACATATATAAAGTAAATACTTAAGTAGGGGTTACAGAGATTGTATCATGTTTCGTGTCTTATATGAGAGAGTTTCTTCGTACCTCAGGGTACGATTTCTTAAATGTGTAATAGGACGTCCTATTCTAATCGGTAATTTACCAAAGTTCGTCTTTTCATTGTGTCAATCTAAATCTAAAGTCTACGTAAGACTAACGACCCATCTCTTATTTACCCTCTTTAGTTGGACCCTACACCCCTTTCACAGATATTCCAGTGGCATCGTTAGGTTCACTCTCCTCTACTACCGGTCCTTACTCCGTACACCTTTTAACACATGTAAGTTCTTTATAAATCCTTTATCTCACTTGTCCTTCTCCAATTAATTATTTTTTCTTCTATCTTCCTTTTTACCAGTTTCTAATATGGTGCTCAAACTACTGAACTTGTTCCACCACGACAGATTACTCTACCCCTGTTGACCCTTCACCCGTTCAGACCCTCCGTCTCTTCCCCATACCATTCATTCCAAACGGTACCCTACCTTTACACTCCTCTCACCCACCGTTTGTCTCATTCCTTTTATAATCAATGGAAAACCTTTGAAGTTCCACCGACTACCTATAAGTTCGTCGACGTATAGTTCATCGACCGACACACATGTATAGAGTACACACATATGTATATACAATACACATATAAATATACCCCACACACACACACACACACACATACCATCGAGTCGCCATTTCTTAGGTGGACGGTTACGTCCTCTGAACCCAAGATAGGGACACAGTCCTTCTAGGGGACCTCTTCCTTTACTGTTGGGTGAGGTCAAAAGAACGGACCTTTTAGGGTACCTACCTTCCGGGAAGGTAGGTACCCCAGCGTTCTGAGTCTGTACTGAATCGGTAATTTGTTGTCGTTGTTTATATATAAACTCTGAGTCTTCCTTTTAAACCTTTATATCTATAAGTTCGGACGTACGTATACCATTAACTTTTATCTACAAGGAAACTTAACCGAAGGAGAGTACGGGCACTGAGTCACTCGAGACGGATTTTTCAATCCGGTGGTAACGGACTTAAGGATTAGTCATGAATTAGTAAAAGGAGTACAGGGGCTTGGGTCAAGTCCGGGACCACCGTGGTAGACTATTTAGGGAGTCCTCTACCCTTTTAAGTGATGTGGGGTGCGTCAATAACGCCGTAGGTTCCTGTGGGCGTCGAGAGTTGAAGATTATCGGGTTCTCACGGGAGGTCGCAAGTCGTGCTACGTAAGTTTCCGTTTCTCAATCTCGTCTTTACCCTTAGTAACGAAAGTTGGTCATAGTGACGGGACGACGAGAGTGAAGTCCCCTTTAAGTGATCGTTGGACGTTGGGGTCCACTCCTTCTTGAGATGTCTAAAGTCTAAGACTGTTTTGTGCTCCTCTCGGATCATTCGAACTGAGAGAATCCGTTATTAAAAAAAAGTCGTCGGGGTGGTCAATCCTCTATCGGATGTCACGGTAAACAACTGATCTTTCTTATCCGGGACATCAGACTCGAGAGTCGTTAAGAGTCCCCTATGATGTTCTACCTAGCTAACCTCGTCATAATAAAAAAAGTCTATATAATTCGGAGTCCTACCCTTCCCTCCCCGTTCTATCCCTATCTCCTAATTCTTCATGTTTGATGATACATATTTTATTCGATGTCCCTATATGACATGTCACGTCCCTTATATCGATTATAAAATATCATTGAAATTTACCTCATATTAGATATTTTTAAAACTTAGTGACAAAACATATCCATATGTTATATCATTTAGTTGATATGAAGTTAATTTCTAAAATTTTTTATCATTTAGAGTCCCGTACTTATATCTAACACAGGTGTTTTGATCTCTTTATCTTCTTAGGTACGGTGTCCGGAGGACCTGCGATTGGAGACTTATACATGGTTTCATCTCGATTGGTGAAACGGGTATACATGGTGGAGGAGGTTACCTTTGAGGAACCATATGATTGGTCCCAAGGTCCCACTCTTGTCTTCCAAGTAGAAAATGGACGTTTCTCGTCATCCTTACCGTAAAGTATCGTATCTTAAGACCCACCATACGAACAATGTGACTACTACTCTATGGTTTCAATAGGATCAAATTTACCTTTGAAGAAGATCTATAGGGTACAACCTTCGTTATCTCTATTAACTTAATTGTACGAGTATTCTATTGTTTGTTTTTTCTTTTCTTTTCTTTTGGTCATAACAGTCACACAACGACGAGTATTAGGTAAGGAGTCAGATGACGAATATGTCTACCTCTAGGTTCACGGAACCTATGATTCTTTTGGATATGAGAAGTAGAACAAAACCTGAAGAGGGATTCAAGATCGAGACGGGTGATACCAGGATATGGTAGATAGTGAAGGCATTGACCCTTAGGTCTGTTCAGACGGTGAATTGTCTTCCGTAAAAGTCTTAGATTCCGTTTTGATGTACACTTATACCAAATAGACCCTAGACCTCGGGTGTCAATACAGTTCGTGAACTTGTCAAAAAGGTTCGGGTTCCGGTTCAGGAAGGTTATGATATGTGTGTTCAAACCCCTTTTCATATAGTCTGGGGATACGATCAGAATTTGTTTTACCTCTCAAGACGGAGAAGGTCCGTAATGGAAACGGACTACCGTTATTCGAAGAAAATTTTGGAAAAATAAAACATAACCCCATATCGATTTATTGTTTGTTACAACACTATCAAAGTCCACTTGTTACTTCCCTGAGTCGGTATGCATATGTATATAGGTAAGAGGAGGTTTGAGGGGAGGGTAAGTCCGACGGTATATTGTGGCTCGTCTCCGTTACCGTGGGGTGAGGTCATGAAAACGGACCTTTTGGGGTACCTACCTCCTCGGACCATTTGACGTCAGGTACCCCAGCGATTCTCAGCCCGTACTGACTCGCTGAAGTGAAAGTGAAAAGTGAAAGTACGTAACCTCTTCCGTTACCGTTGGGTGAGGTCACAAGAACGGACCTCTTAGGGTCCCTACCCCCTCGGATCATCCGACGGCAGATACCCCAGTGTGTCTCAGTCTGTACTGACTTCGCTGAATCGTCGTCGTCGTCGTCGTCTCAAGGTACACGATATGTCATCCAGGAACAACCAATAGGTAAAATCTATGTCGTCGCACATGTACAGGTGGAGTCTGAGGGATTGACAGGGAAGAAGGGCCGTACGTATTCGAGTAAGAACTTCAGACACTCAAACAAAGACAAAACATTCAAGTAAACACAACAAAGAAAAATTAAGGTGTATATTCCCTACAGTATATTATGAAGAAGAAAAGACAGACTGAATGAAGTGAGTCATACTATGAGAGACCCAGGTAGGTTCAACGACGTTTACCGTAATAAAGTAGGGAAAATTACTGACTCATTATAAGGTAACAGATCTACATGGTGAGGAAGAAATAGGTAAGGAGACAGTTACCTGTAAATCCAACGAAGGTGCAGAACCGATAACATATGTCACGACGTCACTTGTGACCCCCCGTAGATAGCAAAGTCTAGTGCAAAAAGAGGTCTATATACGGGTCCTCACGCTAACGTCCCAGTATACCATCGAGATAAAAATCAAAAAATTCTTTGGAGGTATGACAAGAGGTCTCACCGATATGGTTAAATGTAAGGGTGGTTGTTACATCCTCCCAAGGGAAGAGAGGTGTGAGAGAGGTCGTAAATAACAAACACCTAAAAAAAAAAAAAACTACTAAGTAATGGACAGTCTAGTGGAACCGTTTCGTATCGAAGAAAAATTTTTAGAGAAAAAAGTCCATATCCAATGTATGTTATTTTCAGTGGTTAAAACTCATATGCAATACTTCTCAAGACTGTTTAAAATATATGGGGGAACCTTCATCGTTGATGATGTCAGTTTTATATTCTTTAAAAGTAATGAGGGGTTTCAAGGGTACGTAGATAGAGTCAGTTGGTCATGGACTTAGGTTCGGTGTCCGTTTGTACTTATGTGAAAGTAGTAGACCTTTTCTAGACAGTAAAGACCTCAAAGTATATTGCGTTCATATGTGATACATGAGAAAACACAGATAGAAAAGTGTATTATAAAGTTCACTATCTCTTTGAGTCACTAGAGAAAGTTTCGTTGGTACAATAGATGGGGGTCCTGTTTGTTATGATTCTCTAGACGTTCTGGATGTACTCCTGACTTTCAGTTCGTGACTATACATAACCCCTTCCTATAAGTATACTCTTTAGATATATTAACGAATATCCGTTAATAGACGGTAGGCACGACTTTCTACTAATGAACCCTGGTAAACTTACTACCGACTCTGCCATTTCTCAACGGACGTTACTCCCTCTGGACCCAAGCTAAGGACACAACCCTTGTAAGGGACCTCCTCCCGTACCGTTGGGTGAGATCATAAGAGTGGACCTCTTAGGAGTACCTGTCTCCTCGGACCGTCAGATGTCAGGTACCCCAGTGTTTCTCAGCCTGTACTGACTCAATAGTTTGTGTCGTGTAAACTTACTATCTAGTTGATTGTAGAAAACTTCGGTTGACGAGAGAAGGAAACGTATATAAGATAAAGGTGGTAAGAGATCTTACAGACAAGTGACCTATGGACTTAAGTGATGGTGGGAGGTTGACTGGGTTGTTAGAATACTATCTCTTGGTCTCATACAGTATCTCTTTGACGATCTGAAACCGTCCTTTTGATGGTTCGGTCAATTCTTCTAATACCAGGTGTCTTCGTCTGTATCTTCGTATGAAGGTCTTTTTAGAAGACTGGACTGAAAGGGTCTCTTCCATTACTTCATCACACCGTCACAGTTTTATAAACTGACGACGGATGATACAGATACAGACCCAATTACTCGAGACGTTTTCTTCTCTGTCGTTCGTAGACTTAAGATCGAGAACGTAATCAATAGAAACCAAGACTTTCGAGAACCAAACAAGTAAAACAAATATTGATGGTCCTGAATTTTATACAATAAGATCCTTTGTAAGAGGGGACCTGTTTAAATTTTAAAAAGAAGGGAAGGTTGTAAACGGAAAAATTGAGTAAAAAACTCACAAGAGTTGTCCTATTTTGGTGGAGGTCTAACTGTGTAAAAGGGGAATTCGATGTAATTACAGAACTCATTTAAAAGACGGATATAAACGAGGAATTCCACTTAAACGTATAGAGACGATACTAGGTAATACGAGACTAAAAGTTCCATATTATGACTCCAGTCAAGAGATTAACTGGGACTCCACTCAGGATATTTTACGGTGAAAAAACCGGACGGGTGTAAAAAACTTCACGGTGCGTACATCATCCTTCGGTTCGGTTCATTTCATCGTAGTCACTCAACTCTTCTGTCTCTGACCTACAATCTCTTCAATTTTATTGGTCTTAAACTCTTCAACTCACGGTCTCTCTCTGTTGATACTCTCTTTAAACGACCCCCAAGGGACATGGATAAGACTATTTATAAGTCTACATAGACGTTTCCCACTTTATAGTTTTCCGATCCGTTTCTTGTCAATGGTCTCTCTAAATCCAACTTGTTAAAGATCACGAGTGTGTCCTTACCTTCTGGAAACCAACAGTAAGTCGTTTTCGTCTATTTAAAATGACTTTAGACCTCGTAAGTCATCTTTAGAGTTTTCTCAATCAAAAGACACCGATGAGATTGTTTAATGGTGTTTGAACTAGTGAGTTTTGTTATCTTTAGATAAGAAAGTGTCAAGACCTCCGATCATCGTATTTTGGTTGTACGGCAATCCCCACATGAGGGAGGTTTTCAAGATCTCCTCTTAGACAAAGAACGTAAAAAATCCAGGATCATCGACTACCTACTGAACCGTAAGGAACTGAACACCCACGTAGTGTTGTTAAAGGCGGTCGAAGAAGTGTAGTGAAAGTACACACACACCCACATAAACACATTTGAGGGAGACGGAGAGAGAATATTCTTGTGTAACGTAGATCTCGTATGGGTCTATTCAGTTCTATCACTTTTTCACCTCAACAATCAGTGAGTCAACACAGGTTAAGATACGTTGGGGTATCTGACATCGGGTGGTCCGAGGAGACAGGTACTATAATAGGTCCGTTCTTATGCCCTGACCCGACGGTAAGGGAAAAGGTCCCCTAGAAGGGTTGGGTCCCTAGCTTGGGCAAAGGACGTGACGTCCGTCTGAGAAATGGTAGACTCGGTGGTAAAGTCGGTGATTTATTCCTTCGGATAAATCAGTGTATAAAAATGTATATATTAGTATAAATGGGAAGACAATGTTTTCTATTACAAGTACCCAAGACTCCTAAATCTTTGTTTATAAATCCCCCTCTTCCCTCGTAAAAAAAGTCGGATGTTATTATGGGATCATCATTCTGATCTCATTCTGTATAAACTAGATGGGATTGTTTCGACATTTTCAAAACTCTCACTGTAGTCGTACTACTGTTTCATCCTTCGGGACCCGGTAGGAAAAGGGATGTTTGTGTGGTTAAGTCGTTATTAAGTACCTGTGTAAGAGAAACATTCTTTAGGTCTTTGTTTTCTTAATTTGTTGGTACTTTGGTCTGACTTCGACCACCTCTCTAAGTCCTGTAGGAAAACGTCCTCGGGAACGGGGGGCACGTTACGGTATACTAGTATCTCTCCGAGGGTTCTGGGATCTAAAACATGCCCCTCAATATTCCCCTACTAAGCAAAAACGTAGGTCACAGGACGGGAAGACTCCTCCGAGGAGTCTCTTGACTGGGGACGGGACAGTTAGAACGTCAATCTACCCAGGTGGTGTCAGATCTTCAGACTCCCTCTTACATCTGTTATCGAACCCGGGTGTCTGTGGTATCAAGGGGAAGGACGAGTCGTGTCTCGTTCACCTGTGTTTTCTGGTCCAGAGTCGAAGAGGAACTCCTCCCTTTTTCATCTCGGTATACATTTACCACGAGGATTTAAGAGACCTCTTTACGGGGTCTCCTAACTGGAGACAGGAAGGTCTGAACGTCAAACCTACTCAGATCATCCGATCCTCTCTTGTGTCTATCGTCGAAGGTATCGAGAAGGAGAATGGAGTCGTGTGTCTTTATACTTCTTTTTTTAAACAGCCACTCAGTGATTCCCATTATCACTCTCCACGTTGAACAAAGGTAGGGAACTAAGGTTCTAGGTACTTAACACTGATAGCCTCTTTATCGACACGACACGATTCAGAGAGTCAGCACAGACTGAGAAACGTTGGGGTACCTCACATCGGGTGGTCCGAGGAGACAGGTACCTCTAAGAGGTTCGTTCTTATGAACCTCACCCAACGGTACAGAAGGAAGTCCGCTAGAAGGGTTGAGTCCCCAGCTTGGGTCCAGAGGGTGTAACGTCCGTCTAAGAAATGGTAGACTCGGTGGTCCCTTCGGGTTCTTATGACCTCACCCATCGGATAGGGAAGAGGACCCCTTGAAGGGGTAGGTCTTTAGCTTGGTCTCAGAGGACATAACGTCCACCTAAGAAATGGTCGACTCGATGGTCCCTTCGGGTATTGTGGTATATAATCTGTAACTGAGTCTTTGCAACTCGGAAGACCTCTGGGAACGGGGTCAGAATCTCATGAATCATGAACGACGCGAGCAAGCACAGGCTGAGAATCGTTGGGGTACCTGGCATCGGGTGGTCCGAGGAGAGAGGTACACTAAAAGGACCCTTCTTATAACCTCACCCAACGGTAAAGGAAGAGGTCCCCTAGAAGGGTTCGGTCCCTAGTTTGGGCTCGGAGAACGCAGAGGACGTAACGTCTACCTAAGAAATGGTGACTCGGTGGTCCCTTCGAGTCAGAATCTTCCATTACGGTAGATCGACCGTGACATTGACTCAGAACTTTCCCGGTAAGTTAGAAAAATTGTTCGATATACGAAGTACCACGAACCCTTGTCTCATTCCGGTCACTTAAGGTACTCATACCCGGGTGACAGTGTGACGATAACGACGTTTCACTCAAGAAACTAGTTTCACTTAAGAAACTAGTCTTCGTTACTACACACGTTATTGTAATGTCACTAATTCCGGAAGGCATTCAGGTACCTACTATCAACACCGTTTTTATGAGTTACGTCCCTTCCATTTGTCATAGATCTCAGGAATAAGGTCATTCCTGTTTTGTGTCAGGGAAAGTACTAGTGAACACTAGTCCATCGACCACTTGTTCATCTGTGGTTTAAATTTAAAATTTTTGTATTATCGTGAATGGTAACGAGTTTAACCCGAAGGGACCACTGAGTCTGTCATTTCTTAGACGGACGTTACTCCCTCTGGACCCAAGTTAGGGATCCAACCCTTCTAGGGGATCTCTTCCTTTACCGTTGGGTGAGGTCATAAGAACGGACCTCTTAGGGTACCTGTCTCCTCGGACCGTCCGATGTCAGGTATCCCAGCGTTTCTCAGCCTGTACTGACTTCACTGAATCGTACGTAAAGAGTTTTTCATTTTCTTAATCTACATTTGGATTGTTTGTACATTTCCTCGACATACTTTTGATGTTTTATTTTCCTTGGTTTGTTCTAGATTGACATATCTCTCTATATCGTACAGGTACTTAATCTTCTGAACTTTTTCATTTTTACAGTCAGGAGGAGTTTAAGTATATAAATACATTAAGGATGGTTTTAGGTTTGTTCTAAAAAACATCTCGTATATTATAGATAATACATCAAAATATTTGTTAAATGGATGTCTTTATAGAACGGATTTAAAACTGTCCCTAATGACATTTTGAATATACTTTTCAGTTACCTTAATCTTATCGATTTTTGTCAAAACTTTTTCGTGTTTAACCCTTTTAGTTAGATAGGATAAAGTTCTAAATAATATATTGATGTCATTATTCCTGACAGACTATAACCGTCTCACTATCTCGGTGTTTAGTTACTTCTTCTTATCTTTTGGATCTTTGTCTGTATGTGTTTATATGGGTTGACGAAAACCGTTTTCACGTTTTTGTTAAGTCACTTCCTTTTTTTTCGTAAAAATTTTTGTTTACCATAACCTTGTCAACCTTTAGGTGTCCCCTTTTTGTAAGTATCATATGTTTTCAATTGAGTCAAATAACTCGATTATTTACGAACAATAGTGAGATTTTTTAATTGAGTTAAAAATTTGAAACTTTGGTTTGTATCCGTTGTTTTCACTTCATTTTTTTTTTTTCACCTCGATGTACTTGAAATTCAAAGGTTTCCTGTTTCTTTTCTATTTTATAAACGTTTGGTATATAGACTATTCCTCGATTGTGGTTTTATGTATTCTTTGATAATGTTGAGTTATTGTTTTTGGGAGTTTGTTGGGTTATTTTTTAACCGTTCCTTACGTACATGTGACAACCACCCTTACATTTAACCGTATCAGTGATACCTTTTGTTATACCTCCAAGAAGCTCGATAATTTAAATCTTAATGGTATACTAGGTCGTTAAGGTTAAGATTCATATATGGGTTTTTTACTTTAGTTACAGAGTTTCTTGATAGACATGGAGGTACAAAAAATGTCGTAATAAATGTTGTAGGTTCTGAACCTTTGTTGGACAGTTGTCTACTTACCTATTTCTTTTACACTATATATACACTTGCACACACATACACATACTCAAGTCGTTATTTTTTCTTCTTTTAAGACTGGAAACATCGTCGTCCCCACCTGGAAATACCGTAACACGGTTCACTTTCTTCAGTCTGTCTCTTTTTGTTTATAACATACTAGAATGAATATATATCTTGGATTTTATAGTTCGAGTATACATCTTAGATTTTTTTAGTTTGTTTCGTAGTCTCTTGTATAACCACTAGTGGTCCCCGTTCTTCCACTCGCTTTACCCACTATACCAGTTTCCCATGTTTGAAGGTAAATATTCTACTAAGTCAAGATCTCTACATTACATGTCGTACTACTGATTTCGATTCTGATGACATTTAAACTTTTGACGATTCTCGGATCTAGAATTTTCAAGAGTGGTATGTGTGTTTTTCTATTGACACACTTTACCACCTATACAATCGATTAGAATAACACTATGTTAAAGTGTTACGTATGTATATAGTTTAGTAGTGAAACATGTGGAATTTGTAATTATACAGATAATCAAAGTGTCCTTTTTTAGGTTCTATCCTTTAACATGAAATCAGTCTTTCAGTTTCAGTTAACTTTTAAAAAATTTATAGGTAAAAGGAAGTTTTCTTGGGTATTACTTTGGACACCATATTACTATATGACTCGACTGACTGAGTCAGAAACGAATATAAAGAGGTGTAAACATTGGTCTTATACAACCAATGAGTTATGGTTACATTACCAACATTACCAATTAATTGATATACGTTCTTTTATATATTTCATTTATTAAGGAGGGAGGTTTTAACCCTTTTCTGAACTGATCCGTAAAAAGGTTTCTACTGTACGTTTACCGATTGTCCATATACTTTTCTACGAGTTGTAGTGAGTAGTAGTCTCTTTATATTTAGTCTTAGGGTTACCCTATAATGGAGTGTCGACAATCCCACCTATAATAGTTTTTCAGTTTCGTGTAAATTTGGGAATAACCTATGTACTGAACGTGTATAGAAGATGAGTCATCCAACAGAAAAGTAAAACAACTACCAAAACAAACGATATGTCTTCAAAAATCAAACTACATCAGGGTACACAAATAAAAACAAAACAAAGGGAACGGACTCCTCTGTTCAGGTCTTTTTATGATGATAGGGGTTACTGTTTCTTACACGACGGATACAAAAGGAGATCCTCAAAATACCAGAGTCCAGAATGTGAGTTCAGAACTTACGTAAAACACAACTAAAAACACATACCACACTCGATCACTAGACCATAGTAAAAACAAAACATAGACCGACAGGTGTAAAGGGTTTTGGTAAATAACTTCTTTGATAGGAAAAAGAGCCTCGTCCGCTACCGTGGGGTGAGGTCATGAGAACGGACCTTTTAGGGCACCCGCCTCCTCGGACTATCCGACGTCAGGAACCCCAGCGTTTCTCAACCTGTACTGACTCGTTGAACGGAAAGTGAAAGTGAAAGTACGTGACCTCTTCCTTTACCGTTGGGTGAGGTCACAAGAACGGACCTCTGAGGGTCCCTACCCCCTCGGACCACCCGACGGCAGATACCCCAGCGTGTCTCAGCTTGTGCTGACTTCACTGAATCGTCGTCGTCGTCGTCGTAGGAAAGAGATAATACACAAGAAACAAGGAGACCGTATTTAATTAACAGGTATACATACACCCAAATAAAGACTCGAGAGTCAAGATAAGGTGACTAGAGACATAGACCAAAAGACTTTTATGATACGGTAAAATTATATGTCATCGAAACATTATATCAAACTTTCGTCCCTCACATTATGGAGGTCTAAACAAGAAAAAAGGGGTCCTAACGAAAGTGATGAGTCCCAGAAAACACTAAGGTATATTTAACAAAGATAAAAAACGAGATAAGGACACCCCTTTTTTACAAAAACCTTTAAACTATCCCTAACGTAACTTACCTTAAGTGTGTTGAGTTGTTATTATTTTTGATTGGTGAGATAAGTTTTACCCGTCTCTTCGATTTGTCTGTAAAAAGGTCTCTTCTGTATGCATACCGGTTACGCGTGTACTTTTCTACAAGTTACAGTGATTAAGAATCCTTTTACATTTAGTTTTGGTGTTACTCTATATTGGAGTACGACGTCTCTTACTCATAATAGTCTTAGTAAATTGTCTTAAGTTGTGGATAAGGACTGTTTTGAGTCGTTTGATCCTTATATTCTTCTGAAGAAGTTGAAATACTCTGGAGAAGAAAAAAAAAAAAAAAAAAAAAACCGACGTGGTGTGTCTTACGTCCTAGAATAAAGTGACTGGTCCCTAACTTGAGTACGGGGGACGTCACTTTTGTGTTTCGGGATTGGTGACCTGACGGTCCCTTAAGGGTTATATTCTCTGTAGATAAAATAAAAAATTTTTTTTGGACGATTGTAGTATGAGTTACTATTTTTTTTTTTAATTACCAAAAGTGGATTAGTCCTTTTCCGTTCCTACAGGTGAGGGTGACGAAGGAAAGGTAAATAATTAGTGACATTATCCGTTCTTTTTCTACCATTCAGTAACACTAACCTTTGTTTCCACATTTTACAAATATAAACGTTTATGGTACTAACACATACATCTTTTGGGACTTTCACTTCAGCGAGCCAGCACAGGTTGAGAAACGCTGGGCCACCTCACATCGGATGATCCGAGGAGGCAGGTACCTTAAAAGGTCCGTTCTCATAACCTCACCCAACGGTAAAGGAAGAGGTCCCCAGAAGGACTGGGTCCCTAGATTGGTCCCATAGGGTGTAATGTCCGTCTGTGAAATGGTAGACTCGGTGGACCCTTCGGGGCATTTTCTCTTAGACAAAATTTTTTTTTAGGATCTTGATTATTCAATTAAATTATTCCTGTCTTCTATGTTCAACTTGTGTGTTTTTAGTTACCGTAAAAATATATGATCGTTGTCAACTAACCTTTACCTTAAATTTATATTACATCTGGGGGACAGAATTTCACTTGACTAAACTATGAAATAATGTAGACATTTTAAGGAAGTGTAATCGTGGATCTAATCCCGAATTAACGTATTAAACCTCTACGACACACATATGGTCTATCGTCCCTAGAACCCTGGACAGAATCTTAAGATAGATGGTGTTCATAACTATGTGAATTGTCATAGTGACTGAGTTACCTGTACTCAAACTCGTTTGACGCCCGCTATCACCACCACGATCACCATTTCTTGGGTGGACGGTTTGTGTCCTCTGTATTCTCTACGTCCAAACTAGGGACCCAGTCCTTTTAAGAAACGTCTTCCTTTGCCGTTGGGTTGGGTGAGGTCGTAAGATTCTGACTTCGGTGAGTCGTGAATCGTGCTCACCTCTGTCACTTTCTGTCCCTTCGGTCCTCCCGACGTCAAGTACCCCAGCGTTCCTCATCCTGTGCTAAATCGTTGACTTGTAGTTCTCTTCGATCAGTTTTCTTCTTTATGTGTACGACTTAATTAAGTGAGTGTATTTTAAGGTCTTTCTCGTTCCTATTAGACATTACTCTCTTTCATCTAGTCATCTACACGGAAAGACCCCAACCCTACATGATAACTAACATTTACCCGTGTTTCCATGAAATCCCTATTACCTTTACATGATATACAGCTAACGTCACAACTAATGTGTCCGTATGTGTAAGTAGTTTTGAGAGACTTGAGAAATCTACTGACATAAAACACTATATATTTCATACATAGTAAAGTTAACTAGAAAGTTCACTTCCGTTTTCCTCTAAAAAAATCTACTTGTTTTCGACTTAGTTAAAGTATAGTATTCTAGACTTGATATTCTTACTGTTTTCCTTCCGTAAATCGGACTTTTTTTTTACTACCGTCTAATTTTAAAGGTATATATGTTTCCTTACTTGTTGTGGTCTTTATCGTATATACTCATTTACGTTTTTCTCCCCAAAAAAAGAGTAAAACAACCGACAGATGTATTTTTTATTTTCATTAAATAATAACTTAAATATTGTATCCATTGTTATTTTACTTGTTATTGTGTTTTCTACACTTCCTCATTTACCGTTATAAGACAAGGTTCAAAGAACGTAATATGTACTTCACCGTATCATAACACGATAAAACGACGTATCATATACCTAGTATCCCGAAGGGTCCACCGTAATCACCATTTCTTGGACGTACGGTTACGTCCTCTGTGTTCTCTGTGCCCAAGTTAGGGACCCAGCCCTTCTAGGGGACCTCCTCCCGTACCGTTGGGTGAGGTCATAAGAACGGCCGTCTTAGTGTACCTGTCTCCTCGGACCACCCGATGCCAGGTGTCACAGTGTTTCTCAGTCTGTACTGACTTCACTGAATCGTTCATGTATTCCTAGTATTCCGAAGGATCCACTGAGTTACCATTTCTTAGATGGACGTTACGTTCTCTGCACCCAAGTCGGGGACCCAACTCTTCTAGGGGATCTCGTCCTTTACCGTTGGGTCAGGTCATAAGAACGGACCCTTTAGGGTGTCTGTCTTCTCGGACCACCCGATGTCAGGTACCCCAGGGATTTCTCGGTCTGTACTGAATCACTGATTTGTTGTTAAAATTTGGGGTCTTTATGGTGATTTTTTTTTTTTTTTTGTTTATGTATATCCATTAATCGGTTAACCTCTATTTTACCCTATGATTTTCTCTCAGTTTAAATTTTTTAGTTCTTTTCCTCTTTTTACTAGTTTCTTGTATATCTTGTCAATCTTTTCTTTATCTTTCTGCAATTTTTAATTTGATTGTCACATATATTACTTCAGTACTTCTAAAAACTTTGTAAGTTAATTTCTATCTATAAAAGTCTAATCTAAAATTTTCTGTTGACGTATCAGTTTCGATAGAACACTTTCTTTTCGGCTTGACTTCCCTAGTCCGAGCGATGGAAGTCTTATATGATGTTTCGATAGTTTTGTCATACCATGACCGCGTTTTTTGTCTTGATCTAGTTACATTGTCCGATCTTTCTTGTCCCTCTTCGGGTACGTAGACACCAGTGGGTTAGAAACTGTTTCCTCCGTTCTTATATTTACCTCTTTTCTGTTGGAGAAGTTATTCGACACGACCCTTTTGTCCTGTCGATGTACATTGTCTTACTTAAATCTTGTGAGGGATTGTAGTGTGTGTTTTTATTTGAGTTTTACCTAATTTCTGGATTTACATTCCAGTCTTTGACATTTTGAGAGTTTCCTTTTATATCCGTCTTGTAAGAAACTGTGTTTAGCGTCGTTATAGAAAAACGTAGGTGGAGAATCTCATTACTTTTATTTTTGTTTTTGTTTGTTCACCTTAGATTAATTTGAATTTTCGAATACGTATCGTTTATTTTGGTATTTTTTACTTTTCTGTCGGGAGTCTTACCCTCTTTTATAAACGTTGACTTCGTTGGTTCCCTAATTAAAGGTTTTATATGTTCGTCGAGTACGTGGAGTTATATTTTTTTCTTCGGTTGGGTTAATTTTTTACCCACCTTCTAAATTTATCTGTAAAGAGGTCTCTTCTGTATGTCTTTCAGTTGTCCGTGTACTTTTCTACGAGTTGTAGTGATTAATAGTCTCTTTACATTTAGTTTTGATGTCACTCCATAATGTAGTGTGTTCAGACTTATCGGTAGTAGTTTACAGATATTTGTTATTTACGACCTCTCTTATATCTCTTTTCCCTTGGGTAAACGTACCAACCACCCTTACCTTTGTTGGATTTACAGGTATCTGTCTCCTTACCTATTTCTACACCATGTATTATATATGTTACCTTATAATGAGACGGTAATTTTTCTTATTTTATTACGGTAAACGTTGTTGTACTTACCTGGATCTCTAACAGAATGATTTACTTTATTCAGTCAGTCTCTTCCTCTTTATAGTATACCGTAGGGAAAATACATCTTAGATTTTTCTTTACTATGTTTATTTGAATTAATGTTTTGTCTTTTTCTGAGTGTCTAAATCTCTTACTTAAATACCAACGGTCCCTCTTTCTACCCCCTTCTCTATCCCTCAAACCCCACCTGTACATGTGTGGCGATATAAATTTTACCTATTCGTTGTTCCTGGATAACATATCGTGTACCGTGAGACGAGTCACGATACACCGTCGGACCTATCTTCCCCTCAAACCCCCTCTTACCTATTTCAGATGTTTGTTATTTACCACTTCTCCCATATCTTTTTTACCTTGGGAGAATGTGACAACCACCCTTACATTTAACCACGTCGGTGATGCCTTTTGTCATACCTCCAAGGAATTTTTTTGTTTTTATCTGAATGGTATACTAAGGTGATAAAACAAGAAGTCGTATATAGACCTCATTTGATATTAAGTTTTTCTATGTATATAAGGTCACAAGTAACGTCGTAAAAAATTAATTATATTATCGGTCCTATACTTTTGTTGGATTCACAGATAGTTGTCTTCTCAGTTATTTCTACATCATGGATATATGTTACCTTATAATGAGTTGGTATTTTTTGTTACTCTGTTAGGGTAAACATCGTTGTACCTACCTGGATCTCTGATAGTATGATTCACTTCATTCCGTCTGTCTCTTTTGTTCTTAGTATACTATAGTGAATATACATCTTAGATTTTTACCATGTTTGATCCTCTATTTTCTTTATGTGTTTATATAAACCTCTACAGTTATTAATAGAATCATACTTATTCTGTTCTGTACTTAAGTAATACTATTATGAACTAGTTGTCATAGTTAGTTTCGAAACTAACTATAAATATTTTGTGATATACGTTGTTGAAGTTTTATATATAGGAGTCCTCGTATGTCCTTTAAGTGATTCTAACTGGTGTACAACCCGGTAATTTATTCTAAGTTATATACATCTTCCCGACTTCAATACGTTTCATAAAAAAGAATGGTGTTTTCTTAATTTCTGTTTATCTTTATATATAAAATCTTTCGGGTTCATACTTTAATAGTGTGAAAATTTAGTACCCTGTTTCTTCTTTACTGTTCCTTTTGATCTTTTATAACACTTGTCTTACTTTTCAATTTTGACATATATCGATTTCGTCATATACCTTCCTTTCCATGTCCAGATTTACTAAAAAAAGATGAATAAATCGATACTAACTGTTTAAATTTTAACATATACAGATTCCACATGTTGTGCTACAAAACTACATTCATATGGAACACTTTATATGGTTTCACCTCGATTAATTGTATAGGTATCGGAGTGTGGCAATAGTAACACACTCTCAACTTTTGTGAATTTTGGATGAGAGAAACGTTTAATATTCATATGTTTTGTAATAATTGACATTAATAGTATGACATGTAATGTAGAGATCTAGAATAAGTAGAATATTAACTTTCAAATGTGGGAAACTGGTTATAGAGGAATAAAGAGGGTAGGGTGTCAGGGACCGTTGGTAGTAAGGTAAGACAAACTGATATAAGGGAAAGAGAAATCCAAGGTATATGTACGTTCTGTTGACCGTCGACCTCATTAATGACGGAACTAGGAATCTCCCCTTTCTAACTTCCGTCCTCCTCTTCCCCTGCTGTCTCCTACTCTACCAACCTGCCGTAGTGACTGAGGTACCTGTACTCAAACTCGTTCGAGGCCCTCGACCACTACCTGTCCGTTCGGACCACATAACGTCAGGTACCTCAACGTTTCTTAGTCTGTATTGACTCGCTGACTTGACTTGACTCTCCCCTTTATTCCATATACCGCCGTGTAATGTCATATGTGCATAATTATCTTACTGGACCAAATAAGGTGGAATTTATGGGAAAGGGGGTTAGAAGTAAGTACAGATTAGGGAGATCGTAGTATGAGACAAGATTAAGGAGCAATAAATCAAGACTCACGAAGGTGTAGTTTAGAGTCTATAAGAACTAATTAATCCTTTATACCTCTCCCACGACTGGAGTAATAAGAGTCTTTGGAGTCATCGTATCTATCTTATGGAGTTCGATTGGATTCAATGAGTTCTACCACAGATAGTTCCGGGATGGGGATCTTCACGAGGTAGACTCAAACAACACTTAGATCATTCGGTACAGGTTTCCTCGGTCATATAAATCCAACATCTCAAGAGTCTGAACGGACCTAAGTTACTCCACGAATGGGTGTCGTCGGATTTTGTTTCGTGACTTCTCAAATTTGATAGCGGTTACTTCCTTCAACCTCCAGTCTCGGTCTTTTCCTCGTGGGTAGTTCAGACTCCCTATTCCGTTCCAGAATTTGTAATTTTTTGTTGTTGTTGTTGTTGTTTTTCCGTCATAAAAGAATGTAATTGGACAGATCCACCGGTCGGCCGGTGGATATGATAAACCTTTAAGAGATGTAATTTACACATAAAAAGTAATCTTAAACATGTGTTTATCGTACTCCTTTACCACCAGGTTTCTCGCCTCGTGAATTGGTCCCTAAATCTCTTTTTTACAGATTTCTTTGTGTTGAGACAGTGAATGAGTATAGTGTATGTTATTTAGTGAATTGGATTGACTCTGAGTGTAAAAAGAGTATAGATTCTACTTTTATACTTATGTCATGGGTAAAGGGTCTCAACAACGACCCTAAGTCACTTAATCGTTTATATTTTGACCGAAGCGTAATCACCAATCACTTTTACTGAGTTCATTGTCACTATGTCCGATTCAGGATCTACCTGGACGAAGTCCGTCTAGACATTCTTCTATGAGGAGTCGTGTAGTGTCGTGATGTCCGGTGGGTAATTTACCTGTTGAAAAGGCAAACACAAGTATTTTTAATCAAGGACTAACTGAGAAAATATAGAAAACCTCGTCGAGTGAGAGAGCCAAGAGGACATTGGTCGACAGTTCCACCAGAGTACTCCAGAAAAGTGACTAGACATCGGAGACCGATGTGAAGGACAAAAGCGATTACTTGAATACCAAGAATCAGACGACAGAAGGGAAAGAAAGAAAGAAAAAGAAAGAAAGAAAAAAAGAGAGAGAGGAGAGTATACAAATCTCACGTCGACGGGAAGGAGGTTCGTGTTGGTCTATATGACCTTAAACGAAGAAAGAGTTTTTGTTCTAGGAGGGATATACCTAAGATGACTTCTAGTATGGTCTTTTATCTTCTATAGTTTTTGTTGTCTGAGGTTCCACATAGTCATCCAATGTCTTGTATCTAAAAAGTGGTAGGGGTAAGAGATAGTAAGTTTTGAGGGAAAACTCAACCCAGAAGCTGGGGCCATTCACCTCGAGGGGGAAAGGCGGGTGGAAGTTAAAGGACTAACGGTGGACTCCCACGTAAGATGTAGGAAACTTTCGAGGAGAAGAGTAGAACTTATGTACGTTACGGGATTTATAGGGAAAGAGATTTCCGGTCCTCCGTCGAGACTCCATTAGGTCTGTCTGACTGGGGAACGAGTGCTTTGGAGACCTATAAAATAACGAGTGTAACGAGGAGTGTCAGACGTCGAGGCGAGGACGAATCAAAAAGGTGAAATATTATTTTCAATAGGACGAAAGGTCGAGAGTAAGCAGTACAAAATACAGACATAAGACTGATCACATGAAGTAAGTCTCCTGTGAGCCGGTAAAGTTTTTGGTTCTATGTTAGAAACAAGAAAAGGTACGGGTGTTGATAAGATCGCGGATTCTTATCATTACACACGAGGAAGGACCTTCTCGTCATCTTAACTAGTGTCTGTGTTAAGATTATACGAGGGGTCTGTGTCGGTACATGTGCTGGGTTCGACCGGAGTGAAGTTGGTAGAGGTACCTTTGATCTTTTTCATACGTAAAACTCGTCGGTCTCCAGTTCAGGGACGCCGTGTATATAAAAGGTGTGACTTGCTACGTCCACTTTTACTGAGTTCATTGTCACTATGTCCGATTCAGGATCTACCTGGACGAAGAGGGATCGGTTGGTAGTTTCCAGTGTGACTCCAAAGAGTTAAACGGTATTATGGTGGTTGACTGTCTTACAATAGTATTTGAAAGAATCGGAACGATAGGTTGATCGATTTAAAAGTTTCTCCTTGTTCGAAACTCTTAGATACCGGAGAAAAAGAGGTAGTGGGTTCGTACTTTGCGGGACTGGGTACCCCGGTAGGTAAGTAAGTAAGTACTTTGTTAAAACACACTTACCACGTAATGATACAACAAGAACGGCGGAGGATATATTTGTCGGAATCCTGACTCGACAGGTCACGACATCTTTCTCAGTGACAGTTCCACTGTAGTAATTCCACTACTGTATCTAACAAGTACTAAAATCAGGGCGGAATCCTCTTTTGCTTGATCAGTGATAGGTATCTTTTCTGAGGTAACACTTTTAAGGTCTTGGGTCCCTATTCCGACTTTGTGGAGGGACCTGGTGTCTCTGACTCTTCCTGATGTACCCTTCCTATGAACCTGGTGTTCTGGGAAGGGGGTACGGTCGTGTCACGACGTGACTCTCCCGGAGGGACTCGAAAACCAAGGAGGTCAACCTTGTATCTCGGGTTCCATAATGTCCTGTGAAGGTCCTTCCGCGTGAATTCAAAGTAGATTACCCCTAGTGACCTTCTTAGATACCCCGAGTTGATGATCTCTAGTCTATCCCTGACTCTTTCTCCTGTCCTAAATATCGTTGGTCGTGAGTCGAGAATGTTGAGTTGTCGTCCTTTTGTTTATGAGACTAATTTTTTACCTGTTCTCCTCCTCAGTTTTACCGTCTTGTCCCACTACACCGGAAACACAGAGAAGTACCCATGTAGTTCTTATGCAGATGTTTACCTTGTCAAGAGTATCCCATGAACGACTTGTAATCGTCTTCTGAAGCCTCTGGATTATACCGAAGGGACCACCGAGTCTGCCATTTCGCAGACGGACGTTACGTCCTCTGGGCCCAAGTTAGGGACCCAGTCTTTCTAGGGGATCTCTTCCTTTACCGTTGGGTGAGGTCGTGAGAACGGACCTTTTAGGGTACCTACCTCCTCGGATTATCCGATGTCAGGTACCCCAACGTTTCTCAGCCTGTGCTGACTCGCTTAAGTGAAGTGAAGTGAAGTCTCTGGACTTTCCTGTTCTTTTTAGGAAAACGTTGGTCCATCCTACTTTCTTTCTTTTCTCCTTAGTCTTTTCCCTGGTCGTTGGGACCTCCCTTCGACTTCCACTCCTCTGCAAGGAAGTGAGTCTTTTTCGGGAGTGTCACTCCTTTAATCGAGGTTGTCTCTCCCTGGAAGATCCCTAGATTCTCCTTATTACGTCCTGTACCTGTTTCCTTCTTGGCATACCAGACACGGTGTCGGGACGCGTGGGGTCGGACTCAACACACAGAGGACAACGTCTCCCCCCGAGTCATGACCTTTCACTCCAAACCTCTCCCCCACCTGTCGACACCCAACACTTTTCTGTCGGAATTCCCTGTGTCCACTCCTCAAGGTGTTGGTCCATACCGGTGGTATGAGGGGGGTCAGAACTCACTCATTCACACGGGATTAGTCGGTGACGAAAACTGAAGAGAGTGGACCCGTCCCTTGTCTACTGACTCCCACCGTGTGTGTGTCGACGACGACGACGATTTAGCGAAGTCAGTACAGGCTGAGACACGTTGGGGTACCTGCCGTCGGGTGGTCCGAGACGGTAGGGACCCTAAGAGGTCCGTTCTCATGACCTCACCCAACGGTAAAGGAAGAGGTTACGTACTTTCACTTTTCACTTTCACTTCAGTGAGTCAGTACAGGTTGAGGATCGCTGGGGTACCTGACGTCGGGTGGTCCGAGGAGACAGGTACCCTAAAAGGTCCGTTCTCATGACCTCACTCCACGGCAACGGAAGAGGTCGTGTGTGTGTCTCCACCCCGGTTTTGGTTTCGACTTGGGGTCCCCGTGACACCGATTCCTTCTCCTGACCTTTAGAAAGGTACGTAGACGTGTTCTGTGTCTAATTTAGGGACACTAACCGACCGATTTAGGACGTAGACACCTTATAGAGTTATCTGTAGTTCGCAAGGGTGTTGACTCTGGTCAGATCGAAATCGTCGTCACCTTAGACCCCGTTCGTATGTACGCGTAACCCGGTCCAGTCTCAGACTCGACCAGGGTGTCATGTGTGTCGTCCAGGTCTCTGGATGGATCTTCATAGATGGAGTTGTGGTTCTGGACCGAGGTGGGTTCACGGACGTCCGAGACCACGATCTGTGGAGTACGGTTTGTTGGTCGTTCTGTCCTTATATCGTGGTGAGTAGTCGTCTGTCCGAATTTCAGTATGATTCGAGTGTCTGTGGGGTTTTGTGTAGTGGAATATGTCAAAGATGGGTAGTCTCTCTTTTCTGAGTCGAGGTGGGTGGTCTTACGTCCGTTGTCAAGGAGAGTGGTCCTTCAGATGTGTTCGGGGACCTGGTTGGAGTGGGTAGTCTTCTATCTGTTGTCTTCGCTCTCCTGATACCTAAGAGGTCTCATGTAGTGTAGAACCCCTTGTTTTGTTCAGAGTCATATAAATTATTTTAATTTTAGTATACTTCGTAGAAAATACTGGTGTCGTCATACTCTGATCTTTTCTCAATGTCTCTTTTTTGACGTTTTTTGTGTTTGTGTACCTCCGATTTGTTATATGATGATTTACTTGTTCTCTAGTAACTTCTTTAGTTTCTCTTTTTTTTGATCTTTTTAATGGTACTTTTGTGTTACTGGGTTATGCGTAACCTACGTCGTTTTTGTGAAGATTCTTCCTTCAAATATCGTTATATTAGAATGGAGTCCTTTGTTCTCTTTAGAGTTTGTCGACTGGAATGTGGATTTCGTTGATCTTCTTGTTCTTGTTTGTTTTAGGTTTCCATCATCTCCTTTCTTTAGTATTTCCAGTCTCGTCTTTATTTACTTTATCTCTGTTTCTTTTGTCATTGTTTCTAGGTACTGTGGTTTCCGACCAAGAAATTCTTCTATTTGTTTTAACTATTTGGAAATCGGTCTGAGTAGTTCTTTTTTTTCTCCTCTCCTGAGCTTGGTTATTTTAATATGTACTTTTTCCGTTTCAATATTATTTGTGTTTTCTTTATAATTATGTTTCCTAGTATTTTTTGATAATGTTCGTTGATATACAGGGACAGGATCTTCTTTACCTGTTTAAGAATCTTTTCATGTTGGAAGGTTCTGGTTTGGTTTCTCTTTGTTTTATACTTGTCTGGTTAGTGTTCGTGACTTTAGTTTTGACACTAGTTTTTAGAAGGTTGTTTGTTTTCGGGTCCCGGTCTACCGAAGTATCCGTTTAAGATAGTTTACAAATCTCTTCTCGATTGTGGATAGGAAGAGTTTGAGAAGGTTTTTCAACGTCTCCCTCCTTGTGGGGTTTCGAATAAGATACTCCGGTAGTAGTGGGACTATGGTTCTGATCTGTTTCTATAGTGTGTTGTTTCTTTTAATGTCTGGTTACAGTGACTACTTGTATCTATATTTTTAGGAGTTATTTTATGATCGTTTGTCTTAGGTTGTTGTGTAACTTTTCCTAGTATGTGGTAATAGTTGCCCTCAAATAGGGTCCCTACGTTCCTAAGAAGTTGTATACGTTTAGTTAGTTACGCTATATGGTATAATTGTTTAACTTTCTATTTTTGGTATCCTATTAGAGTCACCAATGTCTTTTTCGAAAGTTGTTTTAAATTGTGGGTACATACTAATTTTTTTTTTTTGCGAGGTCTTTTAGTCGTATCTTCCTTGGATGGAGTTGTATTATTTCCGGTATATGTTGTTTAGGTGTCGTTTATAATAAGAGTTCCCACTTTTTGACTTTCATATAAGAGATTCTAGTCCTTGTTCTGTTTCCACGGGTGAGAGTGGTGATAATAAGTGGTAACAAAACCTTCAGGATTCGGTACCGTTAGTCTCTTATTTTTCTTTGTTTTCCTTAGGTATAACCTTTTCTTCTTCATTTTGAGAGTGACAAACGTCTACTGTACTATGACATGTTTCTTTTCGGATTTCTATAGTAGTCTTTTAATACTCAATTAGTTATTTAAATCATTTCAGTGTCCTATGTTTTAGTCATGTGTCACAACCATATAACGTTTTTGGTTGTGTTATAACGTTAATAGGAAGTTAATTTTTATTTCTTTTTTTAAAATTTAGTTATGTGTCTTTAGGGAACGTAAGGATATGTGATTGTTACTTTTTAGTCTTTATTTTTAATTCCTTTGTTAGAGTAAGTGGTGACGTTGTTTTTCTTATTTTATGGATCCTTTTTTGGATGGATTGCTGTGTTTTCTGGACCTATGTCTTTTGACTTTCTACGACTACTTTCTTTAGTTTCTACTGTGCTTGTCTACCTCTCTATAAGGACCTAACCTTCTTAGTTACTTTTACTGATATGATTGAGTTTCGTTAGATGTCGAAGTTACGTTAGGGATAGTTTAGTGGTTCCCGTAAAAAAAGTGTCCTGATCTTGTTTTTTTAGAGTGTTACACATACCTTTGTGTTTTCTAGTGTTCGTCAGTTTTGTTAGAACTCTTTCTTTTTGTCTCGATCTCTTTAGTTGAAAGGACTGAAGTCCTTTGGATGTCATTATTCTATCACACCATAACCGTGTTTTTTCTTTATATCTAGTTACTTTGTTCTATGTTTCGGGTCTCTTAAAAGACATTAAAGTTGGAGAGTGGGAGATGACCGAAGAATTTATTTTACAGATGAGAACGAGTCTAATGAGTTGAGGGTAAATGAGGCTTAGACGATGAAAGTACGAGGACGAAGTTACTGTTATCGAGACCTTCTCAAGTGTTTATAGAGAGTATAACGATGACACTCACTTGTATGGAGTCAGATTGGAATAAACTGGAAAGTGTTGGAATCTGTCAACGACTTATGTTGAACGATGTGCAAAAGAGAAGGGACTGGAGTTACCGTAGTGAGAGAGTACCAAAATGAGAAGAGAGGTGTCGACGACGAAAAGGAAGAGAAAATGACCTTAGAAAAAAGGGGGTAATGAATTTACAACGATAAAAAGTCTCTGAACTAGAAAGGTCCTGAATGATGGTAGAGTCTGGTATGGTCAAAAAAAAATTGACTGTTACGAGGTTTTAGTGGACACATTGTGAAAAGTTTTTCAAATTGGTCTAAGGTATGGATCTTTCATACCGGTCATCTGAATAAGAGGTAGAAAGAAAGGAAAGAGGGAGGAAGGGAGGAGAGAAAGGAAGGAAGGAAGGGAAAAGGAGCAAAATAAGGAAGGTGATAAAGAGGGACGGAGAAAAAGTGAGATAAATTGAGAGAACGGATAAAAAAAGGGAGAGAGAGAGAGGGTGGATTGGTTATTGATTCGTAAACGACTCGTGAAATATATAAAGTCTATAATACAAAACGTGTCACTTACTTTGTTTCTGACATTTGTATATATGTAACGAAATCTCCTGTAACATTTTTCGTCGATTTTAACTTACACTTTCGGGGTAAAGCATGGGGTTAGTTTAGAACGAGTGGAAATAGTATACGTATTTAAACTTAGGTCTAGTTCTGTCACTTAGACTACGGACTTAACGATAGGGGGACCACGCAAAAACTCTGACCCCTTTACAACTCCGTACACTTACTCTACCAGTTGAGACGAGTAAGATAATCCTTCGTCTATTACCCTGATACATCGTGGTGTTGAGACTCAACGGGCGCTACTTGAGACTTTACTTTGGAGAAGAGTAAATGACTTCTCCTCTTTGTTCTCATCGTACTTCTGGAGTATATGGTACCCTACTAATATTAAATTTTTATTTTATTTTTTGTTCACGACCGTTCTTACACCTCTGTGACCTTCGGAACAAGTGACAACCACCCTTACATTTACCGTTTCGTCGATATCTTTTGTCATACCACCAAAAAAATTTCAAGTTTCGTCTTGATAGTGTACTAGGTCGTTGGGGTGAGGACCCGTATATAGGTTTTCGTGACTTTCTTTCCAGAACTTCTTTATTACCGTGTGGCACATGTATCTACGTAATAAGTGTTATCGGTTTCCCCTTTTGTTGGGTTTACAAGTGGTTGTCTAGTTACCTCTTCATTTTACGTTATATATGTTTATTACCTGATAATAAACAGGAAATTTTCTTTTTTTAGAAAGTGCACGAAGTCGTACCTACTTGGAACTTCTGTAATACGACAATTTATTAGGTCAGTGTCTATTTGTTTATCACAAGACGAGGTGAATATACTCATAGATCTCATCGGTTTAAATGTCTTTGTCTTTCATCTTCTCACTAAGGGTCCCGGACTCCCCTCCCCCCTTTACGTTGGACCGCTATCCCGAACCTTTGGAGTTGTGCTGACGTCAATGTAAAGACGGAGAGACAGTTTTAACTCTAAGTTTCATCTTTATTCAAATCAATAAAAGAAAATTTTATCGAGATAAAGACCATCCGAACTCTCAGTACTACTCTACCTTTGAACGTTACTGTGGTTAGTATGGAATCTTCATACGAGTACTCTTGACAGTAGAGATAAGTATAGTCAAAGTCACGAGAGAGGTCACCCAGAACTTCCACCGTTCTGTGACTGTGAGACGTTATTTATAAGGTCAAATGATAGAGACTAATAAGTCTACCTTATATTTACACACTCTTTACTCACTCGAGACCTTTTTCACCAATATTCTTAAACCCTCGACACACATTTCTTTACTCCTCGATCTTCGCGTTACACTATCCTAAAACGTTGGATAGCTTGAGTCGTTATCTGGATCCTAGCCGAGATCTCGAAGGTCGTCCTGGTCCACGTCACCTACACTGTCTTACTGGTCGTGCTTAGAGAATGAGCTACCAAATGTGACCAATCGGGATGGACATCTGCCTTTGGTGTCTTACTAGAGTCAGGTTGAGTTCCGATAGGATATCTAGTATATCAGGAAGGACTGTGTGTCGTCCGGGACTACAGTTTCACCACGACCACCCGCATCTTTTACGTTCACACTTTGAGTGTTACCGAATCATCCGTGCACGTTCTTTATATATACAAGAAGTTCACGATATAAATTAAGTATATGAAGGAGACCAAACTCTCAAACTCCAGTACCTATAAATCCATACTTAGACATCCCGGATTTTCACTTGGAAGTTCGGTCTTACAAAAGTACACTCAGTTGGATTACGTTTTGGACCAGGTCTTTCGTTACGGGTAGACTGTCACTCAGTTGTTCAGGTGTGTGGGTATGACCGATAAAGAGACAGAGACCTACATATTAACCTTACGTGTAAGAATCTAAGATGTTCTAGAGAGGGTAGCGAAGAGACTGGAGACCTAATTCCTGATAGTTTTATCCTTCCCGGTTTACTTTTGGGGGCAATCCCCCAAAAGAAGGGGAAGGTCTTTAGGTTTGACCTTCTTTGTGGTGTAACGGTTTCCCTGACGTCTTTGATTACAGTCGTAGTTTCTAAAGTTTCTATCCGATCTTCCTAGAATGATATTAAGAGAGTTAAGAGATTTAAATGGGGATGTTTTAGTCCACCAAGTACGGACCACTATCGCTTGATAATATTCGAATTGTTTTGACCTCGGGACGATACGACCTACACGATAAAATACTTCCGTCAAGTTGGATTACAGTCCGTGAATCATATTTCGATAACTAATGTGCCTTACGAAGGAAACACTGGGTGTACTCGTCCTTTCTGACTTTCGTTAAGTGAAAAGACACAGTTTTCATCGTCTCATGTATGTAAAAGAACAGACTCACGACACAATTGAGAGAACGAGAAACTATATTATAGTACTTATAGAACTGGGACTTATAGAACTTTAAGGAGTCTTATAGTAATACCGGACGACGACGACGATTCAGTGAAGTCAGCACAGGCTGAGACACGCTGGGGTATCTGCCGTCGGGTGGTCCGCGGGGGCAGGGAACCTAAGAGGTCCGTTCTTGTGACTTCACCCAACGGTAAAGGAAGAGGTTACGTACTTTCACTTTTCACTTTCACTTCAGCGAGTCAGCACAGGTTGGGAGTCGTTGGGGTACCTGACGTCGGAAGGTCCGAGGAGGTAGGTACCCTAAAAGGTCCGTTCTCATGATCTCACCCCACGGTAACGGAAGAGACGTAATACCGGATGGAATACAATTAACCTGAACTATTAGACCTTTACCGTTTATGGGACTTATTCTGTACATATGGTTTTCCACCTTTTATTCAAGATATTTCTAAAAACCTGGATGGTATCACAATTTTAAAAATCCCCAAACGAATATGTGGTTTTCCACTATTTCTTTGGAGTTTTTCAAAACCCCCGGACGGTATAACCACTTCAAAATCATCCCCCCAACAGAACTTTCTATGATGTTATAAAAAGATTTCATTTTCTGTGTAACGACATGAAACATTGAGAATCTTGGTTCTCTCTCCTTGTCACCGATAAACCGGTGTTATCCTCTCAGTATTTTATCAGTGGTTCCCTATTTGTTCCATGATGACATATCACGTCCCTTGTTATAATTTATAGGACACTATTCGGTATTACCTTTCATTATACTTTTTCTTGTGTACACACACACACACATAGATAGACTCAGTGAAACGATATGTCGTCTTTAATTGTGCTGTAACCTTGAGTCTATATGAAGTTATTTTAAAAAAATTTTATTTTTTTGTCTGTGGATCCTGAGATCTCTTTCTTGTGTAGAAGGTGTCGTCTCTTTGTGACAAATGTTTTACGTAAGACGACTTAATGACACGGCACCAGTTCTGACCTGTGGACGGGTCTCCTATGGTTTTCTTGAACGTTTCTCTCTACGGGTAGTACTCTTGTGGTGCCACAATCTCGGTGGTGCTGTATTCAGCCCCATTAATCTTGTCGATAGGTAAATTGGGGGACATGTTACTTAATTACGTAAACCTTGATCTAACTCCGTTCAGGTCTTGCATACTTAGTTGATGTACTCATCTACCGGGTCTATGGGTGCAGCGGATTGAAACAACGTAATTACGGATAAGAAGTTGAGTACAGTCACCGGAGTACTCTAGGACATTGGTTGACGCTCTCCTCCCTTAGTGTTCCAGGATTAAATATCTGTCCCGTCGTGTCATCAAACCGTAGTCTTTATCTGAAGACGACGGTACAATGTCGTGATGAGGTACTGGTTTTAACCCCCTGACTCATATTCCTTCCCCATATACCTACTTAGATACCCTTATCTGTGTTTTAGGTATATAGAAATACAGAGTTCAATTATAGATGGTCTATTATCTGTAACGTCTCTTTAAAGTATCGTTAGTGCATCTGTTCTCTGAATGAGTACTTCACCTAGAGTCGGGTACAGAGAGGAGTCGATGAGGAGATGAATGTGTTACACGAGGACTTTTTTCCTACGGTCGATACGCACGTACTCGGGTTGGTGTGCTCGAGGGAAACTTTTTCCAATTGGGTAGACGTTGACGACTAATAAAGTTTGAAGATGATCATCTTGGGTTATACCGTAGTAAGGAACTCATCGAGTCGGTCTGTTGACCATCTTCCCGTTAATGTTGTCTGAGGAAGGTCAAATCTGTCTCGGAGTCAGTGGGAGACAGACTTATCTATGTATATTCTATCCACAAACGGTAGAAACATCTTGGAGGTAGGAGGGGTGGTTCGTTCTTGACTCTTTGGAAGACTAGGTGACCGTAACTTAACACGTGTTTTTACAGGTTATGGTCGTTGGATATAATGTCGTTTCCTCTACGTTGTTACCCGAATGCTTGTACTATTAGGGACGTCAATGGTACATAGAGTAGTCGATCTTAGTCGTTCGAATGTTACCACGTATCTGCACAGGTTCCTACTCGATTCCGTGGTGGAGTCAGTGTCGGAGAAATCTACATCATATTAGTGATTTCGGTAGTAGTTATATACTAAAAGAACTTTTCGACCTTTCGAATCTAAGTCCTTGGTTTCATCCCCCGATGAAAGTGAACTACTGTGGGTGTCATTGACAAAGTTACTTGGTCTTTAACGTTAAGGATAGAACGTTGGAACCCGTTCTGTCCTGCAAGGATTACAGTTACCTTGTTGTTCGTTTCTTTGTTTGAGAATATTCCAGTAGTGGGATTAAATACAGTCGTCTCAGTGATGAAATGTGTCTCTATCCCTCTTAATACAAACCTTGAGTCCTATAGTTGACTTTGTAAAGAATTTCACAGATAAGAGTTACTATTGACTTATGGATTAACATCGTTGGGACCGGGTTTTTCCTTTTCCGTTGACTCACGAGTCTGGGGAGGTCCTACTTCCAGTCCCAGGAGAGTGGTTCGTTCTTTGGATTTAATCGGTTCTACGATCAAATAACACTCCTTTTATGATTTTACCACCAGTATATCCCTCTACTAATTATGTTTAATTCCAAGACCCTACTCTATCTTATCGTCCTTGACATAGAACCACATTTTTGGGAAAACACTTCAGCGAGTCAGTACAGGCTGAGAAACGCTGGGGTACCTGGCATCGGGTGGTCCGAGGAGGTAGGTACCCTAAGAGGTCCGTTCTTATGGCCTCACCAAACGGTAAATTGGGAGAATCTGGAAAAGGTTTTTCATATTTACCGGTGGTAAAACTTCTTTACGAGGGAGTACGTCCTTCCTTTCTCTCCAAGGTTTACTATCATAGTTCCCCGTCTACTATAGTAGGACTTAAATACGGACAGAAGTCAAATGTGTTCTCCTCACGGACTGGACGGTCCAGGACCCGGTGAACGAGTTTCCAGTAGAGACCGATAATGGCAATAGTGGAACAGAACATTATAGTGACTGCGGGTACCGGAAGGAACCCGACTCTAGATCCAAGGTGATCTCGGCGAAGTACGGACTAAACTACCTTTACTGTCGTCGGAGTCGTGTTTCGGACTAGGATAGTCTGATTACCTTTGGACCGAAAAAGGTGAAGAAGGTCGGAATTTACTTTACCATAAGGTACCCGACACCCAAGACTGAGAGGTTACTAATAAACTTTCTACCTCTCCTCCTTGTGTTACCGTTCGAGTTCCCTACAATTAGTCGACTTGGTCCCACGTCACCAAGGTGTCACGAATAGGTCTGTGTAGGTGACACTTGGTCGTTGGTCAACACAAAAGAGTACTTTGACGTCCTTAGGGACCTTCACGATGAAACATAACGAAAGAGAGGGAGGAACGGAGTAAAGGAGAGAGACGGGTGAGAATTGACGAGACCTTAACGTTGGGAGCTATTCGGGAATCGTGTTTTCGAAACGAAGTCAGAGACAAAAGGTCACTTGAGTCCGATTCTGTGCGAGGATATGAAGAACCAGTAGTCGTGGTATTGAGGTCAAAGTTGCCAGTGTTCGGAATTCCCACAAGGATGTGTGAAGGGAGAATAAGTCAGAGGTACAGGTGAGGGCTAGTGGTCTTTCAGATTTGTGACTTTGGACCACTTGTTACTGGAGGTACGACGTCGAGGACGGGAGAGATGTCGGTGTAAGGAACAAGAAAAGGAGCAAAACTCCAAGGAGAGTCGATGGTACTAGATGAACGTCCTAGAACATACAAAGGAAGACATGTAGAAGAGTACTCGGAGACTTTAAGTGGTAAAAGACAAGGAAACAAGAGATCCAGGTGGACCGTTTTTTGATGAGTAGTGAGTTCCACTTCAGGTATCCAGTATAGAAGGTACGTTGACATGGACTGTGACGACGATCTCTCTTAAATTTTTTGTGTTTTGTGTGTGTTGATTTTGAATCCATAATTGTCAGTAATGAGACACGACAGGATCCACGAACCGTACATTATGTGAGTGAGTCAGAGACGTTATTAGGGCATTTAATGTATGGTTCTAATAGGGGAGAAGGATCTATTCCTTTGAATGTGTGTTTCTTGAATCCAGTGTATTCATCCGGTCATAAATGCACCTATAGATACAAGAATTTTTAACGTGAGAGGACAGCACGGTAGTGTGTTCAGACGGATCGGTCCGTACGACATAAGAGACAAGATAGTGTCGTATTACAAACTACTGGTCGAAACAAGTATGTGCACGGAGGGTTTATCTGAGAAGCAAGAGTCTGGAATTCTGTAACTTTAGTGACGACACACGGATCGTCTCTCGTGTCTCATCCATGGACCATTTGTAAACGAATTGATTAATTAATTAGACCATGTTAAAAATTGTTACCGTCTAGAATTTGAACTCAAACGATAAAATGTTTTGTGAAAAGGTACTTAGTAGAATAAACCAGGAAGGTTATACTGATACGGTTTCGGAAACTGACACACCTAGTGTTATTTGACACCTTTTAAGACTTTCTCCAACCCTTATGGTCTGGTGGACTGGACGGAGAACTCTTTGGATATACGTCCAGTCCTTCGTTGTCAATCTTGACCTGTACCTTGTCTGACCAAGGTTTATCCTTTTTCTTATACAGTTCTAACATATAACAGTGGGACGGATAAATTGAATATACGTCTCATGTAGTGTTCTTTACGACCTGACCTCCTTCGTGTTCGACCTTAGTTCTAACGGTCCTCTTTATAGTTATTGGAGTCTATACGTCTACTGTGGTGGGAATACCGTCTTTCACTTCTTCTTGATTTCTCGGAGAACTACTTTCACTTTTTTTAACCGAATTTCGAGTTGTAAGTCTTTTGATTCTAGTACCGTAGGCCAGGGTAGTGAAGTACCGTTTGTCTACCCCTTTGTCACCTTTGTCACCGTCTGAAATAAAACCCCCCGAGGTTTTAGAGACGTCTAACACTAACGTCGGTACTTTAATTTTCTATGAATGAGGAACCTTCCTTTCAATACTGGTTGGATCTGTCGTATAATCTTTCGTCTCTATAATGAAACGGTTGTTTCCAGGTAGATCAGTTCCGATACCAAAAAGGTCACCAGTACATACCTACACTCTCAACCTGATATTTCTTTCGACTCACGTCTTCTTAACGACGAAAACTTGACACCACAACCTCTTCTGGGAACTCTCAGGGAACCTGATACTCCTCTAGGTTGGTGAGGTAGGATTTCCTCTAGTCAGGACCCATAAGTAACCTTCCTGACTACAACTTCGACTTTGAGGTTATGAAACCGGTGGACTACGTTTCTCGACTGAGTAAACTTTTCTGGGACTACGACCCTTTCTAACTCCCGTCCTCCTCTTCCCCTGTTGCCTCCTACTCTACCAACCTACCGTAGTGGGTGAGTTACCTGTACCCAAACCCACCTGAGACCCTCAAACCACTACCTGTCCCTTCGGACCGAACGACGCCAAGTACCCCAACGTTTCACAGTCTGTGCTGACTCGTTGACTTGACTTATACAGATATTTTATAAATAAGAATCACACCAATTTCTAAATTATTCACGTTGTCCGTTCCGAACTTGAGTTTATAAAAGTGTGTTTTGGGTCACGAAAAGGACTCACATATGTGACTGAGAAGACACCAAAGACACACTGTATTCCACTTATAATCCTTGTCAACACTTAAAAGAGTAAGAAGAGGGAGGTCCCGATCCATTCTGTCGATGTAGATACCTTAAGAAATCTCTCTACCGATCCGAACCCGTTTTAAAATGTCTGGGTTTCAACATGAAATAGTGTCATCTAAGTGAGATTGTCTTTTATTCTAATTTGTTCGGTAGATTAAATGTCTTTTCAATGTTAGACAAGACCGGTTGTTTAACATAGTGGTCATACAATTTCTGTCATCATGGTTCGTAACGTTTTCAAGAACGGAAACTACAATTTCCTGGGAAGTGGAGGGAATCGTTGGTAGAAAACTTTAAGGGGAACCATTAGGAGGATTATCCTAAATGATTGTAAATTTAAATAATTGTATACAGGAAATCAGTTTGGAAACTTCGAGTGACTTTCACAATAATTACATAAATCGGTGAGTCTGTTAAATTGACTTACCAAGTTTTACTTTTAGTGACAGTGCAGAACTTTTATTAATGTTAGAAAGTATGTTTGTTTACTAGTACGTTTGTTACTGACTTTAAGATTATATATGATTTGTGACATGATCGTGTCGACCTTTACTTTCTTCAAGGTTCTCGCACATCTGTGACAAAATTGAGTGATAACGGAGATTTATTAATTCGTGTCACGAACCGTTCTTCCTCCATGAGTTTTTATAACCGTATTATATATTTATTTTATAGACCTCACGTACCGACGATAGGAACTTTTATAACGTTATATATTATAAACTTGGAGTTCTTAGATAGAACTCGGGTACCTGTTCGAATACCAGGTGTTAACGTGTACTCGTAAACACCCCGGTGATCTGGTTGGGTCCTCTCGGTTAAAATCCATACTATACTATATTATAAACGTAAACTCCGTTTCTACCCGTGTTATTTCCTGTCTTTGTCGTTCCTGAACTGTCTTCACCTTCTCTAATTCTTCTCCTCCGTTCTTAGGTGTCTTGATATGTTTTTTCCTGAATTACTGGACCTATTAGTGTTACCACACCAATGAGTGGATCTCGGTCTGTCAGTTTACCCGGAATTTTTCGTAGTGATACTTGTTTTTGATCACCTCTACTACCTTAAGGTCGACTCGATAAAGTTTAGGATTTTCTACTACGACACTTACACGACGTGAGTTATACGGTCGTTTAAACCTTTTGAGTCGTTACCCGTGTCACAATCTTTTACAGACAAAAGTAAGGTTAGAAATTCTTTCCGTTACGGTTTTTTACAAGTTTGATGGTATGTTAACACGAGTAAAGTGTACGATCGTTCCATTACGAGTTTTAAGAAGTTCAATTCGAAGTTGTCATAAAGGTCTACATGTTCTATCTAAGTCTTTTCCGTCTCGTTGGTCTCTAATTTAACAGTTGTAGGCGACCTAGTATCTTTTTCGTTCTCTTAAGGTCTTTTTTTTTTAGACGAAAACAAAGTGACTGATACGATTTCCGAAACTGTCACACCTAATGTTGTTTGACAACTTTTAAGAATTTCTCTACCCTTGTGGTCTGGCGGAATGGACGGAGGACTCTTTAGACATATGTCCAGTTCTTCGTTGTCAATCTTGGTCTGTACCTTGTTGTCTGACCAAGGTTTATCCTTTTCCTCATGCAGTTCCGACATATAACAGTGGGACGAATAAATTGAAAATACGTAGTACACTTTACGGTCCGACCTACTTCGTGTTCGACCTTAATTCTACGTCCCTCTTTATAGTTGTTGGAGTCTATACGTCTACTATAGTGAGATTACCGTCTTTCACTTCTCCTTTGTTTCTTGGAGAAAAAGAAAAAAATTCTCTGAGAACTACTCTTACTTTCTCCTCTTACTTTTTTAAGTCGTAAGTTTTTCATTCTAGTACCGTAGACCAGGGTAGTGAAGTACCGTTTATCTATTCTTTTTTTACCTTTCTCACTGTTTAAAATAAAAGAACCCGAGGTGTTAATGACGTCTGTCACTGAGGTCGGTGTTTTAATTTCTGTGAACGAGGAACGTTCCTTTCGATACTGTTTGGATCTACCGTATAATTTTTCGTCTCTGTAGTGAAACGACTGTTCCAGGTATATCAGTTTCGATACCATACCAAAAATCATCAGTACATACCTACATTCTCAACCTGGTATTTTTTCCGACTCTCGACTGTTTAACTACGAAAACTTGACACGACGACCTCTTCTGAGAACTCTCGGGGAACATGACGTTCCTCTAGTTTGGTCAGTTAAGATTTCCTTTAGTTGGGACCTATAAGTAACCTTCCTGACCACGACTTCGAGATTATGAAACCGGTGGACTGCACTTCTCGGTTGAGCAATCTTTTCAGGGATTACGACCCTTTCTAACTTCCGTCCTCTTCTCCCGCTGTCTCCTACTCTACCAACTTACCGTAGTGGGTGAGTTACCTGGACTCAAACTAGTTTGAGGTCCTCTATCACTTCCTATCCTTTCGGACCGTACGACGTCAGGTGCCCCAGCGTTTCTCAGTCTGTGTTGACTCGTTCACTTGTTGTTGCTATTATACTTTTCGCGTCACTGTACACCACAATCTTCCCTCTTCGGTTCTAACACCTTTTCTTTTTACTGTATCCACACGAGTCCTGAGAATGTTACGAGTGACATCCTCCGAGGTAAAGAGATTAACTAGGGAAACCTCTTTTCTTAGTCCAACCCCTTACAGCTCCGACAAGCCTGCTAGAAACGTCTCTCGATACTGTATCATCCACAAAGTATGTATGATCCCGTACTTACTTTGACTCAGTTTAGTTTACCGACGAGTCGGGGTCCTCTGTGTTCTCTCTGAGGTCGATTCGAGATATAGTCGGAGAACACCAGTAGTAACGTGTATTGTGGGTCCGGGTCTTGCTCCTGACTCCTTCTAGTTAAGTGAAGGTGTTCACCCACTCCCGTTTCTTCGAATTACCACCCACCCTTCAGCTACCCCCTCCCCCCTGTCCGTCGTTTACAAAAGATTCCCTTCCCGACGGGGGGTGGAACCACCGAGACAGGGTCCTGAACCACTGGGTGTTCGTCCCCGAAGTTGTCGGATAAGATAAGAGACAAATCTTTCCGTTCAGACCCGATCTTGACCCGACCGTTTCACTAAATAGAACTCTTTAAATCCGGTAGGGTCTTGAGTCTCTTATCCTAACCCCATTCGTGGACGGAATAGAAAGGCTACGGTTACAATTCGTCAAACCCACTTCCATTCCTTAACTCAACGGTATAGTGTTTACATACTTTTGTTTTTGACTAGACTTTTATCGTCTTAACTCTTCTGTATATTAGGACCGGACCTTTGTCTTCCCTATTCAACCTCTCCCCAAATAAGGTAGTCAGGAACTTACAATCTAGACGGGAGGGATGAGTATACGGAGTTTTCTGTGAAAAAAAAAAAGTAGGTGAATGGTCGGTATTTTTCTTTACTTCATGACTAGGTCCGATGATGTACCTACTTGAAGGTTTTACAGTACAATTCACATTCTTCAGTCTGTGTTTTACGGTGTATAAAGTACTAAGGTAAGTATACGTTACAGTTCTTGTCCGTTTAGGTGTCTTTGTCTTTCGTTTAGTCACCAGCAGTCCTCAACCCCCATCCCCACCCTTTGACCCTTACTCTTACATTATCTATACCCCAAAGAAAGTCCCTACTACCTTTCAGGATCTTAATCTGTCACTGTCAACAACGTTTCGAAACACTTATACGATTTTTTTACGTGACATTACACGTAAGTTTTTCCCATTTGCAATACCATACACTTGTTGTAGAGTTAAAACATTTTTTTTTTTTTTTTCGTCATTCTTATATGTTTAGTCTGTGTTCTTCTTTAAAAGTCCGGTGGGACTTGAAACACGTGTTAAGATACGTCGTCCAGTCGGAAATCCTTTGGGACCCCTGAAACTGACCAGTAATAGTTCGTCGTAACATGGGAACTCACACGTATCGTGGACGGGCGACCCTCGAACCGATGTCAGGGTCTTCGTCGTAAAATACGTACCCGGGATTTCGACACGAGGACCCAGTTTATAAATGTGGTCTGCCTTACCGAAAGACAGACACCCACCTCCCTCAAAGATGAAAGTATACAAGGGTCTCTTGTGACCCTGAGTTTATTATGCGACGGTCCGGACAGAGTTGGGTCTCGTATCGTCGTTGATGTGGTTCGCGTCCCGGAACTTCTTTTGCTTCTGGTTTCTCGTGAATCGTCGGTGGTCTGTGTCAAGTACTTTGGTCCTGTTTCGGGTTTCTGTTTTTGGTCCTCGAGACTCACCCTTTTCGGTAAATTTTTCTCTCCCCATTAAAGCCACCGGAGTGGTACTCTCAGGTGCTACTGTTTAATCTCCTCGATGGTATATACGATCCACAGGAGGCTTCACAAATCTGTATGTCCAAGTAAAACAAGGGTATTGAGGTACTCCAGCCATGATAACGTTAAGAGGGACATAAATACTCCTGTGTATCCGTGTCTCTCCAATTCATCGCCTTTTAGTGTGTCGATGGTTCTACACCAGACACAGGAATCGGGTCGGGTGTCATCAACAACCGACCCAATACGACTTCAGTTCTTTCTTGTACCTGCGGGCAGAAGATGTTGCACTCCCTCCTCCCGTTATCCAGGCCCCTTGTGTCCCTGTCGGTTTCTGTCGACGTAAGCGTCGTAGATAGGAACGACTAAAATAACGACCTCCCTCAGTAAGTGTGACACACTAGTCTCTTCCCTGTCCTACGATTTCCCACCTCACAGGGCCCATCTCGTCCTTCACCAAAAAAAGTCGGAAGTAAGTGAGTCTCTACACACACTCTATACTCCCCTTCTGTGCCCCCACGGCAAACAGGGGTCAGGATCAAAGTGAGTGGTCAATTCCTGCTTGAACTGGACACTTTTCGACGGGAATCGGGACCTTCTCTCCGCTCCGCAGGTCCGTCCAGAGACAGAGGTAGATCGCCGGTGATACCCCTTGCTGTGGGTCTCCGCTGGGACGTCGACTCTCGGCTTGAGTTCAACCGTCCTCTTGTCTCTTCCCCAAGACTCGAGGTCCCCAAGCCCCCTTCCCGCCCTCCAACACACTTGTATTTAGGGGAACTTAGTATGCATTCTCGTCGACGCCCCGTAAAGGGGCGTCACCAGTGGTCCAGACGTCTCCGAAAACACTTCGTGTGTTCAAGTCTTGGTGTCGACCTCACAGACAGCCTTTCACCCCGGGTCTGGTCCACCGAGGTCCGACCCCCTGGGAAGGGGACACAGCCTTGGCCACTCGTCTCTCGGACGTCCGCCCCGGGTCGGGACGCGGGAGACGAGTGTCTCCGTCCTGCAACCTCCCTCATGACGTGGGTGCTCTGGAAGACCCACCACCGCAAGCCCGGGAGAACCATAGGTCTGCCGGCCCGCCCGGAGCACTGTCCCCGGGGACCCTGCCGAGTGGAGGAATAGCCAGTCTCCGACCGGGCAGCCGAGAGCCCCGGAACGAGGGGAGTCGTCGGGTGTCTGACCGTGTCCGGGTCGGACAGCGGGTCCGAGAGGAAGGGAGGTGAAAAAGCAAAATGATAGGATACTGAAAGGGGAACTCCCCAGGTCAGTAGGTGCCCAATATGCTACTGGAGATCAGTGGAAAAATAACTCCATAAAGAATGAAGGGATGGAGCCAAAGCAAAAACAATACCCAGTGTGGATGTGACTGGTGATAGAAGTAAGGTCTGATGCTGTAAAGAGCAATATTGCATAGGAACCTGGAATGTTAGGTCCATGAATCAAGGCAAATTGGAAGTGGTCAAACAGGAGATGACAAGAGTGAATGTTGACATTCTAGGAATCAGCGAACTAAAATGGACTGGAATGGGTGAATTTAACGCATTATATCTACTACTGTGGGCAGGAATCCCTTAGAAGAAGTGGAGTAGCCATCATGGTCAACAAAAGAGTCCGAAATGCAGGACTTGGATCCAGTCTCTAAAACGACAGAATGATCTCTGTTCATTTCCAAGGCAAACCATTCAATATCAGGGTAATCCAAGCCTATGCCCCAACCAGTAATGCTGAAGAAGCTAAAGTTGAATGGTTCTATGAAGCCCTACAAGATCTTTTAGAACTAACACCCAAAAGAGATGTCCTTTTCATTATAGAGGACTGGAATGCAAAAGTAGGAAGTCAAGAAACACCTGGAGTAACAGGCAAATTTGGCCTTGGAATATGGAATGAAGCAGGGCAAAGACTAATAGAGTTTTGCCAAGAGAACGCACTGGTCATAGCAAACACCCTCTTCCAACAACACAAGAGAAGACTCTACACATAGACATCACCAGATGGTCAACACTAAAATCAGACTGATTATATTTTTTGAAGCCAAAGATGGAGAAGCTCTATACAGTCAGCAAAAACAAGACCAGGAGCTGACTGTGGATCAGATCATGAACTCCTCATTGCCAAATTCAGACTTAAATTGAAGAAAGTAGGGAAAACTGCTAGACCATACAGGTATGACCTAAATCAAATCCCTTATGATTAAACACTGGAAGTGAGAAACAGATTTAAGGGACTAGATCTGATAGACAGAGTGCCTGATAAGCTACGGATGGAGGTTGGTGACATTGTACAGGAGACAGGAATCAAGACCATCCCCAAGAAAAAGAAATGCAAAAAGGCAAAATGGCTGTCTGAGGCCTTACAAATAGCTGTGAAAAGAAGAGAGGCGAAAAGCAAAGGAGAAAAGGAAAGATATAAGCATTTGAATGCAGAGTTCCCAAGAATAGCAAGAAGAGATAAGAAAGCCTTCTGCTCAGCGATCAATGCAAAGAAATAGAGGAAAAGAACAGAATAGGAAAGACTAAAGATCTCTTCCAGAAAATTAGAGATACCAAGGGTATCATGCAAAGATAGGCTCAATAAAGGACAGAAATGGTATGGACCTAACAGAAGCAGAAGATATTAAGAAGAGGTGGCAAGAATACACAGAAGAACTGTACAAAAAAGATCTTATGACCCAGGGAATCACGATGGTGTGATCACTCACCTAGAGCCAGACATCCTGGAATGAGAAGTCAAATGGGCCTTAGAAAGCATCACTACGAACAAAGCTAGTGGAGATGATGGAATTTCAGTTGAGCTATTTCAAATCCTGAAAGATGATGTTGTGAAAGTACTGCACTCAATATGCCAGCAAATTTGGAAAACTCAGCAGTGGCCACAGGACTGGAAAAGGTCAGTTTTCATTCCAATCCCAAAGAAAGGCAATGCCAAAGAATGCTCAAACTACCTCACGATTGTACTCATCTCACATGCTAGTAAAGTAATGCTCAAAATTCTCCAAGCCAGGCTTCAGCAATACGTGAACTGTGAACTTCCAGATGTTCAAGCTTGTTTTAGAAAAGGCAGAGGAACCAGAGATCAAATTGCCAACATCTATTGGATCATCAGAAAAGCAAGAGAGTTCCAGAAAAACATCTATTTCTGCTTTATTGACTATGCCAAAGCCTTTGACTGTGTGGATCACAATAAACTGTGGAAAATTTTGAAAGAGATGGCAATACCAGACCATCTGACCTGCCTCTTGAGAAACCTGTATGCCAGTCAGGAAGCAACAGTTAGAACTGGACATGGAACAACAGACTGGTTCCAAATAGGAAAAGGAGTACGTCAAGGCTGTATATTGTCACCCTGCTTATTTAACTTATATGCAGAGTACATCATGAGACACACTGGGCTGGAGGAAGCACAAGCTGGAATCAAGATTTCCAGGAGAAATATCAGTAACCTCAGATATGCAGATGACAGCACCCTTATGGCAGAAAGTGAAGAGGAACTAAAAAGCCTCTTGACGAAAGTGAAAGAGGAGAGTGAAAATTTTGGCTTTAAGCTCAACATTCAGAAAACGAAGATCATGGCATCTGTTCCCATCACGTCATGGCAAATAGATGGGGAAACAGTGGAAACAGTGTCAGACTTTATTTTGGGGGGCTCCAAAATCACTGCAGATGGTGATTGCAGCCATGAAATTAAAAGACGCTTACTCCTTGGAAGGAAAGTTATGACCAACCTAGATGGCATATTCGAAAGCAGAGACATTACTTTGCCAACAAAGGTTTGTCTAGTCAAGGCTATGGTTTTCCAGTGGTCATGTATGGATGTGTGAGTTGGACTATAAAGAAAGGTGAGTGCCAAAGAATTGATGCTTTTGAACTGTAATGTTGGAGAAGACTCTTGAGAGTCCCTTGGACTGCAAGGAGATCCAACCAGTCCATCCTAAAGGAGATCAGTTCTGGGTGTTCATTGGAAGGACTGATGCTGAAGCTGAAATTCCAATACTTCGGCCAGCTCATGCGAAGAGTTGACTCATTAGAAAAGACCCTGATGCTGGGAGGGGTTGGGGTCAGAAGGGGACGACAGGATGAGATGGCTGGATGGCATCACCGACTTGACAGACATGAGTTTGGGTAAACTCTGGGAGATGTTGATGGACAGGGAGGCCTGTTGTGCTGAGATTCATGGATTCACAGAGAGTCAGACACAACTGAGGGACTGAACTGAAATGAACTCTGTGTATTCTTGCCACCTCTTCTTAATATCTTCTGCTTCTGTCCTTTATCGAGCCCATCTTTGCATGAAATGTTCCCTTGGTATCTCTAATTTTCTTGAAGAGATCTCCAGTCTTTCCCATTCTATTGTTTTCTTCTATTTGTTTGCACTGATCACTGAGGAAGGCTTTCTTGTCTCTCCTTGCTAGTTCTTTGGAACTCTGCATTCAAATGGTTATATCTTTCCTTTTCTCCTTTGCTTTTCACTTCTTCTTTTTATAGCTATTTGTAAGGCTTCCTCAGACGTCCATTTTGCCTTTTTGCATTTCTTTTCCATGGGGATGGTCTTGCTCCCTGTCTCCTATACAATGTCACCAACCTCCACCCATAGTTCATGAGGCACTCTGTCTATCAGATCTAGTCCCTTAAATCTATTTCTCACTTCCACTGTATAATCATAAGGGATTTGATTTAGGTTATACCTAAATGGTCTAGTGGTTTTCCCTACTTTCTTCAATTAAGTCTGAATTTGGCAATAAGGAGTTCATGATCTGATCCACAGTCAGCTCCCGGTCTTGTTTTTGCTGACTGTATAGAGCTTCTCCGTCTTTGATACTCAATGATAACTCGAACTTAAAAAAGAAAAGAAAAAAACATAAAGACAAGTGTGAAACATTTAATTGTATTTATTTAATAATGTAATTGCCAAAGTATATATACTTTAACAGATGTATGAAGAAAGTCATTTGTCCATTTCTTTGAAGTGATGAACAAAATGTTATATAAACAGAAATGGGTGGTTACTTGGTTGTTTTCACAAAAATGCAATCATTTACTCCATAACTTGTTTTTCTCACTTACTATATGATGGACATCTATCCGAGTCAACTATATATATATAATTGCTTTTAATAGTTGCATAGTAATTGATAGCAGCAATGTATAACACTTTATTTAACTATTCCTTTCTCTTCTGGGTGAAACTTCAGTTTGGTTTCAGTTTTTTTTTTTTTTTGACAGTACAAGTAAAGCTGAAATAAACATTTTGTACATATATCTTTGTGATCCCATATGACTGATTCCCCAAAGTGAGTGTGCTGAGTAAAAGAAAATGTTTTATACTATTACCAAACATTATCATAACTATTTCATTAAAAGCTTCTAGCAGTTTATACCCCCACCAGCAGTGTGTGGCCAGCTCTTTCCCTCTCCATCTTCACCAGCAGAGGATTTGCTCCTTTAGTGGTTGGTGCTTCATTTTGCAGCTCCCTAACAAATAATAAAGTTAAGAATTTTTGCATGTTTATTGGACATTTTAATTTTCTCTTCCGGGAATTTCCTGTACATCATGCATTTTTCTATTCATTCGTTTGATTTACTCTGATCAAGATATATTTAATCTTTGTCTGACACATGTGCCATATATTTCAGTTTATTGTTTCTCATTTGGTTTTGTCTTTAGTGATTTCTTTTTGCTGTTTGTTTCTACAGAGGACTTAGTTTAGTTTATTTGGAGAGGGGTTAATTTTTATTGGAGTATAGTTGATTTACAATGTTAGTTTCTGCTGTATAGCAAGGTGCTATATGTTATACATGAACATATATGTTATACATATACATATATCTACTCTTTTTTACATTCTTTTCCCATATAGGTCAGTACAGAGTATTGAGTAGAGTTCCCTGTTCTATACGCTGGGTGCTTATTAGTTATCTATTTCATACATAGCAGTGTGTATATGTGACTTCTCGGTTACTTATAAAGGTCTTGCCTATTTAAAGACTACCCCACTTTTCTTTTAAAGACTACCACATTTTTCTTTCCTGTTGCATTGTTTTACTTAAGGTATTAATCCAGCCGTATGTTACTTCCACACAAAACATGAGGAAAGGGGCTGGTTTAATTTTGCTCCATGAATTTCCAATTTTTCCATTATTATTTATAAAAAAACATTCTTTGCTGACAGACACTGAACACTTCTTTTGTTATGTGGCTGTTCACTTGCAAAGTCATGTCCAACTCTGCGACCCTATGAACTGTAACGCGCCAGGCTCCTCTATTCTTCACTATCTCCTGGAGTTTGCTTTCTGGTCCATCTCTCACATCCATACATGACTACTGAAAAAACCATAGCTTTGACTATACAGATCTTTGTTGGCAAAGTGATGTCTTTGCTTTTTTGTACGTTGTCTAGTTTTGTCATAGGTTTCCTTCCAAGGAGCGTCTTTTAATTTCATGGCTACAGTCCCCATCTGCAGTGTTTTTGGAGCCTCTAGAAAATAAAATAAGTCACAGTTTCCACTTTTGCTCCTTCTATTTGCCATGAGGTCATGGGACCAGATGCCATTATCTTAGTTTTCTTTTAAAGTTGACTTTTGTCATGTATTAATCATTAATCCATATATATCAATACTTGGATCCATATCTGAAATCTCTATTTGTCCCCCACTAATCTACTTGGCATTTTTTACTCCAATGTATGGGTCAGCAAGAGCTGGAGTAAAATGACTAATTCTCTCGAAGAATATGTATGACTTACTGTGTTCCCTTTTAATTCAGATCAGATGAATTGATATTTCTAATTAGTGTTTATATCTTAGGTGCTAATGAAAATTTTATTCAAATTTAAGTCTACAAAATAATACATAATAAAGAAAATATAGTATCTGTACTTAAACAGTACAAAATGAGTGCTAAAGCAATTTTCTCACTTTGGTATGCTTTCAAATTGCCTAAACATGATTTCAATTTACTGGTTTTGATGGATAAGCATAACTTTTATTGTTATAATGAACATACAATATTATATTAGCTTCAAGTGTACAACATAGTGATTCAATATTTTTATCCATTATGAAATGATCTAAGACCAGTTAACATCTGTAACCATACAAAGTCATTACAATATTATTGGCTATATTCATTATGTGTACATCACATCCCTGTTATCTACTTATAGTTGAATTATGTACTGTTTAATCTACTTCGCCTGTTTCATCCATTGCTCACATACCTCCCCTCTGGCAACCACTAGTTTATTCTCTGTATCTATGAATCTGTTTCTGGATATTTTTATTAATTTGTTCACTTGTTTTATTTTTAGATTCCACATATAAGTAATAACATACAATATTCATCTTTACCTGACTTAGTTCACTTACATAATGCCCTCCAAGTCCATCCATGTTGTCAAAAATGACAGATTTCATTGTTTTTTCTGGCTATTATGCCATTGTAATATATATACCATATCTTCATATAGATGCATCTGTGGATGGACACTTAGGTTGCTTTCATATCTTGACTATTGTAAATAACGCTGCAACTTTTTATTCATGGTAAAATACATATAACATAAAACTTACTATCCTAACTATCAAGTGTGCAGTTAACTACTGTTAAGTGTATTCACATTGATTTGCAACCAACTGCCAGAATTATTTCATATCCATGAATCACAAACTCCTGATCTCTCCTTTCCCCAGCTTCTGGCAACCACCATTCTACTATTTTTATGAATTTAACTTCTCTAGTTGACTCATATTTGTCTTTTTTGTGAATCTTATTTTTTAATTGAATTGTTTATCTTTGGCTGCACTGGTCTTCACTGTTGCACACAGACTTTCTCCAGTTGTGGCAAGCAGGGGCTATTCTCTAGTGGTGGTACATGATCCTATACATATAGGCTTTTCATTGTGGTGGCTTGTCTTGTTGCAGAGCATGCGCTCTAAGATGCACAAGCTTCAGTAAATGTGGCACACAGGCTTAGTTGCCCTGAAGCATATGGAATCTTCCCGGACCAGGGATCAAACCCTGTCTCCTGCATGAGCACCTGGATTCTTAACCACTGGACCACCAGGGAAGTCCTGTGACATTTATGTGACTTAGCGCAACGTCTACAGGTTTCATCCATATGATAGCACATCTCAAAATTTTCTTCCTTTTTAAGTCTGGGCTGAATAATATTCCATTGTGTGTATATCTGTCATTGGACATTTGGGTTGCTTCTACCATTTGGCTATTGTGAATAATACTTGACGATGCTTTCAGCTTTTCACTGTTAAGTATGATGTTAGCTGTGGGTTTTTCATTCCATTTATCTTTACTATGTTGAGGTATGTTCCCTCTATGCCCACTTTCTGGAGAGTTTTTATCATAAACAGATGTAGAATTTTACCAAAAGCTTTTTCTGCATCTATTGAGGTGATCATGTGGTTTTTATACTTTAACCTGTTAATGTGGTGTATCACACTGATTGATTTGCAGATATTGAAAAATCCTTGCAGCCCTGGGATAAATCCCACTTGATTATGGTGTATGATTCTTTTACTGTATTGCTGGATTTGGTTTGCTGGTACTTGAGGATTTTTGCATCTATGTTAATCACTGATATTGGCCCATAGTTTTCTTTTTTGTGTGCTATCTTTGTCTGGTTTAGGTATCAGAGTAACGGTGACCTCATAAAATGAATTTAGAAGTGTTCCTTCCTCTGCAATATTTTGAAATAGTTTTAGAAGGATAGGTGTTAACTCTCCTCTAAATGTTTGGTAAAATTCACCTGAAGCCATCTGTCCCTAGACTTTTGTTGGGAGTTTTTAAGTTACAGATTCAATTTTAGGATTGGTAATAAGTTAGTTTATATTTTTTGTTTCTTCCTGGGAAATTGTACCTTTCTAAGAATCTGTCCATTTCTTCTAGGTTGTTCATTTTATTGGGATGTAGTTGCTTGGTAGTAGTCTCTTATGATTCTTTGTATTTCTGCGGTATCAGTTATAATTACCCCTTTCTCATTTCTGATGCATATATCCGGAGAAAACTCATGCACCTCAATGTTTGTGGTAGCACTATTTACAATAGACAAAACATGTAAGCAACCTAAGTGTCCATCAACAGATGAATGGATAAAGATATGGTATATGAATACAATGGAATATTACTCAGCCATTAAAAATGCCATTTGCAGCAACATGGGTGGAACTAGAGATTATTATACTAAGTGAAGCAAGTCAGCCAGCGAAAGATAAATATCATATGACATCAGTTGACTTTTGTATATGAGACAGTAGTTGAGCTTCATTTTTCTTGCGTGACTCTACAGTTTTGACAGTACCACCTACTGAAGACACTAGCCTTTTTCCATTACATGTTCTTTGCTCCTTTGTCCTAAATTAATTTTCCATACAAATACATGGGTTTATTTCTGGACTCTCAATTTTGTCCCACTGATATATGTATCTGTTTTTCTGGTAATACCATGCTGTTTTGATTTTTATGGCTTTGAAAGAGTGTGATACCTCCAAATTTGTTCTTTTTTTCCCCTCAGAATTGTTATATAGGATCTTTTGTGGTTCCATAGAAATTTAAGTTCTATTGGAAATAGTTTTATTTAGTTCCATAGAAATAGCTCTATTTCTGTGAAATGCGTTTTGGGGATTTTGGTAGACATTGTATTGAATATGTATATTGCTTTAGGTATATGAATATTTTGACAATGTTAATTCTTCAAATTCATGAGTGTGCATATCTTTCCATTTATATGTGCCTTCTTCAATTTCTTTCAACAATGTCTCATAGTTTTCAGTATACAGGTTTTCAACCTCCATGGTTACATTTATTCCCAGGTATTTTATTCTTTGTGTTGCAATTGTGAATGGTATCCTTTCTTAACTTCTCTTTTTCATAGTTCACTATAGGCATAAAAATTTCAAAAGAAATTTATGTATTGATTTTTGCATACTGAAACTTTACTGAGTTGATTGGTTCTAATAGCCTTTTGGTGGAGTTTTAGGGTTTAGTTATGGTTTGTTGTATATGGACTTTCTTATGTTGAGATAAATCCTTTCTATACCTACTTGATTGAGAGTTTTTATCATAACATTTTGTCAAATGCCTTTTCTGCATCTAATTCAGATGATCATATGGTTTTTGTCCTTCATTTTTTTAATGTAATGTGTCATGTTGATTGAGTTGCAGATATTGAACCATTCTTCAATTCTTGGAATAAATCCCACTTGGTTGTGGTGTATGAACCTATCAATGAATTTTTGCTTAGCTTGTTACTATTTTGTTGAGGATTTTTGCATCTACATTCAACACAGATACTGGCCTATAATTTTTTTCTTTTTGCAATGTCTTTATATGGTTTGGGTATCAGGTTAATCCTTATCTCATAGAAAGACTTTGGAATCATTCTTTCTCTTCAATTCTTTTGAAATATTTTGAGAAGGATAGGCATTAAATTGTCTTTGAATGTTTGGTAGAATTCACCTGTGAAGTTCTCTGGTCCTGGACTATTGTTTGAGGGGAGATTTTGATTACTGTTTCAATCTCTGTGAAGTCATATTGATCAGTGATACAACTCTTCAGATTTTCTATTTCTTCATGATTCAGTCTTGGAAGGTTGTATGATTGTAAGAATTTGCCCATTTCTTCTACATTGTACAATTTGTTGACATATAGTTGTTCCTAGTATTCTCTAAAACTCCTTTCTACTTCTGTTGTATCCACTATTATTGATTCTCTTTCATTTCTGATTTTATTTACTAGAGCTATCTCTTTTTTCTTAGTGAATCTAGATAAAGGTTTGTCAATTTTATCTTCTCAAAGAACCAGCTCTTCATTTCATTGATCCACTCTGATTTTTATTATTTCACTCCTTCTATTAACTTTAGGTTTCATTGCTCTTCTTTTTATAGTTCCTCTAGGTTTAAAATTAGATTATTTATTTGATATTTTTTCTTGTTTCTTGAGGTAGGCCCATATTACTATAAACTTACTTCTTAGTACCACTTTTGCTGGATCCCATAGATTTTGGTATATTTTATTTTCATTTTGGCTTGTATTTGGGTACTTGTTAATTTCTCCTTTAAATTCTTTATTAACCCAATAGTTGTTCGGTATCATGTTGTCCAGTCTCCACCTATTTATGATTTCTTCCAGCTTTCTTCTCATAGCTGATTTCTAGTTTCATATCACTGTGCTTATAAAAGGTACTTGATGCAATTTCAGTGTTCTTAAATGTATTGAATATTGTTCTGTGTCCAAACATATGATCTATACTTTAAAATGTTCCATGTGTGCTTGAGAAGAAAGTGCATTCTGATGCATTTGGATGGGACATTCTGTGCAAATCTATCACATCCATCTGATCTAATATTTCATTTATGGCCACTGTTTCCTTGTTGACTTTCTATCTGGATGATCTGTCCATTGATGTAAGTTGGGAAATGGGGGTAAAGTCCCCTGTTATTATTGTGTTGCTGTCAATGTCTCCTGGAAGCAGCGTGTATTAATAGTTAGGTCTTATTTTTTAATTCATTCAACTACTCCATGTCTCTTGATTGGTGAATTCAATCCATTTACATTTAGAGTAATTGCTGGTAGATAAGGACTTAGTACTAACATTTTATTTTTGCTTTCTGGTTACACTGTATCTCAGTTGTTCTTTTTCCTTTTTTTCTGTCTGCCATTTTGGTTTGGTGGTTTTCCATGATGTTTTAACTCAGATTCATCTTTTGTATGTTTCATGTCTCTATTCTAGATTTGTTTGTGGTTCCTATGAGTTTAGTTTAAAATATCTCATAGATAAACTAGTCCCTTTTCTGTTGATAGCATCTTCACTTACCTATATGGGTTCCATCCATTTTTTCTTCCCCTTTTGCATTTTTGTCATCTCAAATTTTCCCTTTTTAAGTTATGAGTCTGTTACCAAATTGAGGTAGCTACAGTTTTGTGTCCTTTCCTCCCCTTTAACCTTTATACTATTCTAAAGTGTTTAAAAAAAAAAAACTTATTCTGATAAAGAGTTTCCACTTTCAGATTCTGCCTACCTATCATCTTACTCAATGTTTTGTATATTTTTGCCTTTTCACTTCTGGTAGAACTCCTTTCACTATGTCTTGTAAGGCAGGTCAGCATTGATGAATTACCTATGCTTTTGTTGTCTGAGAAAGTTTTCATTTCTCCATCATATCTGAATGATAACTTTGCTGGATAGAGTATTCTTCGGTGACAGCTTTTATCTTTCAGTGTTATGAGAATGTCATTCTATTCCTTCTTGGTCTGTAACTTCTGCTGATAGCCTAATGGGGATTCCTTTGTAGTCTACCATCTTTTTTTCTCTGGCTGCCTTTAAAATCCACTGACTTTTGACAGTTTCAATATGACATGTTTTGAAGGCCTTTTTGCATTGAGTAATTAGATGTTCTCTTAGCTTCATGAACTTGTGTATCTAGCTCCTTCCCCAGGCTTCTAAAGTTCTCAGTCATTACTTCTTTAAACAAACTCTCTGCTCCCTTCTCCCTCTTTTCTTCTGGGATACCCACAACAAAATAGTCTCCTTCATAAAAAGTCAGATAGCTTATATAGAAATCCCTCACTTTAAAATAGCTTATCTCTTCTACTTGTATTATTTCTAGATTTCTATCTTTGACCTTGCTAATTCTCCCTTCCATATGGTCAGCTCTATTTCCAATGATTTCTAGTATATTCGTCACCTTATTACATTCTTCAGTTCCAGAACTTGTTTGTTGTTTCAGAGTTTCAATCTCTCTGGTAAAGTATTCCTTCTGCTCATTGATTTTGAGCTCATTAAACTACCTTTCTGGGTTTTCTTCCAGTTTGTTGGGTTTCCTCATGACAGGTATTTTAAGTTCTCTCTCAGATCACAATATTCCATGACTTTAAGTATGGTTTCTGGAGCACTGTCACTTTCTTTTGGTGGTATAGTGTTACTATGATTCTTCACGGTGCTTGATGAATTGCCCCCTTGCCAATACATCTGAAGTTAAATGATACATTAGAAGTTAAGAGTTCTTTGCTTCCCAGTTTTTGTTTCTCTTACCTGTGCTGCTTCTGGTTATACTTGAGAGTTGACTTTCCAGCCTTCAGTGTCTTTGTTAGAACTGTGGCTCCATACCCTTGTTGCTTCTTGTGCCTCCAAGGTCTTTGTTGTCTTGATTCTGCCAGAGCCACTGTCATCACAGGGACTGTGGGCTCTCCCCTTGTGCCCAGGATCCCCTGATTTGCAAGCTGTACCATGGGGGAAGGGAGTCAGTGAGGGAAGAGACAGGATCAGACAAGTGCCTCTACCCTGTCTGGCGTAAGGTTTGTGGTATCCACCTCTGCGGATGGCGGTTTAGGGGCTAGGGTTGTGTGTCTTAGAAACTGGAGGAATGGGGTCCCAGTCCCCACTGCCATGGCTCCCATTACCTGTAACCCTTGGGAGGCTAGAGTCCTATGCACTGCCTTCCCTGTTGATATTGGGTTCTCTAAAGACACAGATTCATCTGCTGTTTTCAGAGGGCTGGATTACAAGCACCAACTTCGCTGTTCCTCAGGTTCTGCCTCCTCTCCATGTTCCACTATATGAACCTTTAGATGTACAGATGTGTGCAATTCTCTGGCTTCCTGTTGTGTTGGGCAAAAGCATCTTAAATTGTGAATGCTTTAGTGGTTGTAGATTAAAGTAGAGAAAGGTAGTTTTGCAGTCCGCCATGTTGTCTTTTTGAAAACAGCCATCATAACAGATGTGAGGTGATATCTTATTGTGGTTCTAATTTGCATTTCCCTGATGATTAGTGATGTTGAGCATGTTTTCATATACCTATTGGCTATTGTCTCTTTTTATCTTTTCTTGAGATATAGTTGATGTAGAATATTATGCTATATATGTACAACATAGTGATTCAATTACTAAAGGTTATACTCCATTTATAATCCTTATAAAATATTGACTATATTCCCTGTGTTGTATAATGTATCATTGTAGCTTATTTATTTTATACATAGTAGTCTGTACCTCTTAATCCCCTACTCCTGTCTTGTCCCTTACCCTTTCCCTCTCTGCACTGGTACTAGTTTCTCCTCTACATCTGTGAGTCTGTTTCCTTTTTGTTATATTCACTAGTTTTCATTTTTAGAGTCCATATATAAGTGATACACATTATTTTGTCATTGCCTGACTTATCTCAATTAGCATGATACCCTCCAAGTCCATCCATGTTACTGAAAATGGCAAAATTTCATTCTTTTTTATGAGTGAGTGGTAATCCATTGTGTGTAGGGCACACCTTCTTTGTCCATTCATGTGTTGATGAACATTTGGGTTGCATCTATATGTTGGCAATTGGAAATAATGGTGCTAGAACATTGGAGTGCATGTATATTTTTGAATTAGTATTTTCACTTTTTTTGGATAAATGCCCAGGAATAAAATTACTGGGTCATATGGTTTTATTTTTAGTTTTTTCATAAACTTCTATACTGTTTTCCAGAGTCTGCATCAGTTTATATTCCCAGAAACAGTGTATGAGTTCTTTTTTCTCTGCATCCTTGGCAACATTTGTTTTTTGTGTTCTTTTTGATAACAGCCATTCTAACAGGTGTGTGGTGATATCTCATTGTGGTATCTCATCAGAGAATTTGCATTTCTCTGATGATTAATAATATTGAGCATCTTTTCATGGGCATGTTGGCCATTGGTATGTGTTCTTTGGGAAAATGTCTACTCAGGTCTTCTGCACATTTTTTAACCCAATTATTTTTGACATTGAGTTGTATGAGGTGTTTATATATGCTAGATATTAACATTTATTGGTCATCAGTTCAGTCGCTCAGTCATGTCTGACTCTTTGCAACCCCATGGATTGCGGCACACCAGGCTTCCCTGTCCATCACCAACTCCCGGAGCTTGCTCAGACTCATGTCCATAGAGTTGGCCATCCAACCATCTCATCCTCTGTCATTCCCTTCTCCTCCCAGCTTCAATCTTTCTCAGCATCAGGGTCTTTTACAATGACTCATTTCTTTGCATCAGGTGGCCAAATTATTGGAGTTTCAGCATCCAGTGAATATTCAGGACTGATTTCCTTAATGATTGACCGGTTTGATCTCTTTGCAGTCCAAGGAACTCTCAAGAATCTTCTCCAACACCACAGCTCAAAAGCATCAATTCTTCAGCACTCAGCTTTCTTTATAGTCCAACTCTCACATCCATACATGACTACTTTGACCAGACAGACCTCTGTTGGCAAAGTAATGTCTCTGCTTTTTAATATGCTGTCTAGGTTGGTCATAGCTTTTCTTCCAAGGAGCAAGCGTCTTTTAATTTCATGGCTGCAGTCACCTTCTGCACTGATTTTGGAGCCCCCCGAAAAATAAAGTCTCTCACTGTTTCCATTGTTTCCCCATCTATTTGCCATGAAGTTATTGGTCATATCAATAGCAAATATTTTCTCTCATTCAGTAGGCTATATTTTCATTTGGTTGAGGGTTTTCTTTGCTGTGCAGAAGTTTTATATCTGACTAGGTTCCATTTGTGTATTTTTGCTTTTTCTTCCTTTACTTTAGTAGACAGATCAAAAAAATCCCTATGATTTATGTCAAAGAATGTTCTGCCTATGATTACATCTACACAGGGATCTTATGGTTTCTGGTCTTACATTTAGGTCTTTAATCCATCTGGGGTTTATTTCTGTGTATGGTGTGGAAAATGTTCTAATTACACTCTTTTACATGTAACAAACTTTTCCAGTTTTCCTACCATCACTTACTGAAGAGTCTGTCTTTTCTCTATATTATTGTCTCTTTTGACAGATTAATTGACCACAAGTGTGTAGGTTTATTTCTGGGTCTCTATTCTGTTCCATTGTTCTGTTTTTGTGCCAGTACTAACCTATTTTGATTACTGTATATTTGTAGTGTCATCTGAAATCAGGGAACATGATTCTTCCAGCTCTGTTTTTCTTTCTAAAGACTGCTTGGCTACTTTATATTCATAGATATTTTAAATTATTTGTTCTAGTCCTGCAAATAATTCCACTGGCATTTCGATAGGGATTATACTGAATCCGTAGATTACATTGGGTAGCAAGATCATTTTATCAATATTAATTCTTCTAAACCATGAACACAGTATATCTTTCCATCCTTTTCTATCATCTTCAATTTCTTTCGTTAGTGTCTTACAGTTTTTGGAGTACAGGTATTTTATTTCCTAGGTATTTTATTCTATTGACGCAACTGAAAATGGGATTGTTTCCTTAACTTTTCTTTCTTGAAGTTTGTTGTTACTATATAGAAATGTAACAGATTTAAAGCATATTACATTTGTATCTTGAAACTTCACTGAATTTATTGATGTGCTTTGGTAGGTTTTGGTGGCATGTTTAGAATTTTTCATGTATAGTATCATTATGTTCAGTGACATTACAACTTCTTTTCAATTTAGATTCCTTTTATTTCTTTTTCTTCTCTGACTGCCACAGCTAGGATTTCCAAAACTATCTTGAATAAAAGTGGCATGAGTGAGCATCTTTATCCCGATCCTCATATTAAGAGAAAATACTTTCAGCACTTCACCATTAAGTATGATGTTACCTATGGATTTATCATTATATGGCCTTTATTATATTAAGGTATGTTCCCTCTACACAGAATTTGTGGAGATTTTATTGTACATGAATATTGAATTCTGCAAAAAAAAAAAAAACTTTTCTGCATCTGTTATCACACATTTTTATTCTTCGATTTGTTAAGGTAGTGTGTCACACTGATTGATTTACATATACTGACGCATCTTTGCATTGTTGGATTAAATCCCCTTTGATCAGGGTAAATGATCTTTTTAATGCATTATTGGATTTGGTTTGCTACTATTTTGTTAACAACTTTACATTTACATTCATCGTTGATATTTGGTGTATAATTTCTTTTTTTCTGAGTTTGATATGAGGATGATGCTGTCTTCATAGAATGAGTTCCAAAGTATTCCTTCCTTTGCAATTTTCTGGAATAATTTCAGAGGGATAGGTGTTAACGCTTCTCTAAATGTTTGCTAGAACTCACCCATGAAGCCATTCTGGTCCTGGTATTTTGCTTATTGAGTATTGATTCAATTTCAGGAATGGAAATTGGTCTGTTTATACTATCTATTTCTTCCTGGTTCAGCTTGGCAGATTGGGCATTTCTAGGAATTTGTCCACTTCTTTAGTTTGTCCATTTTATTGGCATATAGTTGTTGGTAGCAGTCTCTTATAATCCTTTGTACATCTGTGATGTTATTTTTAACTTCTCCTTTTTCATTTCTAATTGTATTTATTTGGTCCCTTTCTCTTTTTTCTTGCAGAGTCTTGCTGAAGGTTAATCATTTTGCTTATCTTCTCGAAGAACCTGACCATTTCTATTTTTTTAAATCTCTAATTCACTTATTTCTGCTCTGATCTTTATGATTTATTTCTTTCTAACTTTGGGTTTTGTTTGTTCTTTTTCCTTTAGGTGGAAAGTTTTGAGATTTCTCTTGTTTCCTGAGGTAGGCTTGTATCATCATAAGCTTCCCTCTTGGAACTGTTTGCTACATCCCATAGGTTTTCGATCAGTGTGTTTTCATAGGTCTCCACACGTCATTTGATGTCTTTTTTTCATTGGTTCATGATCCATTTAGTAGCATTTTGTTTAGTCCCCATGCATTTGTTTTTGCAGCTTTTTCTTATAATTTATTTCTAGTCTTATAGCTTTGTAGTCAGAAATTATGCTTAATATGATTTCAATTTTCTTAAATTTATTGAGGTTTAAATAAATTCTTAAATTTATTTTGTCTGGCCTAACATGTGATCCTAGGAATGTTCCATATGCACCTGAAAGGAATGTGTATTCTGCTGCTTTTGGATGGAATGTTCTATACCTCTTAAGTCCATTTGGCTTAATGTGTCATTTGAGTCCAGTGTTTCCTTATTGATTTTCTGTCTGGATGATGTGTCCATTAATGTAAGTGGAATGTTAAAGTCTCCCCACTATTATTATGTTACTGGGGATTTCTCCCTTTATATCCATTAACATGTGCTTTATGTAATTAGGTGCTCCTATGTTGGGTACATATTTATACATACATATATATATTTGTAATTGTTATATCTTCTTCTTGGATTTATCCCTTCATTATATACTGTCCATTTGCTCTTGTAATCATCTTTATTATTCCATTATTTTGACTGATGCAAGTATTGACACCTTGACCTACTTTCGCTTTCCATTTACATGGAATGTTTTTCCATCCCTTCATTTTCAGTCTTTTCAGTGTCTTTAGATATGAAGTGAGTCTACTCTTGGCAGCATATATACAGGTCTTGTTTCTGTATCCATTCAACCACTCCGTGTCTTTTAACTGAAGCATCTAGTCCATTTACATTTAAGGCAATTATTGATATGTACTTATTACCAGTTTGTTAATTGTTTGGGAGTTATTTATGTAGGTCTTTCACCTTCCTTCTTCTTTTGTTCTCTTCTCTTGTGATTTGATGACTACCTGTGGGTAGTCTTTTAATATATATCTATCTATCATAGGCTTTTGATTTGTGGTTACCATAGGTTTTTTATAGCTAGATGTGAATATATATACATATATATGTTTTAAGTTCCATTTTCCTAATTTCAAATGCACTGTAACAAACATGTATTTGTATTCCTCTCCCCTCATGATTACTGTTTTTGATATCATATTTGACATTTAATTGTCTTGTGTATCTCTAACTTGGTTATTGTGGATATAGATGATTTTACTAATTTGTCTTTTACCCTCCCTGCTAGCTTTCTGCATAGATGATTTACTATGTGTACTGTATGTTTGCCTTTACTGGTGAAGTTTTTCATTTCACGATTGTCATGTTTCTAGTTTTTCCTTTTCTTTTTCATTTAGTCAATTTCCTTTCACATTTCTTGTAAAGCTTGTTTGGTGGTGTTGAACTCTTATTAGTTTTCACTTGTCTGTGAAACTGTTGATCTCCCCATCAAATCTCAATAAGAGCCTTGCTTGGTAGAGTATTCTTGGTTGTAGGCTTTTCCCTTCAATCACTTTAAATATATCATGCCACTGTATTCTGTTCTACAGAATTTCTGCTGAAAATCAGTTGATGGCCTTATGAGTATTCTCTACTTTGTGATTTGTTGCTTCATCCTTCCTTGTTGCTTTTAATAGTCTCTCTTTATCTTTAGTTTTTGCCATTTTAATTTCCATGTGTCTTGATGTGGTCCCCTTTTGTTGATAATCATTTTCTTTCTCAATCAAACAGAATAGGTTGATATTTATTACTGACGTTTTCAAAGAGTCTAGAATTTATTATTTCTATTGCATTTTGGCTTTCTACTTCCTTGAATTTATTTTTATAATGACTGACTCAATCTTTCCTTTTAAAGAGAATGTTTTTGTTGTTTCATAATATTTAGTAAAATGAACTCATTCTTTTTGGTATTCTTTAATTAAAAACATTACAAAGGCATTTATAGATGAAAGCTTCCTTTTGTGTAAAACATCTACAGAAAGAATAGAATGTGATTTCATGTCTTCCTTCTTTAATTCCTTCATGGATGTTATATAAAATTACCTTTTTCTTTTCTATTTGAGTCAAAGGAAAAATGTGCTTCCTAATTTCAAATTAGATAAGATTTGGTAACTTTTCATTATTTGTAACAGAGAAGGCAATGGCAACCCACTCCAGTGTTCTTGCCTGGAGAATCCCAGGGACAGGGAAGCCTGGTGGGCTGCCATCTATGGGGTCGCACAGAGTCGGACACACTGAAGTGACTTAGCAGCAGCAGCAGCAGCAGCAGCAGCATTATTTGTAAAATTACTGGACAATAGACAATGTGGACTACAAGATACTAGCAGTTTTAATATATTACATGATTTTGGGGCCAAGCAAATAATGAATTTTTATAAATACTTCAAAATTTTTTAAAATAAACCTCATTCCCTAAGTGGGGAAATGTAAGATTATATAGTTAGCAAGTAATTTATGTTTATTAATTAATTCAGTTCTCTTGTGTTCTACAAGAACCTAAGATTGGTGTATGTGTAAAGCAAAAGAATCAGAAGTGAATATCCATAAATTTATTCAGTGCTTATTTTGACATAGTCCATTTATATTCATGATTTTCTTTTTTTAAGAACATTTCTTTATTTCCTCAATCCTTTTACAAATAAAAGGGCGTTTTCGACTGAAAAATAGTAAAAAAAAAAAAAAATCAATNTTTGAGTTCAGTTCAGTTGAGCTTAGTCGTGTCTGACTCTTTGCAACCCCATGGACTGCAGCATGCAAGGCCTCCCTGTCCATCAGCCACTCAAGGAGTTTGCTCTAATTCATGTCCATTGAGTCTATGATGCCATTCAACCATTTCATCCTGTCCTCCCCTTCTCCTTCCACCTACAGACTTTCCCAGCATCAGGGTCTTTTTAAATGTCAGTTCTTCACATCAAGTGGCCAAAGTATAGGAATTTCAGATTTTATTTGTTAATATTTTTCATATTTTAATTCATTTTCACATCAGTCATTTCTCAGCCCAACTTGATAAAGTTTTCTTGGTGAGAATATATGTTTTCCTACTAATTAATAAGAATTATTCAATAAATAGGAGCAAATACTTCTGGATCGTCTTCCTTCTGCCCACCTACTTTCTCCTGACAAATCTCCCATTATAATTATGCCAGCGTGGGGGCTTCCTCATGCTCAGGCTACCCACTTGGAAATTATATCCCATAGGTTATTTTATGTTGCCTAATGCACTATGCCCTGCATTTAACAAATATTAAAATATCTTGCTGATGCCATTCCCCAGAAATAATCTATGTAAATTGTATAGATTTTACTTACCAACTGGAAACTACAAAATGAAGAGTGTCTTACATCTAGTTATCATTTTAAATAAATGATATATTGGGAAAAAAAAAAACACCATTGAAGAAAAGGTTTATTGATCAGTTCATCTACACTTTATCAAATAAGCAAATTGAGGCTCAGACTTTTAAAAATAAAATTACCATCTTTCTAAATTGTTCAATGCAGGATACAGGATGCTTGGGGCCTGTCTCTTATACACATCTAGATGTGTATAAGAGACAGGACTATATAATACCTTGAAAAAATACATGGGATGTAAATCTGAGTGAAGAAGAACAGAACTAGGTCAGGTAGAAATTCAGTTCTTGCAAAAGAAGATGCCTAATGGAGACACAGAGTTTAGGTCTCAGTTTTGATATGAGTGGAAACGAAAAGCAAGAGAACAACAGCATGAGCAAGTTTCCTGAATGGTCAGTCATGTCCCACTTTTTGTGACCACATGGACTATAGCCAGACTTCTCTTGTCCATGAAATACTCCAGACAAGAATACTGAAGTGGGTTGCTCTTTTCTACTCCAGGAAATCTTCCCAAATCAGGGATGGAACCTGTGACTCCTGTATCTCATGGATTGCTAGGCGGATTCTATACCATTGTGCCACCTGGGGAGCCAAGCAACTTTCTTGCTGCTGCTGCTGCTAAGTCGCTTCAGTCATGTACGACTCTGTGCGACCCCATAGATAGCGTTCCACCAGGCTCCCCTGTCCCTGGGATTCTCCAAGCAGGAACACTGGAGTGGGTTGCCATGTCCTTCTCCAATGCATGAAAAGTGAAAGTGAAGTCGCCCAGTTGAGTCCGACTCTTGGCGACCCCATGGACTGCAGCCCACCAGGCTCCTCCATCCACAGGATTTTCCAGCCAAGAGTACTGGACTGGGATGCTGTTGCCTTCTCCAAAGCAACTTTCTTAAAACCCTCCAAAATACAAGGCAGCCATGTTTCCTGGTGCCTTTGTCTCTTGGCGGTGTTTTTTTCAGACCGGTTGGGTGGAAGATGAGAGGTCAAGGACCTGGCTGGCCTACATATCTGGAGCACTACTGCCCTCATGAGGAAATTGTTTGAAAACACCAAAAACCCTTACAACTTCCTTGCTTTGACGCCAAAAGTTGTAGAAGAGCACACATATAGGGACTTGGAAAAAGCTTGGACACAAGCTGGGCCTCCTTCTTTCTTCTCTATGGCCTTACAGGATTCTTGAACACTGGTGGAATCCTGGTGTACAGTGTGGGGAGTGAGGGGCTAGAACTGAGCCAGCAGCTGCCTGGTCCAGGCAAGCAAGTCATGGGTAAGGCCTTGTTCCCCACCCAATGCAGACAGGATTAGAGAAATCCACTGAAAGACAGAGGCAGGCTCTGGTGGGTATGTCTCCTGTTCCTGCTCTTTGGAACAAAAGGAAGTAGGCTTTCAAGTGCCACCCAGGTATTAGGGGATGTGGATCTTTAATGGCAGCAGCGTCAGGACATCAAAGACAAGCCAGTTCCAGGTAGCATTATGACAGGAGCAGGTGTGCTTGCTAAGTGCTCGGGTTCACCCAGATGTTTACAGGCCTACTGCCTGGAGTTCACAGGGCCTGAACAGAGGCGGAACCATCTAGCCAAACAAAGAAGTGTTAAATGACCTTGTGTTATTTCTTTATATATATCTGTTGTAGCAGGTACTTTCTGAAGAAGCACGATTCTTTCTAGAAAGGAAAACCATGTGGCAAATATGATGTCACTGACGATGGTGAAGTAGGGAACTCCAGTGATGCATCCCTCCATAAAAGTAACAAAGGAGCTGATAAAGTGTCAGGATCCAATTTTACAGAGCTCTAGATCTAGTTGAACACGTAAGACAATCAACAATGGCTTGGTGAAGAAAGAAGTGACTACTTTGCAGTGAGAGAGGACTGTGGCATTCAAAATTCCCCACCTACCACCCGCTAAAACCACACTGCCTTAAAGATGGGTCCTGTCATCCTGGTGCGTGATGTGAGTACCGGAGGGGGAGATACGGAGTTACTCTCAAAGAATTGTGGTTGTCAAGTTTGACCTCTCTGGAGGCTCCCTGAAAGGTTGGTGTAAGACCTTGTCTTTGTCTTGACTTCCTTGGAGTGTTACCACCGCTGAGCTGTCTTGAAGAAAGGCATTTACTAAAAAAATTGAAAGGCACAAGAATTGACCAGAAAAGCCTGGGACAATAGACAATACTTAGGACAAGAAGTAGACAAATGGAGAAGCACAGAAAGGAGAAGGCTATGAAAGGAAATATATTGCGGAAGAAAGAACTTTAAAAGTTCTTAGATGTACTGGAGAAATTAGAAACGTGCAGACCTCTGCAGGGCTACATGACTATTCAGATGAGGCCTGAGACCCTAAATATTTGTGTCTCTTTAGGCTCCCTGCAAGCTGGAAGTGAAGGATAGAGCTGTGAGCAGTCTTTATAATCATTGAAAGAGTTCTCGAGACAAATCCAATTGCAAAGACTGGCAGCATTTTTCAGATGTTTACAGAAAGTCTGTCACAACACTAATGATCACCAAGCTAACACAACATAGACGTGAGTGACCACACATGACCAAGTACAGACTTGACAAAAATAATTGAGAAAAGTCACTAAACAAGAAAAAAGCAGTACACAAGAAGTGCCATCAACTAAACCTGTGTGTTGGAAATCTAATTTCCATGTTGATACATCAGAAAATTCAAAATGTTCAGTTTTCACCACCAATTAAAAAATGAGACATCCAAAGTAACAGAGGTATATGTGTGTTTATAGGAAAAACCAAGAAACTAAAGTCGTCTAGAATAAAGGCTAGGAAATGGATATACTAGAAAAGACTTTAAATAAACTCCCCTAAATATGGGGATATTTGATGGACATCTTTAAATATGAAAGGGATTTAAAAAAAAAACTAAATACAATGAACTGGTGAAAACCAGGAAAACAATGTCACACTAAAGTTTATAATCAAACTTACAAGAGCCACGAAGCAAGAATCTTGTAAGCATCAAAACACATTATCATATACAAAGTAGCCTCAATACAATTTGCAGTTGATTTCTCTTCTGAAACCTTTAAAATTCTAAAAGAAAAAGAAAACCTATCAAGCAAGGATTCCACATCCAGCTAGACTCTTCCAAAAATGAAGGAGAAACTAAGACATTCCTAGAAAAGAAAACAAATGAAGGTTGTTACTAAAAGACCTAGCATAACAGAAATGTAAAAGGGAGTCCTCTAAGGTGAAAGGAAGACACTAATCAATAACTTGAAGTCATATGAAGAAATAAAGAACAAAGATAAAGGTAACATTTAAATGCGATAATAAATAAATAAATGAATTTAACTGCCATAATAATAGTGTGTGTGAGTTTAGTTACTAAGTTCTAGCCAACTCTTTTGCAACCCTATGGACTGTATACACTGCCAAGGCGCCTCTGTCTGTGGGATTTTCCAGACAAGAATACTGGGGTGGGTTGACAATTCCTTCTCCAGGGGATCTTCCTAACCCAGGGTTTGAACCTGTGTTTACTGCATTGGCAGAAGGATTCTTTACCACTGAGCCACTACGGAAGTCATATATATTTGCTTGCAGGATTTTAGTATACATGTCAGACCAGGGATTGAATCCCAGCCACAGTAGTGAGAGCACTAACTCGAAACTCCTTATTTTTGTCTTCTAATCTTTTATTTTCCTTTGGAATTTAAAATGTAAGACAAGTACACAAGGAAAATTATAAATCTAAGTTAATGGGAATGCAGTGTACTAAGATATAATCTGTGAAAATAACATAAAAGATTTTAAAGCTGCAAAGGATAAAAACAAAAATAAACAAATGGGACCTAATTAAAATCAAAAGCTTCTTCACAACAAAGGAAACTATAAGCAAGGTGAAAAGACAACCTTCCGAAAGGGAGAAAATAATAGCAAATGAAGCAACTGACAAACAACTAATCTCAAAAATTTACAAGCAACTCCTGTAGCTCAATTCCAGAAAAATAAACCCATTATCAGAGAAATGCAAATCAAAACCACAATGAGTTACCATTTCACACCAGTCAGAATGGCTGCGATCCAAAAGTCTACAAGCAATAAACTCTGGAGAGGGTGTGGAGAAAAGAATGCAAACTAGTACAGCCACTATGGAGAACAGTGTGGAGATTCCTTAAAAAACTGGAAATAGAACTGCCTTATGACCCAGCAATCCCATTGCTGGGCATACACACCAAGGAAACAAGAATTGAAAGAGACACGTGTACACCAATGTTCATCGCAGCACTGTTTATAAGAGCCAGGACATGGAAGCAACCTAGATGTCCATCAGCAGATGAATGGATAAGAAAGCTGTGGTACATATACACAACGGAGTATTACTCAGTCATTAAAAAGAATACATTTGAATCAGTTCTAATGAGGTGTATGAAACTGGAGCCGATTATACAGAGTGAAGTAAGCCAGAAAGAAAAACACCAATACAGTATACTAACGCATATATATGGAATTTAAAAGATGCTAACGATAACCCTGTATGCGAGACAGCAAAAGAGACACAGATGTATAGAACAGTCTTTTGGATTCTGTGGGAGAGGGAGAGGGTGGGGTGATTTGGGAGAATGGCATTGAAACATGTATAATATCATATATGAAATGAATTGCCAGTCCATACTGGATGCTTCGGGTGATGCACTAGGATGACCCAGAGGGATGGTACAGGGAGGGAGGAGGGAGGGGGGTTCAGGATGGGGAACATGTGTTTACCCGGGGCGGATTCATGTTGTTGTTTAGAAAAACCAGTACAATATCGTAAAGTAATTAGCCTGCAACTACAATAAATAAATTTAAATTAAAAAAAGATTTTAAAGCTGCAAAGGAACAAAATTAATTTGATACTAAACTATTAAGTATACGTTAATTATCCATACCTGACCAAAAAGGACTTAAATCTGGAAAAAAAGATGCCTGATGAGGTTGGGTCACTTAGACCACAGTTTGATATTCAACGGAAACCACAAATTATATGAAAAGACTATTGTAATTAGCCTCCAATTTAAATGAATCAATTTATATTTTAAAAGAATAAAATGAATGTCATATATGATTAAAAAAAGAAAAGGAAAGACTAGCAGCTGGTTTTCTCAAACCAGGAAAGAACAAACTAGCCATATACCCTACTGCCTTAGTCTGTTCACAGTGTTTTTTCAGACTGGAAGGGCGGGAGAAGAATGCTAGGAGCAGGGCTTCTTGTCTGTTCTGAGACCATACCGCCATCGTGCGGAATATGTTTGATCGGGCCCAAGCTGTGAGCTGCTCTTCTTTGCAAGGCCTAGCAGTGGAGGCAGGTCAGACCAATGTAGAACCAACAGAACCTGAACTCAAGCCTGGCCCCTTTCTACCTTTTTCTCTGTGGTCTGGCAGGATCAGTGGACAGTCAGGTTCTGGGCTCAGTATCTGACAATGAGCAACCAGGGCCCGGGAGCCCTCCAGCTGCTGCCCGGAAGTCCAGCCACCGGAAGGAGGGAGGCGGGGCCTCAGTTTCCTAACAGTGTGGCCTGGACTTAGAGCCAAGCAAGGAAAAAGGGGGTATTTGTCTTGTGAATCTGCCCTTTGATGTTCAGGCCTCCTGATCACTTCTGTGTTGTAGGGTCTGGGCCCACTGTGACAGGAGCAACAGAGCGCAATGGACGGGCCAGTGCCAAGTACACTAATGAGCCGGTGTCATTGATGGAGTTGAGGGTGACCAAATGTTTAAAGTACCATCGCTTGGAGCAAGAAGGACCTGTATGGAAAGAATGGGCGCTTTGGTGGTGTGAGCCAGGACATCTCCGAGACTGCAGTTGCTCAAGAGAATGAAAATCAGGAATGCACTGGATCGGCCGGCTGGCTCCTGGGCCCTGGCCCCTCACGGAGCTGACTGACCGCCCCTGCTCCTGCCAGACCACAGAGAAAAAGGTAGAGAGGCCAGGCTTGAGTTCAGGTTCTGTTTTCTCTTCCATTGGCCTGACCAGGTTCTCAAGGAGGAACAGCTCACAGCTTGAGCCCGATCAAACTGTTACCGCACGATGGCGGTATGATCTCAGAATAGACAAGGAGCCCTGCTCCAAGAATCCTTCTCCCGCCCTACGACTCTGAAAAAACGCCATGAACAAAGATATAGGAAAATATGGCTGCCCGGTTTTGTTCAGTTTGATCAAACCTGTTCATACTTTTGCATTTAATGTTTGCTTTCCGTTAGATATCAAACTGAGATGCAAGCCATCCAAACTCATGGGGCATCTTCTCTTTTCCAGATTTCCTTTTGTACCTCACCAAGGTTTCCCACATTTGCTCTTATTCTCTCACCCTTTTATCTCCAGCAATTTTTCATGCTATCTAACTGATTCGCGGTGTCAAGGGGCAAGCCTCAGGAATTCATGCTAAAGGAAGAAACAAAAAGAGAAAATAATATACCTAAGGACTTGGTCAGTCTAGGCAACAGCCCACGTGGTGATTATTCTATCGCATTTTCCAAATTCTCTGGGGTCTTCATATGTTAGACCTTGTGCGTTGTGTTGGAGCAGCCACTTGGTGGAGCCCTAGGAGGAAGGACCAGAGACCTCACAGGACTGAATGCAGGCAATCTCCTACTCCAATCTCCTCGTTAGGATCATACATTCTTCAGTTCAGTCCAGTTCAGTCGCTCAGTCGTGTCCGACTCTTTGCGACCCCATGAATTGCAGCATGCCAGGCCTCCCTGTCCATCACCAACTCCCGGAGTTCACTGAGACCTCACGTCCATCGAGCCAGTGATGCCATCCAGCCATCTCATCCTCTGTCGTCCCCTTCTCCAACTGCCCCCAATCCCTCCCAGCATCAGAGTCTTTTCCAATCAGTCAACACTTCGCATGAGGTGGCCAAAGTACTGGAGTTTCAGCTTCAGCATCATTCCCTCCAAAGAAATCCCAGGGCTGATCTCCTTCAGAATGGACTGGTTGGATCGCCTTGCAGTCCAAGGGACACTCGAGAGTCTTTTCCAACACCACAGTTCAAAAGCATCAATTCTTCGGCGCTCAGCTTTCTTCACAGTCCAACTCTCACATCCGTACGTGACCACTGGAAAAACCATAGCCTTGACTAGACGGACATTAGTTGGCAAAGTAATGTCTCTGCTTTTGAATATGCTATCTAGGTTGGTCATAACTTTTCTTCCAAGGAGTAAGCGTCTTTTAATTTCATGGCTGCAGTCACCATCGGCAGTGATTTTGGAGTCCCCCAAAATAAAGTAGTTAAAAACACCAATACAGTATGCTAACGCATAAATATGGAATTTAGAATGAGGTAACAATAAGCCTGTATGCAAGACAGCAAAAGAGACACAGATGTATAGAACAGTCTTTTGGACTCTGTGGGAGAGGGGGAGTGTGGGATGATTTGGGAGAACGGCATTGAAACGTGTATAATATCATATATGAAACGAATCGCCAGTCTAGGTTCCATGCATCATACTGGATGCTTCGAGCTGGTGCACTGGGATGACCCAGAGGGATGGTACCCGGAGGGAGAAGGGAGGGGAGTTCAGGATGAGGAACACACCTGTATACCTGTGGGGGATTTATATTGATGTATGGAAAAACTAATACAATATTGTAAAGTATTGTAAATAATGTACAGTAAACCGATACAATATTGTGAAGCTAACCTCCAATTAAAATAAATAAATTTATATTTAAAAAATAAAATAAATGTCATATATCATTTTTTTAAAAAAAGACAAGACTAGCAGCTGGTTTCATCAAACCAGGAAAGTACAAAGTAGCCATATTTCCTACTGCCTTTGTCTGTTCACAGTGTTTTTTCAGACTGGAAGGGCGGGAGAAGAATGCTTGGAGCAGGGCTCCTTGTCTGTTCTGAGACCATACCGCCATCGTGCGGAAAATGTTTGATCGGGCCCAAGCTGTGAGCTGCTCCTCTTTGCAAGGCCTAGCAGTGGAGGCAGGTCAGACCAATGAACCAACAGAACCTGATCTCAAGCCTGGCCCCTCTCTACCTTTTTCTGTGTGGTCTGGCAGGATCAGTGGACAGTCAGGTTCTGGACTCAGTATCTGAACAGTCAGGGCCCCAGCCCGGGGGCCCGGGGGCCCGGGAGCCCTCCACCTGCTGCCCGGAAGTGCAGCCACCCGAAGGAGGGAGGCGGGGCCTCAGTTTCCTAACAGTGAAGCCTGCCCTTAGAGGCAAGCAAGGAAAACGGGGGCATTTGTCTTGTGAATCTGCCCTTTGGAGTTCAGGCCTCCTGGTTACCCATGTGTTGTAGGGTCTGGGCCCATTGTGGCAGGAGCAACGGAGCGCAACAGACGGGCCAGTGCCAAGTACCCTAAAGAGCCGGTGTCATTGATGGAGTTGCTGCTACTGCTGCTGCTAAGTCACTTCAGTCGTGTCCGACTCTTTGCAGCCCCATAGACAGCAGACCACCAGGCTGCCCCCTGCTGGGATTCTCCAGGCAAGAGTACTGGAGTGGGGTGCCATTGATGGAGTTGAGGGTGACCAAATGTCTAAAGTACCATCGCTTGGAGCAAGAAGGACCTGTGTGTAAAGAATGGGCGCTTTGGTGGTGTGAGCCAGGACATCTCCGAGACTGCACTCGCTCAAGGGAATGAAAATCAGGAATGTACTGGGAGCGGCCGGCTGGCTCCTGGGCCCTGGCCCCTCACGGAGCTGACTGACCGCCCCTGCTCCTGCCAGACCACAGAGAAAAAGGTAGAGAGGCCAGGATTGAGTTCAGGTTCTGTTTTCTCTTCCATTGGACAGAGCAGGTTCTCAAGTAGGAACAGCTCAAACTTGAGCCCGATCAAACTGTTACCGCACGATGGCAGTATGGTCTCAGAACAGACGAGGAGCCCTGCTCCAAGCGTCCTTCTCCCGCCCTTCGAGTCTGAAAAAACGCCATGAACAAAGATATAGCAAAATGTGGCTGCCCGGTATTTTGTTCAGATTAATGAAACCTGTTCATACTTTTGCATTTAATGTTTGCTTTCCGTTAGATATCAAACTGAGATGCAAGCCATCCAAACTCATCGGGCATCTTCTCTTTTCCAGATTTCCCTTTGTACTTGACGAAGATTTCCCACATTTGCTCTTATTCTCTCACCCTTTTGGCTCCAGCAATTTTTCATGCTATCAAATTGTTTCATAGTGTCAAGGGGCACACCTCAGGAATTCATGCCAAAGGAAGGGAAAAAAAAATGATAGACCTAATGACTTGGTCAGTCTAGGCAACAGCCCACGTGGTGGTTATTATTCTATCGCATTTTCCAAATTCCCTGGGGTCTTCATATGTTAGCCCTTGTGCGTTGTGCTCGAGCAGCCACTTGGTGGAGCCCTAGGAGGAAGGACCAGAGACCTCACATGACTGAATGCAAGCAATCTCCTACACCAGTCCCCTACTTACAATCATACATTCTTCACTTCAGTCCAGTTCAGTCGCTCAGTCATGTCCAACTCTTTGCGACCCCATGAATCGCAGCACGCCAGGCCTCCCTGTCCATCACCAACTCCCGGAGTTCACTCAGACTCATATCCATCGAGTCAGTGATGCCATCCAGCCATCTCATCCTCTGTCCTTCTCCAACTGCCCCCAATCCCTCCCAGCATCAGTCTTTTCCAATGAGTCAACTCTTCGCATGAGGTGGCCAAAGTACTGGAGTTTCAGCTTCAGCATCATTCCCTCCAAAGAAATCCCAGGGCTGATCTCCTTCAGAATGGACTGGTTGGATCGCCTTGCAGTCCAACGGACTCTCAAGAGTCTTCTCCAACACCACAGTTCAAAAGCATCAATTCTTCGGCGCTCAGCTTTCTTCACAGTCCAACTCTCACATCCGTACGTGCCCACTGGAAAAACCATAGCCTTGACTAGATGGACCTTCGTTGGCAAAGTAAAGGCTCTGCTTTTGAATATGCTATCTAGGTTGGTCATAACTTTTCTTCCAAGGACTAAGCATCTTTTAATTTCATGGCTGCAGTCACCATCGGCAGTGATTTTGGAGTCCCCCAAAATAAAGTAGTTAAAAAAATCAATACAGTATGCTAACGCATAAATATGGAATTTAGAAAGATGGTAACGATAAGCCTGTATACAAGACAGCAAAAGAGACACAGATGTATAGAACAGTCTTTTGGACTCTGTGGGAGAGGGGGAGGGTGGGATGATTCGGGAGAACGGCATTGAAACCTGTATAATATCATATATGAAACGAATCGCCAGTCCAGGTTCCATGCATCATACTGGATGCTTCGAGCTGGTGCACTGGGATGACCCAGAGGGATGGTAAGAGGCAGGAAGAGGGAGGGGGGTTCAGGATGCGGAACGCGTGTATACCTGTGGGGGATTCACGTTCATGTATCGAGTTGGGTCACGGGACACTGTTGGATCTCCCCACTTTACCTTATCCTCTAACCTCCCTCTAAGTCTTCCCTCCCCTGTATACATATGGACACCGAGTAAGTACAACTACATACTGTCTTCGGTTGTGTTATAATATTACGTTAATAGGAGGTTACTTTTGTTACTTATTTTTTCTCATTATTAGATTTTTACGAGGTTCTTCATTATTGAAGAACGATGTAGTATTTTTTGTTCCAGTTACATGTTTTTTAATTAAAAAAAGTTACTTGTCAACCTTTGGTTTTAAAGGTATTTATGTCAAATACTATCGGAGTTTTTTCACTTTACAGTCCTTGTTTAGATTCATTTATACACGACCTTATCATACGTCTATTGATGTTTCCTGACGACTTTCTTTAGTTTACTTTGGATTTATCTGTCTATATAATATAAGGATACTATACTTTTGTGAATATATTCCCAAGATGTTCACGTAAAAGAGAATTGACTATCTTATTTGCGTTAAGAATATGCTAATGAAACATCGACTTTTGTTCTAATATTTTACATGTAATTTACTGTTTCCTCCATCTAGTTGGTTTTTATTAAAAATTTTCATGTTTCCATCTCCCGGAGTTAATGAGATAAAATTCTAAAGTTCGATGTCATGAGTTCTGTCAAACCATATCTGTTTTCTCGACTTTATGTCTAATTACTTTGTCTTCTCTCTCAGGTATTACTCTCTTTTGTGTATACAAGTTACTTATAAGCTGTTTACATATTTCCGTTAATTTAATTCTTTTCTATCATTGAAATTTTTTACTACGACTTTGTTGGGATATCGTTTAGTGATTTGTCGAAACACAGTGACAACTAACAAGGATCCGTAGTATGTTTTTCGTACTGGGTATTTTCATAACTGTCCCAGACAGGATTCTGAGAAGTTGTTTTCTCAGACTTTACGTCATGAACCTACGTTAGAGTTTTTGTTGTCTTACTAGAGACAAGCAGAGGTTCCGTTTGGTAAGTTATAGTGTCAATAGGTTCAGATACGGGTTTAGTCATTGCGACTTCTTTGACTTCAACTTGCCAAAATACTTCTGGATGTTCTGGAAAATCTTGATTGTGAGTTTTTTCTACAGGAAAAGTAATGTCCCCTGACCTTACGTTTTCATCCTTCAGTTCTTTGTGGACCTCATTGTCCATTTAAACCGGAACCTTACGCCTTACTTCGTCCCGTTTCTGATTATCTTAGAACGGTTCTTTTACGTGACCAGTATCGTTTGTGGGAGAAGGTTGTTGTGTTCTCTTCTGAGATGTGTACCTGTAGTGGTCTACCGGTTGTAGCTTTAGTCTGACTAATATAAGAAACGTCAGTTTCTACCTCTTCGAGATATGTCAGTTGTTTTTATTCTGGTCCTCGACTGACACCAAGTCTAGTACTTAAGGAATAATGGTTTAAGTCTGAGTTTGACTTCTTTCATCCCTTTTGGTGATCCGGTAAGTCCATACTGGATTTAGTTTAGGGAATACTAATATGTCACCTTCACTCTTTATCTAAATTCCCTGATCTAGACTATCTATCTCACGGTCTACTTGATACCTTACTCCAAGCACTGTGACATGTCCTCTGTCCCTAGTTCTGGTAGGGGTACCTTTTCTTTACGTTTTTTCGTTTTACCGACAGACCCCTCCGGAATCTTTATCGATACTTTTCTTCTCTCCGCTTTTCGTTTCCTCTTTTCCTTTATATATTTGTATAATTACGTCTCAAGGTTTCTTATCGTTCCTCTCTATTCTTTCGGAAGAAGTCACTAGTTACGTTTCTTTATCTCCTTTTGTTGTTTTACCCTTTCTGATCTCTAGAGAAGTTCTTTTAATCTCTATGGTTCCCTTGTAGAGTACGTTTCTACCCGAGCTATTTCCTGTCTTTACCATACCTGGATTGTCTTCGTCTTCTATAATTCTTCTCCACCGTTCTTATGTACCTTCTTGACATGTTTTTTCTAGAAGTACTGGGTCTATTAGCACTACCACACTAGTGATTAGATCTCGGTCTGTAGGACCTTACACTTCAGTTGACCCGGAATCTTAGTGATACTTGTTTTGATCACCTCCACTACCTTAAGGTCAACTCGATAAAGTTTAGGACTTTCTACTACGACACTTTCACCACGTGAGTTATACGGTCGTTTAAACCTTTTGAGTCGTCACCGGTGTCCTGACCTTCTCCAGTCAAAAGTAAAGTTAAGGTTTCTTGTCATTACGTTTTCTTACGAGTTTGATGACGTGTTAACGTGAGTAGAGTGTACGATCATTTCGTTACGAGTTTTAAGAGGTTCGGTCCGAAGTCGTTATACACTTAGTACTTGAAGGACTACAAGTTCGACCAAAATCTTTTCCATCTCCTTGGTCTCTAGTTTAACGGTTGTAGGCGACCTAGTACCTTTTTCGTTCTCTCAAGGTCTTTTTGTAGATAAAGACGAAATAACTGATACGGTTTCGGAAACTGACACACCTAGTGTTATTTGACACCTTTGAAGACTTTCTCTACCCTTATGGTCTGGTGGACTGGACGGAGAACTCTTTAGACATACGTCCAGTCCTTCGTTGTCAATCTTGACCTGTACCTTGTTGTCTGACCAAGGTTTATCCTTTTCCTCTTGTAGTTCCGACGTATAACGGTGGGACGAATAGATTGTATACGTCTCATGTAGTAGTCTTTACGACCCGACCTTCTGTGTGTTCGAACCTTAGTTCTAACGACCCTCTTTATAGTTATTGGAGTCTATACGTCTACTGTGGTGGAAATACCGTCTTTCTCTTCTCCTTGATTTTTCGGAGAACTACTTTCACTTTCTCCTCTCACTTTTTCAACCGAATTTCGAGTTGTAAGTCTTATGCTTCTAGTACCGTAGGCCAGGGTAGTGAAGTACCCTTTATCTACCCCGTTGTCACCTTTGTCACAGTCTGAAATAAACCCCCCCGAGGTTTTAGTGACGTCTACCACTAACGTCGGCACTTTAATTTTCTGCGAATGAGGAACCTTCTTTTCAATACTGGTTGGATCTATCGTATAAGTTTTCGTCTCTGTAATGAAACGGCTGATTCCAGGCGGATCAGTTCCAATACCAAAAAGGACACCAGTACATACCTACACTCTCAACCTGACACTTCTTCCGTCTCTCGACTTCTTAACTACGAAAACTTGATACCACAACCTCTTCTGAGAACTCTCAGGGAACCTGACGTTCCTCTAGGTTGGTCAAGTAAGACTTCCTCTAGTTGGGACCCTAAAGAAACCTTCCTTACTACGATTTCGACTTCGAGGTCATGAAACCGGTGGAGTACACTTCTCAACTGAGTAACCTTTTCTGAGACTACGACCCTCCCTAACCCCCGTCCTCCTCTTCCCCTGTTGCCTCCTACTCTACCGACCTACCGTAGTGCCTGAGCTACCTGCACTCAAACTCACTTGAGGCCCTCTACCACTACCTGTCCCTCCGGACCACACGACGCTAAGTACCCCAACGTTTCGCAGCCTGTGTTGACTCACTGACTTGACTTGACAGGATTCTACTGTCTCCTTATCTTACTCCTTTGGTGAAAGGGGAGGTGTTTTAGTAGCTTTCTAGTAAACTTTCGACTCGTTTAAGGTGTTTTATTGAAGACTTGTGACCGTCTCCTGTCGTCCGTGGTTGTTTACCTCAGGTTACAGAAGCTTTCCTCCACCCTGTTTTATATTTTCTATTTTTCTCTGTTTTCTCAATCTCTACCTCTGGAGAGGGCCCTTCCCTCAGAATTTTCTCCTCTTCAAAGGTTTGTGGTCCTTTGGGAGAGTGGCCACCCAGACAACCCTCAAAACCTTAGAGTCTGTCGTTGTTTTGGTCCTCCTTTTTATTTATTTGTTCATTTTGGGTGGCTAATGCACGGATTGTCGTTGAGGGTCGTCCCTTCATCGGGTCTTCGACCGTAGGTGGTGGTTGTTCGCCCCCGACTTACCCTTCCGTACGCGACGTAACGAATACCATTCCTGGTCGGGACTTACGAGACTCCTGTTGGACTCCTTCGATTACACTCTGTCGTTAGGTTTGACACCCTATCGGTCTCTCTCTCTCTCCTTTTTTCTCTCTCTCTCTCTTGATAGGGTGTTTTTCGGCATTGGATAGCGTGACGACCCGGGTGAGTGTCTTGTTTCCTGGCTCACTTATGGTCTCCTCTCGATCGTCCATGTCTGGTAGGGTAGTGGGTGGTCTCCGTCCCTCCGTTCGTCCGCTGTCGGTCTCGGTCTTTCCCCGTTGGAACCGGGGTCTCTGTCGTAGGAGATGGTTTGACTCTCGTCCGAGGGTCAACGATTGGTTCTGAAGGACCCTAAGACCTGTCAACTGTAGGTGACCCTACCAACGTCGGTCCCTAGTCGAGGGATCTCCTCTGTGTGTCGTGTGGATATCTCCCGTACGGGTGATGTGTGGTTCCTTTGGCTCACCGACCCTGCCCCCTCCGCATTCCTCCATAGGGTGGACCCCTCTCACACGAGCGGTTCGTGGACCAGCGGACTCGACGAGCCTGGACCCTTCCCGTGTTTTGTGTCTGGGTTGGTTCAGACACGGAAACACCTCATGGGTTCTTCACGTGCGTTGGGTCCCTGGTGAAATCTGTCAAGAGGACGTCTCGTTGGCCCTCGGACTCGTCACATCTGGTCCTTTCTTGTGTGCGACACACACCCACGTTTAGGTCACACCGGCTCTGTGACGCTCGTGAGGGGTGTGTACGGTCACTATAAACAAACGTCACGAGGAGGGAGGGGTGTCGTCCTGTCTTGTTCACTCGGATTTATTTACTGGTGGAAACGGGGTAAGACAGTCCCGACTTTAATCTGTGACTTCTCTTGACGTTTGTCTTCTTCGGTTTTATTTGTGTCTCTTGGCGAAACCTTCACTGTCCACGTTGTCTAATTTTACGACATCAATCGTGGTTGATGTAACCTTCCCCGGCTGTCTAGAACTCTTCATATTTGACCCTGTTCCTTGATAAAGTTTAATTTGATTATGGTTGACGGACGTTACCGAGGTCTCTGTAAGGATCTATATAAAATGATAATAGTAAAAATTTTGAAAAATTAAAATAAAAATTTAAGAGATAATGAGGAGATTAAAAGGAAAAATATTGGATGATAATGGAACGTTTTTTTTTTTTTTCCTGGAATTCAAATTTCGTTTGAAGTATACATAAAAAATATTGAAAACACTAAAACAAAACAAAGAAATTATAACATAAAAACTCTCAGATTGGTGATGGGATCTAAAATTATACACGAGAAACCATAAACGATAGTTAAAACATGGAAATTCTTAGGTTAGAAGTCATGACTAAAAATGAATCCTCACACTAATAACCGAACTATCGAGAGAGGGAAAAACTGAGAGGAAAAACTGAGAGGAAAAAGAGGGGGTCCAGTGGGGATAGAGAAGGGAAGAGGGAAGAGAAGAGATGGGTTGAGACCCTTAGAGACACACACAAGACCCGACACCTCTTGTGAATCCTTTGACTAACGGTGGATCTAGACAGAGAGAGGAAAACTAAGATGGAAAAGAGGAGGACCAGTGGATATAGAGGAATGAGAGAGAAGAGAAGAGACACCTTGAGGCACTTAGAGAGACTCCCAAGGTCTGACCTCTCGTGTCTCCTCTAACTAACGACCGATCTTACGAGAGAGGGGAAAACTGAGGGGGAGAAGAGGAGGACCAGTGGAGATAGAGGGAGGAGGGAAAAGAGAAGAGGTACATTGAGACACTTGGAGAGACCCACAGGGAGTGACACCTCTTAGAAAAGTGGTAATTACGTCTACAAAAGAGAAACCACGACATACCTACCTCTTCAGAACTCCGATGACATTCTTCTTCAGACTTTTAGTCTCCGTCCTCCAAATTCTGGTTTGGGTCTCTTAGGGTTTGTCCTATTTGGGTTTCGTTTTGTGGGGTTCTGTTTATCATTACTTTAATTACTTCTAGTTTGTGTTTCTTGTTATAATTTTCGTCGTTCCCTTTTTGTTGTTTATTGTGTGTTCCCCTAAGGGTATTCCTATTGTCGACTAGAAAGTTGTCTTTGAGAAGTCCGGTCCTCCCTTACTGTCCTTTATGAATTTCACTATTTTGTCTTTTTGGATGACAGGGGTCGTTCCTAGAGTAAGTCTATACTTCCTATTTAGTTTTCGAAATCTCTGTTCGTTTTCGACTCTCTTAAGTCGTGGTGGTTTGGTCGAGAGGTTGTTTACGATTTCCTAGAAGAGATCTGCTCTTTGTGTCTTTTTCGTAAATTTGAGCTTGGGTTTTGTTGTTTCATTTACCGTTGCCCTAGTACAAATAGTTATTAATGGAACTTACATTTACTCAACTTACGGGGTTTGTTTTCTGATTCTGACCGACTTACCTATGTTTTTATTCTGGGGATGTATACAATAGATGTTCTCTGGGTGGAGTTTTGTCCCCTGTGTATGTCTGACTTTCCCTTACCGACCTTTTTCTATAAGGTATGTTTATCTCTGGTTTTCTTTCGCCCTCATCGTTATGAGTCTAGTCTATTTTATCTGAAATTTTGTTTCCGACACTTTTCTCTGTTTCTTCCTGTGATGTATTACTAGTTTCCTAGTTAGGTTCTTCTTCTATATTGTTACTACTTATATATACGTGGGTTGTATCCTCGTGACGTTATACATTCCATTTACGATTGTTCATACTTTCCCCTTTAATTGTTTTTGTGTTATTATCACCCTCTGAAATTGTGGGGTGAGTGTAGATACCTATCTCGTTGATTTTTCTTTTAATTGTTCCTTTGTGTTTGAAATTTGTTATGTGACCTGTTCAATCTGGATGAACTATAGATAGTCTGTAAAGTGAGGTTTTGTTACTTAAAGTGGAAAAAGAGTTCACGTGTGCCTTGGAAGAGGTCCTATCTAGTGTAGGACCCGGTATTTAGATCGGAACCATTTAAGTTTTTTTAACTTTAGCAAACTTCGTAGAAAAGACTTGTGTTACGTCATTCTAATCTACAGTTAATACCCCCCCCTTTGATAATTTTTAAGGTTGTATACCTCCGATTTGTTGTGCGAAGACTTTTTAGTTTTTTAGTGTCTGTTTTAGTTTTTTCTTTAGTTTTATACGTATCTTTACTTACTTTTACTTTTCTGTTGTTGGGTTTTGGATACCCTACGGCATTTTCGTGACGATTCCCCTTCCAAGTATCGTTACGTCCAAATGGAGTTCTTTGTTCTTTTTTTCAATTTATTTATTGGATTGACGTGAGGATTTCGTTGATCTTTTCGTTCTTTACTTCTTGGGGTCCTAATCATCTTCCTTTCTTTAGGATTTTTAAGCCGGTCTTTATTTACGTTTTCTTTGTTTTCTCTGGTTTCGTTTTTAAATGTTTCGATTTTCGACCAAGAAAGTCTTCTATTTATTTTAACTGTTTGGTAATCGGTCTGAGTAGTTCTTTGTTTCCCTCTTTTTAGTTTAGTTGTTTTAATCTTTACTTTTACTTCTTTAATGTTGTCTGTTGTGTTTATGTTTACTAGTATTCTCTGATGATAGTCGTTGATATACGGTTATTTTACCTGTTGAACCTTCTTTACCTGTTTAAGAATCTTTTCATATTGAAAGGTTTTGACTTGGTCCTTCTTTATCTTTTAGAATTGCCTAGGTAGTGTTCACACCTTTAACCTTGACATTAGTCTTTAGAAGGTTGTTTGTTTTCGGGTCCTGGTCTACCGGAGTGTCGACTTAAGATGGTTTTTAAATCTCTTCTCGATTGTGGATAGGATGAATTTGAGAAAGTCTTTAGAAGTCTCCTTCCCATTGAAGGTTTGAGTAAGATACTCCGGTGGTAGTGGGATTATGATTTTGGTCTGTTTCTACGGTGTTTTTTTCTTTTGATGTCCGGTTATAGTGACTACTTGTATCTACGTTTTTAGGGATTGTTTTAAGATCATTTGTCTTAGGCTGTTGTATAATCTTTCTAGTATGTAGTGCTGGTTCACTCGAAATAGGGTCCTTACGTTCCTAAGAAGTCCTAGACGTTTAGTTAGTTACATTGTGTGGTGTAATTGTTTAACTTTTTATTTTTTGTATACTAATAGAGTTATCTATGTCTCTTTCGGAAACTGTTTTAAGTTGTAGGCAAATACTATTTTTGGGAAGTCTTTCGTCCTTATCTTCCTTGTATGGAGTTGTATTATTTTCGATATATACTGTTTGGGTGTCGTTTGTAATAGGAGTTACCACTTTTTACTTTCGTAAACGGGACTTCGGTCCTTGTTCTGTTCCCACGGGTGAGAGTGGTGATGATAACTTGTATGAAAACCTTCAAAACCGGTGTCGTTAGTCTCGTCTTTTTCTTTATTTTACTTAGGTTTAACTTTTTTTTTCTTCATTTTGAGAGTGACAAACGTCTACTGTACTAGGAGATGTATCTTTTGAGATCTCTGAGGTGGTCTTTTAATGATCTCACTTAGTTACTTATATCATTTCAACGTCCTATATTTTAATTGTGTCTCTTTAGGGAATGTAAGAAGATGTCATTGTTACATATTGTTACATACCCACCACGTCCACCCTCTTTTGTCTTTCTCTTTAATTCCTTTGTTAAGGTAAGTGGTAACGTTTCTTTGCTTATTTTATGAATTCTTATATAGATGGATTTCTTTGGTTTCTGGATATATATCTTTTGATATTTTGTGACCACTTTCTTTAGTTTCTCCTGTGATTATCTACCTCTTTATATGGTACAAGTACCTAGTTTTCTAAGTTATATCACTTTTACTCATATAATGGGTTTCATTAGATATCTAAGTTACGTTAGGGATAGTTCGATGGTTGCCATAAAAAGTGTCTCGATCTTGTTTATTAGAGTGTTAAACATACCTTTATGTTTTTTTTTGGAGCATATCGGTTTCGTTAGAACTCTTTCTTCTTGTCTTGACCACCTTAGTTGGACGGACTGAAGTCCGAGATGATGTTTCGGTGTCAGTAGTTCTGTCATATACCATGACCGTGTTTCTGTTTTTATATCTAGTTACCTTGTTTTATCTTTCGGGTTTCTATTTAGGTGTGTGGATACCTGTGGAATAGAAACTGTTTCTTCCGTTCTTATATGTTACCCAATTTTTGTTAGTGAAATTGTTCACTACGACCCTTTTGACCAGTTGGTGAACATTTTCTTACTTTGATCTTATGAAAGATTGTGGTATGTGTTTTTATTTGAGTTTTACCTAATTTCTGGATTTACATTCTGGTCTTTGATATTTTGAGGATCTCCTCTTGTATCCGTTTTGTGAGAGGCTATATTTAGTGTCATCCTAGGAGATTCTGGGTGGAGAGTCTTATGACCTTTATTTTCGTTTTTATTTGTTTACCCTGGATTAATTTTAATTTTCGAAGACGTGTTGTTTCCTTTGATATTCGTTCCACTTTTCTGTCGGAAGACTTACCCTTTTTTATTATCGTTTACTTCGTTGACTGTTTGTTGATTAGAGTTTTTATATGTTCGTTGAGGACGTCGAGTTAAGGTCTTTTTATTTGCTGGGTTAGTTTTTTATCCGGTTTCTTGATTTATCTGTAAAGAGGTTTCTTCTGTATGTCTACCGATTGTTTGTGTACTTTTCTACGAGTTGTAGCGAGTAATAGTCTCTTTACGTTTAGTTTTGGTGTTACTCCGTGGTAAAGTGTGGTCAGTCTTACCGACACTAGGTTTTCAGACGTTCGTTATTTACGACCTCTCCCACACCTCTTTTCCCTTGGGAGAATGTGACAACCACCCTTACGTTTGATCATATCGGTGATACCTCTTGTCATACCTCTAAGGAATTTTTTGACCTTTATCTTGACGGTATGTTGGGTCGTTAGCGTGACAACCTGTATGTGTGGCTCCTTTGGTCTTAACTTTCTCTGTGTACATGAGGTTACAAGTATCGTCATGACAAAGATTATCGGTCCTGTACCTTCGTTGGATCTACAGGTAGTCGTCTACTTACCTATTCTGTCGTCACCATGTATATGTGTTACCTCATAATCAGTTGGTAATTTTCCTTATGTAAACTTAGTCAAGATTACTCCAGCTACTTTGACCTCGGATAATATGTCTCACTTCATTCGGTTTTCTTTTTGTGGTTATGATATGATTGTGTATATATACCTTAAATCTTTTTACCATTACTATTGGGACATACACTCTGTCGTTTTCTCTGTGTCTACATATCTTGTCAGAAAACCTGAGACACCCTCTCCCACTCTCACCCTACTAAACCCTCTTACCGTAACTTTGAATATATAATAGTATGCACTTTACTTAGTGGTCAGGTCCAAGCTACGTACTATGTCATACGAACCCCGACCACGTTACCCTACTGGGTCTCCTTACCCTACCCCTCCCTCCACCCTCCCCCCAAGTCCTACCCCTTGTGCACATGTGGACACCGTCTAAGTACAGCTACATATCGTTTTAATTATGATGTAACATTTCATTAATCGAAGGTTAATTTTCAGTCTGTACTGACTCACTGACTTGACTTGACTTTAAAATTTTAATTTTTTTTTCTTATTTTATGAATCCTTATTTAGTTGGATTTCTTTGTTTTCTGGGTATGTATCTTTGATATTTTGTAACTACTTTCTTTAGTTTCTCCTGTGTTTGTCTACCTCTTTCTATGGTACGAGTGCCTAACCTTCTTAGTTATATCACTTTTACTCAAATGAAGGGTTTCATTAGATATTCAAGTTACGTTAGAGATAGTTCAATGGTTACCATAAAAAGTCTCTTGGCCTTGTTTACTAAAGTGTTAAACATACCTTTATGTTTTTTTTTGTTTTTTGGATACAAGGACACAAGGACCTCTTAAACATACCATACAGAACGAGACCTTGAACAACCGAACATTACGTCCGAAAACCTACTAGAGAATATCTAATTAAAAGGGACTTTAGTCCTCAAGAGACCACAAGAGTCCAAAACTCGAATTCGGAGGACGGAGACCGAAAGTCAGAATAAGAATGTCATCGGAGTTCTGAAGAGGTAGGTATGTCGTGGTTACTATTTTGTAGATCCAATTACCACTTTTCAAAGAGGTGTGACTCCCTGTGAGTCTCTCCAAGTGTCTCAATGTACCTCTCCTCTTCTCCCTCCTCCCTCTCTCTCCACTGGCTCTCCTCTTCTCCTCCTTAGTTTTGCCCTCTCTCGTTAGATCAGTCATTAGTTAAGGGATAAACGAGAGGTATCAGACCTTGTGAGTCTCTCCAAGTGTCTCAAGGTGTCTCTTCTCTTCTCCCTCCTTCTTATATCTCCACAGGTCCCCCTCTCTTCCCCCTCTCTTCCCCCTCGGTTTTCCTCTCTCTGGTCAGAACGGTTACTAGTCAAGGGATTCACAAGAGGTGTCGGACCTTGTGGGTTTCTGTCAGTGTCTCTATTCATCTCTTCCCCCTCCCTTCTCTATCTCCACTGGACCCCTTCTTTTTTTCTCTCAGTTTTTCCCTCTCTTGTTAGTTCGGTCATTAGTGTGAGGATTCAATTTTACCCATGACTTCTAACCTAAGAATTTCCATGTTTTAACTATTGTTTACGGTTTTTCGTTTCTAATTTTTAGATCTTATCTCTAATCTGAGATTTTTTATATAATTTTTTTTTTGTTCTGTTTTAACATTCTCAATATTTATATATATACATATATATATATATATATATGTATTAAAGGAAATTTTCATCCCAACAAAAAAAAAAAACGTTCCATTACACTTCAGTTCACCCGGAATCTTTCGTAGTGATACTGGTTTCGATCACCTCCACTACCTTAAGGTCAACTCGCGAAAGTTTAGGACTTTCTACTACGACACTTTCACGACGTGAGTTATACGGTCGTTCAAACCTTTTGAGTCGTCACCGGTGTCCTGACCTTCTCCAGTCAAAAATAAGGTTAGGGTTTCTTTCCGTTACGGTTTCTTACGGGTTTGATGACGTGTTAACATGAGTAGAGTGTACGATCATTTCATTACGAGTTTTAAGAGGTTCGGTCCGAAGTCGTTATACACTTGACACTTGAAGGACTACAAGTTCGACCAAAATCTTTTCCGTCTCCTTGGTCTCTAGTTTAACGGTTGTAGACGACCTAGTACCTTTTTCGTTCTCTCAAGGTCTTTTTGTAGATAAAGACGAAATAATTGATACGGTTTCGGAAACTGACACACCTAGTGTTATTTGACACCTTTGAAGACTTTCTCTACCCTTATGGTCTGGTGGACTGGACGGAGAACTCTTTGGACATACGTCCAGTCCTTCGTTGTCAATCTTGACCTGTACCTTGTTGTCTGACCAAGGTTTATCCTTTTCCTCATGCAGTTCCGACATATAACAGTGGGACGAATAAATTGAAGATACGTATCCTGTAGTACTCTTTACGACCCGACCTTCTTCGTGTTCGACCTTAGTTCTAACGACCCTCTTTATAGTTATTGGAGTACCTTTATCACAGTCTGAAATAAAAGACCCCGAGGTTTTTAGTGACGTCTACCACTAACGTCGGTACTTTAATTTTCTGCGAATGAGGAACCTTCTTTTCAATACTGGTTGGATCTACCGTATAAGTTTTCGTCTCTGTAATGAAACGACTGATTCCAGGTGGATCAGTTCCGATACCAAAAAGGTCACCAGTACATACCTACACTCTCAACCTGACACTTCTTCCGACTCTCGGCTTCTTAACTACGAAAACTTGACACCACAACCTCTTCTGAGAACTCTCAGGGAACCTGACGTTCCTCTAGGTTGGTCAGGTAAGACCTCCTCTAGTCGGAACCGTAAAGAAAACTTCCTTACTACGACTGAGACTTTAATGTCATGAAACCGGTGGAGTACACTTCACAACTGAGTAACCTTTTCTGAAACTACGACCCTCCCTAACTCCCGTCCTCCTCTTCCCCTGCTGTCTCCCACTCTACCGACCTACCGTAGTGACTGAGTTACCTGCACTCAGACTTACTTGAGGCCCTCAACCACTACCTGTCCCTCCGGACCGCACGACGTTAAGTACCCCAACGTTTCTCCGCTTGTGCTGACTCGCTGACTTGACTTGACTTGACTTATCATCCAAAATTTTTACTTTTAAATTCTTCATTTTTTCTTGAATTTTTAAATTTTTACTATTATCATTTTATATAGATCCTTAAAGAGACCTCGAGAACTCCTGTCACACCCCAGTCAAGTCAAAGTCTATCAAGGAACAAGGTCGAATATGAAGAAGAGTTCCAGATATCCAGGAAAGGGCACATCAGGTACGATTAATTTCACAAAATTAGACAACATGGTCAGTGAAGGTATCACTATGTAGAAGAAACAAATAAAACCGAAGGATAAACGTTCAGAGAAGTCATAGATTTAAGGTGGGAATGTGTTCCCCCGCTTCCAGTAGTGAATAAATCCGATTGAACAAGTTAACACGACTCCCCTCCTTCCTTGTGACGTGAGTTTATAGTGACCGTACACACCCCTCATGAGCGTCACAGAACCGGTGTGACCCAAACGGGGACGAGTGCCGCACACACGAAAGGGCCAGATTTGACGAGTCCAAGGTCCAACGAGACGACCTTGACAGATTTCACCCGGGAACCAACGTACGTAAAGGGTCCAGATTCGGTGAGTCCAAGTCCAAGAGTCCATGAGGTGTTTCCGTGTTTGAACCAACCGGGACACAAAACACGAGAAGGGTCCAGACTCGTCAAGTCCGTTGGTCCACGAAACACTGGTGTGAGAGGGGTCCACCCCACTACGCAGAATAGTGGAAGGACCAGGGTCGGTGAGCCAAAGAGTCCACGTGTCACCCTCGCGACAGAGTCCACACGACACACAGAGGAGACCCCTCGACTAGAATCAGACGTTGGGAGGACCTCAAACAGTTGGTAGGTCCTAGGGTCCTTCTGAATCAATCATTGACCCTCGGACGAGTGTCAAACCATCTCCTACGGCAGAGACTCCGACTCCAACGGGGAACGGAAAGACGAGACCGACAGTGGGCGGACAGAAGGACGGAGGTCGTCCGTTATCCGGTCAGGTGACGTTCGATCAAGAGGAGACCATAAACGACTCAGGAAACAAGACACTCACCCGAACCGTCACGGAATCCAAGCTCGAAAAGTGTCCTTTCAAGAGAGAGAGGGAGAAAAGAGAGAGAGAGAGAGAGAGAGAGAGAGAGAGAGAGAGAGAGACCGGTAGGGTGTCAAACCCAACGATCGAGTACAATCGAGGGAGTCCAACAGGAGTCCCGTAAGACCGGGTCAGGAATGGGATTTGTTACGTCGGGCGCGAAGGAGCAAGTCGGGGTCGAACGACCACCACCTACACTTGCAGACCCGATGAAGAGTCGACCCTCAACGTCAATCCGTGTATTAGACACCGAAAATAAGTAAATGAAAAAGGAGGCCAATACAACGGGAGACTCTAAGGTTTTGAGGGGTGGTCACTCTCCCAAAGGACCACAAACCTTTGAAGAGGAGAAAATGTTGAGGGAGGGACCCTGCCAAGAGGTAGGGATTGAGGAAACAGAGAGAAAAACAGAAAATATAAAACAGGATGTAGGAAACTTTCTGTTGCCCGACGGAAAGACCCACGGACAACAGAAGGTCGTCACAAGTCTTCAATAAAACACCATAAACGAGTCGTAAGTTTACTAGAAAACTACTTAAACACTCCCGCTTTCACCAGAGTGGTAGGATAGGGAGACGGTAGAATCCTGGTGGGGGTGGGGATGGTCTGAGTTTTATATTCCTGTTAAGAGAAGTAACATTAACCTTCATTTTATTACCGACACAAAAACAACTACAACAACAACAACAACAAACAAAAACGTAAAACCTTGGTCTATTTTACTAAATTTTAAATGTATCTTAAAGTTCCAGTCCTTCTTAGTTCTATTAGAACTTGTTTTTTCCTACTATATATGAGAGTCTTCAGTATCAAAAGATATTTCCGTATTGTCAATTTCGTAATGTCGTGAGAATTACACCATTTTTATGGTTTTATTTGATACCTCGTTTTTTTTTCTCTTTAGTTCTTCGTTTCAAAAGATAACGATGGATTGTTTAGTAGAGTTTGATTCGTCTTATTTTGTATGGATAAATCATAGAGTACCGAGACCTCCAGTCTTCAGGTCTACCCGAGTTGAGTAAAGAGTCGAGTCAGGATGTTCCGTCTTTAATTATGACTCTAAAGTAGACTTCCATGTCCCTTATTAAACAAAGGTTCGAGTAAGTCCAACAATCGGTTTAGGTCAAGGAAGTTCACGTCTAGATTTAAGGGATAAAGGAATGACCGACAGTCGACTCTCGACAGGGGAGGTAGAGTTCCGAAGGACGTATGGTGGAACGTACCAGGGAAGATAGTAAATTGGTCCTTGTCACACAACTCATGATAACTATAAAGTTTAGAGACCGAAAGAGAGAACAGTATTTATCCTCTTTTACACTACGTAAATTCTCGAACACTAATTTAGTCCGGGTACAGGTGGGTCTACTAGAGGAATAGACATGTGATAAACCAGGTAACACGGTATATTATGTTGTACTAATACTCTTCCGAAATAGTAGTATAAGTGTTTAAGGGTAGTAATAACACATCGTAGACCCTCTCGGTAAAGTCTTAAAACAGACAGTGTGTATAAGTGTAGTTACACCAGAGTACTAAAAGATGTTTACACCGTGACGTTTCGTCATTCTTTGAGTAAAACAAAAGTTATTCACTGAATTGGTCAACCTATAGATATATCTTTTTTTTACTTTGAAAGTGTACACTTTTGTTAAAGTCGACCTAATATCTAGATTTATACCTTTAATTTTATTAATTCGTAGATTTTTTATTGTCCTTTACAGGAGTAAAGGAAATCTTTTCGTTGCTAAAGAATTTATCCTATAATTTTGTGATTTGTATTTTTCCAATTATTTAATGTGAAGTAATTTTAAATTCTTGAAGACAAATAGGTTTCTACTGTAATTTTGACTCTTTCATTCGGTATCTCAACCTCCTCTACAACCGTTATTTACATAGTCTACTTCCCGAGGATAGGTCTTATATAAAAATAATTCGTAAGATATATAGTGACTCTTTTTCCGTCTGTTGAATTCAAAACTTTATCCGTTTCCTACACCCTTTCGGAGAATGGTTTCTATTATGTGTTCACCTAGTTTTATAAAAAAATTTTAAGAGTTGAGGTAAACGATAGTCTCTTTATGTTTAATTTTTGTGTCATACAATAGTGTTGTAGGGTTGGTTTTACTGGTTATATCCCCTTTTTTTCCTGACGAGACTATCTAACGTAATTATCACAGTTAAGAAGTAGAGAGTGACATTGTTACTAGAACGGTACCCTGAAAAATTAAAGAGGACAATTTAAACAGAGATGAGAATAGAAACCGAAATTGGAATACTGAACGGTTATCTTATTTAGTCTTCATTTACACGTTGTAAAAGTTTGGATTGAGAATCCCGGATTCACAAAGACAATCGGATGTACGTAAAAACAGCAGAGATAATCGAGTCAACCATTTCTTATGCGGACGTTACGTCCTCTGGGGCCAACCTAAGGACCCAACCCTTCTAGGTGACCTCTTCCCTATCCGATGGGGGAGGTCACAAGAACCCGAAGGGAACACTGAGTCGACCATTTCTTAGGAGGACGTTACGACCTCTGGGGCCAAGTTAGGGACCCAACCCTTCTGAGGGACCTCTTCCCTTTCCGATGGGTGAGGTCATAAGACCGGACCTCTTAAAGTACCTGACATATCAGGTACCCCAACGTTTCTCAACCTGTCCTGACTCGCTGAAAGTGAAAGTGAAAGACTCGTCACAAAGTGGTCATATTAACGACGAGTGGGTGAGAGACCAAACACAGGGACTTATTTGTGTGTATCTTCTCTGGTGGCATTTCTTATTTAAGGTCAGTCTTAGTGACAAATCTCCTCTCGGTGGGTTCTCTTGGATTGTATAGTCAACTTGGACCCTAGTGGACGTCTACATAGTCATTTTCGTTATTATTTAACAAGAATAGAAATCGGTGATTCAAACATTATCAAACGAAACGTCGTTATCGTTTACAATCACTTCTCCACGTCATTGATCTTAAGGGTATACGACTATCACCCTCATTTTTAACCATGTAAGTGAATCCACTTGGCCGTTTATAGAGTGTTTCGATTGGTGCACAAACGGCAAGTTGGGTCTCTCAGGTCAGGTCTTTACGTTTATATATGTGTGATGTTCTGTACGTAAACTCCCTAATGTTGTCATGATGAGTTTGACGTTTTTTATATTTTGTTATATTACGTACTATATATGTCCAAGTGAGTGTATAATTTTATAATATTTCTTTACTTTACCTATTTTTATCGTTATAAGTTACTATACCTACTTGAAATTTTAATATGAAACTCCATTTCTTTTACCAGTGGTTTCCCATATATGACATATTAAGTTGAGTATAATTTCAAATTTTAAACCGTTTTAATTGTATCCTAATATTTTAACACCAATAGAAAACCTTCCCATTACCGTCCCACCGTTCTCCACTTATTTCTCCGAAGATATCACGACCAATACAAGATATTGAACTGGACCGACTACCAATGTACCTTCACAAATAAAGTATGTTTAGATATTTCATGACGTGAATCCTAAACACATGAACATGAATAGACACAAATACTGGGAAGGGGTCAGAAGGAGTATGGTTTGAGTATGATCTGATATTACTAAAAATATGGTTCAAGAAACGAATTCCCAGGACACATAGAGTTTTATCATCGTCACACCCTTGATGTCTTCAACATTCAAATAATCAACACTAGTAAAACAAGATAGTGTGTTACCTTCCCGAAAGGTTTGAACCTTCTACAGGTCACACTTATTAAAGGAAGACAGATCAAGGGAAACAATAGGGAAAAGAGTTATGGGTAAGGGAAGACACGTTGGGGAAGAAATTTCAAAGTCGTTGCCAGGGAACGACGAGAAGGAAACCCTTTAAGGTAGATAGAAGTGTTCTTCTCTCAAGAGAAAGGGAATTAGTGAAGGACGAAAATACAGTTGACCTCGCAGATCTCGAAGTCCATTTACAATTGTCTCTGAGAGTACTCGTGTCTGTTTTAAGGGAAACCTTCTCAGGATACGTCTGGGATTCCGGGAGTTTCTCACTTTCTCCCATTGGAGTAGAGTCAAGTCAGATGGTCACTTTAGGTGTCGCCTACGGAGTGATCGAAAGGATTATCCCCATATTTGGAAGGGCACACCTGTAAATAAAAAAGAACCTCAATTTTACTGTTCGGTTATAATTTACTTGTCCTTAGGAAGGGAACGATTTCGTTCGGGAAGTAATAAAATAAAATAAAAAAAGACTCCTAAGGGACTCACGATATAAATGTCCTCGGTATTGTGGTTTAAGAGAAATGTAACTTCTCTGAGTCACGCTCGAGTCAAATGTATGAAAAAAGTAAAGTTAAAGGGAGACCTCTTCCTTTACCGTTGGATGATACCATAGAAAGGGACCCTTTAGGGTACCTGTCTCGCCGGACTACCCGATTCTCAGTCTGTACTGAATGGATGATTTGTTGTTGTTAAAGGGAGTGAGTATCTCTGTGTCCCTACACTCCTGTTCCTAAGATCGAAGGTCAAGTTATACAGAAAGGGACAAAGATTTGCCTCTTAAGTACAAAAAGAAGTTAAAATGACTTTTGTGTTGTCTATCAGATATTTAAAAGGAAACCAAATGAGATCATTTAGAAAAAGGTAGAGTTATCTTTCTTGACGGTCTGACTGGAGTCACGGACAAAAGTTAAATCCGAGGGGAGAGATAAAGATCATGTGTAAAGTCCAAAATGAGTTTACTTTGAAAAGAAATAAAAGAATCCATACCACAATAACGACCACAATATAAGAGGACAAGCAAAGTTACCAATATACTCTTTAGGTTCACAGTTCATCCCTGACGTACGATTTAGCGAAATGAACACAGAGAAACGCTGGGATACCTGACATCGGACGATCCAAGGAGACAGGTACCCTAAGGGGTCTGTACTCCTTACCCCACCAAATTTCTTCATCAAGAAATTGATGAACCTCACCAAATTTCTTCATCAAGACTTTAAAGTTACATGTATACTCTTGACTCTTAGATCAAATTTACGTATAACACCCCACCCCGGTTTCTAATATGTAAAGATTGTTCGAAGTCTACTACGGTCATGACTACCCGGAACATGGTGTTTAACTCATGGTACATAAACCTTTGACATTTCTGTTTGACGAACCAATTTTAAAGTAGAGGAGGTACATTAAATCGATACAATTTTCTCTTAAAAGGTGTCCGTTAAATGACTAGAACATCCTAAAATAAGTCACTAAATACTTGGTCCGTCGTAAAGTTAGATCGTCTGTCTTTTTTCGAGACTCCTCGATATGGTCCGAACTTTAAGAATATCTGGTCGTACTGGTCCTTGTTCCTTGAATTGGGACCCGTAAACGACTAACCAATTTTATTCCAGTGAAAGGAATGTCCTCCTTTTCCCTTCAGAATCTCGGTCCAATCCATTGAACACGACTCGTCCCTTCGTGACTGACCACCTGGACCCTGAAGGAAAGAGACCTTCTCGGTTCGGTTTCTTTGTACCAGTTCAGAACCAAACGACTGTACCATGTATCGTACTCTCAGATAGAGCTTGGATCGGGTCAAATTATCGATATACTGAACCCGTTCGATATAGGAATAGAAATTTTACTCCTAACATTACCACGGATAGTAACCCTCGTATTTATGACTTCCTCTATTATGTACATTTTATGAATCCTTTGATAGATTTACATCGTTCTCATGTTATTTAATGTACAGAGACTCCATTAGACTGAAAGTATACATGACACGAATCAGCGAGTCAGTACAGGTTGAGAAACGCTCGGGTACCTGACATCGGGCGGTCCGAGGAGATAGGTACCCCTAAGAGGTCCGTTCTTATGACCTCACCCAACGGTACGGGAGGAGGTCCCCTTAGAAGGGTTGGGTCCCTAGTTTAGGTCCAGAGGTTGTAACGTCTACCTAATAAATGGTAGACTCGGTGTTCCCTTCGGGTTCTTATGGTCTCATTCATCGGATAAGAAAGAGGTTCCCTAAAAGGGTTGGGTCCTTAGTTTGGTCCCAGAGGACGTAACGTTCGTTTAAGAAATAGTGGACCCGATGGTCCCTTCGGGACCGAAGGTATATTTTACATTATTAACATCTTTAGTAGTATTATTTCAGAGTCTTGGGAAAGATCATCAACTTAATAAGACTAGTGAATCTTCTTTAACAAAATTAGTCTCTTTCTTTTTTTCAATAAATTTTTTTATACAGGGTCCGTTTACTGTTCCTACTCACTGTTGATCGTCACTTTCCGTGTATATTCTACGATCTACGTATACTTATATGTATATAAATCGGAAGTAAATTTGGAATATTATTGGGACTTTCCGTCTAAAAGTAATATAACAATACGTAATATGACAAAGATTATACATCAATTCCTTTGACTCCAAGTTTTTTGATTTCTTTAAACTGGTTTCAGTGTACTAATCGTTTGTCGTTTTGGTCCTAAATTTATATAAACGTTTAAATATAAAGTAATAGTGGGAACTTTTTAATTGACCGAAAGACTTTCTTCAAGGTTTATCTTTCACTTAAGAGACAGGTACTTAGAGATTTATTAATTCTCTAAGTGTTAGTACGGAAGTCGAAGTTTACAAAGTGATTGGAAAAACACTTGATGTTATGAAGGTGTCGACGATCGGATCGAGGTGATTTCCGTATGTACCAGTCGTAAAAGTAAAACTTACGACATCCCCGTGAAACATTGAGTCGATATTAGTTAGATACAACCCGACTCCAAACAGTAATTTCCAGTACTGAGTTCTCGCTGAAATTTTATTTTTTAGGAAAATCGGTTCATTTCATCTTCGTTCCGTGTACTTGTCTCCGACTAAGACGTGGACTAACATTAAGTGTCGGTCCACAGTCTAAATTCATAAACGAAATACGAAAGGTCTTCTGTCGACGATACATAAAAGTTGACTTTTTTTTTTTTTTCGTTTGACGTCCTCTTTTATTAATGTTCAGGTCTCTCGAGTCGGTTACGGGAATAGGTTTTTACGAGACTTGTAAGTGAAGGTAAAAGTTTTCCAACTAGTACGATTTTAAAGTAGTGGTGTTTGTGACGTCTATAGTTACTTTCTTTTACTTATAGTCTTGTGTCCAGGTTTTATTCGCTTTATTTATAAGACTAGGATTTTAACTTCTATTGTTAAACTGACAATAAACTTCATAAATTATTGAGGTCTTCACAGATTCTTATCTGTTTAATATTCATACTTATAGAAACTGTACTTCGAGACCTTTTTTTAAGATTTTAACGTTGTTTTGGATCTTCCCGTTAGGACGACGGTAGATTATTTCGGTCAACATAACAGTCCATGTTCTCCGAGTTCGTTTAGTAGGTACATATGAACATTTTCTCGAGAGGTTTTGTCTTTGGGAACTAAACATAGTAAACGGTCAAAGACCCCACTTTTTATGTGGTTGGGTTTGACTATAGTGATCCTTACACTGTGGTGACTTACGTCTCAACCTATATACACATGTTGACTGAGACAATTCGACTCCAATCAATCGATGTCGTGTGACTCCCGAGTTTAGTTATTAGATTAGAAGGTGGTATCCTTTCATCTCATTATTTTCGTTTCAATTGGATTTATTTTGGTCTTCCTTTATTATTTCTAATCTCTCGTTTATTTACTCTCTTATCATTTCATTATCTCTTTTTAGCTATTTTGGTTTCTAACTAAGGAACTTTTGTAGTTGTTTTAACTTATTGGAAACGGATCTGTTTGGTACCTTTTTTCCCTCTTCTACATAAAATGTTTTAATTTTTATAATATTATTTTACAATACGTACTGACAAACTGTTTTTTAATTCATTGGGTCATTTACGTGTTTAAGGACTTTCTGTCTATGATGACTGAGTTTTTCCTTATCTTTTAGACTAGTCTAGAATTTTTCTTCTCTCTAAGTTAGTCATTCAAAATTTTTTAGAGGTATTCTCACTTTTCAAGTCATTGGTCTACCGAAGTAACTTCTTAAGGTTTGTAAATTTCCTCTTATTTGTGGTTAGGAAGTGTTTGAGAATATTTTTCTGTTTTCCTTTTCTGGGAAAGTTTGAGTAATATACTCCGAATACAATAGGAATGTAAGTTAATTTTGTTTTTATCATCCTTTTTTTGTGATGTGTATTTTTAAGAGTTATGTTCGTTTTGATTAGGAGGTTGTGTACTTTTCCTAAGATTTCATACTTATTCACCCTAAATAATCTCCTAACTGGTCACCGAAGTTGTAATTACAGTTATATTATATTGTATAATATTATTAATTCCCGTTTTGAGTGTAGTAGTAGAGTTATCGATGTATTTTTCGTAAACTGTTCTAGGTCATGGAAATTTACTCTTCCTATGGGTTTTTAATTCTTGTCTTCAGTTGAAGAAGTCAGACTTTTTGCCTTAGATACTTTTCAATGTCCCACGTAGCATTAATTACCATATTCTGGTTTTACGAAGGGATTTCAGTCCCTGTTATGTTTATATGTACGAGTACGGTGAAGATAAGTTGTAACATGAACTTTAAAATACATCCCTTTAATCCATACTTTTTCGAATTCCGTAGTTCTAACCTTTCCTTCTTGATTTTGAGACAAATACCTATTGTACTGGAACATGTATCTGTTAGGATTCCTTTGGTAATTTTTGTGATAATTTTATTTACTCGAGTCATTACGACGTCCTATGTTTTAGTTAAATTTTATTGATGTATGATCGATTCTTTTATTTATACTTTAATACGTTTAATGTGAATACTATCGTTCTTTTGGTTTTATGCACCCATATATAAATAGGTTTTTTCATGTTTTACATATGTGACTTTTGAATTTTTGTAGAACCTATCTGTATATATAGTTACTTTACTTTTACTGTCATGTCTATATTTAGGTTTGTAAATAACTAAAAAAATGTACCTACGATTCTGTGAAGTCACTCTTTCTTATTAGAAAAGTTATTCACTACCACCCTATTTACCTATCGATGTCCGCTTTCGTATTTCAACCCGGAGGGATGTTGTGTTGTTTTTGTTTTTTATTAAGTTTTATATAGGTTCTAAGGTAATATTCTCAACTTGATATTTTAAGAACCTTCCTTTGTTTCCTGATTTACGGGTACCAGAACCTAACTCGTTGTTTAAAAATCTATACGGTGGTTTTCGTGTTCACTGTTATCCTTTTTGTCTTTTTAACTTGATGTACTTTCAATTTGTGAAAAGATGAAGTTTTTGATGGTAGTTCTTTCACTTTTCTGGTGGGTCTCTTAACTCTTTTTAAAAGTGTTTAGTATACAGACTATTCTCTCAACATAACTCTTATATATTACTTTTAAAATTTATTATTTTTTACATTCATTGGATCAATTTAGTGTCCGTTGTCTATACTTCCTTTTGACAAAGAGGTGAGTGTTGTGAATGCTGTAGTTTACACACCCAAAAAGGGGGTGGGGTCGGTTAAAAGGTTGGGAGTCCTATGGTTGACTCACGAGATATTACATTAAGTTGTAATGAGGTCTACATCTCATTGTAAGGTGTTAGAATTGCCGAGTCAGAGAGTGTTCTCACAGGACGAAGTCTACGATTAGTGTTCGATACTCAGGAGTCTCATGAGTTTAAGACAGATTGGACCGATGTTACACTTTCCAAGGGTCTCGGAGGGTGACGAATCCAAGTTATTAAACAACTATATCGAGTGTTTTGAGTCCCTTTGTAGATGAATACAAATGGTCGAATAATGTTACTTATAATATTTTCTATGTCTACTTTTGGTTCTACTTCAGGTATGTATCCTTTTCCAGGTCTTCGGAAGACGCATGATTTCAAAACCATGGGCACCTCGACCCCACATAGAGGGAGGTTGTAGACCTATATAATAAGTAGTTGGGTCTTCGAGAGACTTGAGACATAAAGTCCCTAACGTACCTCCGAAAGAGTGTATCCGTACTAGTTAATAATTGATCTCGGGAGGAGAGAGGAGAGGGATATCCTACGTCTACTCCACCTTTAAAGGTTTAAAGATTAGTACTGAACCAGAAACACTATCGGGGATAGACTTTCGATAGGTCCTCGGGTGGTTTCTCCACGGACTAAACTTGTGTTCTGTGAGGGATGTTAGGTCCTTATAGGTTCCCTAAATTCTCTAGACACATTCTACAAGGTAAGTTGTAGTAGCGACTCCTTTAAGTTCCCAAATTCCTCAAGACATGGTCCTTGTTGATATATCAATAATATAGTGTTCTAAACTAACCTGAATAGAGACTTCTTCTGTGTGTTAATGGGTAATCCGTGTATTTTTACGTGTTTTATTAATCAGTAGACCCTTTACATTTCGTTTTGTACTCTATAGTGAAGTACGGGTAATCCTACCGATTAAAAAAAAATTTCGTTTGTTACTGTTTACAATCGTTCATACATCCGTTGACCTTACAAGTATAGTTATATAACGACCACCCTTACATATTACGACTTCGTTGATACCTAAAATTAAACCATAAAGGACTTCTACAATGTGTAACTCAATGGTATACTGAGTCATCATTCTATGGATGAGGATTCTAATATGGTTTCCCTTTATTTTTTCGTCCAGGAGTGTTTATAATATGTGTCTACAAGTATCGTCGTAATAGGTACTATCGTTGTTTTACTTTTGGTTTTGTACAGACAGTTGACTACTCACCTATTGTTTGTACACCATATAACTATGTTATCGTATAAGTTGTCATTTTTCTTAACGATTATGTACAATATTGTGTCTACTTGGAACTTTTATAATGAGATGCCACGTATTAAGGTAAATGTATTTTAAGGTCTTTTCGGTTTAGATATCTCTGCCTTTCCTATCATCACCAAAGGATCCCGACTCTCACCCCCTATACCCCTTACTGATGGTTACCGATGATCGAAGACGTTCTTATTTTGAACAATTCAACCTAACACTACTGTCAACGTATTGGGATATTTAAATGGTTGTTTTGTGACTTGACATTCGAAATTTACCCACTTAATATTATAGAGTCATTTCGAAATGTTTGTTTTCACTTTCGTCGATCGTAGATGACTAATTTAATTGTAAATGAGTAATTTAAGGGTCGTGACACGATAAAGTAAATATGAATTATAAAGTAGATTAGACGTCCTATTGTGACTCAATCCATACTAGTAAATGAGGAAACTAGGAATTCGATTCCTAGTTTCTTCAATTCCTTAGGATCCGGGATCCAGGGAATCGATCAATCACCATTTTGACTTGAACTTGGATACTAACTAAGGTTTCCGGTACAGATGTTAACTTCAATGATGGGATGTGACGGACCTATAGTTCTTTTTCCGTCAGCGACTTCTTATTTACATGTATTACTTTCACACATCTTTAATTCTCAGACTTCTATCTTGGATCCCTGTGACATTGACCTCCCGGTTTGTCTCCTTATTGAGTATTTCTCTTTCTTTTTCTAATTATCTTTTGACTTTATTTTCATCGAGGAACTTTATATAATTTATATATAGTCCACGACTATTATGTTGTAATTTATTCTACATTAACGACAGGATTTATATATGTTTTATCTGTTTATTGAAATTTTTTAGTGTCGGTTTTAACTCTAAACAGAATCGTAAAGATCTCATGTCAAATTACGAATAAGTTCTTACATAGGTGTACTTAAAGTCCTTTCTGTCGGTCTCCGTTTCAACGAGACGTTTTCGACAAAAGTTGTAGGGTAATAATCACAAAAACATGATAAGAGAAAGGGTCATATGTAGAGAGGTTCGGGGAAATGGAAAGACTAAGAATCACTGGATAAAAGGGACGAAGGTCACAATAGACCTTTCTTGGTCTATGGTCAGTAAATTTGGGGTGACACTTACTCAATCATAATACATTTTGACTATCTTTATTCATAGGTCAGAATCCTTCTAAAAAGACTTTACATCTCACGAGTCTTAATGTACAATAAATCAAACTAGGTAAATGACCCGTATATGTAAAATATATATATATATATATATATATACCAAAAGTTTGAGAAGAAATATCAGGTTGAGAGCTGACTTATCATTGATACAATTAAAAAAGATTTCAGATCGATTAGAAACAAAAGTAGGTCAACATAAATCTATATTAACTGCATGTCATGACATATTCAAATTCCACATTTTATATTACTAAACTGAATGTATGTAGTTCTTTACTAATAGTGGCATTCAAAGTACTTGTAGTAGAGTATATCTATATTTTAATTTATCCTTTTTTTAAACACTACTCTTGAGTTCTAAATGACAATTATTGAAAGTATATATTATACAATAGTCACAATGAATATAAATAAAACAACTGTAATCTGGGGATCATGAATGAATATTGATGTTCAAACATGAAAAATTGTTGGAACTAGGTTAAGAGGAGGGTGGTGTGGGTTGAAAATATTGATGTTTAGATTAGATAAAATAAACTCAAACAAAAACTTCAAGTTGACTAATGTTTTGATCCAATCGAGGACCATATGTTGTATCATTAAGTCATGAAGACATATAAAGTTTTACTTGTGGTACTATTAAGATGAATATTAGACTGTGTCACGTTACTATAATGTATTAATGATCGATATAATAGGGTCTCTTCCGTTACCGTGGGGTGAGGTCATGAGAACGGACCTTTTAGGGTGCCTGCCTCCTCGGACTACCCGACGTCAGGTACCTCAGCGACTTCCAGCCTGTACTGACTCGCTGAAGTGAAAGTGAAAAGTGAAAGTACGGAACCTCTTCCTTTACCGTTGGGTGAGGTCACAAGAACGGACCTCTTATTAGGGTCCCTGACTACTCGGCCCACCCGACGACAGATACCCCAGAGTGTCTCGCTGAATCGTCGTCGTCGTCGTCGATATAATAGGTGTGATATATAAAGTATTGACTAAAAAAAAAAAAACCGACGAGACGTACCGAACGTCCTAGAATCAAGGGACTGGTCTCACTTGGACCCGGGAATCGTCACTTTCACGTCTCAGGGTTGGAGACATAGAAAAAGTTCATCTTCAAACATGGAGAATTAGTAAGAGTGAATAGACAGAGTAGGAGGGTGGGTTAAGGGAGACCGTTGGTGGACAAAAATAGATATTAAGACAAAGAGAATTCAAACAGGTAAACAAAAAATCTAAGGTGTATATTTACTTTAGTATGTTAGACACAGTAAGACGTGGACTGTATGAAGTGAATCGTATGAAGGGAGATCCAAGGAAGGGCGACAGTGTTTCTAGTTCTAAAGAAAGAAAGATACCGATGATTAGGTAAGAAAGACACACATACACACATATATATTTATATAGAGTGTGTAAAAGAAATAGGTAAGTAGAGAACCACCCGTGAATCCAACGAAGATATAAAACCGGAGACGTTTATTACGAAGTCACTTGTATCCCAACGTATATGGAAAAACTTGATGACGAAAGTAAAAAAACCTATTTATGTGTCCTGTCTTTAACGACCGTATATACCATCAAAATAAAAATTAAAAACTCCTTAGAGGTATAATATAAGGTGTCACCAAAGTGGTTAAATATAAGGGTGTTTTTCGAGTACTCCTAAGGTAAAGAGATGTAGGAGTGGTTATGAACAAAGAAAAAGTATTTTCGGTAAGACTCTCAACACTCCACTATAAAGACAAAATTAAACGTGAAGGGACTACTAATCGTTACAACTCGTAGAAATGTATACAGATAACCGGTATACATACAGAAACAATCTTTTTACAAATAAGTCCTGGAGATGGGTAAAAAGTTAATCCAACAAAACAAAAAATACAGTTTAACATACTCAAGAAACATATGACACCTATAACACGAGGGAATTTCTCATCTCAGAGATAAAGGGTGTCAGGAGACCGAGAGGATTTTTATTCGGGACGACCGAAAGTCTCTGGGCAGAAGGGTTACGTACTCGGGATCCGACCCCTCGGGTTACACCTTGAGTCTGGAGGGTAACGAACCCCTCTTGGAGACGTTGACATTAATAGGAGGATAAAAACTCATTGGTCGATCCTCATACCCAGATGTAATATGTCCTAGCAACGGGGAGGATGGGAAGAATAATACCAAGGAAGAAATATAGAACTTAACATCCAGAAAAGACGATCAGAAGTCCAGTAAGAGTGGTTATCAATGACATATTTATCAACATTATAACCGTACGGGTACCCTCATTCACTCGAGTCCCCAAAGAATGAGATGGTAGAACCCGTGAGGGAGATATAGACACAGTTAAAATAGTGTTAATATAAAGTACTATAAGGGGTCCTTCTGTTTCCATCCAAATAAATAACGGGAAGGAAGTGGTTTTTGGTCTATTTTAATATTAAGGGAAGAGTTATGTCTACACTAAAAATTTAAGTTTTAAATCGTTAATATTAAAGTAAAAATAGTATAGTTAAGATATAGGGACCATCCCAGTTTTATTACCCGAATGTTTATATGACATAGTAAGGGAAAGAGTCTCTTCCCGAAGAACATTAAAAAATTTCAGACAGGATCAACACGATCAATTTGATCTGGTCTACTCACAACACAGGGAATCTCTTACGTCTATAAACATCCATACAAAAGACTGTGGTAAACTCCCCTGTCCCATCCTTCCTTTGATATTAGTGACAGAAGTTATAAGAGAACTTATTTCTTATTGATAGATATGTGTCAACCAACTTTAGGTGTCAAGAAAAAAAATCCATTTCAAGGGAAATATGAGTCATCCTCGAAAGAGACGTATGTCTAAGGATCGAGTCATCTCGGACTTGAATTTTGTTTATAGGAAGTGGGGGATATCCGTTTAGGAGTCTGAGTTCGTTATTCCTTTTAATCTTTGGTCAAAGGCCACTTTTTATGAGAGGGTGACCAACTTGTACGACTTTGAATATTACCTTTAATGGTGGAATCAAAAGTAAGGTTAAGGTTTCTTTCCGTTACGTTTTCTTACGCGTTTGATGGCGTGTTAACATGAGTAGAGTGTACGATCATTTCATTACGAGTTTTAAGAGGTTCGGTCCGAAGTCGTTATACACTTGGCACTTGAGGGACTACAAGTTCGACCAAAATCTTTTCCGTCTCCTTGGTCTCTAGTTTAACGGTTGTAGGCGACCTAGTACCTTTTTCGTTCTCTCAAGGTCTTTTTGTAGATAAAGACGAAATAACTGATACGGTTTCGGAAACTGACACACCTAGTGTTATTTGACACCTTTGAAGACTTTCTCTACCCTTATGGTCTGGTGGATTGGACGGAGAACTCTTTAGAGATACGTCCAGTCCTTCGTTGTCAATCTTGACCTGTACCTTGTTGTCTGACCAAGGTTTATCCTTTTCCTCTTGTAGTTCCGACATATAACAGTGGCACGAATAAATTGAAGATACGTCTCATGTAGTATTCTTTACGACCTGACCTTCTTTGTGTTCGACCTTAGTTCTAACGGCCCTCTTTATAGTTAGTGGAGTCTATACGTCTACTGTGGTGGGAATACCGTCTTTCACTTTTCCTTGATTTTTCGGAAAACTACTTTCACTTTCTCCTCTCACTTTTTCAACCGAATTTCGAGTTGTAAGTCTTTTACTTCTAGTGCCGTAGGTCAGGGTAGTAAAGTACCCTTTATCTACCCCTTTGTCCCCTTTGTCATAGTCTGAAATAAAACCCCCCGAGGTTTTAGTGACGTCTACCACTGACGTCGGTACTTTAATTTTCTGCGAATGAGGAACCTTGTTTTCAATACTGGTTGGATCTATCATATAAGTTTTCGTCTCTGTAATGAAACGGCTGATTCCAGGCAGATCAGTTCCGATACTAAAAAGGACACCAGTACATACCTACATTCTCAACCTGACACCTCTTCCGACTCGTGACTTCTTAACTACGAAAACTTGACACCACAACCTCTTCTGAGAACTCTCAGGGTACCTGACGTTCCTCTAGGTTGGTCAGGTAAGACTTCCTCTAGTCGGGACCCTAAAGAAACCTTTCTTACTACGATTTCGACTTCGAGGTCATGAAACCGGTGGAGTACTCTTCTCAACTGAGTAACCTTTTCTGAGACTACGACCCTCCCTAACTCCCGTCCTCCTCTTCCCCTACTGTCTCCTACTGTACCGACCTACCGTAGTGCCTGGACTACCTGCACTCAGACTCACGTGAGGCCCTCTACCACTACCTGTCCCTCCGGACCGCACGACGCTAAGTACCCTAGCGTTTCTCAGTCTGTGCTGACTCGCTGACTTGACTTGACTGGTGGAATTTTAATGTCATCTTTGATTGTGTTATAACAGTTAGTTGATAGGAAGTTATTTTATTTAGAAATTTTTAATTTTTTTTCAACATATGTTTCTTTTCAGGAGTTGAGTGTTGAAAGGTCCTTTCGACTTGTATTCCCTTGTCCCAAATAGACAACCTTTCTGTCACGTCTCCTAGTGGAGGTAACGACTCTCCCGGTGGTCAACCTTACGATATTGGGGACATTGATATAAGATGACCCGGAGAAACCCAGATTTTACGAATGTTGTGACCTAAGCATCCTTCCTCAAGTATAATTGACGTGTAAATGATGTAAGGGTGTAAGTACCGTATTTGTAAAGTCAGGAGTGTTGTCGGATTACTCCATGCGTAGTGAAGGTGATGCAAATTTTACTCATCCATGTTCTTCAAGTTGTTCAGGTTCCGATGTGTCGATTGTTCATCGTGTCAGTTGTAAGTTTATAGTACAAGATCTCAGATACGACTAGCCTCTTCCGTTACCGTGGGGTGAGGTCATGAGAACGAACCTTTTAGGGTACCTACCTCCTCGGACCACCCGACGTCAGGTACCCCAGCGATTCTCAGCCTGTGCTGACTCGCTGAAGTGAAAAGTGAAAAGTGAAAGTACGTGACCTCTTCCTTTACCGTTGGGTGAGGTCATAAGAACGGACCTCTTAGGGTCCCTACCCCCTCGGACCACCCGACGGCAGATACCCCAGCGTGTCTCAGCCTATGCTGTCTTCACTGAAGCGTCGTCTCAGATACGACTATTGTACCTCTGAGGGTCTATGGAAGTCTGACGACGACTTTGATTCGGGTTTTCCCGTTTGTCACTTAAACGGACATTCAAAGTTTATCGACTAAACCGTCCACTCTCACCCTTTTACCCTTTTTTTTTTGAAAAAAACAAATTTCTTTCTAGGGAAATTTCACGACCTCTGGAATTTATAATTTCATTGGACGAGATGTCTCCTGAAGTACCTCCGACTCTCGAAAACAAGTACATTGTGGTACTCTTCAACACGGAAGACTGGTGGGATATCGAGGACAATTGAACGTTTCCTTTATAAATAGGGTAAAGGTTGGAGGTCGTTTAGGATGACAAGTTTCAAAGACCTCAAAAGGAATCTTTACTAAGTCGTTTTTTCTCCGTATATGTCTTCCAATGTCCATGTAGATATGGATCTGGAATTCATAAAAAATTATTTTCCAAAACATTTGACCTAATAAAGGACGAAAACTGAACACAAAATCAGGTGTAATCTGTAAATAGAATTAAAAACTGGTGACAAGAAATTTGAAGACATGAAAAGGAAAGTTCGAACCATAGAAAAAGTCATCCGTTACTAGATATTTATTTGTAAATATATATGTGTTTTACTGAGTCGTGTCTTATGATCAAAAAGGAACTTCAAGATAGTTTAGTAACGGTTTACCTGTTAAAGTCCTTCACACGGACCAGAGTGAACGTCCCGTCCATAATGGTGTGAAGGGTGTTTTATGTCATAGTTGAGTTCCGTCTGTTGAAAAAGGTAAGTAGTCAGTTCACGAAAGTAAAGCGTCAAAATAGACGATAGGTTTTCGATGAACAAATGACCCGTGAGAATAGAAAAGAGTCGTACTTGACAGGAATACTATTTCTTTCGGGTCTTAAAACTGTCACGTACCTCTAAACCAAAACTAAACTTTGGTTCAGTTCTAAAGTGAAACTAAGAGAAGAGAATCTACAAATATAAAGTATGTTTTGGTATTATTGTTGGGACCGGACTTGACATTCGTAGAGAGAGATAATACCCTTCTTCATCTTTATAGAGGACTCAACGAGTGGTTGTTATTTAATTAGAGACTCAAACAGTTCCCTAAAAGAGACTCATTATTTACTAGACTATGCTAACCTTAACGACTGTGGATCAGTTTCGTTATATTTTTCCCTTGTCAGATAACTGAGAACTCGTAAAGTGAAATCTTTATTGTGAGTTATCTGCAGTTTCCCATTTTACTTTCGTAGTAGAAAAAGTTAACGGTTTACTGTTTCTACGAGATAAATCTTCCTTGACTTTCCGGGTAGAAGGGTGTTTAGAGAGGGGATGGTAGTAAAGTCCAAATGACTTGTAAGACGGTAGTGATTGGGGAGAGTCTTGACGATCTCCCTCTATGTCAGTAAAATGAGTAGATTCGATTCTGACATAATGGATTCAACCCATAAGCAGAAGATACAGTGGTAATTTGTGATATTGAGGAGAGAGTACTGTAAATAGTACGACATAACATTGATAAATATAAAAGACTGAGTGTACATTTGAGAATCTAGGAACTCTTTCCCTTGGTTTAATCCGACGTAAAAGTCACGGATCTTGTCATTGGTTCCAGATGATTCAGTATATAAACGTATCATTTATAAAGTCTTTATACATTGACTACTTCTCTCCTTCTTCATTACTTCTATGTTTAATGTTACTATCCTTATGTAAGTATCATAATTCGGTAGTAGTAAATTCTTGTGTTTCGTTCGGGGATTTTACTTCCACCGTTTTGCCAGTGAAAAGTTCAATGTACATCGGGTGCTACTCGTAACTTTTTCATCCTTTACAGTGAAAAAAAAGGTTTTTTTTTACAGATAGAAAAAGTACTCTTTGATCTTCGATATAGTTAGTTATATCCAGTTATTGAATTTACCGTTATATTATATAACAGTTATATTATATAACAGTTGTTAGGATAGACAACAGGGTAGTCTACTCCTTACCCGAAAGGAAAACAAATGTCAGGGTTACCCTGGGTAAAATAACGAAATACGATAATTATCGACGGTCGACGTCGTCGGTTATATTGATAAACTCCAACACGGGATTCCTTCTTCTATGTTCTGTTTATACGATGGATACTTGTAATCCTCCCTCTCTTCTCTTATACAGTGGTTTAATATTGATTTTACTCTTGGTGGTGGTGAAGTATTTCCGAGACCCGTAGAACGTGTTTCCTCGTCGTTATGATTTCGTTTGGAAACGTAATGAAGTATTAAAAATTCAATCAGGATATTTCTCCCTACTGGTATCCTGGTTCACAATTTTATAGGCGAAGGAAATATCTAATACTACGTTATAAATCTGATTGAATCTTGAAGTGTACTGTTTGTAATAACAGTGACTTCTCTTCCAAAGTCAATTATAGCTCCGACTTTTATCCCTTTCACCAAGTCTAGCACAAACGGGTTAATTCTCGGTCAGTCATTAAAGAAAAGTACTTGGAACCTTATATTAAAACGAAAGGAGGTAAGTGTACGTTTACGTAATAAAGTTCACTTGTTTTTTACGTCCTTTTTTCTTTAAGTTTGTAATACATAGAATTATGATCCCAATGTTGTACGGTTTATTTTTAAAAAATATTTCGAAAACAAAGTCGAAAACAACTTATTCTGTCGACAAAGATAAGTAGGTTCCTATAAAAAAAGAAAGAAAGGATTAAAAAAACTCCTTTGACCACTGACACTAATATCGTCTTACAGAAGGATTTAGTGTAAGTTTTATTGTTTTTAAAGAAAATTTGATAGTAACTGTTTACATTTCACAAAGATATTGTTTCAATTTAAAGTATTTGAGTTTACAAGGAATCTTCGTTGGTCGTGATGTCTTTTAGTAAAGACACATAAAAAAGAAAAAAGAAAAAAAGTCCGATTTTTTGAAGTGGTTTTTACCTTTTGATTTTCTGTAATCTTTTTTTTTAAATTCTTATTTACAAACGTGGTTGTTCTAAACCCCTATGAAGGTACATAGTAATTTCGGTCATTATAAAGATAAATTCCTCTAGGTTGGTCAGGTAAGATTTCCTCTAGTCAGGACCCACAAGAAACCTTCCTTACTACGATTTCGACTTTGAGGTCATGAAACCGGTGGAGTACGTTTCTCAACTGAGTAACCTTTTCTGAGACTACGACCCTCCCCAACTCCCTTCCTCCTCTTCCCCTACTGTCTCCTACTCTACCGACCTACCGCAGTGGCTGAGTTACCTACACTCAAATTCACTTGAGGTCCTCAACCACTACCTGTCCCTCCGGACGACGATTCAGTGAAGTCAGCACAGGCTGAGACACTCTGGGGTATCTGCCGTCGGGTGGTCCGAAGGGACAGGGACCCTAAGAGGTCCGTTCTTATGACCTCACCCAACGGTAAAGGAAGAGGTTACGTACTTTCACTTTTCACTTTCACTTCAGCGAGTCAACACACGCTGGGAGTCGCTGGGGTACCTGACGTCGGAAGGTCCGAGAAGGCAAGTACCTTAAAAGGTCCGTTCTCATGACCTCACCCCACGGTAACGGAAGAGGCTGTCCCTCCGGACCGCACGACGTTAAGTACCCCAGCGTCTCAACCTGTACTGACTCACTGACTTGACTTGACTTGACTTCCTGATTTGTATGATGAAGGTTACACTTTATTAAACTAATTGAAGGAGTAATGATGGTCTTCAATATATTTTGTCCTTTACACTCCATCTAAAAATTTTTTATTAACTCTACTCTTTTATATATAAGTTGGATAGTTCTTTTTATTTAAGTTTGGTACCTTTATAAGTCAACACGAAATTTGAAAGGTGAAAAAAGACAAGAAAGGTTTTTTAATTACAAAATTGGATTTATTGACTTATTTTTCGACAAGAGGTGTTGACATAAAAATCCTGAACTTATTTTTGTATGGAAAAACTGTTATAATAACACTAAAAAATGAAATTAAATATTCCTGAATAACTAAAGTGTCCTATAGGATAAACAGTACCATCTTCATTCCTTACAAGAAAGTTTTAGGGTCTATAAATATCTTATGGTGGACACAAGATTATTGTTCTCTTTATTATATAGTGAATAACTTGTAAATGATCCATGGAACGGTTAAGATAAAATATTGAAAATGTATTTAATTAAATACAATAGTGTCAAGATCAAAGAAATATGAATAAAAGAGTACTATCTATATTTTAGTATAGATAGAGTTACATAGATGTATGTATTTATATATAGAGTTATATCTACATATAGAGTTGTATACATATCAGTGTAAAACCACTCACATTTTACCCGTATTATTGTAGATGTAGTATTACACCGATATATTTGTGTGTATGGTCTTGTCCTATATTTTAATAATAGACGTAAAATGTGTATTCTTTTGACTGTGTCTCGTGATTTTATCGATTGTTTTATAGTGTAGTGATTAGTCACCATTTTTATTATAAAACTAAGTACGGAGAGTTTGAGGTTTCGAGTAAGAGTAAGGTAAATCGATATGTTTGAATGAAAAACTAGTTACCGAAGGTAGAAAATTTATTCTTTCATGACAAAAGGTTCATTACTCCGACTTAAAATTCTTTCAGTATGTGAGAAAGTAAAATAATGGAAACACTGGTGTTCTCATGGTCTTAGAAATACCTTGTCTTTATTAAAACAATTCTATATGTAGACCCAATTCACTCTACTAAACCTACTCTCAACACCAGGTACAGAAATTTTCCTTTTCCTTTTTTCTTTTCCTAAATTTGAACCCGGAAGACCTTTCGTCTTTGAGGAATGTGATCTGTTGAAGTTCTGTCGATGGACCGGTTTGGTGGTTTTAAACTTAGAACCGAAGGTTTTTTACACACTGTTCCGGTTTGATAAAAAGATTTCCGTTAGTTGGTTTGAGACGTAGTACTATGGTGTGTACAGAAAAAGAGTCCGTCAATCCCGCAATCTGGAGTAGAGGAAACAGAGTGAGTCTCTTGGTTTATCTATTACTTGTGGTTCTTTATACTTAGTTTTAATGAAATCAATATAAGTGACTGTTTCTCTAAATATTTATACTACTACCAGATAGTTTTGTTTCGACAGGTGTAGAAATAATAAGTAAAAGAAGAACTCTAGTTATACAAGGAAGTTAGTAGATTGGATCCTGTCGAGGATTCTAAAGATGACTTGACATAAGGAAGTCATACTCTTGTTGAACAATCATCCTTGTGTAGGAAAGGAAGGTTCAGATTGTTTGTAAAGTTTAGGATAGAAAGCAAACTCTGAGTTACAGTGCCGATTGTTAAAGGAGTAGAGATTTCAATTGTATTATGATTGGAGTACCCCTTCAATATTAGTCATTTACTCTATCACGTCACTAAGTGTTCATAAATAAAAAATTGGGGTTTTGAAAAGAAGTTTAATTTCGAAATACCCCTTCGGGTCAGATATGTTGTCTTTTTACGTCTCGTCAAGAACTTTGGTAAACCCATCTCCTCCTTAAGTTCTCCTTTAAAGTTTTAGTGACACTAATACATATTTTTTAAAGATCATAAACTGTAAATGTTCTCGTTTTTCATTTACCGTCGTTAATAATAACGAACTTGTGAAAGGAAGTTTAGTCGTTAATTTTTCTTTTGAACTCGGTACCGGCATTCCAACTTTCGTTTTATACAAAACCGGGAAAACGGAGAGTTGAAACTAGATCTTTTACAACTGGAGTTTAGACAGAGAAGGTTTAGTTTGATGTTAAATTTACGTGATACCGTCGAATGATAAATTGTATCAACATAGTTTTTAAATGGTAATCGTGTTTAATAGAAGTTGTATCAAAAACCCAACTTTTCGAATACTTCATACCACTTTTGACGTGATCTGGACTGAAGATTAACCTTAAGAGGATGAATAATAACTTACTTTTTAGAAATATTGAAGATTTAAATAACAAAAAGAAGACGGTGTCTCCAGTAGTATGAAAAAGGTATTTCCTAGTCTATGATTTATGAAATACAAGACTCCTGGTATTTCAGAGACAACATTGATGAGTTAAGTCGACAACACCATGTCTGCGTACTTATTTGTTACGTATTCCTTTGTCCATACCAATACAAAGTTATTTTCAAATAAGTGCTTTTGTCTACGATCCAACCTAAACCGGATGGTCAGTATCAAAAGGTTTGGGACCTAACCTTTATTATCCCAACCTGGTCTAATAATTAGAGTTTAAACCGATCCGTAGTTTTATCAAACCGTCTCAAAAACATTTAATGTCTAAAGACGGGTTGTATGGTAGGGGTATTTGGAAGACTAAGTTTTAGCGATCCTAATTCTGGGGTTTTAAAGATTCTGAGTCTTTATTAACGTTATTACTTCTATGTCCAGACATCTGTTAGAATTTAATAGTGACCTGATCTACTAAAGATCGTGAGGTTAAGATTGTAAGAAACTATTTGTCACTAAGAGTGGTCACCAAAACTAGGTTCAAACTGTATGAATTTTTATGTTTCATATGACTTTATTATAGTGACGAAAACTACTCCCTTTAAAACTCTTAAATAATAGTGAACCTTCCATAGTCATCTAATCAAATACAGTCTTTTAACACGTCTTTTGTACTTATACAATACCCGTAATGACGAAATTTTTTTTTGTCATAAGGAACCCAAAGTGAAAGACTTCGTAAAGAGAATGTCGTCACCGACAGTTCGAAAAACTGGAGTTCTTCCGAATTGTAAGAAATTTTAATGACTCAGAATTTCTGGAAAGCGAATACACCGGAATCTGTTTTGAACTCGAATAGATAAATATAAATGATATAATCTTCAATTTTGACTTTTTTAAGTTATAATAAAATTATTAGTATTATTTGTATAAAATACAAGAACAGGAAGTATGTCTACTTTTTACATACAAAGGTTTGTGTCCCTTGTGTATTTTAGGGTAGTGGATATGATGATAGGTACCGTACTATATTTATACCAATATGAAACTAGATCTTCACCTTTAAAACCGACGGTAGATACACTATCTATGTCCATGATCTCTACGAAAGGTATAGACACACGGTGATTTATGGTTACTAATGGGTCCATGGGAAAGAGAAGTCGTTTCTTTAATAATGAGGTAAGAAGTTTATATTCTTATTAAAGATAAGGTCTTAGAATAAAACCCCCACAAAGGAGGATAAGAGACTATAAGACGATTTAGGTTGGTTTTCTACATCCTGTTTCCTTGGGTAACAACATCAGGTATGTACAGTCAAAGTACTTCGTTCTTCCTTTACGTAAGTCTACCCTATTTGACTTATATAAACCGAGTAGTCTGAGAAATTATAAACAGGTAGTCTCCCCAAATTGTACTATAACAACGAAATTAATTAATGTTAGAACGAGTCATTGAGTATGTTTTCTAAAAGTGTAAAAAATACCCGTAAGTCCCGTAAAAATATCCGTAAGTATTCAACGAATAAACTACAAAAGGGGTAAAAGAAAGAAGTGAAGAGGTGACAAAAGAAAAAAAGTATTATTGTGAGTTGAAAGTTGTGAGTCTAATACGTATTGAAATACAGAAGGACTAAAGAGTGGGCGGGTCCTCATTGGGGATGGAGGAAACATCAGATGTAAAGTTGTTTTTCGTCATTGACTCTTGGATGTCGTGAACTGTCATAAATGACCGAATTTAGAAAGAGAAGGGTTTATCACGAATGTGCCATGGGTCTTGGATTAGATACGAGTCATTTACAAATGTATTTACCAGGTGTTTATCACAGTCCCATAATCAGGAGACCAAGGGGTCTTAAGTCTGACTTTAACCATCTCTATTTCCATAACCTCAGGTTGACAAAAATTCAGAATTGATTTAAAGACTTCTGACTTATTTCTTGTTTCTCAGTTCTAATTTTTAAGCCTTTATAGATATGAGGGTACTGTCATTCTGTTCTTTCTTTTTCCTTTCTTTTCTTACCTCTCTCCTCTTCTTTCTTTTCGTCCTCTCACATGACAATACCTTCAGTCTGTAGTCTCCTCATCTTCTCCTTCTTTCTCTTCCTTCTCCAGTCCCTCTCCTTCTCCTACATATACCCCTTTTTCCCCTTCTGTCTCCTTTTCCTTCTCCAATCATTATACTCTATGATTTATCTCATATGGGAATATATTTTGAACGCCAGCCGGTAAGGTCAGTTTTTCGTTCGGAAAACTCCTTTAGTTTGACATCTCCTTTGAATTATCACCAACGAATTTGTTGACTTAGATGACGACGACGACGATTCAGCGAAGTCAGCACAGGCTGAGACACGCTGGGGTATCTACCGTCGGGTAGTCCGAGGCGGTAATGACCCTAAGAGGTCCGTTCTTGTGACCTCACCCAACGGTAAAGGAAGAGGTCACGTACTTTCACTTTTCACTTTCACTTCAGTGAGTCAGTACAGGTTGAGAAGCGCTGGGGTACCTGACGTCGGATGGTCCGAGGAGACTGGTACCCTAAAAGGTCTGTTCTCATGACCTCACCCAACGGTAACGGAAAAGGCTTTGTTGACTTAGATCTATACATAGTTGTACTTACTAGTTTGTGTAAGTAATCTTGTACTGTTTTTGGTTGTGGTAGTCAAGTCAAATTAAGTCAACGAGTCAGTACAGGTTAAGAAACTCTGAGGTACTTGGTGTCGTGTGGTCCGGAGGGACAGGTAGTGGTTGAGGACTTCAGGTGGGTGTGAGTACAGGTAACTCAGTTACTACGGTAGGTTGGTAGAGTAGGAAACAACAGAGGAAGAGGAGGACGGGAGTTAGAAAGGGTCGTAGTCCCAGAAAAGGTTACTCAGTCAAAACTGCCTTATGACCCGGCAATCTCACTGCTGGGCATACACACCGAGGAAACCAGAATAGAAAGAGACACATGTACCCCAATGTTCATCGCAACACTGTTTATAATAGCCAGGACATGNATCACAACACTGTTTATAATAGCCAGGACATGGAAACAACCTAGATGTCCATCAACAGATGAATGGATAAGAAAGCTGAGGTACATATACACAATGGAGTATTACTCACCTATTAAAAAGAATACATTTGAATCAGTTCTAATGAGATGGGTGAAACTGGAGCCAATTATACAGAGTGAAGTAAGCCAGAAAGAAAAACACCAATACAGTATACTAACACATATATATGGAATTTAGAAAGATGGCAATAACGACCCTGTATGCAAGACAGCGAAAGAGACACAGATGTGTAGAGCGGACTTTTGGACTCAGAGGGAGAGGGCGAGGGTGGGATGATTTGGGAGAATGGCATTGAAACATGTATACTATCCTGTAAGAAATGAATCACCAGTCTATGTTCGATGCGGGATGCAAGATCCCTGGGGCTGGTGCACAGGGATAATCTGGAGGGATGATGTGGGGTGGGAGGTGGGAGGGGGGTTCATGTTTGTGGAGAACACCTAAGGAACAGGTTACTGGCAGGATTTGTCTCGCTCCTACTCATTCCTCTCTCTGATCCTCCTGGTCACCTCTGTCTACTTCCTCCCTCTCCTCTTCCCCGTATAACTCTGTAAATACCTCTGAGCGGTCTAGGCTATAGAGCGCACATAAGGAAGTGACTACTGGCTAGCTTGCTCTCTTCTCTTTTGATCTCACCGCATCTCATTCCAGTTACCTCTAACTACCCCCTCCATCTTCTCTTCTCCTTATAACTCAGTGAACCTCTCTGAGAGTCCCTCAATGTGGAGAAACTTTTCATCTTTAACCTAGATGTTTTATCATCGGTGCTGTATAGATGGAGAAGTCTAGAGGCTACTGTAAAAATAAAACTGAAAACCAGAAGCAGGAAGCTTAAATCCAAAGCCTGAAAACATTAGAGAACTCTTGAATTCAGGGAACATTAAGCAATAGGAGCTCATCTAATGCCTTCATACCTACACCGAAACCAAGTTCCACCCAAGGGCCAACCCATTCCAAAACAAGACATACCACACAAATTCTCCAGCAACACAGGAACTCTGGTTTAAGACTGGAACGACTAGAAGAGATAACTTACCAATAAAAGAAAAAGTAATTTACCGAAGGAACCACAGAGTCTGTCATTTCTTAGACGGACTTTACGTCCTCTGGAGCCAAACTGGGGACCCAACCCTTCTAGAGGACCTCTTCTCTTACCGTTAGGTGAGATCATAAGAACGGAACTCTTAAGGTACCTGTTTCCTCGGACCTGTACCCCAGAGTTTCTCAGTCAGTGTTGACTATGAAGAGAATTAAAATAATAAACAAAAGATGAAATAAACCATATTAAGATTACCATAAATAGATCAAAATTTGTATATAGGTATATAATATTAAAACACTACTTTAACGAAGACATTATATATGTTAATTCCACTTTTAAAAGGAAAATTTAAGGTTAACTTGACTAACAGTATTAGAAATTATATCGAACAAAAGTAAGACACTTCTGATGAGAGACCATAGGTGACACTAAAGAAGAAAATTTGCACCTAAATCTAAAAAAAAATTTAAAGGTATGTATACTCCAAAAAGATCGATAGAAATACGATAAATAAAAATCAAGTTAAAGTGACTCCAGTCTCTTGTGCGAAAAAAAATTAACTTTGAACGTTATATCGAGTAATATACCAGTTAAAAATTATAAAATACTAAATTTTCCAACATGATAAATAATCAACCTGTATCACAATGTATCTACAGATGATCTAGTTCCAATAATTAACACGACATATTTTGAAAAAGATATAAGAAATACTGAACAAATTGAAAACTGGATAGTTAAATCTCTTTATACGATATTATAGGATAGTACTGACACCTACAGTAGACGTATGACAACAAGACATTTAAACACGTAATATATAAAACTCCGATACATTAGTTCACAATGGATTATGGTATCACAACCAAAGGATCGCTTTCGTTTTGAAAGTAATATCATTAAGAAAGACAGGGAAATATCTAATGAAAACTATCGTCATATTGTAATATAAATGAGAAAACTAATCATAAGTCATTATATTGGATAAAGTGGGAAAATTAAATTGGAAAAATATATGAATACAAATTTTGATAAGGACCATATTTGATTTATATCAACTTGAAAAGTTAGGTAAGATTCTTTAAATCAGAAAATTGTCCCTACGAATCGGATAAATGTAAATTATATATAAATTAAATGTAAAATCGTGTATAACCTGAGTATATATTGTAAATAAAATATGACGAAGTCGAATAAAAGAAAAAAGGAAAAAATAAAAGAAACTTTTAAAAAAAAATGAACAACGATGTAATAAGAAAGGTAATCAAATTTATTATGTATGAGGTAAAGGTAAGAAGATCACCGAAGAGATCTTTAATAACACACGTATAAATTGAATAAGTCAAGATTTCCCCTAGTTATATAGAAGGGAAGAAGATCTACTATACTTTCTACGTCTTGTGTAATTAATGAAACAGTAGGTGAGTCAAACATAAAAGGAAGTCAACACTTTTTATGTAAGTAACTCGTATAAGAAGATCCGACACATAATTAAATAAAACGGTGTAACTTTTATAGTGAGATGACCGAAAACCGAAGGTAACGACGATAACTCTTCAGTTGACAATTAAGTTTGTAACGGAAAGAAGTACTTATATAAAACGGAAATTTCCAAAGGATATGAAAAAATAGAAAACACTAGATATGAAAGTAATACGATATGACTCACAAATTAAAAAGAGAAAGAACCGTAAAGATTCCAAAGAATTCAGAATAAAAAAATAATCATAGAAATTAATCAAAACCTTTTGATCCGATAATACAGGAATTTAAGACGGAGACCGAAAAATAGAATAAGGAGGTAATCGGAGTAATTTACTATTGAGGGGAAAGTTTCTAGACTACTTCTTGTAATAAGTATTGAGACTCAACCGGAAATTTACGTTATGTTTGTCTGGATGACACCTTCTCCTGTTTTGTCTTCGTTTCACATTCTCACTGAGGATTAACTGGTAGGATGTAAATTAAGACTACTATCCTATTCCTGGACCTGAGTTTTCCTTTTTTTTTTTATACCGGTGTCGAAGTGAATAGAGAGGTCCGTCTGATACTTCTTTTTCGGTCACCACCTTTCCCGGCAACTATTAAGAATATCTACAAATCCACTTCTCCCACGCATCTTTGACTCATTATACAAAAGACTAGTTTCCTCCTTGTCGTATTATCATCAAAGACTCTGACTTTTTTTTCGTCTTCATACTTAACGAAAAATCCCCCAACGACTTACACCAACACCACCACCACCACTTCAACGCTTCGGTACAGACTGTGAATTGTCGGGGTACCTGACATAGAGCGGTCCGAGGAGATAAGCATCCTAATCAAGGACTCTACTAACTTTCGTCTTCATACTTAACGAAAAATCTCGTAAAGGTTCACACCAGGATCGATAACCGTTGACTCCGACTAAGTGATCGTTTCTATAATTTTATACAAGATTATTTTTGGTTAGTGTAAGAATATAAAGTAATTAGTGGAAACGTCAATATAGTTTTACCGACTTAAAATTATTATAACGTAGGTGAATAAAATGTAAATTCTGGATGTCTGAAGTCTATTAAATGTTTTATAAAATACAGTTTTCCTCTTTCAGAGTGAGATTTCAAGGACTACATTCCCATTGTACCAAAAGTTTTACTTTAAAAGACACATTTCTTTTTTATTGCAATCCCTGTACTTCGATAGTTTCACATTATAACTGTGTATGAGCGATATTATTAAAAAACTCATATGATCCCGTTTTCTGTTTGATAGTTCTCCATCTTCTTTGTCGTCACTCTTTTATTTGTATATTTTGAATAACCATTCTAAGTAAGTGATCCTACGAATGACATTTGTGTCATTGTCAGTACTCGATTTGACGATTATTAATGTCTACCCTTTACCTCCCACACCCCCCCCACAAAACAACAGACACATACACAGACAAAGATATGGTGACACTTAGCACCAAACCCCACTTCCTCAAGATGTTTGATAATTGACTAAGGACTTCAAGTAGGACTACTGACGACTTAAAACATTTTATTCAACGTATAGATAACCAGTATACAAAAAAGAAGGAAATAGATTACATTATTTAATGTAAAATTTAAAAAATTAGTTAAATAAAGTCAACCTTCGATTGATAAAATTTTATAACACCATTAAAAACGGATTTGTAACTGTACTTAGTCGGTATCCACATATACATAGGGAGGTAGGGTTTGTGTGGAGGGTGGAGGAAGAGGTAGGGTAAAGAGACCCAACAGGGTCATGTGGCTGAAACTCACGGGACAAACGATGTAGTTTAAAACTGGTCGGTAGATAAAGTGTATACCATTATATCTACAAAGTTTCGATAAGAGAGTTTAATAGGGTGGGAGTGGAAGAGGGTGCCTCAGGTTTTCAGTCAGAAAATATAGACACAGAGAAAACGACAGAACGTATATCCCAACAGTAATGGTAGTAAGATCTAAAACATATATACACAATTATATGACATAACCGCAAAAAGAAAGACTCAATGAAGTGAGACATATTATCCGAGGTCAAAGTAGGTAGAGTAATGTTGATTGAGTTTACACAAAAAAATTATCGACTCATTAAGTGGAACGAATAATTTGTATATACGTCTCATGTAGTACTCTTTACGAGCCGACCTTCTTCGTGTTCGACCTTAGTTCTAACGGTCCTCTTTGTAGTTATTGGAGTCTATACGTCTACTGTGGTGGGAATACCGTCTTTCACTTCTCCTTGATTTTTCGGAGAACTACTCTCACTTTCTCCTCTCACCTTTTTCAACCGAATTTCGAGTTGCAAGTCTTTTGATTCTAGTACTGTAGATCAGGGTAGTGAAATACCCTTTATCTACCCCTTTGTCACCTTTGTCACAGTCTGAAATAAAAAGACCCGAGGTTTTAGTGACGTCTACCACTGACGTCGGTACTTTAATTTTCTGCGAATGAGGTACCTTCCTTTCAATACTGTTTGGATCTATCGTATAACTTTTCGTCTCTGTAATGAAACGGGTGTTTCCAGACAGATTAGTTCCGATACCAAAAAGGTCATCAGTACACACCTACACTCTCTACCTGACATTTCTTTCGACTCGCAGCTTCTTAACTACGAAAACTTGACACCACAACCTCTTCTGAGAACTCTCAGGGAACCTGACGTTCCTCTAGGTTGGTCAGGTAAGATTTCCTCTAGTCAGGACCCACAAGTAACCTTCCTGACTACGACTTCGACTTTGAGGTTATGAAACCGGTGGACTACGTTTCTCGACTGAGTGACCTTTTCTGGGACTACGACCCTTTCTAACTCCCGTCCTCCTCTTCCCCTGCTGTCTCCTACTCTACCAACCTACCGTAATGACTGAGTTACCTATACCCAAACCCATCTGAGACCGTCAACCACTACCTGTCCCTCCGGACCACACAACACTAAGTAACCCAGTGTTTCTCAGTCTTTGCTGACTCGCTGACTTGACTTGACTTATAAGGTAACACATATAGATATATGTGTATACGAAAGATTAGGTAAGGAGACGACTACCTGTAGATCCAACGAAGGTACAGGACCGATAATATTTGTCACGACGCTACTTATAACCCCATGTACACAGAGAAAGTCAAGACCAAAGGAGTCACACATACGGGACGTCACCCTATCGAACCCGTATACCGTCAAGATAAATGTCAAAAAATACCTTAGAGGTGTGACAAGAGATATCACCGACATCATCAAACGGAAGGGTGGTCGTCACATTCTCCCAGGGGAAAAGAGGTGTTGGAGAGGTCCTACATAACAAATCTGTAAAACTATCGTCGATAAGACTGACCGTACTCTACCATGGATTGACATCAAAACTAAACGTAAAGAGGCTATTATTCACTACTGCTCGTAGTAAAATACACAAACAATCGGTAGACATACAGAGGAAACCTCTTTATAGACAAATCAAGAAACCGGGTAAAAAACTAACCCAGTAAATAAAAAGACCTTAACTCGACGTCCTCGACGAACATATAAAAATTCTAATTAAGAAATAGTCAACGCAAAAAACGATAATAAAAGAGGGTAAGACTTTCGATAGAAAAGTGGAACGAATATCTAAGAAAGTAACACGTTTTCGAAAATTCAAATTAATCGAGGGTAAACAAATAAAAACCAAAATACAGGTAATGAGACCCTCCACACAGTATCTCATAGAAGGACACTAAATACAGTCTCACACAAGACGGGTACAAAAGGAGATCCTCAAAATATCAAAGACCAGAATGTAAATCTAGAAATTAGGTCAAACTCAAGTGAAAACACATACCACAATCTTTCACAAGATCAAAGTAAGAAAATGTCCACCGACTGGTCAAAAGGGTCGTGGTGAACAATTTCTCTAACAGAAAAAAGGTAACATATAAAACGGAAACAGTTTCTATTCCACAGGTAGCCACGTACCTAAATAGAGACTCGAAAAAAACAAGGTAACTAGATATAAAGACAAAACACGGTCATGGTATATCAGAACTCCTGATCGAAATATCATATCAGACTACAGTCCGTCCAACTAAGAAGGTCAAGGGAAGAAAGAGTTCTGAGGCAACCGATCAGTTCCATAAAACACACACAAACACATAAGACACAAAGGTATGTTTGACACTTTAATAAACAAGATCAAGACACTTTTTATGGTAACCATCGAACTGTCCCTAACGTAACTTAGATATCTAACGAAACCCATCGTATAAGTAAAAGTGATGTAACTAAGAAGACTAGGTACTTGTACCACACAAAGAGGTAGATAAACACAGTAGAAACTAAAGAAAGTAGTCATAAAATATCAAAAGATATATATCCAGAAAACAAATAAATCCATCTAAATAAGAATTCATAAAATAAGAAAACAACGTTACCACTTACCTTAACAAAGGAATTAAAGACAGAAGAGTAACAATCACATATCCTTACGTTCCCTAAAGACACATAATTAAAATATTACGACGTTGAAATGATATAAGTAACTAATCGAGATCATTAAAAGACCACCTCAGAAATCCCAAAAGATACATCTACTAGTACAGTAGACATTTGTCACTCTCAAAATGAAAAAAGGGTTATACCTAAGGAAAATAAACAAAAAGAAGAGACTAACGACACTGATTTTGAAGGTTTTGATACAACTTATCATCACACTCTCACCCGTGGGAACAGAACCAGGATTGAAATCCCCTTTACGAAAGTGAAAAACGGTAACTCCTATTACAAACGACACCCAAATAGTATATACCGAAAATAATACAACTCCATACCAGAAAGATACGGGCGAAAGACCTCTCAAAACTAGTGTTTACCCACAACTTAAAACACATTCCGAAAGGGAATAGATAACTCTATTAGTATATTAAAAATGAAAATCAAACAATTACACCACATAATGTAAATGACTAAACGTTTATGACTTCTTAAGAACGTAGCGACCCTATTTCGGGTGAACCAGTACCACATACTAGAAAAATTATACAACAACCTAAGACAATCGTTCTTGAAACAACTCCTTAAAACGTAAATACAAGTAGTCACTATAACCGGACTTCAAACGAAAAAACACCGTAGAGACAGGCCAAAACCAAAATCCCCCTACCACCGGAAGACCTTCTCAAACTCATCCTAACCACAATCGAGAAGAGATTTAAAAACCATCTTAAGTGGACACACCGGTAGACCTGGACCCGAAAACTAACAACCTTTTATAAACTAATGTCAAAGATAAAAAGTACGAACTCTACCAAGACAAATCTAAAAGATAAAGAAGGATCGAGTAAAAACCTTCCAATATGAAAAGATTCTTAAGGAGGTAAAGAAGGTTCAACAGGTAAAATAACCGTATATCAACGACTATCATCAGAGAATACTAGGAAACATAAAGACACAACAGACGAACTTAAGAGGTAAAAGTAAAGATTAAACCACTAAACTAAGAAGAGGGAAAAAAAGAACTACTCAGACCGATTACCAAACAGATAGATAAAAGAGTTTCTTGTTTGAATCAAAACAACTAAGAACGATGTCAAGAGGAAACAAAGAAATAGTAAATAAAGATAAGACTAAAAATACTAAAGAAAGGAAGATGTTTGAAACCCCAAGAAGTTAAGAAGTAAAAGATCAACGAAATCCACACTTCAATCCAATAAATAAACTAAAAAGAGAACAAAGAACTCTATTCGTCATAACGATACTTGGAAGGAGAATCGTGACGAAAATGACTTAGGGTATTCAAAACCCAACATCAAAAGTAACAGTAAATAAAGGTACGTATAAAACTAAAGGAAAAGTTAAAGAAGACACTAAACAACCAACAGGTCTTCACACAACAAATTGGAGGTATACAAACATAAAATTATCGAAAAAGGAACATCAACTGTAGATTAGAATGGCGTCACACTAGTCTTTTCTACGAACTTCACTAAAATCAAAAAAAATTAAATGGTTCCGATCTAAATACCGGGTCCTACACTATATAGGATCTCTTCCAAGGCACACGTGAACTCTTTTTCCACTTTAAGTAACAAAACCCCACTTTACAGGATATCTATAGTTAATCCAGATTGACTAGGTCACATATTAAATTTGCAACACAAAGGAACGATTAAAAGTCAAACCAACTAGATAGGTATCGACACTCACCTCATAATTTTGGATGGTGATAATGACACAATGACAACTAAAACGGAAAGTATGAATAATCGTAAACGGAATACATAACTTCACGAGGATACACCCCACTTGTATATAAATATTAACAATATAGAAGAAGAACCTAACTAGGAAACTAGTAATACATCACAGGAAGAAACAGAGAAAAGTGTCAGAAATAAAGTTTCAGATAAAATAGACTATACACATGACGATGAGGACGAAAGAAAACCAGAGGTAAACGAACTTTATAGAAAAAGGTCGGGCAGTGAAAGTCAGACATACACAGGGATCCAAATTCCGCCCAGAGAACAACTGTCGTATATATCCCCAGAACAAAAACATAGGTAAGTCGGTCAGAAACAGAAAACCAACCCGGTAAGTTGGGTAAATGTAAATTTTATTAATAACTACTCATACTAGGTCAATGGTAAATGAATAACAATAAACAAACTAAAATTTTTAGAAAAGACACAAAGGACAGATCTCTTCTAGGAAATCGTAAACAACCTTTCGACCAAACCACCACGACTTAAGACAGTCGAAAACGAACAGACATTTTGAAAACTAAAGAGGAAGTATAGACTTACTCTAGGAACGACCCATGTCATTAGACCCAACATCCAAAAAGAGAAAGTAGTGAAATACACACAGGACAGTAAGGGAAGACCGGACTTCTCAAAGATAACTTTCTAATCGACAATAGGATTACCCCTAGGGGAACACATAATAAATAACGAAAAGGAAACGACGAAAATTATAAACGAGAAACAAAAACTAGAAGTAAATAACCTAATTATACACAGAAGTCCACAAAGTCGAACCCAAATAGGACAAACCCTGAGAGACCCAAAGAACCTGAACCCACCGATAAAGGAAGGGGTAAAATCCCTTTAAAAGTTGCCAATAGAGGAGTTCATAAAATAGTAGGGGAAAGAAAAACAGAAGAAGAAGACCCTGTGGATACTAAGTTTACAACCACACAAATTGTACAAGGTCACCAGAGACTCCAACAAGAAAAATAATAAAAAAGAAAAAAGGAGAGACGAAGTAGATAAAGGTGGTAAGACAAAAGGTGGAATGAAATAGAAGAGACGACGAAGTCAATAAGATGACAATAATAACGTAATAAGTAATGACTAACTGATAAAGAAGATCCAGGAACAATTTGTAAAGAACGTAGAAGAGTTATGAATAGAGATTAGATAAATAGACATTGACGTAAAACAAAAGTTCTAAAATCAAGTAAAAATGATAGTAATAGAACTTAATAAAAAGTCCATCTGAGGGATAGAGGAGGAGAAAATAAACCAAACCACCGATAAATAGTACAAGGAAATGGACGACTTATAAGAGACGGAAAAGTAAAACAAAACTAACGACACAAACCCCACGGGAAAGACATCCGACCTTCAAGTACCAAGGAGAAATAACACCTCGGACGAGGGACACTCACCCCAATCTGATCACCAAACAGTTCCAAAGGACCAACCCCCTTGAACACAGGCACAAGATCACCCACATCGACCTAGAGAAGAGAGACCTCACGTTACTAAACAGGTCATCACGTAAAACCCCACAGATACCCAAACCGTACCGAAACCCTTCAGACAAAAAATCACGAGTCCTGATACAAGGACGAAACGACCTCTTAATCATACCATACAGAAGGTGACCTTGAATAACCGAGAACGCCCCCCGAACCAAAGTCACATCCATACCTCAGAAAACCCACGCGAGAACAGATAACTACAAAGGAACTTAGTCCGTAAGAGACTACAAGAGTTCAAAACCTCAATTCGGAGGACGGAGACCGAAAGTCAGGAAGAGAATGTCATCGGAGTTCTGAAGAGGTAGGAATGTCGTGTCTACTATTTTGTAGATCTAATTACCACTTTTAAAAGAGATGTTGTTCCCTGTGGGTCTCTCTAAATGTCTCAATGTGTCTCTTCTCTTCTCACTCCTCCTTCTATCGCCACTGGTCCTCCTCTTTTCCCCCTCAGTTTTCCCCTTTCTCGTTAGATCGGTCATTATTTAAGGGATTCACAAGAGGTGTCGGACCTTGTGGGTCTCCTAAGTGTCTCAATTCATCTCTTCTCTTCCCTCTCACTCTCTATCTCCACTGGACCCCTTCTTTTCCCTCATCGTTTTCCCCTTTCCCGTTAGTTCGGTCATTGGTGTGGGGAATCACTTTTACCTATGACTTCTGATCTAAGAATTTACATGTTTTAACTATTGTTTATGGTTTTTCGTTTCTAATTTTTAGATCTCATCTCTAATCTGAGAGTTTTTATGTTATAATTTTTATGTTTTGACCCGGACTTACGGGGGTTCAAGAATGGGATTCGTGGCTACTACGTCGGGTGTGGAGAGACGGTTCGGGGACGAGAGACCACCCCCTACGTTGGTAGACCCGATGAAGAGGTACCCTTCGACACCAATGCGCACATAAGATACCAAAACAAAACAAAACAAAACAAAAGGAGGGTCAATACAACGGGAGACTCCAAGGTTTTGAGGGGGTATCTGGGTGGACACTCTCTCAAGAACTTTCACTTTCACTTTCACTTCAATGAGTCAGCACAGGCTGAGAAACACTGGAGTATCTGACATCGGATGGTTCGAAGAGACAGGTACCCTAAGAGGTCCGTTCTCATGATCTCACCCAACGGTAAAGGAAGAGGTCCCCTAGAAGGGTTGGGTCCCTAGCTTGAACCCAAAGGACGTAACCTCCGTCTGTGAAATTGGAGATGCGGTGGTCCCTATACCTTTGAAGAGGAGGAAGTGTCAAGGGAGGAAATCCTCCTGCTCAGAGGTAGAGATTGTGGTACAGAGAGAAAACCAGAAAATATAAAACGGGATGGAGGAAAACTTCTCTTACCCGACGGAAAGACCCACGGACCACAGGAGACGATCACAAGTCTTCAACAAAACATCTTCAACTAGTCGTAAGTTTACTAAAAAACTACTTAAACACCCCCTCTTTCACCAGAGGGGCAGGATAAAGAGGTGGTAGAATCCTAGCGGAGAGGTAATAAAATTTTGTTGGAATGAAAACTCCTTGTTAGACATACAATTTCGGAAAGTCCTTTTTTGTGAAGTTCTGTGTCACAAGGTTGTTCCTTTAAGGAGATTTATATGCACTCTCTTTTTTACTTTTAGAATGGGTTTTTTTATAAGGTGTCTAATCTTTTAGACAATGAAGGATTAAGTGACATACTCTGTTCGTTTTGGAACGAAGATTTGGGTCGTAATATATATTCTTTTCTTTTAATGTACCTTTGTTTTCAGGAATTGAACGAGTTTCGTTTCTTTTAGTTCTTTATTGGGGGTTTCTATTACACAATGTTGGTTCGTACCGACATAAAATTACTCTAAATCTCGTTGGCACTTTTAATGGTATGTTAAAAAGGATGAACTAGATAGTTAAAAGAGAGATTTCCCTAGTTAAACAATTTAAGTCAAATAGATCCTTATCATAGGTCAAATAGATTTATAGGTTTAAATAATGTATCTTCAGACGTTTCATCAGACAACACTGAAGAAATGTCATAAATAAAGTCACGAAGGAAGGGGGTATAGGAAAAGGGTGTAAACGCTAAAGAGAGAGTTGGGGTGTAAAAAAGAACCTAATCCAATGAATCATTAAACAGATATAACTAATAATATAAAATTTTCGTTCTAAAATGATAAACTTAGATAACAAAAAGAGAAGTAACAAAATAAATAAAGACTATAAAAACCATAATAAGGTAATGAGTATGGAATAACGTCAAATAAACAATAAAATAAAGGTTTGAAACCCGAAGAGAGTATCGAGTCAACCATTTCTAAGACGGGTGTTACGTCCTCTGGAACCAATCTAAGGACCCAACCCTTCTAGAGGCCCTCTTCTCTTTCCGATAGGTAAGGTCTTTACTGACTCGTAGAAAGGGTAAGGTCTGAAAACTAAAATTAAGTAAATAAAAGTAAAAAAAGTAGAAATAACAATTCCATAATTTCTGGTACTTTTAAGAAGACTAGTCAACACATTTATACGGGGTAGTCAAAATAATACCTTATAAAATTTACAACAATTAAAAACCTTTAAAGTCTTAAAACTAACCACAAAGAGGATAGTGTTTAATCAACGAATTCTCAATTAAGGAAGAAGTAAGTGGTACCTTAATAGATAAATAAAGTAATTAATAACATAACACAAGTCTTTCACAAGAGAATTATTAAAATGAAATACTCTGACTATAAGCATAATATTCTATTATGACTCTTTATGAAGATTTAGAAGGTACACGAGACCTCTTCTTTGATGAGAACGGTAATAGTCCCATTTCAAACTATATATGGGTATTCTAGATGGTATGACAAATACAACGAATCTAGAAAGTAATGGGAGGAGATGAGGGTACAAAAGATCAGATGAACAGTACAGAACGGATGTGGAATTGACCCAATTTAAAGATCAATAATGATATATAGATGGATACACAGGTAAGTGGAGAATATCAACATAAAACATTTCCACCAACACAGTGAACCATGTGTCTATACGTATTACCATTATTAAGAAATAATATTGGATTCCCAATATCGGAAAAAATTTTTACGGGAAAGAATCTTTTTACCAGTTTATACATCTTTAATTTATTGTGTGAGGATTCGTTGGTTACCCAGTTTCTACTTCAGTTTTCTTTTTTATCTTTTGTAGAATAATTTTACTTTTGTGTTGAAAGGTGTTGAATACTCTATGTCATTTTCGTTATGATTCTTCTTTAAAATATCGTCATTCGTGTTTGTTTTTTATTCTTTATAGAGTTCGTTGTTTTGGATTGAAATTTGAGTTTTTAATATTTTCTTTTTTTGGGTTTAAATCGTCTTTCTTTCTTTATTATTTATAATTTCTTAGAGATATTTGTTTTGTCTTTTTGTTAACTTTTATAATGATTTTGTTCTCGACTAAAAGTCTTTGTCACCTTTGTTACAGTCTGAAATAAAAAAACCTGAGGTTTTAGTGACGTCTACCACTGACGTCGGTACTTTAATTTTCTGTGAATGAGGAACCTTCTTTTCAATACTGGTTGGATCTATCGTATAAGTTTTCGTCTCTGTAATGAAACGGCTGATTCCAGGCAGATCAGTTCCGATACCAAAAAGGTCACCAGTACATACCTACACTCTCAACCTGACACTTCTTCCGACTCGCGACTTCTTAACTACGAAAACTTGACACCACAACCTCTTCCGAGAACTCTCAGGGAACCTGACGTTCGTCTAGGTTGGTCAGGTAAGACTTCTAGTTGAGACTCTAAAGAAAACTTCCTTACTACGATTTCGACTTTGAGGTCATGAAAAACTGAGTAACCTTTTCTGACACTACGACCCTCCCTGACCCCCGTCCTCTTCTTCCCCTGCTGGCTCCTACTCTACCGACCTACCGTAGTGACTGAGCTACTTGCGCTTAGACTCACTTGAGGTCCTCAACCACTACCTGTCCCTCCGAACCGCACGACGCTAAGTACCCCGGCGTTTCTCATCCTGTGCTGACTCGTTGACTTGACTGGACTTGACTTATTTTCATTGTTTTAAAATTGATCTGATTTTTATTGTTATTTTTGAGTTGTTTTAGTCTTACTTTTTCTGTTGACTGAGGTATATTTATCGTTAGTATTCTCTGATGATATTTATTAATCTGTGTTTAACCTATTAGATCTTTGTTTACCTTTTAAGGAATATTTATTCTGTATGGCACGGACTTAGTTCTTCATCCTTTAGAATTATGTGACTTTTGTACATTCCGATAACTTTTACTCAGTTATTAGTTTGTGTAAGGTTATTTCTGTTAAGATTCTTGTCTACCAATATGGTCAATTAAGATCGTTCGTAAACTTGTTCTTAATTGTGAACAGGAGTTCGAAAAGGTTTTTGACTTTTCCTCCCTGGTTACGGTTTGAGTAAAATACTCTAATTATGGTTTCAGTTTATTCCTGTGACTTTTTGTTTGTTTTTTTTGTATTTTTGATATCCGGTTGGAAAGAATACTTATATTTACTTTTTAAGGAATCGTTTTATAATCGTTTGGTTTAAGTTTTCATACAGTTTTCCTAGTCTACGGTACTGGTTCACCTTAAATAGGGACCTTAAGTTCCTACGAAGTTATATACGTTCATTTATTGACACTGTGTGGTGTAATTGTCTTACTTCCTACTTTTAGTGTACTAGTAGGGTTATGTACGTCTATTCCGTAGACTTTTATAAGTTGAGAAAGTTTTACAAGTTGTTTGATACATATCTTCCTTACATCGAGTTATTTTATTTCCGGTATATACTGTTTGGGTGACGATTGTAGATTAACCCGAAGGGACCACCGAGTCTCCCATTTGGCAGACGGACGTTACGTCCTTTGGACCCAAGTTAAGGACCCAGTCCTTCTAGAGGACCTCTTCCTTTATCGTTGGGTGAGGTCATAAGAACGGACCTTTTAGGGTACCTACCTCTTCGGACCATCCGATGTCAGGTACCCCAGTGTTTGTAGATTAATTGCCATTTTTATTTTTTATTTTTGGAAAGTAGATTCTAGTCTTCGTTCCGTTTCTACGTACTCACTTAGGTCTGTGATAATAAAGTCGATTTCTTACACGAGTGGTGTGACCACATATTTTATTTGATACATAAAGTACATATTTTCTTTTTTGTATTTTGTACTACGTTTTTTATTGAGGTTTATATAATTTCTAGTGTTGTCTTCTGTTACCTAATTTCTACAGATATTTTTCGTGTCAAATACTCTATCCTAATTTCTCGACTCTTGTGTTAGTTCGACAGGTTATGTATTAATAAATATCATCACTCAAAATTTTGGATCTACACGGAGATCATCATCTTTACATTTATTTACGTAATAACATATATGTGACGTCATCAACATTTCTTATTTGGTCTAGAATAATTATTGTACCTCTATAGTGGTCTATTTAGTTCGGTGTCTTGTCTTTGATTCACATACACAGACATACACGTTTATTGGTATATGTTTTTTAGTACCTTTTATTGAACTCCCTATGTAAGGATACCCGTTCTCTTCCCTTGACTCCTTTGAACTCTTCGCCCTAAAAGGGAAAGAGGAAAAAACACAAAAATTAAAAATACTCTTTTTATATAAGTGTATAAATTTTCCTATGTGTCAAAGTTTCCACCGAGACACCATTTCTTAGACGGACGGTTACGTCCTCTATGTCCTCTAAATCCAAACTAGGGACCCAGTCCTTCTAGGGGACCTCTTTTTTTACCGTTGGGTGAGGTTATAAGAACGGACCTCTTAGGTCCGTCTCCTCGGAGTGTCCGTAGTCAAATACCCCATCGTTTCTTAACCTGTGTTAACTCACTCACTTGTGTGTGGTGTGTTCGTCACAGTGTAAGAGAAAGAGGTCCTAAAGGGTCTGATTTAATAGGAGTAGAACTTTCATACGAAAGTGTGGAGTCACATTACTGGTAAACCTCAAAAAAAGTAAAGACACTATCTGTTGTTGAGTTCAGCATAGAACTTCATCTTAAAGTGTTTTTAAATACAAAATACCTATGTAATTTTACGTCCCACCAGGTCATGAATTCTACGGTACGGGGGTCACGTCTCCAGGTCCCAAGTTAGGGACCAGTCCCTTGATTTAAGGTGTTCGGTGTTGATTTCTAGGGTGTACGACGTTGACTCTGGACTACGTCGGTTTTAAAAAAAAAATAAAAATAAAAATGAAGTAAAACGAAATGTTATGACATAAGCAAAACGGTATGTAACTGTACTTAGGTGGTGCCCATATGTATTCAAGGGTTAGGACTTGGGGGGAGGGTGGAGGGTGGGGTATAGTAGAGAGACCTAGAAGGGGTACGGTTATAAAAAATTTTACACGTCCTATGAAACTCATTGTATACTTGAATCGATCTCATCGAAACATGTACTTTCGTGGTTGAACCCCGAAATCACATTAATCAAATATCTGTGTCTTCGTTTACGAGAAATGAAAAAGGTAACGTTTTGTAGTCGACCGAAGACCAACTGTTCGACCGAAATCATAACTGTCACACTAACTTAAGACGGAAGATTTACCGTGTCCGTTTAGGTAGATCCTCGGTAGGATGTGTTTATTCCCATGTTCATTTTGACACGATCCTTCTGTAACCGGTTTCATTCATATATTTGTGGTTTCTTCAGCACTCCTTGTATTGACTTTGTATCTCTTGTATCGTCTTCACGTCACCAATTTAATGGTTCTTTTACTTTAATACAATATTGTAAAGTATAAGAATAAAAATTTTTACAGTCTTGTAGTGTAAATCAAAATACTATAAAAGATAAAAATAACCTTACTAACTCCCAAGTGTCTTAACCTGTACAAAATATCTTTAAAGATATAGAAATTCTTATTAATTGTCCCATTATATATTGGGACTCCTTTCCAGCTAGTAATTTTATGAACTATCGAGTAAGAATTGTGTTTCCAATGTTCGTCGCTTTTTTTTACTGTAAATTAGATCCAAATAAAATAGAGCAGTTCATCGTATAAAGATAATGTTACAAAACCATAATCAGAGTTAGAAGTTTATACGTACACTGTCTGAAAGACACATTTATAGACGCATATGAGTGGAATATTAAAAAGATTTTATATAACAAACGTGTGAATGTGTTTGTGTTTTTACGTACCAAAATATTTACCTTAAACTAGTCATATAATTTATATGACTTTATTGTTTGTCTAAGGTTCCTCTTTGTTAACTTTGTCTAAAATATTAAGTAAACGAAATATTGACGTAGTCACCGGAACTTCCTATAGGAGACTCCATAGGAATTTTCTATTAGATCCTTCGAAGAGTGAACTGTGTCACCGGACAGGACGGAAACTTCGTTAAGATTAAAAACTTAAAGTCCTGTTCTCGAAGAAACGACATTTAAGGTAGATAGGTAAAACAAAGGAGGAAAATAATTATATTGTCATGTTAACTGGGAACTTGTTGTGTCCCCAACTGGAGGTGTGTCAGTTTTTAGACGTTTATTGAATATCAGTCGGGAGGTATATGTACCAGGTCAAGGAGACATAGGTGTCAAGGTGTTGACGACTAAGTTAGTTAGTACCTCGTACACTTTTACTTCAGCGAGTAAGCACAGACGGCTGAGGAACGCTGGGGTACCTGACATCGGGTGGTCCGAGGAGACAGGGACCCTAAGAGGTCCGTTCTTATGACCTCACCCAAAGGTAAAGGAAGGGGTCCCTTAGAAGGACTGGGTCCCTAGTTTGGGTCCAGAGGGTGTAACGTCCGTCTACGAAATTGGAGACTCGGTGGTCCCTTCGGGTGCCTCGTACATCATGACATCATAAATGATAAAAAAAAATTTGAGTACATATTCTGTTTGGTACATCAAGTTTGGACACGACAAACACCTGTTTGACATTAAGACTTTCATCCCACTGGTGTAAGGTTACGTACATGTTTTACTAGTTAACCCTATTTCATTCTTTTATAAGATTAAGTGTGTATGTGATTGTGTATATGCATATATGTATATATTAATAAAAATGTACTGTCACCTTTATCATCTTAATTCACTTCACTTCAATTCAGCGAGTCAGTACAGACTGAGAAACGCTGGGGCACCTGACATCGGGTGGTCCGAGGAGACAGGTACCCTAAGAGGTCCGTTCTTATGACCTCACCCACCGGTAAAGGAAGAGGTCCCCTAGAGAGGTTGGGTCCCTAGTTTGAGTCCAGAGGGCGTAACGTCCGTCTGCGAAATGGGAGACTCGGTGGTCCCTTCGGAGTCCCGGAGATTTTTTAAAGTGGATTTATTTTATTTTTATTGGGACCGTTTTTGACAGTCTCATTTGAACAAGTCTTAATACCTTTAACTTGTTTCTGGACGTCATTAACTCCTTTTAAACAAGTTCTTTTGTTTGACTTAGAGTTACTTTTGTCCTTTACCGGTCTTAGGTGCACCGGTAACACTACTGAAGTCCCGTCTCCTATTCCTCAAAACTCTCTCAATTGATCCTCATCTCAAATTTCCCTTTAATACTTTAAAGGTCACCCGTTAGTTTTCTCTCTACCCCTTACTGTCTTACGTTAGTGTTGTTGCTTCTTTTCGGTCTCGTTGTACTAGAGTTCGGTCAGAACCCGTACGAGACCATCTAAGACGACTTAATCTTTCACGGGAGGAGTTTCGTGGAAGGGGATCTCAAGAAACCGAAATAGTGAGTCTCTTCTTTTGTAATTCCGTATCTTTGTTCTCTGTGGGTACATATTCTTGTCCTTGGTAAAGTCGTTTGTGTACCACTTGGCTCTTCTTTACCGAAGACCACACGACCTGACGGGAACGTGGACCTCTGACTCCTGGTCAGGTCCAACCCGGGAACCACTACAGTGTCTCCCGGGGTGGTACCGGTCTTGGGTACACCGGTAACATTACTGAAGTCCTGTCTCCTATTCCTCCGAACACCCTTAGTTGACCCTCATCCCGAATTTCCCTTTACCACTGTAAAGGTCACCCGTTAGTTTTTTCTCCATCCCTCACTATCTTACGGTAGAGTTACGGTCACATGAGAAAAACTTGAACTACGAGATGTCCCTTCCACCCAGGCACAAGATAAAAATAAAAAGGTAAACAACTTAGGTCTGTGATCCACTCGTCTTGTCTGGACACCCGTACACGGGGACACCTCATCTGTCGGTTCAACCTTTCTTCCTATAATTTGGTCTCCGGTGTTTGATCCTCGGTGATTACACAAAACACGCCGGATGGGACAAAGATTTTTACTGACACCAGTCAGGGATTCAGTACAGACTGAGAAACTCTGGGGTACCTGACATCGGGTGGTCCGAGGAGACAGGGACCCTAAAGGGTCCGGTCTTATGAGCTCACCCAACGGTAAAGGAAGAGGTCCGTATCTCCTACAAAATCCCGTCACTTGATAAGATCAGACTACAATATCATTTACGTACTATGATATAAACAGTCTTCGGTATCTTGTAGTGTTTTGTTTTCACTTAGTTACATACGTATACTTTTCTTTTTGAACAACTGTAGTTCTTACCTTATGTCTAAAACTGCTTCGTTAGATTAATATAATGTTTACATACTTTGGTGGAGTGATTCTAGGGGACTGAATTCATTGAAACCTTTACTTGTCTTAAACGTTCTGATTTTCGTTTTCTTTTTCCGTGACATTAGATCAACTATCGCAAGAAAGAGTATCCCCATATCCAATTGTTAGGACTATGACAATATGTACATATGAACTTAACTTGTTCATTTATCTACCGTGTACTCATATGTATGTAAATAAAGAAACAAGACAATCGACTTTCCCAGATTTTCTTTACTATGGGGGCTTTAGACTTTCTTTGATACTACATTTAGAAACTGCATTTAGGTATTCAGAAACTAATCTTCTCGAACAATACGTACAAGACTTGGTCCTTTACCTTTATGATCCAGGGGTCTGAGTGAGTCGGAGGTTCCTACCCCAACGGATGGTAAAGGTACAGATCAGAACTGGAGGGGGCAGACGCAAAGAGGAAGGAGGGGGTCTAGGGAGTTATGTGATTCTTATTGACATCTTTCGAGACTGAACTCTCATTACTCGGTTTGTATAAAATAGTTAAATACCCAAGTAGTTATGATAGTCACATCAGACGAGAAGTAAAAGATTAAAATTTAAAACATTAATAATAAAAAGATGTAGTGTACCGTACGTTCTAGAATCAAGGGACTGGTCCCTAGCTTGAATATGGGGGGTGGGGGGTGTCATCTTCGTGTCTCAGAATTGGTGATCCGTTGGTCCCTTCAAGATGGTACCCCCAAAATTACAAAGTGTTCATATCCAGATGAATTCCTTTACCACCACGTAGGATGGTAACTAATGTTCACTATCATCTCCTACTATAAGATCAAATGTAGAGTCAAAATCGAGAAAAAAGAGGAAACTCTCTGTCTACTAGTCACGGTTACTGTCAGTTTCGACGTCAATTAGACGTACCGGATTAGAGAGGTAATACAATAAAATCAGTAGAAGTAAGATCTTATAACGTTATATAATCACAAAAAGTTTGACGTACACGTTTACTTAGTGAACCCCCACAACAATTTCATGTCTGACGATTGACTTATCCAAACCCAACCTCAGACTCTAAGACGTAAAGAAGATTATTCAAGGGTCCTTTACGAGTGAGATGTCAGATACCTGGTGTTTCGTCTTGGTAAGACTTATTATTAATCTGTAACTAGATTTTGGACTAACATTAGATATCCAGTAATCCGAGATTTAAAATTTCCTTGCCAGATGTCAATCCAACGGTGTACAAGATGATCTTCAATTGACAGTTAATCAGACTTCCAACGTACATAGAAATTTTCCGAAGAATGACTAAAGTCTCCGAACACGAAAAGCCGGAGACTTGATTAATTTTTTTTTTTAGTGTGGTAGTCTTTTATCCTTTACAACGGACGGTTGACCCTATCCTTTGAGAGTTCAAACATAACATATCAAACATTGTAGACTTATATAGTTTATGCTAGAGAGTAGTAAAGTAATAAAAGTCGGAAAATTCATGACGTTCGATCCAAAGTTGTCATGTATATGACTCTTGAAGGTCTACAAGTTCGACCTAAATCTTTTCCATCTCCTCGGTCTTTAGTTTAGCGGTTACAGGCAAACTAGTATCTTTTTTCGAAGTCTTAAGGTCTTTTTTTGTAGATGAAGACGAAGTGACTCGTACGATTTCGGAAACTGACACACATAGTGTTGACACCTTTTAAGAATTTCACTATCCTTACGCTCTGGTGGAATGGACAGAGGGTTCTTTGGACATACGTCCTGTTCTTCATTGCCTTGGTCTGTACCTTGTTACCTGACCAAGTTTTAACGTTTTACTCACACTGTTCCAACATATAAAGCAGTGGAGATGATCGAAATGACCATCATTACGCAGGATTCCGGGTGAATTGAAGTGTGAAGTCCTATAGACCGAGATCTACTCACTGGTGTGTTAGCACCAATAGACTCAGTAATTCTGGAAAGAGTCTACTAAGAAGACACACACACACACACAAAAAAAGGGATGATTTAGGTTAAATAGGAACTAAGTACCTGGATTGTAAGGTCCAAGGATACGTTACAACAAGAAATGTCGTAATCTGAAATACAAGTGGTGCTCTGTGTAGGTGTTGACTCGTAGTAAGGCGAAACCGGGTCGGTGAAGCAAGACAGACCTCGATAATCATTAACGGGAATTGAGAATGGGTCATCGTATGACCTGCGGAAGACTGGATCCCCCGAGTAGAAGGTCACAGTATAGAAAAACGGAAAAGTATGACAAGTACCTCAAGAGGTTCGTTCTTATGACCTCACTCAAAGGTAAAGGAGGAGGTCACCTGGTACAAAAGAGTCTTGAGAAGTGATACTGGGAAGGTAGAACCCACCGGGACTTACCGTACCGAGTATCGAAGTGACTCAATACGTTCGGGGAAACGGTACTGTTCCGACACCAGGTACTTCCCCCTCCTAAGGATAACGATTCAGTCGTACCCCGCACAATGGAGCTCGAACTTAGTTAAATAATTGTAACTTCTCTTTTTTATACATTCGTTGATACTAGACGTAAATATGATATAGTAATAAATTTGTTTACTCTTGGAACTAATGGTTTCGTAAACTTTTACTGTTGGATAGTATGGTTATAGTAAGATATAGTATTAAGTTTAAGTAAATTTTTACATAGACGTAAGAATTTTGTCTTCTTTATTTGAGTTCGGTATAAAAAGTCTTACTTTCCAATCTGTCTACTCTTGTATAGTAGTGGATAAATGGGAAAAATGAACGACGGAACGAAATTAATATTTTTGTTATCATTGACATTCACTTTGTTCCCTCACTCTCGTTCCACAGTACTTTTGTTTTAATTTGGACGAAAGACCCTTCCCTTCAGTCTTGCTAAATGTTCTTTACTTACTTTAATCGGTAGACATAAATGACAAAAATTTACCACGAAAATTTACTTTGAAGTATACCGATGAAGACGGATTAAGGATAGAAACTCCAAAACACTGTGAGGGGGTGAAAACCTCTAACTACTCCTTTTGTCATTCCCTTTTATTAAAGTTTCGGAACGGTCAAGACTCCGTCTATTCTAGGGATCACTTACAGGGAAAATCGTCTCGTGTAATTACTTAGAACCTTAAGTTTTTCTATAGGTGATTAGTTATTTGATATGTGACAAGACGTATTATTCCATTTCCCTTAACCCAATCAAAACAAAAGAATCTACCTCCTGGTACCCCTACACTTTTCTCACTCCCTCAACAGTTCTTCTATCTTCCTGTCTCGGACTCCTGTTTTACATGTTCCACTCTATATGTTGACCGACTGACCGTACTCCTGAGTATACGTTTAAATTCAATAATCGTGACGATGTTTCTTCTGAAGGACAAGTAATTCACTCGGGTTATAGTTAGTGTCCACTGTATGCTCCTTCTGTTTTAAGTCTCGTTCGTCCTTTTAGTACCGTCCTCATTGGTACTCTTGTATACTGACTCTTTAAGAGTCCTTAAAACGTTTCCTGTGAAAAGAAGTGTTCCATATTTTCAAATAAGTAATCAGTTCCTCGTTATAAAGAGGTTCAGTGTTTTACTGTTACCGTCGATTATTATAGGGTTTAAGTCAAAACCATAAAACTAAATCAATGTTCTCTTGTCTTGATCAATTTGTGTAGATTTCGACATCGGACTGTCAAACTGGGGATATTTGGGTGTCTATTTATACACATATATCTATGTACATTTGATTTAGAGCGACTATTCTAAATAAAAATTAAAAGAAACAAGTAAGTTATTAGACAGTCCTCGTAAAATAGTAAGGTTTGTATCGAGATTTAATAGTAATAATTATCGACATATACAAGATAATAGTTCAATATCTTTCATAATATCGTTAGATGTAAGTAACAGGAAAATTAAGTCAGTGAGTTTTTGTAAACAGGTTACGGACATAACATGGTCTGTTACAATGTAGAAACCCTCTGTGTAATAGAGTCCTCCAAATGTTTGGTCTCGTTATTTAAAGTTCCCATCCTAGTATTCATTTAGTTAAGGATGAGAGTAAGGACAGTCTCGGTGACAGAAAGAAAATACGAACAAAATAGAAACTAATTGGAGTTACAATGGTATTTTCAATTTCTTTTAAGTAATGGAAAATTTTGAGTTTGGATATATAACGCTTTGTGACTAGATTACCTTTTCTCTTTTATCAATAGTCTTTCACGAATATGTCTTTGAATATGAAGTTCTTTCAGAATTACTGAAGTTTCAAACGGGTAGAGGGACAGACCGATATTGAGGTACCCTACAGAGTCAATAATATGTTCCTTCTTCTATGTTGCACCCCTTTACAAAGAACGATTATTTATCTTTACTAGTATAAATCCCCTTTGTTGCCGTCCTTTACCGAAGTTTCACTAATCTAGAATGTAGTTTTATCTTCAGAAATATTATTTGTGACTTTCGAATTATCGTGGGTGTTTGATCACCTAGAAGTCGATGTTACTGGTTTTAGACGTCGTGTGAATCCGGATACAAACCATTAATATGTCGACGATTTACTGACATTCGTTCCCATGACAACTACGGAGAATAGCATTTCTTATCCTATCAGAGATATTTTAACCATTATTTTACTTGTCAAATACTTTTTGGAATGTCTATTATGTTTTACTCCCCTCCACAAATAGACTAAGAGTTAGTTCAATAAATCTAATCCTAGTCATAAAGATTCCCGGAGTTTACAAAGACTGTAAGTTTCAGTACGATGTCATGTGAACTCCTTCTGAAAGTTTGAAGTTTATAAATGTCTCATAAATGGTGTGTTTTATTTTGTTAGGGACGGAAGTTTGATTAGTTCCTTTGGTCCGTTTCAATCCTATCTTGAAGTTTGTTATGTCATATTATGTATTCATTTAAGCTTTAATATACGATGTCCAATATTTATCGACAAGTCTCTATAACTTTTTTTTCGAGTCTTCAGTCCTTACTAAATTCCTTATCCGTTACCAAGGGCTTCGTACTCATCGTAAGTCTATCCGTCTTTCAACCGAGTTTAGTGGTTCTGGTGACTTTTTTTTGTTTTCCCTAGATTTTAATGATAACTAAAAGGACACTTTTATCCTCTACAAATTGGTACTAACACTAGGTCTTTTACAGAGACCAGCTAACGTAAGATAACAAGTAAACGAAGAAAACAACAGGGACATAAGACGTTTGGACGACAGAGGACCTTGACGGAGGTGAAAGAAAGTGATACGAATATAAAATCGAGTTAAGAGTAAAATATCTTTCTTATCGGAGTTCATGTATAAGTCTAATTATGTTATGAATACCTCGAGGATAACGTACGGGTCTTAGTATAGTCCACCCTTCTTTATTTGTACGTTAGATACGGTAGTTCCTGAAATGTTAAAATAACTACCCTTTTTGTGATTACCTCTACTTCGTTACCATATAGTGTAAACTTTAGTTTCTAGTATTTTGTACCGTGTATATGGAGAGTTCCATGTACCTTTTGAAAGGATACTCAAACACCCCTTTCCCTCTCAAAATTCTATTAGTTAAAGTCTGAAAGTTGAAGGTATACTTATGAAACGTTTATCAATAGACGGACTCTACCGTGGACGTTGGACGTGTAAGAAAAAGGTCGAGGGGTGAATGTTTTGGGAAGAGAGTAAGTCTTTTTTATTTCCTATCGAGGGTCAGTAGTGATTAAAATGATATCATATAACGGTGTCCTACTTTTTCGACACCACACGGTTTGTTTCCCTGTCCCACTTTAATACAATTACTTCTACTATTTTACGTACTGATTACCGACTCATTATAGGGTTCAATCCATTAAACATTAAGGAACAAAAATTGTTTTAACTTCCTCTTAGATTAACTTGACAGTCGACTACCTAGTAATTTTTATTCAAAACTACTATTCAATCATACACTAAAAACTGTATATTAATTTTTCCTTAAGTTTCCTAATTCTCTGTGAAGACGTTGTTTTAAGAAAGGTAAGTGTAGATTAACACATACTCTTGTTTAAGTAGATATAAATGTATGAGGTTTTTAAAAAATTTGAATCTTTTTTTATTTTGAGTAGATGTTTAACTTTTTTCGATTAACTTTTCGTCGATAGTAAAGTAATTCTTTACGTAAAGTTTATCGTAATATAGAAAATTAATAAACAGTTTTGTAACTATATGGATTCAACAAAACTAGTTTACACGAGATTTTTAAACATTTCTATCGAGTAAGGTCATGTTTTTGAAGTTTTCTTGAAATATCTCCTTTTTTTAATTTAAGTATATGTATAAAATGGTGTCATAATATTGTCTACTAGTCGTTGGATTAGTTTTTTACCCGTCTACTGGATTTGTCTGTAAAGAATTTTCTTTATGTCTACCAGTCGTCCTTGTACTTTTCTACAAGTTATAGTGATTAATAATCTCTATACGTTTAGTTATACTGTTAATCCATAGTGGAGTGTTACCAGTCTTTCCGTTAGTAGTTTTTTAGATGTTTGTTATTTACGACCTCTCCTACACCTCTTTTCCCTTGGGAGGATGTGACAACCATCCTTACTTTTAACCATGTCGATACTACCTTTTGTACCTCCAAAGAGTTTTTTGGATCTTTGTCTCGATGGTATACTAGGTCGTTAGGGTGATGACCCGTATATAGGTCTCTTTTAGACTAAGTTTTTCTATGTACATGGATTACAAATGACGTCATGATAAATGTTATCGGTCCATTACCTTCGTTGGATTTATTGTTGACTGTTTACTTACCTATTTGTTCCACACCATGTATATATGTTACCTTATAATGAGTCGGTATTTTTCTTACTTTATTACGATAAACGTCACTGTACCTACCTGGGTTTTAAAAGTATGACTCACATCATACAGTTTGTCTCCTTCTGTTTATATTATAACGAATATACACTTTAGAATTCTTTTATTACAATGTTTACTTAGACAAATTTTTTGTCTTTATCTCAGTGTCTGTATCTGTTTGAATACCGGTGGTTCCCCCTTTACTCCTTATCCTTCCTATTTTATCTTTATATTTTAATTGGCTACGTTTGATGATATGTATCTTATCTATTCGTTATTCATACTTCAGTCGTTTTTGTTCTGAACCTCGACTGATACCGTGTCTGGTAGTCGAAGAGTATCGTTTTAAATCCAAATTCGATTACTTTCACCTTTTGGTGATCCGTTCGGTCCATGTTGAATTTAGTTTAGGGGATACTTATGCGTCACCGCCATTGTTTGTCTAAGTTCCCTAATCTTGAACATTTGTCACACGGACTTCTTGATACCTGTCTCCAGGTATTATGACATGTCCTCTGTCACTTGTTTTGGTAGGGTTTGTTTTTCTTTTCGTTCTTTCGTTTCACCAACAGACTCCTCCGGAATGTTTATCGATTTCTTTCTTCTCTTTAATTTTCGTTCCCTCTTTCCCTTTCCATATAGGTTGATTTGTGTCTAAAGGTTTCTTGTCGGACCTCTCTGTTCTTCCGGAAGAAGTTACTTGTTACATATTTTGATCTTTTTTTTTTTTTTTTTTGTCTTCCCCTTTCTGTTCTAGAGAAGTTCTTTTGACCTCTATAGTTCCTTGTAAAACGGGTTTCTACCCGTGTTATTTCCTGTATTTGTCTTCTCTGGATCATCCGAGACTTCTCTGTTCTTCCGGACCTTTCTTATGTGTCTTCTGGCATATTTTCTCTAGGTCTGCTTGGTCTCTTATTGCTACCACTCCAGTCGGTGGGTCTCGGTCTGTGGACCCTCTCAGTTCACCCGGAATCCTTTGTGACGACAATTATTTCGATCACCTACACTACCTTAAGGTTACCTCGATAAGTTTTGGGTTTTCCTACTACGGTAGTTCTACAACTCAAGTAATACAGTCGTTTAGACCTTCTGTCTCGTTACTGGTGTCCTGACCTTTTTCCAGTTAGGAGTAGGGTTAAGGGTTCTTCGCGTCATGGTTTCTGACAAGATTGGTAGCCTGTTAACGTGAGTAGAGTGTGCGATCATTCCAGTACGAATTTTAGACCGTACGACCCGAAGTTGTAATACGCTTGGTTCTTGAAGGTCTACAGGTTCGACCTAAATCTTTTCTTTCTCCTTGGTCTCTAGTTTAATGGTTGAAAGTGACCTAGTGTCTCTTTGGATCCTTTGAGTTTTTTTTCGTAGATGGAGACAAAGTACCTGATACGGTTTCGGAAACTGAGACACCTAGTATTATTTGACTCCTTTCGTGAGTTTCTCTACCCTTTTTGGTTTGGTAGAATGGACAGAGGACTCTTTGGACATACACCCAGTTCTTCGTTGTCATTCTGAGGACAACCTTTTTGACCAAGTTCTGACTCTATCCTCATGCTGTACCAATAGACGACAATGGGACAAACATATTAGATATACGACTCGTGTGGTACTCTTTATGACCCAACCTACTCAATGTTCGACCTTAGTTCTATCCACCCTCTTTGTAGTTGTTGGAGTCTATACACCTACTATGGTGAGATCACCGTCTTTAGCTTCTCCTTGATTTCTCGGAAACTCCTCTCACTTCCTCTCACTTTCTCGACCGAATTTTGATTTATAATTTTTTTGATTCTAGTACCGTAAGTGGGGGTAATGAAGTACCGTTGATCTTCCCCTTTTCCACCTTCATCACTGTCTAAAGGAGAAGAACCCGAGATTTTAGTGACGCCTCTCACTCACGTCGGTACTTTAGTCTTCTGCAAACGAACAGTCGTCCTTTCGATACTGTTTGAAGTTGTCACACAACTTTTCGTCTCTGTAATGAAACGGTTGTTTTCAGGTATGTCAGTTCCGATACCAGAAGGGTCGTCAGTACATGTCAACACTCTCGACCTTGCATTTCTTCCACCTCACGAAGAACTTCTTAACTACGGACTTTTGATACCACAACGTCTTCTGAGGACTCTCAGGGAACCTGTCGTTCCTCTAACTTGGTCAATTAGAATTCCCTTTAGTTGAGACTTATAAGTAACCTTCCTGACTATGACTCCGACTTTGGGGTCATAAAACGAGTGGACGACGTTTGTCGACTGAGAACCTTTTCAGGGGATACGACCCTTCCTAACTCCAGTCTTCCTCTTCTCCCGTAGTCTCCTACTCTACCGACCTACCGTAGTGATTACGTTACCTGTACTTGAACCCGTTTAAAACCCTCTACCACTCCCTGTCTCTTCGGACCGTACGATATCAGGTACCCCTGGGTTTCTCAACCTTTACTGACCCACTGACTTGTTACTTCTTGTTGTTCCTAAATGACATATCGTGTCCTTTGACGTAGGTTATAGAAGTTTATATGTGTGTACGTGAGTGTATGTGTGTGTGTGTGTGTGTGTGTGTGTGTAGTCAAGTCAAGTCAGCGAGTCAGCACAGGCTGAGAAACGCTGGGGTACTTAGCGTCGTGCGGTCCGGAGGGACAGGTAGTGGTTGAGGACCTCAAGTGAGTTTGAGTACAGGTAACTCAGCCACTACGGTAGGTCGGTAGAGTAGGAGACAGTAGGGGAAGAGGAGGACGGGGGTTAGGGAGGGTCGTAGTCAGAAAAGGTTACTCAGTTGAGAAGTGTACTCCACCGGTTTCATGACCTCGAAGTCGGAGTCGTAGTCAGGAAGGTTATTTGTGGGTCCTAACCAGAGGAAATCCTACCTGACCGACTTAGAGGAACGTCCGGTTCCCTGAGAGTTCTCAGAAGGGGTGAAAGTACATGTGGACTTTGTGTTATGACATTAGTTGATATGAAGTTAAAAATTCTTTTTTTAAAATTTTCTTTAATTCCATCATGGAGGTTTATCCTGTTATCATACATAAGTACTTAGTCCGGTGTTTGTTGTATATGTCGTACTGCGATGAAAACATTTTACACGAGTCCACATATATACGTGCTCGTATACGTATTTTTTATTAGACCTTTCTATTAGTGGTTTTGTAATTAGAACCAATCAAGACACAATTAAACATAAAACTAAGAAAAAAATTAACGTAATAAATGTAAATAAAGGTTACTCGTACTTATTAAACATATAAAATTGTTAATAAAATATTCATATCTGAAATTTGTAGATAGTTTTATTCAAGTATATATGTTTCTATCATAGGGTTCTTTACAATGTTTTAGATTTGTCGTAAATAGAGATCTGACACTCTAATACCTAGTGAAAAATGTAAGAAGAACGGTAAATAGACATAAAAGATTTTAATGATACACAATAAGTCCATAAATTTTATTATTTTTAATAATTTTACAATTAAATGAGACCCTTGAGACTGTTATTATAAAGTCTAAGAATTAAGATAATTTTGTCTAAATCTTCGAGGGAGAGGTTATAAACCCCGAAGGGATCATGGAGTCAATCATTTCTTAGACGAACGTTACGTCCTCTAGGGTCAAGTTAAGGACCCAGTCCTTCTAGGCGATCTTTTCCCTATCCCGTGGTTGAGGTCGTAAGAACCCGAAGAGACCACCGAGTCGACCATTTCTTTATACGGACGTTACGTCCTCTGGACTCAAACTAGGGACCCAACACTTCTAGGGGACCTCTTCTTTTGTCCATGGGTACGGTCATAAGACCGGACCTCTTAAGGTACCTGACATATCAGGTACCCCAGTGTTTCTCAGCCTGTGTTGACTCACTGAAAGTGAGAGGTTATAAAACAACAACACCACTACCACCACCGAATCCCAAATAAAGATAATTTTTTTTTTCTCTCTTTCAACATAGAACGTAGTCTAAAAATTTTACAAATTCACTCTATAAAAAGTGTCGGTCGAGTCCATATTCCGATGGAACGACAGGATTAACACGTCATGTGTTTAAGTCAAGGGATGAGGATCTCTACTTTACGACCACGTCTGTTCTTGTTTTCGGATACTTATGGTTCCATTTCCTTTCTTAACGAAGGAAGAAACCCTTTCCATACTTCTACACCCCGTTACATAAATGTTTGTGAAAAAAGTAAATTTCGGATCCTGTTCTGAACTCAATCTTCCCTTTCCTAGTATATTCGGTAAGAGTAGACTTAAAGCAGTACACCTCCTTTCCTACTTGTTTATATTATTATATGAAACCTTTTGTTTACTGTCCAGTTGTGTATCATTTCAACAAATTGTACTGAAATACTCAGATTCCCTGAAGGGACCATCGGGTCCACCGATTCTGAGACACAAGGGTTACGTCCCCCTGGTCCAAGGTAGGGACCAGTCCCTTGTTAGGGAAGGTGTTGTACGATGCACCTTCCTGTCCTTTCGGACCACACGACGTCAGGTACCCCAACGTTTCTCAACCTGTGCTGACCTACTGACTTGTTGACCCAGATTTGCGTCGATAATATAGAATAATCCAGATATTGGAACTATTAAATAAATTGAAGACACGGAGTCTGTTTACCTTTATTATCATCTTCGATGAAGAATTCTCTTAATCTGAGTTATTGGAGAGTTATTAACATTCGATTGTTATTACTCGAAACATTTCTCTTCTTTATATCATAGTATATATACTCGGGTTTAAACTCAAATTAATAGACACACTGGGTCCAGTTTAATTAATCTGAGTAATACGAAGTTTAAGAGTAGTCATTTTACCCAGTTTATTTTATAAGGGAATACCTCAATATTTTTAATTTGTTTTATTAGATTTCTTCCTCAGACAATGTAGTATCTGTATTTATTTTGACGTCCGGGTCTAAGTGAGATCATAAGTAATAGACCGAAGTACGGAGTCTCGGACTAGTGATTTTAGTGGACGGGAGACCGGAAGTCACTCCAAGTCTGTTACCCTTCATAGTCTTCTGCTGGTCGTTCTTTCTCCTCTCACTACAGTCGTATGAGTAAGGGAACCAAGAGAAGAATACTCCAAAAGGAGACCTATCGACGTAGAGAGCGTTTTCTTTCAGTGACCGGAATTTCGGTAAAAAGGTACTTGGGAGAGGTAGACCCAAGGTCCTTGGTGAGAGAGAACAGAGAGTCCTGATCCCCACCACTGTTACCGTTGAAAGTGACCAAACCCGTGATAGAGAAGACCAAGGTATGTGGGACAGGTGTCGAAACACTTGTCAAATCAACGAGTCAGTACAAGTCGAGAAACGCTGGGGTACCTGACGTTGTACGGTCTGAAGGGACAGGTATTGGTTGAGGGTCTCGAACGAGTTTGAGTACAGGTAGCTCAGTCACTACAGTAGGTTGGTAGAGTAGGAAACAACAGGGGAAGAGGATGACGGAAGTTCAAAAGGGTCGTAGTCCTATAAAAGTTTACTCAGTCAAGTAGTGTAATCCACCGGTTTTATAACCTCAAAGTCGAATGCGTAGTCAGGAAGGTTACTTGTGAGTCCTGACTAAAGGAAATCCTAACTGACTAAACTAGAAGAACGTCAAGTTCCCTGAGACTTTTCAGAAGAGGTTGTGGTGTCAAGTTTTCGTAGTTACGAAAACGTGAGTCAAAAGGAATACCGAATTACGAGTGTAGGTATGTACTGATGACCTTTTTGGTAACGGAACTGATCTACCTGGAAACAGTCGTTTTATTACAGAGACGAAAAATTATATGACAGTTCCAACTAGTGTCGAAAGGAAGGTTCCTCATTCGCAGAAAGTTAAAGTACCGACGTTAGTGGTAGACGTCACTAAAACCTCGGGAGTTTTTATTTCAGAGAGTGATAAAGGTAACAAAGGGATAGATAAACGGTACTTCACTACCCTGGTCAACGGTACTAGAAACAACTCAAAATTCGGTCATAAAAGAGAGAGGAGAAAGTGAAAGTAGTTCTCCGAGAAGGCAGGGAGAAGTGAAAGACGTATTCCCAACACAGTAGACGTATAGACTCCAATAACTATAAAGAGGGTCGTTAGAACTAAGGTCGAACACGAAGTAGTTCGGTCCGTAAAGTGTACTATATGAGACGTATCTTCAATTTATTCGTCACACTGTTATATGTCGGAACTGCATGAGGAAAGGGTCAAACCTTGGTCAGTCAACAAGGTACAGGCCAAGATTGACAACGAAGAACTGGACGTATGTCTAAAGAGTCCTCCGTCCATTCCACCGGACCATAAGGGTAGAGAAATTCTTAAAAGGTGTTAAACAACACTAGGTGTGTCAGTTTCCGAAACCACATCAGTTATTTTGTCTTCATCTACAAAAAGACCTAGAGAGACCGAAAAAACTACTAGGTTACTTACAACCGTTAAACATTTGTCGGGGAAAAATTTATTTGGGTGGAGTTTAATAATATTATACTTATAAGGTAAATAAATGACAACTATAGGACGGTCTAAGTCTCTCATACGACACTGTCTTTTATTTAGGAATAGTAACATAATAAGTTTTTTACACTAAAACAGAATTATTACTCTAAATCCGAAAATTTACGACCTGACCTATTTCGTGTTCGACCTTAGTTCTATTGACCCTCCTTACAGTTATTGAAGTCTTTGCGTCTACTGTGGAGGGAATACCGTCTTTCGTTTCTTCTCGACTTCTCGGAGAACGACTTTCACTTTCTCCTCTCACTTTTTCGATCGAATTTTAAGTTGTAAGTCTTTTGATTATAACACCGTAGACCAGGTTAGTGAAGTACCGTTTATCTACCCTTTTGTCACTGTCTCAAATAAAAAACCTCAAGACGTTTTTTACGTCTACCATTGACGTCAGTACTTTAGTTTTCTACAAACGAGGAACCTTCTTCTCAATACTGGTTGGATCTGTCGTATAATTTTTCGTCTCTGTAATGAAACGGTTGATTCCAGGTAGATCAGTTTCGATACCAAAAAGGACATCAGTACATACCTACACTCTCAATCTGATATTTCTTTGGACTCACGACTTCTTAACTACGAAAACTTGACACCACAACCTCTTCTGGGAACTCTCCTCTCAGGGAACCTGTCGTTTCTCTAGGTTGGTCAAGTAGGATTTCCTTTAGTTGGGACTTATAAATAACCTTCCTGACTATGTATTCGACTTTGAGGTTATGAAACCGGTGGACTACGTTTCTTGACTGAGTAAACTTTTCTAGGACTACGACCCTTTCTAACTTCCACCCTCCTCTTCCCCTGTTGTCTCCTACTCTACCAACCTACCGTACTGGCTGAGTTACCTGTATTCAGACTCATTCGAGGCCCTCAACCACTACCTGTCCCTCTGGAGTGTACGACGTCAGGTATCCTAGTGTCTCAGTTTGTGTTGACTCACTGACTCGACTTGACTAACCGAAAATTCTTCCGAACTTTTAGTGAAACAGTCACGAGAAGGAACTATTCCCCGAAGGGACCATCGAGTTTACCATTTCTTAGACGGACATTACGTTCTCTGGACTCAAGTTAAGGACCCAACCTTTCTAGGGGACCTCTTCCCTTACCGTTGGTTTGGGTGAAGTCATAAGAACGGACCTCTTAAGGTACCTGTCTCCTCGGACCGTCCGATGTCAGGTGACCCAACGTCTCAGTATGTGTTGACTCACTGACGGAAATATTCTTTTTGTTCGTTCTCTACGTGTACCTATGGTTTTCTCTTAGTCAAATTCCCTGTTTCTACCTCCCACCCCTATTGAACTTCGGAGCTCCAGTTAATAGGGTACCCGACCTCCTAAAGTACCCTGGAGAACGACTTTTATGGATGGTGTCATTTTGTATAAGTGATGTACCTTCTAATGAAGATTATGAGCCTGGTATAGAGTAGTCTTTATAGACTCCTGAGGTCGAAATAATCATTCGTCTCTGTAAAATTCGACGAAGTAACATATTTTTATTTCTTCCCGCCAACTAAAAAATACAGCACCAAAGGACTTTAAGATAAGGGTGAGGGTCCCTCGAGAAGACAATAACAGTGGGAACAACTTTGTTGTGATCTCTTGTTACAATTTCACCGAAGGTACCGTTTCCTGGGTTTTCCAATCTATACGAGTCACTATGAAAGTTCTATTCGGAGAGTTGGAAACAGGAACGGTACCATGGGTCTCTTCTCACACGAAGTCTGGAAACAAAAATCATACGATGACTCAATCAGTCACGGAATTATTAATCGTTTGAGATCACACGGTTTAATAGAAATATATTTATCCAACACACCTAATGTGAACGGAACACCTACACCTTGTACTCGAGGAGTTTCTGTATATGTAAACAGAGAATAAGGTTCATCGTGACGATCCTAAATTATTAACGTTATAATACACGTCCGTTCATTGGAATTACGACGTATTTTTCGGAGTTTAGGAGACTCCAAGGGTTGGCTCCATTGACATTGACCGTTGAACGAATACACGTATCCCTTGTTAAACCACTAAAAGTGACTAACTACGTAAAGGTCTGAAGTGATTTTCGGTCCTTGAGTACATTCCTCTACAGACTTACTCTTTTTAGACTGTCTTCTCACACGTACGGTCCTTTTTACTTACTGATGTTTCATACGTACCCCTCGTAGACTTTTCCGTTATAATTTACCTTCATTTTTTACTTCAGGAAACTGAAAACACGTGTAATTTACTTATAATTAAACCATATGAAAACCGTTTAACGGAGAATATTGTTGACGGTAGACCTTAGTATTTACGTTAGGATTCGGATTTCTTTCTTGTTGTTTCTTCTCGTGTGACGTACTAAGTTTCGTGTCTTGGATGTCGATTATCGTATGGGAAAATACATACTGAATATTCGTTCATGGTATTATTTTTAGTATTTTAATTCCATGTCAATTTACATGAAAATGTCTTTTATACAATAAAGACCTATGGAAAAATAGAAGGTTCTATTGATGTTTGGAGGTTTTAGTTATTCTGTTTACGTTTTAGACAGATAGTGAAGTTGAAAGTTAAGACTCTATAAATTTACGGTGAAAAGGAAGATAAAAGTCTGTTTTAAAATTACCTAAAAAAACCTCCCCACGCTGAGGTCTACAAAAATGTTTATAAACAACCTAAAACATTAGGTTTACGAAGCGACACAGGGTTTAGTATGATATGGACCTTTAACTTGATAAGTACGACGTTTAACTTAAGGAGTTTCACTTAGGAAATATTTATTGCGTGTAATTGTATTTTTTGATAGATTTAATTTACTCCAGTAAAGATAAAGAGTTTCCTTTGAACTAAACGTTGAGGTAGTTGAGGTTATTCTAGTCTTATTCGTTTACCGTTCTACTTGGAGTTAGTATACTTTTAATTTTAGATCGAGAAAGAATTTCCCCTTGGCATGACGTGTGTTGTCACATGATTTAAAGTCTCCAAATTGTCCGAAATCTTTAGTATGTATACTTATTAAAGGGTACAATGTGTAGTTTCCTGACTCTCTTTTTCATGTACTTCTCTTCACGTATACATATTATGGATAGGTTGGGAGTGTTTTTTTTTTCTTTTTTTTTCTCTCATTGTTATGATTACAATTTTTTTTTTTAGGTCATTTCATATGATGGAGTACACTCTTTACCTTACTCTTCGTTACTCTATGTCTTAGATCATCTATTTCGTTTAAACGTTGTTTCTTTAGGGTACAAGCACTAGTGTAGGTACGTATGTGTCGTTGTAGTCATGGGATGGGTCACCACAACCGGGAACTCGTGTGTTTCACGTCACTTTATTTACATGTTACTCTACCAATACCATTGTACCTTTTGACTCACTAGTACCTGTGGGGTGGAGTCGATTTTTATGTACATTGATAACCCATTTTATTTACAAAATTTTTTAATTTACGAGTTCATACTTTTTTCTTTCATTTTTAGGATCAACATTTTTTTTCATACATGTTGAAGTTTTCTTGTTCTCGTTAATTAGGAACTCGTCTTCAAATCCTTCGGGTCCCACAATCAACTGATATCCAGGATCTAAAATCCCGACATTGTGGATAACTCCCGGTACTTCTGTCTTTGTGAGATCGTTACAGGAGACTCAGTTTCTACCTGATCTTTCGGAGATGGGTAGTCGTTACCCCTCTTTTAAGTTTAAAACTAATTGGTACCAAGTCTCACCCCGTTTCCAGAGAGTATTCTTTAGTTTCAACGGTGTGTACACGGTACGTTCATAGTCTAGATTTAAATTTTATGTGTGTATCATCCCCTTAGGAACTTCTTACTTTAATTGTACTACTTCAAAAATTTTGTCTCTTTGAGGACCCGAGACCTGTCTTCGTACATATTTTAATGAAAACTATATTGTGAAGATGTTAGTCCCTGTGTACCTTTGAGTTACAAGGGTAGAGGATGAGGAGGTTCATTTGATTTCTATTCGAAGATTATTTTCTTAATTTTGGTGTACTTCTTTGTTAGATAATCCTCTTCATGTAGTCAGTTTTGTGTGTCTTTCTAATCATGGAGATTCTTGAACTTTGTCTCGTTAGACTCTATTTGGTATTTTATTTATATAAAATTTACTAACTTCTTTATTTACTCCCTTATTTTTGGTGTTCCTCAGTTATCCTGTAGTCGCTTTCTTGAAAAGTAAATTTTTTTGTTGGTTTATCTTAAGAAGTGTATTTTTATTTGTTTTTTTCAACGGGATTTTTGAGGTCCTCGTTCAGTCTGTGGTTTACTCTTTCTGAATCCACTTCTTTTTAAACATCATACTTTCAATCTAGACTTTTTTAATAGGTTTTATGTTGTGTGCCTTTACCTTTTTATCTTTAAAACTTTCTCTCAAACTCTCTACTTTTCCTGTCCCTCCCTAACCCCCGTCCTCCTCTTCCCCTACTGTCTCCTACTCTACCAACCTACCGTAGTGATTGAGCTACCTGTACTCAAACTCATTTGAGGCCCTCAACCACTACCTGTCCTTCCGGATCGTACGACGTCAGGTACCCCAGTGCTTCTCAGTCTGTGTTACTCGTTGACTTGACTTATACTTAGTATCTTTGTTTATAATCTTTGTGACAGTCCGTTATAAACTTGTCTATAACCACCATTTAAAAGGTTTTAGTTTAACTTTCCATGTTTCTCTTAATTTTTTTTTTGTGTGGATCTGTAATTTTCATAAATGTCTGTTCCTTTATAATTAAAACAATGGGTATCTGTGAGGGACCCGTTATGATTTATTGTGTTAAGTCCTTCTTTCCTTTACACCGGGTTTCCCTTCCTAATTTTATGTTTTTTGTCATTATTTCTTTCTCTACTTTTTATTCTAATTTACATTTATTTTAATCGATGTTCGTTGTATGTATTATTCTTAGTTGATATGTCATATGATTGTGTATATATACCTTAAATCTTTCTACCATTACCACCGGGACATACGCTCTGTCGTTTTCTCTGTGTCTACACATCTCGCCTGAAAACCTGAGACTCCCTCTCCCTCTCCCACACTACTAAACCCTCTTACCGTAACTTTGTACATATGATCGTACATTCTTTGCTTAGTGGTCAGATACAGGTAACGTCCTATGTCCTACGAACCCCGACCACGTGACCCTACTAGGTCTCCCTATTATACCCCACCCTCCCCCCAAGTACAAACCCTTGAGTGCATATGGGTACCACCTAAGTACAGTTACATACCGTTTTGGTTATGTCATAACATTTCATTTTATTTCATTTTTAATTTTAATTTTATTTTATTATTATTATTTACAGTCCCATACACTTTATCTTTCGGTCACCCTTAAACGATATACTGTGTCCCTCGAGTTTGGACCATGAGTTACTGTTGGATCTCTCCACCCTAACCCACCCTTCCTCCAAGTCTACCCTCCTCTGTATATATATGGATACTTACTAAGTACAACTACATACCGTCTCTGATTGTGTTATAACATTTCGTTAATAATAGATTAATTATTTTAAAAAATTTAGTCCCATATTACGGTATATTATTCATTGAAGTACGTTTTTAAGTTTAAAAAGTACAGGTGTACCTACCTCATATGTATCTTCAATATGGTTAATAGGGTCCCTGGATCCTTTCCAACTCATCGTGAGACGGAATTTTATTATAATACGTTAATTGACTTATCTACCGTAAAATATCTGACTCAGGATTACCAGGTTAAGACTACATGACGGAGAAAAGACTGTGATCAGAATTGGGCGACTCAAGAATAACTTTACTACTTAAGAAGACCAAGGGTGTCACTAACACTGACTTACATACAGTTCATATATTAACAAAGTCCCCGGTCACGTATTGGAGAAAATTACAGATTTTCGAATGCCGAAATCATGGAAGTTATTTATATCCCTAAAAACAATATAACTAAAAAAAGGTAAACTAAACCTATAGTTTACTAAATCACTTCGATGACATTTCCAATTTTTATTAACGTCCATTATTAAAGGGGTAACTACAAAGGTGATGGTTTTTTCACTGTATGTGTATACGTCTGTGGTTTTAAAAGTTTTGACCCATTAGTATTTTGAATAATACACTTTATAACGTTCAACATAAAGTAAACCTTAAGGTTCTCTGGATCCTCCCCTAACCACCATTCCGGTCCTGAACCTATACTCAATCACACCTGTCCCCTATAGTTGGAGACTCACATTAACACGAGAATTTCCTTTTAAAGTTTTAAGACGGGAAAAAACAATTAAAAATAACCCTATATCAACGAAATGTTACAATCAAAGATAGCACGTCGTTTCACTTAGTCAATATACATTTTTTAAAGGAAAAATAATTGATGAAATGTCAGAATTGGTTAAGGTTGAACGAAAGGTCTCTTTTCTTTTTAATAGACAACTTAGAAACAAGAGTTCCCCTGAACTTATTATTTAAATATGTATTTTAAGTTTTTTTTTATTTTCTTTTACTTCAATTATATATTTTATCGATAATGTATACGTCACACTCCCCGAAGGGATCATCGAGTCGACCATTTCTTAAGCGGATGTTACGTCCTCTGTGACCAAGCTAAGGACCCATCCCTTCTAGGGTACCTCTTCCCTATCCGATGGCTGAGGTCATAAGGACCCGAAGGGACCACCGAGTCTATCATTTCTTAGTCGGACGTCACACCCTCTAGACCCAATCCTTCTAGGGGACCTCCTCCCGTGGTGTTGGATGAGGTCACAAGAACGGGTCTCTTAGGGTACCTGTCTCCTCGGACAGCCCGATGTCAGGTACCCCGGTGTTTCTCAGTCTGTGCTGACACGCTGATTCGTGGTGTATCAGGTATGTTACACTCCTCAACTAACCTCAATTTGATGATATTTGAGGAACTTTACAACCCCTCCTTTCATTTATACAAAGATCTTATGAATTATATGACTTTCAATATAGTATCTACCCTTATAACTTGTGGTACTTCAATATAGTGGAAAGGTTCAATTAGACATTTTAATTACGATAGAGTTACATTTTAGTAGTTATCTTAAAGAAGACCTTGAACTCTTCGACTGAAGTGTTAAACATTCTCTATCGATTCTGTTTTAAAACTCCTTCTTGTTCTTCATTTATGTTTCGATAACGTTATGTAGTACTAAATAATATTACGAAGTATTGAGTTACACTGTAACTGGGGCCTTCCTGTTTATTTGATTACCCTGACTTTTTTCTCTTATCATCTGAGTTCATGTATACATTTATACCACATACTATTTCTTCCATAGTGTTTAATCACCTTTTTACTACTCGATGAATAATTCATTCTGATCACCATTGTGTATATTTTCTATATTTTGGACTCGGGATCGTATGTAGTACTTATGTTAATATCGTCTTATTAACATTGTAATACCGTTTATTTTTAAAGAATTTATTCTGTTTGTTTTTAAGTATAACTATTGTATGTTTTCCTATTATGTTCGTAAACTATCTCTCTTTCCATTTACGAATATCTGGAGTCCATCTCCATTTGACTATAACTATATATGTCTGTATATCTATATGTCTTGTTATAGATTATTTTAATTTCTGTACATATATACTACTGGGTCGATAAGGTAAAGATCCTTTTATGGGATCTCTTTGATAAAGACTCGTACGTATCTTTACGAGTAACATCTTTAAAACCCTTTTTATTTCCAAACCTTTGTTAGTTTTACAGGTGATTATTCCTAGATGTACATAGTCAGGTAAAGGTTCGGTGACCTTAACGGTTATTTCGTGTTGACTTTTGTAAGCGAACCTTGTTCTGTATTTTACACCGTCCAATATTCATAAAATTTGAGTGAATACGTGTTTCAGTATGTTGTCACGTAAGTTTATATCGTGACCATTATCTCCTCCTTTTACGGTTAACTTCTCAACAAATACATCCAGAACAAATCCCGTGTTACAGGTTATATACGTATTAATAAGAAGAGTTAAGGTTGTGTAACTATCCATATATACGTATATGAATGAATTTATGGATAGTTACACAACCCTAACTCTTCTTATTAATACGTTGTGATAGTTCTTGGTTCTGATGGTGGTATGGTAAAAGGATACAGTCTAGATTCTTATCTCTAAGTCGTTTACTATAATATTCTTAGAATTCGGTTTTGTAAGTATCTGATTCGAAGGTTTAGGATATCTATCCATCTACTTAAGAGACATCCTAGGGTTTATAAGTCCAACTGTACATGTCCGGAACTTAATCGGTCTACCGATTTAAACATGATAAGACAAAATATTAACAAAAATTAGGAATAATATACAAACGAAAGGGTTAGTTTCCCCTTTTCAGAGTTACACGTCAAGAAAAGACCATTTACTTCTTGGTTCATATATAATCATCCGTGATGGTCCTTAAGTCATTCACAACCTAAATTGGTATAATGAAGTAAGTAAATAAGTTACTCTTGAATGACTTACGATCCACCGGGTCACCATTTTTTTTTTTAGACGGATGGTTACGTCTTCTGCGTCCTCTGTACCCAGGTTTGGGACCCACCACCTTCTAGGGGACCTCCTCCTTTATCGTTACGTGAGGTCATAAGGACGGACCTTTTAAGGTACCTGTCTCCCCGGACCGTCCGATTTCAGGTACCCCATCGTCTCAACCTGGGTAGACTCGTGTTACGTACGTACGTGCACTAGTTGATGATATCATTCGTGACGAAGGAAAGACAACATAACAAAATCCTTTGGAAGTGCGGACAGTGACCCAGATTAAGGTACTGTATAATGAGAGTACCAGATAGTCTCCTTCTTTTTTGACAGGTGTAAAATATCTTGGAGATTAAGGTCCCATGATTCATGGTTTACTGTGTCGTACCCTAGAACCTATTATGGTATCATCCTCTTTAAATGGTGTTGATAACTGTCAGTGTTTTATTTATAGTTGAATGGGTATATATATTTGTGTGTGTGTGTGTGTGTGTGTGTGTGTGTGTGTGTTCATCAGATTTAAGACTGTTGTGTCCTTGAAAAGGGTTACGGACGTGATAACGGGACTAGTCCTAATCTTTACGAGATAAACATTTTATTAGAACCATGTGAGTCTCTTATTCACCATGGGTCTTACCTCGGTCAATCATTTTTGACCTAAGGTCAAGAATTTTATCCCTTTATTTGTATTTTAGTGTAAGAAGGATTCCTTTCGTCGTCTTCGAAATACGGTCAGCGAAGGTCCCTCCAATTCACAAACCTAAGTTCATTTTTCTGACACGTAAAGGACTCCACTAATGAATCGTATCGTTCGTTACGTTAGACGATACTAAAGTTTCGTTCATATAGAAGTTAAATACATAGAGTTATTTGTCCTTATGTCGTTGTTAGGTTGACAGTTGTAAGTCAAGTGAGTGACTAAGCACAAACTAAGAAACACTGGGGTACCTGATGTCGTACGGTCTGAAGGGACAGGTAGTGGTTGAGGACCTTGGATGAGTTTGAGAAAAGGTAACTCAGTCATTACCATAGGTTAGTAGAGTAGGAGACAGTAGGGGAAGAGGAAAGTGGAAATTAGTAAGGGTCGTAGTCCCAGAAAGTTTACTCAGTCAAGAAACGTTGTCCACCGGTTATATAGCCTCAATGTCGAAGACGTAGTCAGAAAGGTTACTTATAAGTCCTTAATGAAGGAAATCTTACCTGACCAACATAGAGAAATGTCGGGTTCCCTGAGAGTTCCCAGATGAGGTTGTGGTGTTAAGTTTCCGTAGTTAAGAAGTCGCGATTCGAAAGAAATATCAGGTTGAAAGTGTAGGTATGTACTGGTGACCTTTTTGGCATAGAAACTGATCTGCCTGTAAACAACCGTTTCATTACAGAGACGAAAAATTATACGACAGTTCCAACTAGTATCGAAAAGAAGGTTCCTCGTTCGCAGAAAATTAAAGTACCGACGTTAGTGGTAGACGTCACTAAAACCTCGGGTTTTTCTATTTCAGACTGTGATAAAGGTGACAAAGGGGTAGATAAACGGTACTTCACTACCCTGGTCTACGGTACTAGAATCAAAAGACTTACAACTCAAAATTCGGTTGAAAAAGTGAGAGGAGAAAACGAAAGTAGTTCTCTGAGAAATCAAGAAGAAGTGAAAGACGGTATTCACACTCAGTAGACGTATAGACTCCAATAACTATGAAGAGGTTCGTTAGAACTAAAGTCGAACACGAAGTAGGTGGGACCGTAAAGTGTACTATATGAGACGTATATTCAATTTATTCGTCCCACTGTTATATATCGGAACTACATGAGGAAAAGGCTAAACCTTGGTCAGACAACAAGGTATAGGTCAAGATTGACGACGAAGAACTGGACGTATGTCTAAAGAGTCCTCCGTCATTCCACCAGACCATAAGGGTTGAGAACTTCTTAAAAGGTGTCAAACACCACTAGGTGTGTCAGTTTCCGAAACCGTATCAGTAATTTCGTCATCTACAAAAAGACCTTGAGAGAACGAAAAAACTACTAGGTTACCTACAACCGTTAAACTAGAGACCAAGGAGACGGAAAAGCTTTAGGTCGAACTTGTTAGACCTTCAAGTGTCAAGTGCATGACAACTTCGGATCGAACTTATTAAAACTCGTAATGGAACCATCGTACATTCTACTCACGTTAACACACCATCAAACTTGTAAGACACCGTAACTGAAAGAAACCCTAACCTAACTTTTGACTGGAAAAGGTCATTACACCGGTGACGACTCAAAAGGTTTACACGACCGTATAACTCACGTCGTGAAAGTATCGTAATAGAAAATCCTAAACTTTATCGGGTTGACCTTAAGGTAGCGGAGGTAATGAAAACAAGGATCACTAGGAAGGATTCCGGGTGAATCCTACAGACGGAGATCCACTCACTAGTGTGGTAGTACCAATAGACCCAGTACTTCTAGACAAAACATAGTAAGACGACACATAAAAACGGTGGAGAAGAATCATAGATGACGAAGACAATCCGGGTATGGTAAAGACAGGAAATAACATAGATAGAAACGTACTTTACAAGGGAACCATAGATTAAAAGAACTTCTCTAGAGATCAGAAAGGGTGAGACAAAAGGAGATAATTAAACGTTACTACTAACTCCTTCCGAAAGAATAGAGAGGAACGATAAGAAACCTTGAGACGTAAGTTTACCCATATAGAAAGGAAAAGAGGAAACGGAATTCGAAGAAAAGAAAAGAGTCGAAAACATTCCGGAGGAGTCTGTTTGTAAAACGAAAAAATATAAAGAGAAAGAACCCCTACCAGAACTAGTGACGGAGGACGAGTTACAGTGTTTAGAGGGAGGTATTAAGAAGTCCGTGAGACAGATAGTTTAGGTTAGGGAGCTTAGATAAAGAGTGAAGGTGACATATTAACAATCCCTAAACTAAATCCAGTATGGACTTACCAGATCACCAAAAGGGATGAAAGAAGTTAAAGTTAGACTTAAACCGTTATTCCTCAAGTACAAAATTCGGTGTCAGTCGAGGGTCAGAACAAAAACGACTGACATATCTCGAAGAGGTAGAGACCGACGTTTCTTATATTAGTTAGACTAAAACCATAACTGGTAGACCACTACAGGTACACATCTCACAAGAGAACACAACACAACGATACTGGTCACGCAAGAGAACCGTTTTGAGACAATCGGAAGCCGGACGAAACAAACATGAGGTTCCGGTTTACAGTTGTATAGATCACATTGATAAAGGACAGTAATGTGTTGACATTATCGGGATAAAAGACTATGTCCTTATATCGTTAATGTCCAGATTACAGGTACAGAGTCGGAAGGTCTCGAGATAGGATGATCCAAACTACTAGTTACAAACGTTGAAATCTTGTGTTATCCTTGAAGTAGGATCACGTAACACGTAGTAATAGACCTTTTGATGGACCTCCATCAAGAGGAAGGACGGGTGTATGTTCCTCCTCATAGACTACAGTCCAAATGAGTGGGATTATGAGGGTAATGGGATATGTACCCTACCTGTACTCATTTAATGACGATTTTGAAACCTGGACGAACTAAACGTAAAGGTATTGTACAATTCCTTAATTTTGTTTGTTATATTGAATTGAAATGAAAATTTTAAGGGGACACTCCATTTGAGTTATTAGAGACGATAGGGTGTATTGGGTTCTCTGATTCGTAAGGGTATTCTGACGCTATAAAAATCCCGGTTGGAACCGCAAAACTGTCACGACTCTTAAAGTAAACCGAGTCTTGGTGTCTCTGGGAGGTCTTTGTCTTTAAAATTTTTTTAGGAGGATGTAATATAGTTCTCCTTCTTATAATAAAATCTTGTCAGCAAAATCGTACCCTCCAAGAAAGTAGTTCTTATTGGGACCCGTTTAAATACAGGATAATAAATAGTCTGTCGAAAATTATAGGAACAATAAGTATCTGTGTTTAATCTTTATATTACTTCAACACTAAAGTGAAAGGATAGGGACCATGATTGTTTCCTCGATTCTCCGGAGATTCTACTTTTACTCACTTACTTTTCGTCTGGAAGTGAAAGAGGTCAAGATAAATCTCAAGTGTCGAGACAGTCGTTCCCCGTGTTTTGTCTTGATGGAGGTTTTGAAGACAGAGGTCTTAATTGGTACGAGTTCTCTTTATGTCTCTTGGACTTCGTGATTAACCTTCTTTTTCTAGTATCTTTTTGTGGTCAGTTTGTTCTACACTTTTTTTAGTCTTCAGAGTCCAAAAACATTTGAGGAGATCCTCCAGGATGGAATGGTGTACTTGAGATATAATTACGGCAAATGAGAGTTGTGTAACAATAGTCACCTATGTTATACCTAGTTGTGAATAAATGTGTCTACGACTGATTATGTAAAGTTTCTTTTAATTGATGATAAGTAGATCATAAATAACTCAGGGATGACACAAGGTCCATGACAAGATCCACGACCCTTATGTCGTACCTTGTTTTGTTTGTTTTTAGTACGGTACATCTTGACTGTAAGACCCACTCTCTTTGTTAGTTTTAGTTTGTATTATGTCCTAAATCTCTAATTTCACATAATTTGAAACTCCTGAAAGTGTCGTTTCTTCTTGTCTTTTTAGTCCTCCTTCCACCATCTTGTATTCCTTGATCTAAATTCTCTAACCAAAGAAAATTCTACCCTCTTTCCCGTGTAACCATACGATTTCCCTTATTGGTGTCTCTTTCTTTTTAACTAGTACATCCTCTTGTCGATTGTATTGCAAGAACTGTTCCACTTTTCCCAATACTAGATCGTGTTTTAACCTTTCTAACCAAAAGAATCCTCGTGTCCCTTAAGTAGATAAGATTGATCGTCCTTCCGTTTCTTTTACTTATGTCTACGACCATTCACTTATCTATACCACTATCCTCTGTTGTCTTAGATGAGACCCCGGTTCTGGTGTGAAATACAAGAAAGGGATTCGTAAATGTAGGTACAAGGTGATAATCCAGTTTACCGTGATCGTACTTTGGTCTATAAATCTATTTACGTCACTTTATTTTTCAGGTCTTTATTTAGGTATGTATATACCAGTTAATTAAGAGTTGTTTCCGTGGTTTTGATATGTCCTATCCTATCAGAGATGTTATTTATCATGATCGCTTTTACCTATAAGTGAACGTTTACTTACTTTGACCATAGTATATGGTATGTGTTTTAGTTGAGTTTTACTAACTTCTACACTTCCATTCTGGACTTTGGTATTTCGAGGATCTTCTTTTGTGTTCCCTATTCAAGGAACTGTGAACAGAATCGTTACTAAAACATATAAACTATAGTTTTCGTTTGGTTTTATCTGTTTTTTATTTGTTCACCTTGAGATAGTTTAGATTTTTCGAAAACGAATTTCCATTAGTAGTTGTCTTATTTTTCCTTTAGATGTCTTACATTTTCTATAAACGTTTGGTGTATAGACTATTCCTCAATTATAGGTTTTATATATTTCACAATTATAGGTTTTATATAATCCTTGAGTATGTTGAGTAATTGTTTTGGTCAATGGGTTTATTTTTTACCCGTTTACTAGACTTATCTGCATAGAGGTTCCTACTGTATATTTACCAGTTATTCATATACTTTTCTACGAGTTGTAGTGATTAGTGGTCCCTTTACTTTTAGGTTTATAGTGGAGTGTAGACATTTCTACTTTATAGTGGAGTGTAGACATTTCTATGGATAATAGTTTTTCTGTTCTTTATTGTTCACAACCTCTCTTACACCTCTTTTCCCTTGTAACACATGACGATCACCCGTACATTTAGGTATATCAGTACTACTTTTGGAGATACCTCCAAGGAGTTCTTTAAAATTTAATTTGATGGTATACTAGGTCTTTAGGGTGATACTCATATATAGACTTCCTTTGCTTTGGTGATCTAGTATCGCTATAGACTTTGAGGTACAAAAAACATCATTTAGGTGTTATTGGTTTTATACCTTTGTTTGACAAACGGATACCTACTTTCCTATTTTCGTACATAAAAAACATATATTGTGTTACCTTATAATGAGTGGAAATTTTTATTAGAACAGTAAAGGCTTTAGGACATGTTTGGACCTCCCAAATGTATTCGGTCTGTCTTTCTGTTTATGATTTAATAAGGTTTGGTCAGGTAAGACTTCCTCTAGTCGGGACCCTAAAGAAACCTTCCTTACTACGATTTCGACTTTGAGGTCATGAAACCGATGGAGTACGCTTCTCAACTGAGTAACCTTTTCTGAGACTACGACCCTCCCTAACCCCCGTCCTCATTTTCCCCTACTGTCTCCTACTCTACCGACCTACCGTAGTGACTGAGCTACCTGTACTCAGACTCACTTGAGGCCCTCAACCACTACCTGTCCCTCCGGACCGCACGACGCTAAGTATCTCAGCATTTCTCAGTCTGTGTTGACTCGTTGACTTGAATTGACTATACATCTTAGTTTTTTTCTTTTGTTGATTTGAGTGTCTTTGTCTCTCTTACCACCAACAGTCCTCGACTGTCCGTCCCCTTTACACCTGTCCTACCATTTTCCTATATTTGAAAATCAACATTCTACTTATTGAAAACTTTAGTTCACATATCGTACAATTAATGTCAACTATTATGACATAGTATTTGACTTTAAATGATTCCCATATAGAAAGTGGTAAGAGTGTGTTTTTTCTTGTACAATTAATTGATACTTTCCACCCTTAGGAAAGTTTTACATATGTCTATAGTTTAGTAGTGTGATTTGTGTGTGTGTATATATTGTTAAAACGATTGTTATTTGAATATTTTTTATGAATAACAGTTTTTAGATATATATGACTGGGTGTTCATCGGTAGTGACCACTTTACGTTTCTCTTAGTCTACACCTTAATTATTGTTACATAAACTCAGGGTCGAGGTGTTAAATGATCAAACACTAGGATCCGTTTAATGGAGTAAAGAACGTAGAAGACGAAAGAGTTGATATTTTGTCCTATCGATTCTGTTAATGAACCTTTAATACACTTTCATAAAATACTGACTTCCATTTACTAAAACTTTTATTGAAGTCGTTGTTTATAAGACCAGTTGACTTTACGGTACGTCTTCGGGTTGTACATTCTCCCAATTTCACCTCTATTAAACCAATTATACCTTCATCCACCGGACTTGACAACGGATGAGTGGGGAGGACGTGAGACTGTCGGAAACTCTCCCCAAAAGTTTTGGGAGATATCGAGACTTCTTATCTTAGACTTTTGGTGACTTTGGATGTATTTCTTATATATTAGGGAGAAGTAGACAATATTGAATGTATGAAAAGGACGTACCATATTGAACTGATAGGATGCCTATTTCCGTAGAGACTTCAAGTAAAGGTTCGTATCTCAGTTCGTTACAGATTTCTCTTCACGAATTAGGTTTGAGTCAGAGGGGTGATAAGTCAAACAAAAGAGAGGAACTAATAATCAGGCCAGATGGTATTCTCGGTCGACGACGGGTACGAATACACCCTTATCCATCCCTTTTCTTGAATAGTTATATACAAAGGGACAGATGATCTTCGGTCACTGACCGATAGATAAAGAATATATTTGAAAACAACCTAAGATAATTTTTACCGGTGTCTTAATCTAAAGTTGACTATGATAACACCATTTACAAGACAGTTCGATAAAGAGGTATCACGTATTGATGAGAACGGTATAGAATTTCTTAAAAAAGAAGTAAGAGACCAATTTCTCCGATACTGGGAAAGAGGTCTTTATTTAATCGATTAAAACCTGGTCAGTTTGGTACTCCATTAAAGGTATCGATAAAGGTAACGGTAATAATTGATTGTACAAACATCTAGACGTCATATTCTCATCATTAGGTCACGGGCCCATGACTCCGATGTCAAGATCCTAAGTTTGATCAAGACGGTGAAATTGAAACCTCCTTAATCAATTGGTGAGACGTAGAGTCAAAGAAATACCTCAGACCGTTACTAATACTATTAATACTATTGACATTAACCTGGAACATTATACGGTCCATAAAAAATTTAGTAAAATTAACTTTTACTATGAATAGGGTGTTTCAACACCGATCCTAATTTATTTTGTTATGATAATCTCCAGTATCTGATTATGAATGTATATTCACGAATTATTTATAGTATATACTAATAAAATAACAATTAAGTTCGTTACAAATGACAGATAAAGAACTCTTTTGTACGGAATTTTAGTCTCAAGTGTGAGAATTATTTAAACAAATCCTCTGGTTGTACGTGTGTTTTCAATAGAAAAATAGGGTCGAAATAACTTTGTATTCAATTTTATTACGATACATTAATATTCCATACGTTGTACTACTACATTATGTGTATTTATAACACATACCAGTGGTGTTATTCCAATCAATTATGTAGGTAGTCAAATATGTGAATGGTAAATGTAAAAAGACACCATTCTTACAAATTCTAGATGAGACTCATTGAGAGTTCATATATTGTGTCATGATAATTGATATTAGATCGTGGTGGTACGGTATGTAATCTCAGGGGTCTTCAATAAGTACAATATTTATTTCAAACATGGAAAATTGGTTGTAGAGGGGTAGAGGATCTGGGTCACCACTTGCAGTAAGACGACAAAGAAATCGAAACCGGAAAAATTGTATTACAGGAGTTCCAGGTATGTACATTGACGTTTATCCTCCTAAAGAACGAAAGTACCGACTTACTATGAGGTGAGACATACTGTGTGTACGTATGGTTCAAAAGAAATACATAAGGAGACAGTTACCTATGTGTAAAAAAGGTACAGGACGATGTTATTACAATGTTACTTGGATTCTGACGTCGTTAGAGGATTTTTATCATTAAAGTAGAAGAAGTCTACTTGTGTTAAAAAGAAACCATAGGTGCCCCATAACTAGGGTCCTAGAGGATACCTATAGTTTTAGACTTCACGAGTTTAGAGAATTTATTTTACTACGTCAAGGTGTATTGGATGTGTGTAGACGAGTATATGAAATTTAGTAGGGATCTATTGAATATTATGGATTCTGTTATACTTACGACACATTCATCAACATTTATGTTATATTTCCATTACATTAGTCAACGGTCGTGTACCGTTTACGTTCAAACCGGAAGATCTTAGATAACTTTAAAAATTTTTATAAAAGGTGGACGCCGACACCTTGGTATCTGTCTGTTGACATAAGTTTTTCATCCTAAGACTCTAACGAACTATCAAGATAAAAATTAAAAAATCCCGAGAGGTACAAACAAAGGTATCACCGAGATGGTTAAATATAAAAATGGTCATCATGTGACATTCTTAAGGTAAAATAGGTGTAGTCATAAAAACGTAGACCAGAGTAACAATTATCGGTAAGATTCTCCACACTCCACCAAATACTGAAATTAAACGACTACTAATCACTACAACTGGTCCGAAGGACCCAGCGAGTCGACCATTTCTTAGACGGACGTTCCGTCTTCTGAGACCAAGTTAAGGACCCACCCCTTCTAGGGGACCTCTTCCCTATCCGATGGGTGAGGTCATAAGAACCTGAAGGGACTATCAATTCTATCATTTCTTAGGTGGGTGTTACACTCTCTGGACCCAAACTAAGGACCCAACCCTTCTAGGGGACCTCTTCCCGTGCCGTTGGGTCAGGTCCGAAGAACGGACCTCTTAGGAGTACCTGTCTCTTCGGACCACCCGATGTCAGGTATCCCAGCGTTGCTCAGTCTATGTTGACTCACTGATTCGTATCGTGTAACTACGGCTGGTCATAAAATGTATGGACTACTGTCAAGCATACGGTAGAAACCTTTTTTTTAGATAAGTTAAGGTAAGGGGTAATAAATTATCCTAATAAACCATAAAACGAAAACTTAATATATTCAGGGAATTTATAAAACATATTGGTGAATAATCTATGTACCAAACGTTTATAAAAGAGGATAAGGTATCCAACGGAAAAATAAAAGAGTTAATAAATAAAGGGAACGGTTTGGAAAACTCGTACTAGATCAGGGTGAATAAAAACGAAAGTATCTAATACAAGAACCAAATTATAGATTTTTTGGTGACGGTTCTGGTTTCGATTCTTCGAAATAGGAATACAAAAGATCCTAAAAATACTAAAATCCAGAATTGAATTCGGGTAAAACTCAAATGAAAATATTCACCACACTCTATCCCTAAATTAAGTTAAGAAGATATTCACATGGTCAAAAGAGTGTTGATAATTTACTTCTCTCAGATAGGTGACTTATAAAAACCGAACAGTTAATAATCAACACCAAATCGACGATTCAGCACAGACTGAGAACACTGGGGTTTCTGATATCGGGCGGTCCGAGGAGACAGGTACCCTAAAGGGTCCGTTCTTAAGACCTCACCCAATGGTAAAGGACGAGGTCCCCTAGAAGAACTGGGTCCCTAGTTTGGTTCCAGAGGACGAAACGTCTGTCAGAGGACGAAACGTCCGTCTAAGAAATGGTTAACTCGGTGGTCCCTTCGAGAAACAGTTAATAATTAACTGACATATATGTACACAAATAAAGCTCCCGAGAGTCAAGACAAGGTAACCAGATTCGTACACACTTTTCAGTATAGACTGAGAAACACTGGGGTATCTGACATCGGTCCGTAGAGACAGGTTTCTTAGAATGTCCGTTATTATGATCTCAGCCAATGATAAATGATGAGGTCCCTAGAAGAACCAGGGTCCCTAGTTTTGACATAGAGAAAATAGAGGACGTAACCGTCCGGTTAAGAAGTGGAACTTGGTGGACCCTTCGAGGAGATAACCAAATACGTACGTACGATTAACGAAGTCAGTACAGGTTGAGAAATCCTATGATACTTGATATCGGATGGTCCGAGGAGACAGGTTCACTAAGAGGTCCGTTCTTATCATTTTACCCAACGGTCCAAGAAGAGATCCCATAGAAGGGTTGGGTCCCTAGTTTCGGTACAGAGTGACACAGAGGACGTAGTATCCGCCCAAAACAAAAAAACAAAAAAATGGTGATCACGGTGGGAATGTCCAGAGGGAAATACGGTCAGGGTACGACAAAACTAGATTTATCAAAACGTTACATGAACTTTTAGTCCTGTATACGACGGAGTTCGAAACAGTAAGAAAGAGTCTTAACGAAACAGATAAGGTCCGGAAAACACCAAGGTGTTTTTAAAATCTTAACAAAAGATAAGGATACTTTTTACGATAACCTTAAGACTATCCTTAACGTCACTGAGATAGTCTCTTCCGCTACCGTAGGGTGAGGTCATGGGAACGGACCTTTTAGGGTACCTGCCTTTTCGGACCATCCGATGTCAGGTACCTCAGTGTTTCTCAGCCTGTGCTGTCTCGCTGGAGTGAAGGTGAAAAGTGAAAGTACGTAACCTCTTCCGTTACCGTTGGGTGAGGTCACAAGAGCGGACCTCTCAGGGTCCCTGCCCCCTCGGACCACCCGACGGCAGATACCCCAGCGTGTCTCAGCCTGTGCTGACTTCGCTGAATCGTCGTCGTCGTCGTCGTCACTGAGATATCTACCGAAACCCATCATATTTATAAAATTGTTATTATTAAAAAGACTAGGTATTGGAGTCCAAAGAAAGGTAAATAAACATAGAAGAAGTTAATAAACGTAGTTACAAAATGTCAAAGTCACATACCAGAAATTGATGAAAGTAATTTAAGCGAGTTCATGACATAGTAAAAACTACGATAAGATTTACCTTTACAAAAGAAAAAGTCTATGAATAATCACATATCTTTATTAACTAAAAACAGACAACTAAAACACAGAACGTTGAAATGATATGAGTACATAATATTATTAAAAACTATCTCAGAGATACTAATAGATATGTGTTCAAGTCTCACGGATTGCTTGATACCTACCTCCAAGCACTGTAACATGTCCTCTGTCCCTAGTTCTGATAGTACCTTTTCTTTACGTTTTTTCGTTTTACCGATAGACTCTTCCGGAATGTTTATCGACACTTTTCTTCCCTTCGCTTTTCGTTTACTCTTTTCCTTTCTATATGGGTAAACTTACGTCTCAAGGTTTCTTATCGGTTCCTCTCTAATTTTTTTTTTTCTTTTTTTCTGAAGGAGTCGTTAGTTACGTTTCTTTATCTCCTTTTGTTATCTTACCCTTTCTGATCTCTAGAGAAGTTCTTTTAATCTCTATGGTTCCCTTGTATAGTACGTTTCTACCCGTGTTATTTCCTGTTTATACCATACCTGGATTATCTTCGTCTTCTATAATTCTTCTCCACCGTTCTTATGTCTCTTCTTGACACGTTTTTTCTAGAAGTACTGGGTCTATTAGTACTTCCACACTAGTGAGTGTGAGTGGATCTCGGCCTGTGGGACCTTACACTTCAGTCCACCCGGAATCCTTGTAGTAATGTTTGTTTCGATCACCTCCACTACCTTAAGGTCAACTCGAGAAAGTTTAGGACTTTCTACTACGACACTTTCACGATGTGAGTTATACGGTCGTTTAAACCTTTTGAGTCGTCACCGGTGTCCTGACCTTTTACAGTCAAAAGTAATGTTAGGGTTTGTTACTACTTTACTGGCGTGTTGACATGAGTAGAGTGTGCGATCATTTCATAACGAGTTTTAAGAGGTTCGGTCCGAAGTTGTCAAGTACTTCGTACTTGAAGGTCTACAAGTTCGACCAAAATCTTTTCCGTCTCCTTGGTCTCTAGTTTAATGGTTGTAGGCGACCAAGTACCTTTTTCGTTCTCTCAAGGTCTTTTTGTAGATGAAGACGGAATAACTGATAACGTTTCGGAAACTAACACACCTAGTGTTATTTGAAACCTTTTGAGAAGTTCTTTACCCTTATGATCTGGTGGACTGGACGGAGAACTCTTTGGGCATACGTCCACTCCTTCGTTGTCAATCTTGACCTGTACCTTGTTGTCTGACCAAGGTTTATCCTTTTCCTCATGCAGTTCCGACATATAACAGTGGGACGAATAAATTGAATATACGTCTCATGTAGTACTCTTTACGACCCGACCTACTTCGTGTTCGACCTTAGTTCTAACGACCCTCTTTATAGTTATTGGAGTCTATACGTCTACTGTGATGAGAACACCGTCTTTCACTTCTTCTTGATTTCTCAGAAAACTACTTTCACTTTCTCCTCTCACTTTTCAACGGAATTTCGAGTTGTAAGTCTTTTGCTTCTAGTACCGTAGACCAGGGTAGTGAAGTACCGTTTATCTACCCCTTTGTCACCTTTATCACCGACTGAAAAAAAACCGAGGTTTTGTGACGTCTACCACTAACGTCGGTAATTTAATTTTCTGTGAACGAGGAACCTTCCTTTCAATACTGGTTGGATCTGTCGTATAATTTTTCGTCTTTATATCTAGTTACCTTGTTTTATCTTTCGGGTCTCTATTTAGGTGTGTGGATACCTGTGGAATGGAAACTGTTTCCTCCGTTCTTATATGTTACCCAATTTCTGTAGAGAAATTGTTCACCACGACCCTTTTGACCAGTTGGTGAACATTTTCTTACTTTGATCTTATGAAAGATTGTAGTATGTGTTTTTATTTGAGTTTTACCTAATTTCTAGATTTACATTCTGGTCTTTGATATTTTGAGGATCTCCTCTTGTATCCGTTTTGTGAGAGGTTGTATTTAGTGTCATCCTAGGAGATACTGGGTGGAGGGTCTTATGACCTTTATTTTCCTTTTTATTTGTTTACCCTAGATTAATTTTAATTTTCGAAGACATGTTGTTTTCTTTGATATTAGGTCCACTTATCTGTCGGAAGACTTACCCTCTTTTATTATCGTTTACTTTGTTGACTGTTTGTTGATTAGAGTTTTTATATGTTCGTTGAGGACGTCGAGTTGAGGTCTTTTTGTTTACTGGGTTAGTTTTTTACCCGGTTTCTTGATTTATCTGTAAAGAGGTTTTTTCTGTATGTCTACCGATTGTTTGTGTACTTTTTTACAAGTTGTAGTGAGTAATAGTCTCTTTACGTTTAGTTTTGGTGTCACTCCATGGTAAAGTGCGGTCAGTCTTACCGACACTAGGTTTTCAGATGTTCGTTATTTACAACCTCACACACACCTCTTTTCTCTTGGGAGAATGTGACAACCACCCTTACGTTTGATCATGTCAGGTCCAAGCTACGTCCTATGTCCTATGATCCCCGACCACGTGACCCTACTGGGTCTCTCTACCATACCCCTCCCTCCACCCTCCCCCCAAGTCCTAACCCTTGTGCACATGTGGGTACCACCTAAGTACAACTACATACCGTTTTGGTTATGTCATAACATTTCATTTTATGGCATTTTTTTATTTAATTAATTAATTATTTTTCGTCTCTGTAATGAAACGGTTGTTTCCAGACAGATCAGTTCCGATACCAAAAACGTCACCAGTACATACTTACACTCTCAACCTGATATTTCTTTCGACTCGCAGCTTCTTAACTACGAAAACTTGACACCACAACCTCTTCTGAGAACTCTCAGGGAACCTGACGTTCCTTTAGGTTGATCAGGTAGGATTTCCTCTAGTCAGGACCCACAAGTAACCTCCCTGACTACAACTTCGACTTTCAGGTTATGAAACCGGGGGACTACACCTCTCGAGTGAGTAAACTTTTTTCTGGGACTACGACCCTTTCTAACTCCCGTCCTCCTCTTCCCCTGTTGTCTCCGACTCAACCAACCTACCGTAGTGACTGTGTTGCCTGTACCCAAACCCACCTGAGGTCCTCAACCACTACCTGTCCCTCCGGACTGCACGATGTCGAGTACCCCAACGTTTCTCAGTCTGTACTGACCCGCTGACTTGACTTGACTTGACTATGTGTTTAAGTACAGTAGATGTTTGTCTATTAAAAGTTTGTCGTTATGAACTAAGAAGGGAATACTAAACCTTCGAAATGTAAAAAGAGAACGGACTAATGACATGGATTCTGAAGGTCATGATACAACTTATCTTCGCCGTTCTCACCCGAAGGAACAGAAGAAAGACAATAATTTCCTTTTCGAAGGTTGGAAAATTTAAACTCGTACTACGATCGACAACCGAACAGAATACACCTGAAATGATACATGTAATGAAGATGTGGGTCAAAGGGTTGTAAAAAATAGTACTTTCCTCCAACGTAAATAGTTTACGAGAAAGACATAGATAAATCTTCTGATGTACTAAAAAATAAAAGTAGGATAACACTACAAATAACTAAATGTAGATAATTTGGTAGGAACATAGGGACTCTATTTAGGGTGAACTAATACAACATAATAGAAGGTTACACGACAACTTAAATCGAACTGTCATAAACCATTCTGAAAAACATAGATATAAGTAGTTGTAATAACCGAACATCAAAAGAAAAATACATCATAGGAGTCGATCGAAATCTTAGTCCCATTACATCCGGAATATTTTACTCAAAGTCTCATAAGAGAGGAGAAGTTATAAAATCCTTCGTACACTCCTCCAAACCACGATTAAGAAGAAATTTACAAACAACTTTAAGTGGTTACTTTGGTGCACCAGAACCCGAAAAGAAACAACCCACAATAAACTAATGACTAAGATAGAGGAATAAGTAATAATCAGACGAGTCTAAAAGATAAAGAAGTATTAAGTCAGAATTGACCAACAGATAAAGATCCTTACGTAAGTAGAGAAGATACAATAGGTTAAATAACCGTATATTAATAAATATCATCAAATAATACTAAGAAACATAAAGACACTGTAGTCAACATTACAAAGGTAAAAGTAAAGACTGATAAACTCAGAAGAAAAAAAGGAATCCGATGAATTTCCAAACTGTTACACGGAATTCAGTCGGGACAATCCTTAAGACCCCGGAAGAGTCTGAAAAGGATACCTATAAACACGAGGTATACAGAACAAGGAAGAACTTCCTTAAGATTTCTAATATACGGAAGATAGTTAAGACGTTTCAGTCTGGTCTTCGACTGTCGAAGGATAAACGAAAGGGATCCTGTCACGACCTACGAGTTCAAAGACATGAAAGAGGGTAAGGTGTATCAACACGATCGAAAGACCACGTAAATGATCGGTAGTCATTTGCGAGTCAGAACGGTGAAAGTCCCATAGCGTGTACCTCGGTCGGTGTTCCGTTTCCTCTACACACCCATTCAATGTATTTCGGGACCCCCACGAGTACCCAATCAACTCCTCTATGTATCCGGTCCACATGGGTCACCTTTTACCTGTCCGACCACCTTAGATACTTCTCCACTCACCTAGATGTAGGACAACCACGGGAGGGTCTAGAGACCGATAAGAGGGTCAACGAGGGGTAGGGACTCAGTACTTCGTGTATGTGAAATTAGACCTATCCCATTCCTGTTCCTCCAGAGAAACCGTCGTAGGATGTGTCGACCTGTTCGACCTACGAGTAAGTATACGAAAGTGAAAGGGGATACCCTCTTAAGAACCTAGTTCTTTCAGAGAGAACCGTGACCCGACACGACGGAGACCCTTCTCTACTACGCCCATTTCTTTTTAACAAGGAGAATGGGAGAAGTTACACAGGTTAGAGTCTAACTAAAACAAGGTCACCACACGATCTTGAAGTGGGGAGTTCAGAGTCTGAAGGTGTTTCAGTGAGAGTACTTATTCCACTGACAGTTTTAACTACAAGAAACCCCTTTTATCATCTTTTAAGGATAAGACGGTAAAACTAGTTTTTAGTAAAAGTTTCGTAGTGTGTACGCTAGTAACTGCTGACGTTTACCACGATATAATAGTATTACTTATCACATGGATACAGATAGTTCCATTAAGAATGTCTCGAAGTATCCTCTCGTTTTCGAACGTGATATTAAAAATATTCAAATTCTTAGTAATCTTCAAGACGTTCATTTCCCTTTCTTCCTGTAAGATTCGTCTTCTTTTCAGTACATGTGTACGTTGACCATTGAATTATGTTTAATTCTATTCGAATCTATTAAAGATTATAAAGTCGTTTTGACCTTTCATCTCGGATTCCTCCCGTCCCTATCTCTTACCTCTTCATCTCTATAATGTTAAATATACAGTTGTCAAGAGTTTACAAGATCAATTCTTCGGAGAATATGAGAATCTTAATAACTTCTGAGGTTTCTCGAAAACGAATGTACCGGATATAGATGGTTATGAATGTCATAATTTTAATATTGTTTAAAATGTTTGTTATCTTATGAACTTATGTATTCGTGTAAAGGATAATCGAATGTCTTACTACTACGGTAGTGTAATAGTGTACTAGACCTTTGAAGTGATACATGAAAACTCTCCTACTCGTGACTTTTCTGTAAAGGGTTTCGTGCTTTTAGTACTGTAAAGTTCTCTACCCCCAGTCACCATTGTCGAAATAGGGTAGTTATAATCAGTTCGAGATACAATCCAAATACCTTTATGTGAAAGTTAAAACATAGAAGTAGATATTAAGGAAATTTGATAAGTAAGAAAGTAGATAAATCGAACTCATAATGGTCAATTCCTTTGTTGAAATGTAGTATATAAAATCACCCGGATTGTTTTGTCACGATATCAACAACTAGACTCATACATAAAAGGATAGGGAATTCCTAAAAAGTATAAATTACGTCTCTTTTACACGTCTTTCGATTTTGTAAAGTTTTCGTGTATCCACTTTTTACCTTGTTCCATTCTTATATTTCCGTTTTTAATGTCTTACTACCTAACCATGTTTATAACTCGTACCTAGAGGAATACTTGTCTTAGTATACCTTTTTCCCGTCGGTCAATTGTGAGACTTTAAGTTTGGGTTCTAACGTGAAATATACCTTCGAGTGAAGGTAGACGGTAGGTTACACTTAAATTGTGGTATCGTGTGAAAGACTGAGTAAGTTCACTACTATAAAAGATATTTTAGAAGGGACTTTAGTTACACGAAGACAAGAACGAGACGGTATACCGGCTGGACAGTCGGTAAAAGGATATATGTTTTAATAAGACTTCTTATTTAATATTAACATGGGTCGAGAATAATCGGAGAAAAATATCGGACAATATATAAGAGGTAAATAGTCAAAAATAATTTTCTTTATTAACGGTAGTGAACATTCAAATATATCGGTATTCGACGAGAACTAATGAGTCGTGAAAATGTCTTTGGTAAAAGACCATTAATGTACCATGAGTTTTGATTCAGTCATTTTGATAGTGGTAATATGATTTAAGTTAAATTTTGTCAATAAAAGGATACATAAAAGAATTTGAACTCTAATAGTACGTCCATACCAATCAAAGTTTTGATTCGACTGATCCTTCTTTTAGATAACTCTACCAAAGTTTTCCCTTTTCCCAATATGGAAACACTTATTGATTTGACTGATATTATTAATAATTTTTATCTCACCTGAAAACGTGAATAAAAGAGACGGATCTTATGAGAAGGGGGTTTGTCAGTGTACGGAAGAAAGGACTTAAATGAGCAGACACGAGTCTACAGTTAAAGACTATCCCTAGAAGAAACTGGTAGGATTTATTTTGTGGGTACCATAAGTAGAAAAAATTTAGAAGATTAAACGAAGGAAAAAGAAGAATCAGGATTAGTAATTCTCTAGAATATAATGAATAAGTTAATATAAAACCCCCCGTCTTTAAAACAGAAGGTTTATGGATCTTTTGACAGTTCGTTTGTCATGAGTCATTTATACATAACTTATTTATGTATGTAAGTCCTTTAATCAAAAATCTAATGAGTCAATGTATCGACTAAGATTAGAAACTCAGAAGTGTTAATAACACAACAACGATAAATCGACGATTCAGTACAGACTGAGACGCTGGGGTACTTAACATCACGTGGTCCGACGAGACAGGTACCCTAAAGGGTCCGTTCTTATGACCTCACCCAATGGTAAAGGAAGAGGTCTCCTAGAAGGGCTGGGTCCCGAACTTGGACACAAAGGACGAACTGTCCTCCTAAGAAATGGTGACTCTGTGACTCCTTCGTTAGGGACTAATAATCGTAGGGTTAAATTCTGATTTCTTTTATTTTATGAGAGAAGTGATCCTTACTTTGTCCAAAATTTTAGTGTTTTTAGTTACTTCGAAAATTTTATTAGGTAATCTTCAGTACACTTCCTGTTTAAATTCTTATTTAATGTTAAAAAATGTAGATTTTACTGAGTTCATAAAGAATAATTTGGACAGTCATAAGAGTTTATATACTCTTTTACCCGTCAGGATCTGTAACCACCCCTCACATATTTGTCGTGTTAGAAAGGACTTCCATTAAACCGTTATCAATAGTTTTGGAATTCACGTATAAGAAACTATATAATTAGTATAAAGTGTCTCTAAGATTCCTTTAATAAAACTATACAAGTTTCCAGTTCGATATACCTTTAAGGGACCTCTTAAGAGGTAGTCAGTTTTTGGTTTTTACTAAATTATTAGTCTTTGGTTTCTGTTCATATTTTATGTCACATAGACACGTTTTAATAAAATATGTTTGTTGTTTTTATAATCACTTTTTATAATTGAAATTACCTTTCATAAGTGGTATATAATTCATATCTTATTTAATTTGTAGAATTAAGACGAGATAACTGATACGGTTTCGGAAACTGACACACCTAGTGTTATTTGACACCTTTTAAGACTTTCTCTACCCTTATGGTCTGGTGGACTGGCCGGAGAAGTCTTTGGATATTCGTCCAGTCCTTCGCTTTCATTCTTGACCTGTACCTTATTGTCTGATCAAGGTTTATCCTTTTCCTCATGCAGTTCCGACATATAACAGTGGGACGAATAAATTGAATATACGTCTCATGTAGTACTCTTTGCGACCTGACCTTCTTCGTGTTCGACCTTAGTTCTAACGACCCTCTTTATAGTTATTGGAGTCTATACGTCTACTGTGGTGGGAATACCGTCTTTCATTTTTTCTTGATTTCTCGGAGAACTACTTTCACTTTCTCCTCTCACTTTTCCAACCGAATTTTGAGTCGTAAGCTTTTGATTCTAGTACTGTAGACCAGGGTAGTAAAGTACCGTCTATCTACCCCTTTGTCACCTTGGTCACCGACTGAAAGAAAAAGACCCGAGGTTTTAGTAACGTCTACCACTGACGTCGGTACTTTAATTTTCTACGAACGAGGAACATTCCTTTCAATACTGGTTGGATCTGTAGTATAATTTTTCGTCTCTGTAATGAAACGGTTGTTTCCAGACAGATCAGTTCCGATACAAAAAACGTCACCAGTACATACCTATACTCTCAATCTGATATTTCTTTCGACTCGTGGTTTCTAACTACGAAAACTTGACACCACAACCTCTTCTGAGAACTCTCAGGGAATCTGACGTTCCTCTCGGTTGGTCAGGTAGGATTTCCTCTAGTCAGGACCCACAAGTAACGTCCCTGACTACAACTTCGACTTTGAGGTTATGAGACCGGTGGAGTACGCTTCTCAACTAAGTAACCTTTTCTGGGACTACGACCCTCCCTAACCCCCGTCCTCCTCTTCCCCTGCTGTCTCCTACTCTACCAACCTACCGTAGTGACTGAGCTACCTGTACCCAAACCCACCTGAGACCCTCAACTACTACCTGTCCCTCCGGACCGCACGACGTAAAGTACATCAGAGTTTCTAAACCTGTGCTGACTCACTGACATGACTTAAAATTTATAAAATTAACACATTACACTAAAATAATGTGTATACAATTAAATTGTGTCAAGATTTGTACTAGATTTTTAGTATATGATATTACCTTTACTACGTTATAAACTGATATATTTCTGATATTTGGAATTATTATTTATTACTACTATTTTGTCTCGTTCTCATTTTATGTACATATTTTGATCTTTATTACAGTGTAATTTTTTACATTATACTCACAATACTATATTTAAAAACTTTTACTTGATCTTCCTATAATTGGTTTTACGACAGTAACTAATAGTGTACATCCATTAATGTACTGTCTTAATAAAGGAGAAAAACGTATAGACATAAAGGATTTTTGATTATATGAATTGACATTGGTGATTGAAACTTCACTATAAAGATTGATTTACGATTGACCTAAAGGAATTTCAGTCAGTCAAACCTGTAACACCCTTTAAGTTCATATGTATATAACTCTTCAAAAGAATTTTATAGACCTACCAAAAATTTTATAGATACCACTCTAAAAAAATTTAATTTCCATTCGTTAAACCGAATAGGTCAATAGAGATGATTATCTGCGTTGACATATTTTGTCATTCCTAAAAATTTTTAATAAAAAATGAGTTCTGAGGTCTAGATTAGTCTACTTGTGTAGTCAAGTCAAGTCGAGTCAACGAATCAGTACAGGTTGAAAAACACTGGGGTACTTAGTGTTGTTCGGTCCGGAGGGACAGGTAGTGGTCGAGGGCCTCAAATGGGTTTGAGTACAGGTAACTCAGCCACTACGGTAGGTCGGTAGAGTAGGAGACAGCAGGGGAAGAGGAGGACGGGAGTCAGGGAGGGTCGTAGTCCCAGAAAAAGTTACTCAGTTGAGAAGCGTACTCCACCGGTTTCATGACCTCAAAGTCGAAGTCGTAGTCAGGAAGGTTTCTTGTGGGTCCTGACTAGAGGAAATCCTACCTGACCAACCTAGAGGAACGTCAGGTTCCCTGAGAGTTCTCAGAAGAGGTTGTGGTGTCAAGTTTTCGTAGTTAAGAAGTCGTGAGTCGAAAGAAGTGACAGGTTGAGAGTGTAGGTATGTACTGGTGACCTTTTTGGTATCGGAACTGATCTTCCTGGAAACAACCGTTTCATTAATGAGACGAAATATATGTCTATTTGTTAGATTAAAGAACTGTCATGAAATATATAAATTTTTCTACTACGTAAAGATATTATTACTGTATCTTAGGAAGATTGATACGACAGAGTTTCACTTATTTTTAATTATGTTGAGATACAAGAGAGATCGGAGACTCATTTTGTGATTCTACAATAAAGGACCACAGAGTATACCGTATAAACTGTGTAAATAGAAATAAATATAAAAATATTCTACCTTCGAGGACGAAAAGACGGATAGGTTTAAGAGATTTTAGATCAAGAAGGTTCTTCAATAAAAAGTTGAGTGTTACTTGAAGCAGAACCGTAAATGACGGTTTGAGTCATAAGATAGTATACTGAATACTTATAAACGATAAAGATTAAGGAAGGGTGAATTTAACCTTTTGAAGTATATCTTTCTTCTAAATCAAAGTAAAAAGTAAGGAGTGGCTCATATATGAACATATAAACTTTTATAACCGAACGTACAAGTAAATATTTTAATTATGGTACTTTGGATTTTTCGGAAGAACGACAATTTGTTGATTTTAAAGACCATTTTAATATGTATTATATATATATATATATACTAAACTTTTATTTCATTTTGTTAGAAGCGTTAGGAATGTTTTCACCATTTATTCTTTTACGACTTCAGGGGTTACGACAGTTCTGTATACGACTAGCGACAACTAGGATAAAATTACCGATATTAAAAGTACCGATGTGTACCGTTTCCTAAATCTTCCGTTACACGTGCGTGTTTCCGTCTTCAGACTAATCCTGAGGACTTGTTTCAACACGACAAGAATCAGTGAGACAGTACAGGTTGAGCAGTACTGGGGTACCTGATGTCTGGTACCCTAAGAGGTCTGTTCTTACAACCTCACCAAACGGTACGGGAGGAGGTCCCCTAGAAGGGTTGAGTCTCTAGTTTGGGTCCAGAGGACGTAACGTCTACCTAAGAAATTGTAGACTCAGTAGTCCCTTCGGGTACTTATGTCCACACCCATTGGATAGGGAAGAGGTCCCTTTGAAGGACTGGGTACTTAACTTGGTCCCAGAGGATGGGACGTCCGTCTGAAGAAATGGTCGACTCGATGGTCCCTTCGGGTTTGTTTTCATCTTGACGTTTTCTAATGGAGGAGACGTTTGTTCTATTTGATCTCTTTTCGGGTAGGGTGTCTTTGTCTGTTGCACCTATGGAAGGTGAGAGTTAGAATTGCGTCCCGTCTCCTTGTTTGTATAGAAGGGACTCTTAGATTGTTGTTTCTAGAATTTAGCTTCACGTCAGTCTTAAAGATGATAGAGAAGATACTTTTTGGGTTTGAACTTTCAAATAAATTTTGAAAATGTCCCAATAATCTTTTGAGTTCATAAACTATTTTCAATTAGTTTCAGGAGAAGTCTATTTTCGTCAAGCTAGTGTCCACAGTCCTTTAAGAGGGTTTATGTAAAGGTAAATTGTGACTGAGGGTTGATTGTTAATATCTTTGTGTTCTTTTGTTCTTTGATCTTAGTTTTCCGTCATGTTTGTGTGTACGTATGTACGTGTTTGTAACGTTTTAGTAGGAGTTTTTTAAAAGTCTTTACACGAATAAACTATTTGTTATGTTTTATTTAAATTCTGTTAGAGTTTACATAGTCATTCCTTGTTCTCTAAAAAACTACTGGTCTTTTTTTTTAGATCTTTGTTATATAGTAATTTTAAAATTTTTATTAATAGTTGATTGTCACATAGTTGATGATCGAGGTGATTTTCGACCACCTCCACTACTCCATTTTAGGACTTTCTACTACGACACTTTCACAATGTGAGTTATACGGTCGTTTAAACCTTTTGAGTCGTCACCGGTATCCTGACCTTTTCCAGTCAAAAGTAAAGTTAGGGTTTCTTTCCGTTACGGTTTTACGAGTTCGATGGTGTGTTAACGTGAGTAGAGTGTACGATCATTTCATTACGAGTTTTAAGAGGTTCGGTCCGAAGTCGTCATGCACTTGACACTTGAAGGTCTACAAGTTCGACCAAAATCTTTTCCGTCTCCTTGGTCTCTAGTTTAACAGTTGTAGGCGACCTAGTACCTTTTTCGTTCTCTCAAGGTCTTTTTGTAGATAAAGACGAAATATCTGATACGGTTTCGGAAACTAACACACCTAGTGTTGTTTGACACTTTTTAAGACTTTCTCTACCCTTATGGTCTGGTGGACTGGACGGAGAACTCTTTGGACATACGTCCAGTCCTTCGTTGTCNCTGACCAAGGTTTATCCTTTTCCTCATGCAGTTCCGACATATAACAGTGGGACGAATAAATTGAATATACGTCTCATGTAGTACTCTGTGCGACTCGACCTTCCTCGTGTCTGACCTTAGTTCTAAAGACCCTCTTTATAGTTAGTGGAGTCTATACGTCCACTGTGGTGGGAATACCGTCTTTCACTTCTTCTTGATTTCTCGGAGAACTACTTTCACTTTCTCTCACTTTTTCAACCGAATTTCGAGTTGTAAGTCTTTTGATTCCAGTACCGTAGACCAGGGTAGTGAAGTACCGTCTGTCTACCCTTTTGTTAGCGACTGAAATAAAAACCCCCGAGGTTTTAGTGACGTCTACCACTGACGTCGGTACTTTAATTTTCTGTGAACGAGGAACCTTCCTTTCAATACTGGTTGGATCTGTCGTATAATTTTTCGTCTCTGTAATGAAACGATTTTTTCCAGGTCGATCAGTTCCGATACCAAAAAGGTCATCAGTACATACCTACACTCTCAACCTGATATTTCTTTCGACTCACGGCTTCTTAACTACGAAAACTTGACACCACAACCTCTTCTGAGAACTCCCAGGGAACCTGACGTTCCTCTAGATTGGTCAGGTAAGTTTTCCTCTAGTCAGGACCCATAAGTAACCTTCCTGACTACAACTTCGACTTTGAGGTTATGAAACCGGTGGACTACACTTATCGACAGTAACTTTTTCTGGGACTACGACCCTTTCTAACTCCCGGACTCCTCTTCCCCTGTTGTCTCCTACTCTACCAACCTACCGTAGTGAATGAGTTACCTGTACCAAAACCCATCTGGGGCCGTCAACCACTACCTATCCTTCCGGACCACACGACACCAAGTACCCCAGTGTCTCTCAGACTGTACTGACTCGCTGACTTGACTTGTCACATTTTTGTCTTGTCCATATCGACTTCTTTTTAATCATTTGATCTTTTATCGACTTTAGTATCTTATCGTATATCGTCTTTGTTTTCTACCCATTATACTTTCCAATTCTATGTACGTTTTTCCTGAAGGGACCACTAGATCACAGACTCTGAGGTCCGAGAGTTACGTCCCCCGGACCAAACTAAGGACCAGTCCCTTGATCTAGGGTGTACGGTGTTCATTCTCAAATGTACGATGTCGATCCCTAGGACGTACAGTGTTGATTCTGGGTCACTTTCACTTTCAAAGAGTCAGTTCAGACTGAGAAACACTGGGGTACTTGATATGTCAGGTACCTTAAGAGGTCCGGTCTTATGACCTCAACCATCGGATAGGGAAGAGGTCCCCTAGAAGGGTTGGGTCCCTAGTTTGGGTCTAGAGGGTGTAATGTCCGTCTTAGAAATGGTCGACTTGGTGTTCCCTTCGGGTTCTTATGACCTCATCCATCGGATAGGGAAGAGGTCGTCTAGAAGGGTTGGCTCTTAACTTGGTCCGAGAGGACGTGACATCCACCTAAGAAAAGGTTGACTCGATAGCCCCTTTCTGGGTCATGTCTGTTTATTTATTTATATATAAAAAATTTTTTCTTTGTTCCTTCTATCTCTGTAGAATATTTGTAGATGGTATAATATCTTTCTTTTTTCTTACTCCTTTTCCGTTATAAGTTTCTCTATTATCGACACTTATAAAGTTTTGACAATATATTTACTTAGGAGTCTATGTCTTTAGTGTTATTTAAAGTTCATTCTATTTTAGATTGTTAAGTAGTCTCACTATGACATGTTATCGTCTCTGTTTCTTTTATTAATTCGACGGTCCCCCTTTTCTGTCTTACGTGTGTGTTTTTATTAATTTTTCATTTACCTGTCACTTGATATGGTATTATCATTATTGATCTTTTATTACGCTATTATAGAATTTTCGTGACTCCAGTTTATTGACAATCGGATCTCAAGACATAGGTCTTTAACTAGAAGTCCGTTTAATATTTAAAAGTCTGTTTCCTTCGACTTTCAAACCACTAGTTGTCTATGTATGATTACTCTTAAAGTGTCTTATATTAGGTCCTTTTTTCTTTTACAAGGATCTTAGCTTCGTTTTTTATTATTACTAATATAAATCATGTACTTAAGGTCTTGCTCCGTTTGGTACCTAAATATGGTTTCTATTCATGAAAACACTTCTTTATTACTTGTAATACCTATTAATCTTAAATTTAGTTTGATTTCCTCTTTTACTTCATTTTTTACCCCTCTTGTAGTCAGACTTTTGTTCCGATACTGTAATATTTTATTTACACCACCAACTAAGTAAAGTTGAAATAAATCTTAACGAGTAGGGTATGTCTGGTAAAACAGTCTTATAAGACAGGAACATATCTGTTATTACTGTAGGAAGGGATGGTTATGATCTTGTACGGAACAGTCAATAAAGTGTACCTTCCTACCTAAACGTATCTCTAACGGTATGAGAAAATAAGTTATGAGAGACCACTGTTCTCTGGGGGTAAATGTTCCTTATACTGATCACGATTACTCCCGACGTCACAGGCCGACTCGTTGTTTCGTTTCGATTGGTTCGTAAGAGATTCTTTTTAACCGAGTTAATCCACTTTAAGGTTGTCGAGGTGATATCAAAGACTAACGGAAATAGTCTCTCTGACGTAAGGTGAAGTCGGACGACTGACTCTCCTGGACTTCGTGTTACTTCTAATAAAGTGGTCTGATTTTGATACTCTCTCTTATTCGTTTGTGTATGTCCTTTAGAAAGAAGGAGTAGGAATGAACTACTCAACCGAGTTAATTACGTTAGTTGAACATTTGCGGTTCACCGGGTCATGACTCCCACTTGTCTAGTGATTAACTGTTATTCACACCTGTTGAATACTGGGTTAATCGACGTATGTGCCTCTTACTCTTCGAACCCTGGATAATTTTTAACTCTCGAGTTTCTATCGGTGAGAACTCCTTTAGAGTTTCCCTCCTCCTTACAACAATCGAAGTACTTCGTAGAGTCGTGAGAGTAGGGTACAGTAAATGATAGAGGTTAACCGACTGAATTTAGATGTCCCTTTCATTTTCACTTTCACTTCAGTGAGTCAGTAAAGACTGGGAAACGTTGGGGCACCTGACATCGGATGGTCCATAGGAGATAGGTACTCTAAAAGGTCCGTTCTTATGACCTCACCCAACGGTAAAAGAAGAAGTCCTCTAGAAGGGCTTGGTCCCTAACTTGGGTCCAGAGGGTGTAATATCTGTCTGCGAAATGACAGACTCGGTGGTCCCTTCAGTTCTTCTAAAGAATCGACTAAAGTTCTCACCCTCACTCCTAACCCCATGCCCCTCTCCCCCGAACTCTTTTTCAATTCTTCCTATAATATTTCGGAAAGGTAAAGAAATTTATGGACAAGAAGGAGACACGGAATAATATGTTATGATGTTTATGACCTTACCCACTTAAGTTGAGTCTACTAGATGATGACACCCGTCCTTAGGGAGTCTTCTTTACCTCATCGGTAGTACCCGTTGTTTTCTGAGGTTTTACGTTATGAACCTACGTTAGAGTTTTTACTGTCTTACTAGAGACAAGCAAAGATTCCGTTTGGTAAGTTATAGTGCCATTACGTTCGGACACAGGGTTGGTCATTGTGACTTCTTCTACTTCAACTTACCAAGATACTTCTGGATATTCTAGAAAATCTTGATTATGGGTTTTTTCTACAGGAAAAGTAATATCTCCTGACCTTACGTTTTCATCCTTCAGTTCTTTGTGGACCTTATTGTCCGTTTAAACCGGAACCTTATACCTTATTTCGTCCCGTTTCCGATTATCTCAAAACGGTTCTCTTACGTGACCAGTATCGTTTGTGGGAGAAGGTTATTGTGTTCTCTTCTGAGATGTGTACCTGTAGTGGTCTACTAGTTGTGGCTTTAGTCTAACTAATATAATAAACGTCGGTTTCTACCTCTTCGAGATATGTCAGTCGTTTTTGTTCTTACCCTCCACTGACACCGAGTCTAGTACTTGAGGAATAATGGTTTAAGTCTGAATTTAACTTCTTTCATCCCTTTTGGTGATCTAGTAAGTCCATACTTGATTTAGTTTAGGGAATGCTAATATGTGACCTTCACTCTTTATCTAAATTCCCAGATCTAGACTATCTGTCTCACGGACTACTTGATACCTACCTCCAAGTACTGTAACATGTCCCTAGTTCTGGTAGGGGTACCTTTTCTTTACGTTTTTTCGTTTTACTAACAGACTCCTCCGGAATGTTTATCGACTCTTTTCTTCTCTTCGCTTTTCGTTTCCTCTTTTCCTTTCTATATGGGTAAACTTACGTCTCAAGGTTTCTTATCGTTCCTCTCTATTCTTTCGGAAGGAACCACTAGTCACGTTTCTTTATCTCCTTTTTTTGTTTTACCCTTTCTGATCTCTAGAGAAGTTCTTTTAATCTCTATGGTTCCCTTGTAAAGTACGTTTCTATGTGAGTTATTTCCTGTCTTTACCATACCTGGATTGTCTTCGTCTTCTATAATTCTTCTCCACCGTTCTTATGTGTCTTCTTAACATGTTTTTTCTAGAAGTGCTGGGTCTATTAGTGCTACCACACTAGTGAGTGGATCTCGGTCTGTAGGACCTTACACTTCAGTTCACCCGGAATCTTTCGTAGTGATGCTTGTTTCGATCACCTCCACTACCTTAAGGTCAACTCGATAAAGTTTAGGACTTTCTACTACGACACTTTCACGACGTGAGTTATACGGTCGTGTAAACCTTTTGAGTCGTCACCGGTATCCTGACCTTTTCCAGTTAAAAGTAAGGTTAGGGTTTCTTTCCGTTACGGTTTCTTACGAGTTTGATGGTGTATTAACATGAGTAGAGTGTGCGATCATTTCATTACGAGTTTTAAAAGGTTCGGTCCGAAGTCGTTATGTACTTGACACTTGAAGGACTACAAGTTCGACCAAAATCTTTTCCGTCTCCTTGGTCTGTAGTTCAATGGTTGTAGGTGACCTAGTAGTTTCTTCGTTCTCTCAAGGTCTTTTTGTAGACAAAGACGAAATAACTGATACGGTTTCGGAAACTGACACACCTAGTATCGTTTGAAACCTTTTAAGAAGTTCTCTACCCTTATAGTCTGATGGGCTGGACAGAGAACTCTTTGGACATACGTCCAGTCCTTGTTGTCAATCTTGACCTGTACCTTGTTGTCTGACCAAGGTTTATCCTTTTCCTCATGCAGTTCTGACATATAACAGTGGGACGAATAAATTGAATATACGTCTCATGTAGTACTCTGTGTGACCCGACCTCCTTTGTGTTCGACCTTAGTTCTAAAGACCCTCTTTATAGTTAGTGGAGTCTATACGTCTACTGTGGTGGGAATACCATCTTTCACTTCTCCTTGATTTCTCGGAGAACTACTTTCACTTTCTGCTCTCACTTTTTCAACCGAATTTCGAGTTGTAAGTCTTTTGCTTCTAGTACCGTAGACCAGGGTAGTGAAGTACCGTTTATCTACCTCTTTGTCACTTTTATCACCGACTGAAATAAAATAAAATAAAATAAAAACCGAGGTTTTAGTGACGTCTACCACTAACGTCGGTACTCTAATTTTCTGCGAATGAGGTACCTTCCTTTCAATACTGGTTGGATCTATCGTATAAGTTTTCGTCTCTATAATGAAACGGTTGTTTCCAGGCAGATCAGTTCCGATACCAAAAACGTTACCAGTACATACCTACACTCTCATTTCTTTCGACTTACGGCTTCTTAACTACGAAAACTTGACACCACAACCTCTTCTGAGAACTCTCAGGGGACCTGACGTTCGTCCAGGTTGGTCAGGTAGGACCCCCTCTAGTCAGGACCCACAAGTGACCTTCCTGACTAGGACTCTGACTTTTAGATTATGAAACCGGTGGAGTACCCTTTCTCAACTGAGTAATCTTTTCTGGGACTACGACCCTCCCTAACTCTCGTCCTCCTCTTCACCTGTTGTCTCCTACTCTACCAACCTACCGTAGTGCCTGAGCTACCTACACTCAGACTCACTTGAGGTCCTCTACCACTACCTGTCCCTCCGGACCGCACGACACTAAGTACCCCAGTGTTTCTCAGCCTGTGCTGACTCGTTGACTTGACTTGACTTTTTATGTATGTACTATTGTACTGTTACGGAATGAAACGTTTAAGATAAGGTAAATAGTAGCGTAAAATAACGTTGTACATGTCTCTATTTTTTCTATTTCTTTGATTCCTTGTTTGTCTATTCACTGATCTGGTCCTAATGTAGCAAACAGTCGTCACCTCGGGAATTAAGGGAAAGGTGATGAAATAACTCATACTAACAATTCTTGAATCCAAGATTTAAGTATGATGGACCCAAACTTAGAGACGAGACAGTGAACAATGGGAACATTCTAGTCTGTATAGTAATTTAAGAGACTCGTACAAAATCCAAAAAACCTTACATATACACACTTTTGATCCAACGGGTACTTCTAATTTACAAAATTTTATATATTTCATTTGATGTATATCATTTAGGAGACACACATTAACTAAATACTTAGTAAAACTTGACTCAGTAAGATTAAAAGAGGTTAGTGACGAAAGGACTTGGGATATCTTTATAGAAAAGACCAGGGAATGACGGAGGTCCCGTACAAAGTTTTTATGAGTCAGTAAAAGTCGATAATGTACAGTTAGGTCAAATTTTGAAATTATGTATAAGTTAAATTAAATTAGGGAAGGAATGGGGACGGTGATTGGAGATGGGGGGTCAGACCGGTCGGATACCGGGGTCCTGAGTGTCACTCTTCACCCTTATTCCTTACCCGAAGTGAATATGAGGGGGAAGGAAAGGTCGTAGTGTCCCATTCCCTTAATTTCAAGACCAAGACCCTAAGGAGGAGGGAGAGAGATAAGTTACGGAGTTAAGAGACCACAACCTTATGAGTTTCCGTTTATGACCTCCTTTATGTTTACAGAAAAGAATTGACGGGTACTGATATCAGGGGTGAAACGTTCAACAGTGGTAAAAAGACCGATTACGAATGACTGGTACCTAAGAGATACCGTAGTTTACACTCCGTGCTCTAAAAGCCCTTTACCATGCCTTCTGATGACGTGTCAAGGGACTACACTTAGTAAGGGTGGGTGACATCTCATCGGACACATTCAAATCTGTAAGTCAACATAGACTGAGAACACTGGGATCCCTGACATACATCGGACGAACCGAGGAGACAGGTACCCTAAAAGGTCAGTTCTTATGACCTCACCCATCGGTAAGGGATAGGGTCCCCTAGAAGGGTTAGGTCCTCAGTTTGGGTGTAAAGAACGTTGAGGACTTAAACGTCCACATGAGATGGGTACACGGTGGACCCTTCGAAGACTCATTGGATGTCGGGACAATTACTCATCGGGAGAGTCTAACATATATTCGTTCTGTCGAGTCCAGATCGATGGAAGACGTCACTGGTTGACTGGGTACCCTTTATGTACGTAGGGACGGTGTTACTGGGTACCCTCTCATTTGACTGTATAATCTCGTATAGAAGAGTGGGAAAACGGAGAGATGTCCAAGAAAAGAGGGTCGAATCGTTCCAGGAGAATCATTCTAAATACGGTATAATCCTTTACTCTACGAACAGAGTAAAGTACACATACGAGTCAGTGAAGTCAGTACAGGTTGAGAAACGCTGAGATACCTGTTATCGGGTGGTCCGAGGAGACAGGTACCTTAAGAGGTCTGTTCTTATGACCTCACCCAACGGTAAAGGAAGAGGTCCCCTAGAAGGGTCGGGTCCCTAGCTTGGGTGTAAAAGACATTGAGGACTTAACCGCCCACCCGAGAAATGGTGATCGCGGTGGACCCTTCGGGCTGACTTCCGTTCGGTGGTAATAAAAAGTGGGCCTAATAACATTATCGAAGGATTGTCCAGAGCGACGAAGGTCAGAAACGGTTAAAAATCGGATAGGAATAATGTTGTCGGTCTTATGAGAACACTTTTAAGTTCAGTCTAGTCAAGTGAAGAAACGAGTTAGTAGAGGTCTCGAGGAGTAGAGTAAGTTTCTTAGTTTTAGGAATTTTCCCGGATGTTTTGTGATGAGTAAGTCAAATAGACATTGAAGAGACTGAAGTTCTGGATTCGAAAAAGAGAACGAATAAGATAAGGTCAGTGTGACAAAGGAACGACTTACAACAATGGAGACGGACCTTGTGAGGAGGGGGGTCCATCGATGTCTTGAAACGAGTTTAGGTAAAAGAACCGTTTCCGAATGGGTTAGTAAAATAAATTTTACGTTTGGTATAGGAGACCGTGGGGGATGAGGTAAAGAGACGAAATAAGGAGATATTGGGTGAATGGTGGTAGATGTTATAATGTATAAACAAATAAAAGACAGAAAAGGAGATTTTAAATTCATAGTCCTCCCGTCACTAACAAAACTAGTGGTCTATCTTCTTTCTTTCGTTAGTAGTTTTATCCTACGGATTTTGATCCTAATGAGTACCCGACGTCGTTAATAATTACTGTTCCGTTCCTCGTACTGTTTCCTTCACTTACAGATTTCCATCCACCTCCTGTCTATAATAAATATCCTCACCTCTCCTTCCTGAATTTTCAGTGACCATAATCTTTCTAGTAGAAGTGAGTATTTTGAAAGTCTTTTATTCTACCATCATCGTAACCTCCCTTACTATCACTCGGTCCTCGATTTTAGAAGTTCTTTACCCTCTTTCACTGGATATCTAATTGACTATTTTCATTAGTTCCTCTATTTCAGATTACTGTATTCTAGGTGCGCCCCGTCAAAACTCAACCAATTTTGTTCTTCGGATTTTTCTCGTTACCCCTATGTCCTACAGTAGATAGGGTAAAGGTCCGGATAAATATACTTATTACAACCTTTCGTTGGTTGGTAGTGTGTCTTCCTGATATCCTTTTCGACATAGTAGTCCTTTTCTGGGTCGAAAGTTAAGTTCGTTTTTCCCCTTTCTCGAAAGTCTTTTAGTCAACTTCTATGTCCTCTAAAAGACTACTGATTGGTACTTAAGGTCTCCCGAGTCACTTTCCGTCAACCCTTCCGTATCTGATGTCCGAGTCTTTTCCCCAAACACTTTCTTATACATCTAATCTTAACCCATCTGTTTCCTAGTGGACCAGTAGAACACTATTAATTTTCTCTATTCTACTAATCTAGTCACGGTCACAAGAGTTACGTCTACCCCGAAGCCCTCCCCGACCAACCATAACCACCACCATTTGACAATCAAATATACTCCTTTATTTCCTTTTTGTCCGAAGAATGGTCTTTATAGGTCCCAAATCCCCATGTGTGAACTCAGAACAAGTGTTTGCATAGTTCAAGGTGTCTCCTTGTCAAAATGAGACTCATCAGTCTTCCGTAGATCCGAGGGATCACTGAGGTGGGTTGTTCCCCGGTTCATTCCCCACCGGAATGGAGTTCGTATCTCCCAAGGAAAGGATAAAATCGGTTACATCTAGTTACTTCTCTGACGGACTGAGGTTTTTGTGTCTCGAGTAGAACTGGGGAGGGTTTTACGGTTGTCTCTCGACTCAAATGAAACTCGGACATTCGTGGGTCACTTGAGGTTCGATAATAAATTATTAGTAGTGTTCAGTGTGTGTAAAAACTTTAAGATTTCCAATTTCTGTTGACGACGAGTTAATTTTAATATTTTGACGAAGGGATGACCCTGAAGGTTAAATTCGTTAGGTCAGTAATAGGTCATGAAACAGATATTTTCGTGTTTTCTTACTAGGAAAAAAAATGGTGGGTTATATGGAGTAAAAACCGAAGAGAACACCAAGTCGACCATTTCTTAGACGGACATTACACCCTCTGGACCCAAGTTAGGGACCCAACCCTTATAGGGGACTTCTTCCCTTTCCGATGGATGAGGTCATAAGACCGGACCTCTTAAGGTACCTGACATATCAGGTGCCCCAACGTTTCTCAACCTGTACTGACTCGCTAAAAGTGAAAGTGTGGAGTAAACTTACGTTTCGATGGAAAAACTTAAGAATTCGATCAAGTGTAATCTATACTCCCATGAATAAAAGTGAAACTTTTGTGATCTATTAAGACTATTAAAAGGTTGAGACAATGTTTAGGATATTTGTGTTAGTGTAGTGACTTGTCTGTCTTTCTAGTTTATAAATGGGCTTCCAGTCCTGACATCACCTTTCTTCTTTAACAAGGATAACCGAATTGTACTTTGAAACCATTCTTGTATGTAAAGATGGATACTATTTTAAACCATTCTTATATATAAAGATGGATCCTATTTCCCAAAATAACCTAATAACGTTATTAGATGTCAAGTTTAATCCAAGTTTTATACAGGTCTCTACCTGTATTTATATGAAATCTTTAAAGAAAGAAATCCTACGGTAATAAAGAATATCAATTAATTTTGTGAATAAAATAATGAATTTTTTTTCGTAGTACTTAAGTGTTATTCGATTCCCCGTACAACCTGTACTAGATTCTTTATCTTTTCATTAAGACCAAAAACATGTTAAGGGATAAATTAGAATGACAGACGATTTAACACATAAAATTTTAAAAATTTTTATATTATCGAATTTTCCGAAGACTCTTGACTCTTACATATTGAGGAGTCGGTTAAAAATACCTCTGTTATACGGATTGACTTAAGACACACATGTACACACACACAAGTCAGCACAGAGAAACGTTAGGAAACCTGACATCGGGTGGTCCGAGGAGACAAGTGTCTAAAAAAGTTCGTTCTTATGATCTCACTCAATAGTACGGGAGGAGGTCCCCTAAAAGGGTTGGGTCCATAGCTTACGTGTAGAGGATAAAACGTCTGTCTAATAAATGACCGACTCGGTGACCTTTTCGGTTTAACTCAAGAGATTCTGACAAATTTCATTCTCTACCCCTGAAGGGACCACCAGACCACCAATTCTGAAACGGAAGGTTACGTCCCTCATGTCCAAACGAGGGACCAGTCCCGTGATTCTAGGAACTCCGGAGTGAGTGTAGGTTTTTTTGTTTTTGTATCTTCGTTATAACATTGTTTACGTCATTCCTGAAAGTTTTACCACGTGTAGTTTTTTTAGAAAATTTTTTATTTTTTATTTCACTACAACTGTTAGTTGGTTGTTTATAAATGACTAGTCCATGATATTTGTTCCATAGAAGACTCTCTCTACGTCAGTTTCTCAAATTCTACCGTGGATGAAGTTCTTCATGTAGTACAGCGACCCCGTGACTCTCCACTAATCCTGTTTGTGTGGTTTAGTTTCTGGTTCTGTTCAGTCGTCTACGATTCAAAGTTTACTGTCCGGGTCTCTCCTTGACGAAATAAACTACTTACCTTCGTTCTGATGATTCCCGACTCCACCAGTCTCTTCTGAAGACCTGGTCTACTTTGGTCACCTTAGACCTTCTTATCAATTCTAAGTCTCTTTGTTTCCCCTCCCATTATCATCAATTCTCCACTTCTCGGTACTCTTTTTAGTTCCCGACAGTTATACAAACCGTAAGTACTCCGTGTCACTTTTATACTGACGCCGCTTAAGATCATTAAGTCTATAATTTTTAGAATTGATTCTTGTTGAAACGTTTACTACGAAAGCATACATTTACAAGTTCCACTGTAAATGTTTTTTGTTAAGTTCAGATTTCAGTCATCGAAAGTATTTGGTTTTAGTTATTTAAATCTTATGGAAGTTATACGAAAGTTGACCCAGGACATTAAACACTTACAATTTTCCTAGAAAACAAAGACCCTCAAATAATGAACTACATCTCAATCAGACTTTAATTTTAAAAGTAATGAAGTAAGACGAATAATCGTGGGTAAATATAATTAGACATTGTACACGATATAAATTTTCAATTGATACAAAGATTTAAGGTTAAATTCGATGTAACCGGAAAGACGTCCTAGGACTTCTTCCTTGTAAACAGAGATTGAGTTTGAGGGGTAGACATTTTGTTTCCTTAAGCTTGTCTAGACACCAAAAATTTGGTAAAAAAATTTAGTCATCTGATTTTTTATCATTGAATAAGTATACAATAATAATCCTGTACCCATACGGACATCGATTAAGTACGACTATATACCGTCTACGGTTGTGTTATATCATTTCATTAATAGGAGGTTATTTTTTTCTTTTTTTATTATCGAATAAGTTTCTGTATTATCTCTTCTGTCTGATTTCAGATAGACAAGATGGACATGGTACCCGTCCCCTAGATTTCGACAGAGACAATGAGAAAAAGAAATGGGGATGTCACCGGGATTCTGTTAAACAGTCTTGGTGCCCCAAGGTCCCTTGTGTTAAACTTTTGGTGTCTCAGGATCTACGAGAGATTCCCGGGGATACCAAGATTCAAAGAGGGTAAGATTCCTTTATGGAAGTTTTCTGACAGTTATGTATAATTATACACCAAATGTAAAATTATTGTTAGAAACCTGATTTACGATAGAGGATTTAGATGTTTGTAAAACCGTTTTAAGTAATACACATACCTAACAGTATAAAGGAGTCTTTAACGTATTTCCTTCCTGACGTGTCCTGTCTTTCAGTCATAAACTGTGACGAGTGACCTCTTCCGTTACCGGGGGGTGAGGTCACGGGAACGGACCTTTTAGGGTACCTACCTCCTCGGACCTTCCGACGTCAGGTACCCCAGCGACTCCCAGCCTGTGTTGACTCGCTGAAGTGAAAGTGAAAAGTGAAAGTACGTAACCCCTTCCTTTACCGTTGGGTGAGGTCACAAGAACGGACCTCTTAGGGTCCCTGCCCCCTCGGACCACCCGACGGTAGATACCCCAGCGTGTCTCAGTCTGTGCTGACTTCACTGAATCGTCGTTGGAAGGGAAAACCGTAGAAACCTGGACTGTCGGGTCTCGTGTGACGAAGAGTGGGGAGTAGAGTAGTGTTGTCTCCACCAAGCGATCTCGGATAGATGGGATCTCTGTTGTTCAGTAAGGGGTATTGAGAGAAAATAGGGGTCTATAGGAACAGGATCTAGTATCAAGGACATCCTTGATGACAGACTAACGACTATTAATTGAAACGAACTTGTGACGGACGATTATACTGTCACCTACAACAACTAATTACTTACGGAACGAGGTAGGTTGATGATATAAATGTCTGATTTATATTGTAACGGTAACACTCCTAAACCCCTTGATGACAATCATCTCCTCTACTAAAATCTCTCCATCCAGTTATTGGGAGTTTAGTGTTACCCTAAGAACTTTGGGACTACGACCGTTTCTAACTCCCGTCCTTCTATTCTTCCGTCGTCTCCGACTCTGCCAACTTACCGTAGTGCCTGAGTTACCTGTACTCAAATACGTTTGAGACCATCTATTACTTCCTACCCCTTCGGTCCACACGACGTCAAGTACCCCAGCATTTCTCAACCCGTACTGACTCGTTACCTTGTTTAGTGTTATACAACTACTACTAGACGAAAAGAATACGTATCTCCTAGGACAAATGATTAAATTTACTGACCTGGAAGATCGTTTTGAATACTACAGAATAAAAACATAGTCAACTAAAATAACAAGTATATATAAATACTTGTGGTAATAGGTATTATCGAAAGTGAATAAAAAATAGTTCTTGAACTATGATGGAGGGAGACAATGATCAAGTTTGTCGATTAAAAGGTAGTCTTTTAGATAGATTACTCCTTTATTTCGGACCCCATATCTTTTCTCGTGTCTTAAAGGGTTAGTCCATGACCTACGGTTTTACCAAATATTACTCCTTAGACTTTGTAACATAGTCTAATGTTTCAGAAGACTTTAAAAGTAGACCATACCTGATTTCAATTCTTAACAGTAAGGGAGATGTGTCTTAAATTTACTCTGACTTACTTCCACCAGGTCTCCTTAGGACCGATAGTTTCCTTGAGTAGAACTTCGGAGTAAAACCCACCCTGGTTGTATGTGGATCTACAACCATGTGGACTCTATTAAAATTGATATCCTTAAGGGTAAGGGAGGATCAGGTGTGAGAAAGAACCTCTATCGAAATTACGAATTTGTAAAAAAGTAGTTTGGAACGTGTAAATGTGTACGTTTCATGTATGAAAGGGATGGTTTTAGTAAGAAAACCCTCGAATGGTGATATAATGAGATAATAAACTATACGTTTACAAGATCCAATGACCAATAGAATCTTATCAAAGAAAGTTTTGAACTGTTTCTCCAGTAGATATACTTCTTTAAGTGAATAGTTTGATAGTGTGACTCTTCATAACACACTAAAGTGTTTTTGGTATTATATCGTTTTTGTTATATTGTCGACGGGACTGTACTTCCCGTCTAAGACTTTCTCTTGGTCTGTGTTTCGAGTCACCACTGGACTCTTTGATAAAGTTTTGGTTCGGGTTCCTTTGTACCGAAACACAACTACTCATAGTGTTCGTGGAGTCCATGGTGATTAAAACTTTAATGCCGGTGGAGGGTAACTTCACGAAAGAACCTTTATTACTCCATAACTATATGCAAAAAATTAGTACGACGTAAACTTTTGAGGTGGTTTTATAGGAAGGAGCGTTTCTTATTACTGTCTTTTTAGACAAATCTTCAAGACAAAACATAAGTTAAAGTATGGTTTACTTAAATACGTCTGTCTTTACTTCATATTCTCTACACAGTCTTCATCTCCTAAGTTTACAATAACGAATTTACCTTCTTCCTACCTTTCTCTCTCTGTCTGTATACCTGTCCACAATCTGGTGAGAGTACCAAATCCCAAAACTTATACCTTGTTTATTTAGAACAGTTACTCAACGATCGTAAGGAGGTCTTACCGGGACACCTAGTTGGAGTAACGATCACTAGACCCGTTTGACGATATACATAAGACGGTGACAACGTATTGTATACATGTACTTACTTCTTTTCGAAAGATTTTATCGTTTGAAGGTTCATTCAGGGGAATGAATGATTATTATTATTGATTCTTACGACAGTGTACTGTTTAGACTGTCCAAGTAGTTTCGTTTCTACCAAAAGGTTCTTGTGAGTGTGTGTCCGTAAATTGCTTAGAGTCCATGATTTATTAGTCGGACTGTAAGATAGTAAATACCCTGATCTTTGTCTTTTCTCTTGACTCTACTAGGTTGATTATATTTTCTCTAAGTCTATTTGTCCTTCGTTAGGAGTCTTCATCGATCATTAAAACGTTTCTAAGGATAACATAAAAAATTATTCCTATACTATCTAAGAGGATAAATCATCCTCTTTGATGAAGTTATCTTCTCTTATTTCTATGGTTCCTCTCCTTTCAACGATAACTTGTTTGTTTACCCTGTCACAAGTAAAGTTCTTTCCTTTTGAACTTCCCTACCGAGAGACCACGGAGACTAGTATGGACCAAGGGGATGAATACTAGGGGAGATGAGACTAGAGTCGAATAGGTGTCCCTGAAGGAGTTCCAGATGGAGGAGGTGTTAAGTGAGTGAGATTGAGTGTCACCATTTTCAAATGATGTTTGACGATGACTTCATCTCTTTATTACACGTTGTAAAATAACTCAACCAGACAGAGGTCACACTAAAAACGGAGAGACAAGTTTATATGACGTGTCAGGAACTCCTGTTCTTGTTAAAGAATATATAATTATACAGATTGTCATGTCAAACCATTTTGGGTTATTTATCAAGAATTGACTAACTGTTTCCCATTGAGTGATCAGGTGGAATTCTACATACGAGTTGAAGATGTTCAACCTTTCGTAATTTTCGGTTTTATTCTTATTACGACTTTAATCGAACATTAATCTTATACCCCAGAATGACGGTCCTCATTATCGTTCTCCAATAAACCAGGTCGGAGGACAGAAGTCTGTCTACCTATAAATCGGTTTAAACAAGAGAATAATTTCTCGAGTCTCTGTCTTCGTAGGTTAAGAATGAACTTTACAGATAAGGTTATAAAGGGGGGTACAATTTTTAAGGATTAAAAAGATTTACTTTATCGAAGGTAAATGTGTATGATTGTTTGTGTGTCACTAATAAAGAAGGAAGTAAATTTACCTGACTAGGTCAAACCATAGTTCATTGGAACGACTCTTGACCAAATACGACTAGTGGTTAAGTCTTTTCTTGTTAGAATTTGGGAAGAGAAATACGAGTCGGAGGTCAGGAGTCGTCAAAACCAGTTCGTGGCTTGTGTAGGTGTTTCTTTGACTTTAAGTGTTATTTAGGAGAGGTAGAGTCATGTCCAACTGGACAGTTTCAAGTTGTTACACAATTGTACTTTAGAGTCATTGAATGTTGAGTCCAGTATTCTTACGAAAAATTAGGGAAAATTTGAACTCGGGACGATTTTAGTCCGGTCTCACCATGTCAGGTGGGACCGAGGAGTCCTGCCTGAGATTCCGATCCCCTTAAAATCGTATTATAGAGTTATCTACGATTTAGTATTCACCTTCCGGAAATTGGAGGTACCAGGGTTGTCTGTATCAAATATTTTCGTGAAACACTTCGTTTTTGCAGATGTGCAGAGGACCAAACCTCTTAAGGAAAGTCGTACCGAGGAGTGGATGTATGTGTTTCTCCTTGTTTTGTGACAGAAACCAGAAGGGAAAGTTTCATAATGTTTTATGAATCTTAAAGAGAAACGTTTCTTCGTAAAAGGTTGGGGTTACGAACTGTATTCTACTTACTTATTATGTATACGTTTATTCAATGGAAAGGAAAAGTCAATTAAAGTGACTTATGTATAAATGGTTCTAAGATGAATATATGGGTCGTGAAGACAATCCGTGTACCCCTTAGTTTTCTCCTATTACGGAAATTGTTATTCTACGACGGATGTACCATTCCCTCTACTCTGAACACGTTTTATTAATATCTTACTTATATAAGGATTTTAGATCCATATTCCACTCTTAGAGGATAAAGAATTGATTTGTACATCCGTAATAAAAGTTTACACGATGGTACGGCAGAAACTCTTTTGATAGTTGTAGAGTATAAATTAACATGAGTACTTGAGTTAACGTAGGACTTAAACTTCCTATTCTTTTATGTCGGTTTTCTCGTATTATGGATATCCTTATGTGGAAAATTCTACATAAGGTGTTGACGTCAGTGAAGTCTATATTGTCGTAGGGACATAGTACGTGTTTCAATACAAAAATTTTGGAAGGAATTTCGGTAGTTATACTGGGTCCGATATATTGACATAGTTTTACCAGTAGGAGAATTATTATTCTCTTTATAGTTACTTTTGTATACGACGAAAACGAGTACTTTAACAGTTTTTATAAAATTTTAATACAATACCTAATCTTCTCCCTTTTACATCCCTTCAAAGGAATTAGTGATTGTCAAACTTGTATTCTACAATATTAGGAGGACCTCTCATTAAAAATTTATTCATTGTGTTTGTAAATGATTTACATGTATAAGACGATCGGTAAAGTGTCGTAAATTAAGTCGTTACGATAACACCTTCTGTTATAAACCAAAAGGTGATGAAAATTTCGTTTACCCTCGTGGTGGAAAGGGGTGGAGAAACTCCAATTTACAGAGGTGTACTAATCAAGACCGGTCACTTGGTACTCGTGGAGACAAAGTAAAGATACGTTTTCATGAATTCTCGGTCATTCGTTAAATGTTATAAGAGTAAGGGATGGTTCCATAAGTACTCTCGCGTACCACTCTCCCACAGTCTTTTACTTCCTTAGAGTCATTTAACCCCAGAGATAAATTATTAGTCTTGAGAGGACAATTGGAAATTACATCTACATTAGATTCGTTCTTTATTTGGTAACAAGAAAATTCGATCTCTCTAAAAGTTCACAAACAATAGTGTTGTATTGGTTAGGATAGAATTGACTATCTCATCAAACAGGATTTTTTATACATATTTCCATGTATTTGTTTTAAAAATTTATTACGATCTTTAGACCTTCGTTAACTTTTCGGGGTATTTTATCTTAGAAATTTAATGTATATTAATTATGATACATTGGTAAATTTTACTCTAACATATGTATATAGTCCAACCGGTTTTTCAAGTAGACACAAAAAGATATTGTAGGTTGGTTTTTGGACTTACTGGGTTACAAATAACTGTTCCTTTCTATAAGAACTACATTGTGACTCACTTTTTTCATCCAATATTTCTGTACGTGTCAAACTAAATGTGTATATGTGTGAGATACATGTGTATAGTTTTACAATTATAAGAGACTACTTGAAGGTCACTAAAAAGAAGGATAAAGACGAGCAGACTCGAGAAATTGACATGTACGTAATGAATACATTATTCTTTTTGTCATTAAAAATTTAACTCGGTCCTACATTCAGAGTCGATATGTTCTACTATTTGGGACCTCTGAATGATATGTTGTATAACTGATATCAATTGTTGTAACAGAATATATGACTTTTTAAACGATTTTCCCATCTAAAATCCACAAGAATAGTGTTTTTTTTGAATAATTATCTTCCGTTCTCCTATGAAAACCTCCACTACCTCTCCGAGTACCTATCTAATGTCACTACCAAAGTACTCACATCTGAATAGAGGTTTAAGTAGTTCAGTATGTGTGATTAATACATATCAGTACTTGTACATACATATTAATACATATCGAAAACATACGGTTTTTACTTTTTTTATTTGTTAGGGGAGTTTTTTTAATCGGTCCAGTGACTAATAAATTTCAGGAGTAACTCCATCTAAGTAAAGTCCTTTGATTCCAAAAGAAGTGGGGATACTGATCCTTTATTTGTTCTAAAGGTAAAACAAATTTGTTTCCATTTTTCTTTTAAAAATTTCGGTGGAGTCTATTGTACTTAGAAGTCGTATTTTACCTACAGACTAAATAAAGGAAAGTAAAAGGATCGTCTACCCGTCGACAAGAACATGAGTGTTTGGATGACAATGTTCGTCCTATAAGTTCGGTTCTGGGACTCCCCACTAAAAATTAGTAAGTACAACTCGAGATCCCTTCTTTCCTCTGATAACAATACGTTGAGTGCCTTCGCGAGTTGGAAGAGAAAAGTTGAAGTAAAACCAAGAGGATGAAGTTCAAAGTGTATGATCGATGTAAAACTTTCCACTAAGATTATATACGGAAGATTTTTCGTATTTGTAAGGAAAATGAATTCTCTCGATATTGTGATTTACGAACATAGACCTACTGTTAATGTGAAAATGTGAAGGTAGTCCTTCGAAGGTGTACGGAGAATAGGAGTAGGTAGTCTCCCTTCTGTCTTACTTTTTTTTTTTTTCTGTTAGTGTCTTTTGATCGGTTTGACTAGTGTACCTAGTGTCGGAACAGATTGAGTTACTTTGGTATTCGGTACGACACATCCCGGTGTGTTATACTTGTCCAGTGACACCTCTCAAGACTGTTTTACACCAGGTGACCTCTTTCCTTACCGGTCGGTGAACTCGTACGAACTGAACTCTTGGGGTACTTGTTAACAACAAGAAGTCAGTGAGTCAGTACAGACTGAGAAAGGTTGGGGTACCTGACGTCGTACGGTCCGAGGGGACAGGAAGAGGTAGAGGATCTCGAACGAGTTTGAGTACAGGTAACTGCCACTACGGTAGGTTTGTAACACAGGAGACAACGGGGGAAGAGGAGGATGGAAGTTAGAAAGGGTCGTAGTCCCAGAAAAGATTACTCAGTCTCGTAGTGTAGTCTACTGGTTTGTTTCATGACCTCGAAGTTGGAGTCATAGACAGGACTTAAAGTCACTTATAAGTCCCAACTAAAGGAAATCCTGACTGACCAAACTAGAGGAACACCAGGTTCCTGAGAGTTCTCAGAAGAAGTTGTGGTGTCATTTTTCCTAGTTAAGAAGTCACGAGTCGGAAGAAATACCAGGTTTAGAGTGTAGGTATGTATTGATGACCATTTTGGTTTTGAAACTGATATGTCTGGAAACAACAGTTTCATTACAGAGACGAAAAATCACGTAAAAGAACTAAAGAGTATCGAAAAGAAGGTTCTTTGTTCGTAGAAAATTAAAATACCGACATCAGTGGTAAACGTCACTAAAACCTCCGGTTCTTTCATTTTAGAAAGTAACAAAGGAGTAGATAAACGGTACTTCATTATCCTGTCCTACAGTACTAGAATCAAAATACTTACGACTCAAAATTCGGTCGAAAAGGTGAGACGAGAAAGTCAAAGTAGTTGTCCGAGTAATCAAGGAGAAGTGAAAGATGTTATTCCCACAACAGTAGACGTATAGACTCCAATAACTATTAAGAGGGACGTTAGAACTAAGGTCGAACACGAAGTAGGTCATGTAAAGTATACTACTGATTCGTTCCACTGTTACATGTCTGAACTACATGAGGGAAGGGTTAAAAATTGGTCAGGTAATAGGGTACAGGTCAAAATTGATAACTAAGAACTGGACGTATGTCCAAAGAGTCCTCCGTCCATTTCACCAGACCATAAGGGTAGAGAACTTCTCAAAAGGTGTCAAACGACACTAGGTGTGTCAGTGTCCGAAATCGCATCAGTTACTTCGTCTTCATCTACAAAAAGACCTTAAGAGAACGAAAAAGATACTAGGTTGTCTACAACCATTAAAATAGAGATCTAGAGGACGGAAAAGATTTTTTTAATACTTTTCCGTTTTTCTATACTGTGACTTTCTACTTAATGGGTCCAGTCATCCACGGGTTATACGATGAACTCTTTTTGTTTCTTTATCGAGGTCTTCCTTACTTCTCCGACTCGGTTTCACCTTTGTTACGGGTCAAACACCTACACAGACACCACTTTCATTTCAGACTACGACATTTCTTATTATAACGAATCCTTGGACCTTCTAATCCAGGTACTTAGTTCCATTTGACTTACACCAGTTTGTCCTCTACCGTTTTCATTTGTGACTGTAAAATCCTTACTTACTTGATTTTACCTGCCCAACCCTCTAAATTGAGTCTTCCGGTAATATAGATGATGACACCCGTTCTTAGGGAATTTTCTTTACCTCATTGGGAATATCAGTTGTTTTCTCAGGTTTTACGTCATGAACCCACGTTAGAGTTTTTACTGTCTTACTAGAGTCAAGTAAAGGTTCCGTTTGGTAAGTTATCGTGTCATTAGGTTCAGATTCGGGGTTGGTGGTTACGGCTTCTTCGACTTCAAGTTACCAAGATACTTCTGTATGTTCTAGAAGATTTTGATTGTGGGTCTTTTCTACAGGAAAAGTAGCATGTCCTGATCTTACGTTTTCATCCTTCAGTTCTCTGTCTGTCTGTTCAAACCGGAACCTCATGTTTTACTTCGTCCCGTTTCCGATTGTCTCAAAACGGTTCTTTTACGTGACCAGTATCGTTTGTGGGAGAAGGTTGTTGTGTTCTCTTCTGAGATGTGTACCTGTAGTGGTCTACCAGTCATGGTTTTAGTCTGACTAATTTAAGAAACGTCGGTTTCTACCTCTTCGAGACACGTCAGTCGTTTTTGTTCTAATCCTAGACTGATACCGAGTCTATTACTTGAGGAATACCGTTTTAAGTCTGAATTTAACTTCTTTCATCCCTTTTGGTGGCCCTGTAAGTCCATACTGGATTTAGTTTAGTAAATACTAGTACGTCACCTTCACTGTTTATCTAACTTCCCTAATCTAGACTATCTCACGGACCTTTTGATACCTCCCTCCAAGCTTTATAACATATCCTCCGTCACTAGTTTTGGTAGGGGTTCTTTTTGTTTACGTTTTTCCGTTTCACCAACAGACTCCTCTAGAATGTCTCTCGACTCTTTTCTGTTTTTCGTTTTCCGTTTCCTCTTTTCCTTTCGATGTGGGTAGACTTACGTGTCAAGGTATCTTATCGTTCCTCTCTATACTTTCGGAAGGATTCACTTATTTTGTTTTTTCCTCTCCTTTTGTTATCTTGTCCTTTCTGATATTTCTAGAGAAGTTACTTTACCACTGTCTGAAATAAAAGAACCCGAGATTTTAGTGACGTCTACCACTGACGTCGGTACTTTAATTTTCTACGAACGAGGAACCTTCTTTTCGATACTGTTTGGATCTGTCGTATAATTTTTCGTCTCTGTAATACGACGACTGTTTCCAGGTAGATCAGTTTCGATACCAAAAAGGTCATCAGTGCCTACATTCTGAACCTGGTATTTCTTCCGATTCGTGGTTTCTTAACTACGAAAACTTAAACCCACAACCTCTTCTGAGGACTCTCAGGGAATCTGACGTTGGTCAGTTAGGCTTTCCTTTAGTAAGGACTTATAAGTAACCTTCCCGACTTAGACTTCGAGGTTATGAAACCGGAGGACTACACTTCTCGGTTGAGTAATCTTTTCTGGGACTACGACCCTTTCTAACTCCGTCCTCTTCTTTCTCAACTGTTTCCTGATCTACCGACCTACCGTAGTGACTCAGTTACCCGTACTCAGACTCGTTCGAGGTCCTCTACCACTTCCTGTCCCTACGGCCCGTACGACATCAGGTACTCCATTCTTTCTCAGCCTGTGTTGACTCGTTGACTTGTTGTTGTTGTGTTAGTATTTACGAAGTAATGACTAAGAGTACCCCTGTTCTACCCCCTCCTCCGAATGTACAGTTTTTTTCCTACACAATACTCAACTACACATGAGGGCCCCGTTACACTAACTACGAAAATAAATGGGGGCTAGAGGTTTTCTTTTGATCTTTACGGTTCTTTAACTATGTGATATTTCTTCAAAGTTCTGACTTACAGATTTCCCAGTATAAACTCTTATAAGCCAAAATTGGTCTTTTAGTACATTTGAAGGGTGTAAATTAGTACACACGACAACGAGTCTATTGACTCCAATTTTCCCCTTTGGTAATGTCAGTAAATAAGTTGTTCGTAAATAACTCATAGGTGATGCACCGACCTAACGGTGTTGTATTACCAGTTGACTTCATCTGTCCTAGGGACGGGAGGACTCTGAATTTCCTCTATTATGTTCGACTATTATCGATCCTAGGTTTTATAGTTGTTTCACCTTACCCAGAAATCAAAGCTTATTTCCAACTTCCTTTCTCTTATTTGTTTCTATCCATACTATAGATATAATACCTCGAATACCAGATACCTCGGTTAGACTTTCCGTCTATATTAGTTCATAAAAATTACCTCCGTGTGTCCTACGATACCTCTAACATATTTGTACCCTGTTCGTTTTATACTTCCCTTAGTTCCTACCGAAGGTCTTCCTTTCATCATCTCAAAGTGGAGATTCTTACTCAATACATTCTTTCTACTCTTTACTCAAAATGTTGTGTCTAATGGTGTACCTTTGCAGGACTCTATTCTCTCTTGTAAAGTACAAACCCTTTGTCTCTTCTGCTAACACCGACCTCATATTGTTCACTCTCTGTTTCACAGTCCTCCACTGTAATCTCCCATCCGTTCCTGTTTTTGAAAAATTTAACTCTATATTAATTTTATGATATTTCAAATTACATATGGTAAGTGACACAAAAAATTTTATAAGTGTTTCAATATTTGGTCGTTTGATAGATTATAGTCTTGTAAAAGTAGTGGGGATTTTTTCAATTAAGCATATAGTCCTGGACTTTATCCTCCCTTCCCCCGTCCCGTGTTGTAAGTTTTCTTACTGTACGTATATCCTGTATTGTTTTTGACCACTCTTGGTTGATCTAGGTTCTAACGTCTAGATTAAGGTCACCTGGAATTCATCCGCAGGTAAAATACGAGTAAAATTATGTAGTCGTACACTTCACTGTATGTCCACGGTACTGTCAAGACTCCGATTAGTATTTTCCGGTTTTTCACCCCGACCTGGTTAAGGATCCTTAGGGACAGGGAAGGGGTTTTGTCAACCTTATGACAAGAGTGAGTAATCGGATACTTTAATGAGTCGGTTATTTTTGATTGATGGGGTATAAACCTCAGAGAGTTGAAGACTATACCTGGGATAAGACAGACATCTCCCAGTTCCGGTAAGAACGGAAAATTCTCCCTGACGTAAGAGAGATATCTTACACATAGAGAGATTTGGTAAAGAATGGGCAGTTAAACAGAAAGTAACTTGAGGACACTACTCTGTTTCTTTGGTTTGAAATAATTCAGGACTCTGGTCCACATACTAAAGTTATTTTTCTGACACCCAAGTTCAGAGTTAAACTCAACGCACCAAAGTCTGGGTGTTTTACCTCCGGAGTCAGTTGTCGGACCGAGTATAGTGTTTAAACTTGGATTCAACTACGACCCTCCCTAATCCCCGTCCTCCTCTTCCACTGCTGTCTCCTACTCTACCGACCTACCGTAGTGACTGAGTTACCTACACTCAGACTCACTTGAGGCCCTCAACCACTACCTGTCCCTCCGGACCACACGACGCTAAGTACCCCAGCGTTTCTCAGCCTGTGCTGACTCGCTGACTTGACTTGACTTGACTTCGGATGTGAATATCCTTTATAAACAGTCCCTTTAGATTGTATGTGGTTAATATTATGAGGTTGAGTCTCAACTTGGTATTTCTTTCGACTCACGGCTTCTTAACTACTAAAGCTTGACACCACGACCTCATCTGGGAACTCTCAGGGAACCTGACGTTTCTCTAGTCTGTCCAGTCAGGATTTCCTTTAATAAGGACTTATAAGTAACCTTCCTGGCTACGACTTCGACTTCGAGATTATGAAACCGGTGAACTACGTTTCTCCACTGAGTAACCTTTTCTGGGACTAAGATCCTTTCTGACTTCCGTTTTCTTCCCCCACCGTTTCCTACTCTACCAACCTACCTTAGTAGTTGAGTTACCTGTACTCAAACTCGTTTGAGGTCCTCTATCATTTCCTGTCTCTTCGGACCGTACGACGTCAGGTACCCCAACCTTTCTCAACCTGTGCCGAATCGTTGACTTATTGTTGTTTGTGAGTCGAAATCACTCAATTTCGAATGGGATCTTTTGTCCTGTTCAATCAGAGTATTCCTTTAGGGGTCGGAGGACCGTTTAGTACGGGAAAAAGTACAACGGAGAAAATTGAAAGGTATTTTAAGTGAGAACGGGTTTTAAGGAACCCTTCTCACGAGGTGATGAACAATCCATGAGGAGACACTTACTTTTTATAACGGACGGTATGGTCATTTGTTTCCTACAACGGTGGTAGTTCTGTAGTGTAATGTCGGAGGGGGTGTCGCTCGGGACTCCCTTGAGTCCTACTTTGTCCTACGGGTCGTGGATCGTCAGTTCGCGACATCGGTGGGGGCTGTTACTTCGTGACTCTCCTCTGAGTGTATCCTATGATCGGGGTGTGTCGACTCGACGGATAGTGTCTTTACTAAAGTTCATCGGGTCTGAAACGTTGAAGGGTACGTATTTTCGTAAGTTTAACAATTGAACTCTATGGATCAAAAGAAATTAATTCTTATTAGAAAGCTACAATGCTGATGGGTCAGAAATAACGTTTTTGAGGATATATAAGACGGGGGAGGGAACGGAGAAACCTCATCAGGGAGTCTCACTAGACTCTGAAGACACAGGGACTGAACTTCAGGAGTCTTGTAAACGGTTTATTTGGGATTGAGAGTTGAAGTCCAACACGTAAAAAAGGTCAGTTATGAGGGTTAGGTATCTAACAAAAGGGAACTTATATACTGTAGTTTGAGTAATGATTTGACAAAACAAAAACAGTAAACCGTGGAGGGTTTTCTACGAGTTATGGGTATTCGTAAATACAAGGGGATCAGGGTTGGGGATGGTTCATGTTTAGATGAAGGATAGAGATATGAAAGCGGATAAGACCTTTAGAGTATATTTACCTTATTATGTTATACAAAGACCGAAGAAAGTGAATCGTGTTCCAAAAGTTCCGTGTAGGTACAACACCGTACATAGTCATGAAGTAGCGACGAATGTTACCTTATTATAAGGACATACACCTATTATATTGTAAACAAATAGAAAAGTAGTTAACTACCTATAAACCGGACTAAGATGAAAAATCGATAATACTTATTACGATCTTGTAAACGTATGTTCAAATACAGACTCACAAAAGTTAGAGACTATATATGACTCCTTATCTTGGTAACCCAGTTTACCATTGATTGAAAAATTCTTTGATTTTCTAGTCGATGGTGTCAAAGTACATCTAGTAACTTATTAAAACGTAAAATGAGATGTCCTGTTATCCTTCGATCACCAGTGTTTCTTAACCTGTACTGAATCGTTAACTTGTTGTTGTTTCCCAACGATTTCATACCATAACAAACTAAATGTAAAAACTTTAGAAGGAACCGATGATATATCTCTTACCTAGTTTTCTTCGTTTTGTCCTTTTTTTCTTTTAATTAATCCCCAGATGACGTTCTGAGACCTTTATCTGCCACCGACCCTGATCTCTTCCATCATCGTCACCGAGACCCTCCTGTTTCTACCTAGACTCTCTATGAACCGTCATGTTAATTGGACGACAGAAGAAACTAATCTATGACACTCGTTCTCTTCCCCTACACAATTTCCACTAAGTGTCCAAACGTCAATGATTATTGGAGATGGTCTCGTTGAAGTTATCTAACCATCCGTTCTTTTGGTCCAATGTTACTCAAGTAAGTCGTTTACAAATAACTTATGGATGATACACGATTCGTGTCTCCTATATGTCGTTACTTCTCTTGTCTTTTTTTAGGGACAAGAGTATCTCGAATATTAAATCGTCCTCCTTCTCTCTTCCCCTCCCCTCTTTTCCAGTTTCGTTAGGTAGTATATTATACAACCTTTCACTATTCATGATGTCTGTTTTTAATCTCATTATTTCGAATAGAGGTTTCCTTAATATTATTATTTGTAAATTTATCGTGATTACTCTCGGTGTATGATAAGGTACACGAAATGTATATAAATCAGTAAATTAGGAATGTTGTGATATTCAATCCATGTCAATAATAGGGTGAAATGTTTACTCCTTTGACTCCGTGTCTCTCCAAAGACAATAAAAGATTTCATTCAACGGGTTCAAGTGTATCAAACACTGATCTTACCGACTTTAAGTTTGATTCTATAGACCGACGTTTTACACTCGAACATTGGTTATACGATATGACTTTCTCTCTCTTATACCAGATAGACTTTTGTCTGATGTGGTTCCCTTCTAAAATAAAAATTGGTTTCGATAAATTCCTACCAATGTCCTATTCCGTATCTTTCGTTACCTCTAACTTTAATAAATATCTCCCTTATGGAATATCTTACTTTAGAGTCCTTTAATTCTCCGAAATCTCTTCTACCATAAACCCTTTGAAGGATTCATATATTGATAGAATCCTATAGAACAAACAAAGATTGTAAACTCATCCGTCCTGAATTTCCTCTCGTAACAAAACCATGAAACCCATAAAAACCAGTTGAAAAGATCTAATAAGACGGAGTTAAGAAACTGAACAGGTTTTTAGGTTTACCTTTTTTCTTTATATATATTCTTATTCACTTTCTTCTCTATTTATGTCAAGACTTCAACTGACTGGGAGTTTGTCTGATCCACTTCAATTTTACGTCACTCAACGGTGTTTCCCCTCCTTTAGGAATCTACGTCTTGAGGTGAAAGGAAGTATTAAAGAAGACCCTTTCGGAACATATTCCAGGTCTCCACAGCCTTAATTAGTGTCCGGTAGAAAAACGTGAAGTTTAGGACAGATGGTAAAGATACAAATGATAGTGGTTCTACTGAGGGTTGATGGATCTTGAGTCAGGTGAACGAAATAAACCAGACCCTTATGACACTGGAGGAGGAGGAAATGTATGACTAGTCATATACGTCTTCCTTACTTCTACTTATGAAACGTTAGTCTACTCTCCAGTTGGAGCAACTGAACGTCGAAGACGTCGGAAGGAATTTAGACCCGAAGGGACCCCCGAGTCACCAATTCTTGGACGGACGGTTAAGACCTCTGTACCCAAGTTAGGGATCCCACCCTGCTAGGGGACCTCCTCTTTTACCGTTGGGTGAGGTCATAAGAACGGACCTCTTAAGGTACCTGTCTCCTCGGACCGTCCGATATCAGGTACCCCAACGTCTCAGTCTATGTAGACTCGTATGTACGTACGGACTCTCCGGTTGTTGTATTTTTGAGTTCTTACCTTTTAACATTTTTTCTTTTTTTTTTCATAACTTGGTGTGATTCTTAATTCTAGACTGACGCTAGTCGTTTCCAAATGACCTACGGTTCCATGTTTGTCCGTAGACGTGGCCTCTTTCTACGAATCCGTACTGGCCCGGGAAGGTCCAGAGAGGTTCGAGTTGGGAGGCAGACGGATAAGTTACGTACTTGTAAAGACCCTTCTCAGTTCTCTCTCTTTTCGAGAACTAAATTTTCCTTGTCTCCCTTCTTTTCTACTGTTCGTACCTTTGTGTAAGATATTTTTAAGACATCTATAATCACGGGGGATAAAAATAAGAATTTGACGGTACTGAGTCGGAGGGAGGTGGTCTTCTTGTGCGACGTTTCGATAGACGGATAAATTAGTGTAGTTCTGACCTTTTAGACTTTACTCAAACGTTTCCCAACTACGAATACCTCCTTCATATTCTTAACCATATACGATTAAGAGAAGGAGTATACTGACAGACGGTATAGACTATAGTTGATGTCTGAGACTCCATTAGAGATTCTGACTGATTAGAGTCAGAGTCATTCGGGTCCGGTGAGGTCCTCCCTTTATTCTCGTCAGGTGTCTCACCGGATGTCGTCCGTCTAACTGAAATAGGGTTCTATTTACTAAGTACCGTTTACCACCTTAAACTGAACTTTTTTTTTTATTACACACCTTATCCCTTTCTTGTTTACGACAACGTTTTTAATTTACGAACGTCGTGTCTTTACATTAGATTTATGTCGATAACGACCTTCTAATTTCCGACTTTCCTAAGTATGAGACTCTTCGATAAAATGAGAGATTACTCTCTCATTTCTGATAATTCTTAGAATTGTAAATATTCATGATCACCTGTAAAGGTATTTTACTGAAGAGAAGAGGGAAGAGAGGAGGTGAGTAGAAGATCGATTTTAGATTTTGTTTTTCCATATCTAAAATTACAAGACAAAAGGTCCCTATATTTCTCCCTTATGATAATAAAGTCATGTGTATATATAAAACCTGTACTTATATATATTAAAGGGTTAACAGTATTTATACTTCTTTTGTGTATAAGGGTCGTAAAGATGGTCGATCGACGATCTGAGTTGTCGAACCGTCAACCTAGACAACCGGACACTTCGGTTTATCCATTCATTTCTGATTTACCTCGGCTAATATGTCTCACTTCATTCGGTCTTTCTTTTTGTGGTTATGTCATATGATTGTGTATATATACCTTAAATCTTTCTACCGTTACTGCTGGGACATACGTTCTGTCGTTTTTTCTGTGTATACACATATCGCCTGAAAACCTGAGTCTCCCTCTCCCTCTCCCACCCTACTAAACCCTCTTACCGTAACTTTGTACATATGATAGTACATTCTTAGCTTAACGGTCAGATACAGGTTACGTCCTATATCGTACGAACCCCGACCACGTACCCTTACTGGGTCTCTCTAAAATACCCCTCCCTCCACCCTCCCCCCAAGTACAAACCCTTGCGTACATGTGGGCACCCTAAGTACAGTTACATACCGTTTTGGTTATGTCATAACATTTCATTTTATTTCATTTCTATTTAAAAAAATTTTATTTTTGATTTTTTTTCTTTATTATTATTATTTTTTTCTGATTTACTTGTAGGAGTTCCAGAAATTAAGTTTCTTTTTTTATGAGTGACAAACTTGGATCCTTTACATTCGTTTATTGTGTTGAAGACCTTGTGACTCCAAGTTCAATTATCCCACTGTTCGGATTTGTTTCCAAACGAAACACTGTATCCTCTATCAAAACTGAGATAAGGACAGACTCCTCCGTGAAGAATTTTGTACGGATCGTCGTCGTCGTCTTGATCATGGTAGCTCTTCGGTCAATTTGTCCGTTTCTGTTCTGTAAAACTTCCAGATTCTTGGAAGTAGAAATACCTGATGAGTGGGGTTACGTTTTACGTAAAGGGTGTTATGTATGTCGGAGGGTATATGTGAGTGTACTTCCTTCATTTCTTTTGTGTAAAAGTCGATACTGATTCCTAGTTAGACTAGTCGATTTTTGAGAAATAGTAATATGACATAAAAGGATGCAAAGAACTGTAAGACTCGTGTAAACGAGAATTTCAGGTAAGTTCCTGTATGTATGGACTTATTTCTTCGTAAATTTAAAGTAAGTCTACTGTCACTTTCATTTTTAAGTCATTTTGTCTTTTTGTGAAGATTGTCAATTTTGTTCGTATGTTAAAATGGTCAATTTTGTTCGTATGTTACAATGGTAAACTAACAATTTAATGAACAAGGACTTTCCTCAAATTATTTCGATGTACCTCAGGAAAAGCGTACGTTTTTATTTGTGTGTGTGTTCGATTGGTAAACCGACAGTATCTTTATATTTCTTTAGTGACCTATTACTTCTTCTTAAGTTCATGTCGACAGAGTGTTTTGTACTTTTTAGTGTCGTCCAGATTTGAGTATAAAGGGGGTTTCGATCGTAGTAATAATGATTTAATATGTGTTTTTTGGTCGACGTCACTCACTCGCACTGATGAGAAAATTGTTACTATGACTGAGTTTCAGTTCGAATACAGTAGTGTCTGTTTGTACTCTGTAAACAGGTTACGACAATCGATCTTAAGGAAAAAAAAAAGGTTAAGTGAAACCTTTAGAAAGGTTTATAACATTTCATTAATTGGAGGTTAATTTTATTTATTTAAATATAATTTTTTTTCGGTCTCCCTTGTGTGAGTCGATTGATATGTGGACTTTAAATTTTTATTTTTTGTTTCTCGGAGTCCCGAGAACATGTTCCTCATCCGTTCCTCATTTCTTACTACAGGAAAAATGAGAGTCTATTACCTGGTAGTTATACGGTTTAGTTATCATGGGTTTTTCGGTGGTCTATACACCCGTAGAGAGATACAGAAGAGTGTCTTCTTATTTTTATGAGGAGATGTCTCTATATTTCTTAATACGACTTCGTTGTTAATGACGTTTATGTCAAACTTTTGTATAACCTCTTTCACTTCCTTCTAGGATTTTCAAAGACCCAAAAGAAAGAAAGAAAAACAAAAACGTGAGTCTGAAGTCTACGTATACCAGATCCAACGCCAGTATGTGACAGTATAAAATGTAACGTTCTATACAAAGGGATTGTCAACTTACATTTACCTTCAAACAATGAGTCTAGTGTTTTTCACTTTATAGACCCTTAGGTCTTAAGTAATTAAAAAGTAACTCCGTTTAGTAGATAAAAGGGGTCTAAGGTTTACAGAATGAGAGTTTAAAAACTTGTACTGTGTAAGAAGTCGATTGATTGAGGAAAATAATATTCACGATTCGTTTTCGTTATTGATATTGATCTTCGTCATTCATTTTGAACATTCTCTTTACTATATTTCTTACCCAGACCAGTAAATGTTATTATTATACCATAGTGAAATTTTTCACTCCCCCCTTGAACGGGGAATACCATCACTCAAGGGACAATGGTTTCTGTAGGTTTCTATCCGTCTCATTGTGGATAGTACTTAAATCATTGTGTCAAGTGAGTGACCGACATATCGTCACTATGCCTCGTCCCGAGATAGTCCGAGGACCCGTGTTTTCGGAAACGGAAAGACACAGGAGGTGAAGAACTAATGTCCTTTATCCGACGTAGGTCGGAGGTACTGGAACGGACTCAAGGTTCCCTGTCCAAGTTTGTCCATGACAAATCCCTTCTATCCTCTACACCCCTGTTCCCTCCTCGTCAGGTCTTTAGTATTACGTCGGAATCCCGTCTCAGAATCGAGGGGTTGTTCCTTATATATATTGTTATAGAATCTTACGAAAACATCTATGATTTTAGGGGTGATCCACCCTTTTCGATTGACACACGACGGGTGTTCCTGTCTCTGAGGTCTGGTCAATCTTGTCTTTCCAACTACTGCGACTGAGGGTGAATAGAGTGCTGTTTGGTTAGTCTTCTTATCGTGACTTGACTCGTAGGGGAGAAACTTGGTGATAGTATTTTGAAGAGTGATGGGAGAGTTTCAACCCTGTATTGTCAAAACTCCCGTAATCGGAAGACACCGGAGGAAACGGATCGTTTCCTTATTTTGAGAGAGAATCTAAATTGACCACAGTCTCATGTCTCTTACCTAAGTCGAAGTCATCATTGAAAATTCCAAGAACTTTAAAATACTAAGAAACTGAGACACTTACGACGATACTTGATAAAAGATTTTACTAGTAAAAAAAATGTGTCGTTTATGAATAAAAATATTTGGGTGGAAAAGTGTGCAACTCAGATAAATTTCTAACGTTTGTGGATGTTAACATAGACTACAGAAATAAGAGAAAGTATTCTATCTACACTTGTAAATAAGAACTCTTTTGTGTCCGAATAGAAATTTTTACGTAAGAAAAATACTAGTTTTAACTCTAATTTTATTAGTCTTCCGTTCACCTCCTCCATTCCAAATCTTCTGATCGACCATTCTTCAAACCCTTGTTGATTTGACTTCTAAGTTTATATACATATGTACTGGAGGTCTTAATTTTTCTTTCCTTCTGTCTTTTCCTTCCCTCTCTCCTTTCTTTTACTTTCTTTAGTTGGTCGGGACCAACCATCGTGGACATGTTTCAACAATTTACTCATGGTTACTTTAACAAGTAGTTTCGGTGTGTTCCAGAGAAAGTTTAACTTTATTGTCTTAACCGACCTTTTTTTTTAGGACCTATGAACGGATGGTGAATTCGTTACAAGTTTGTCAAGACCTTGTGAATAACACGGTCCTATGAGTTTGACATCGACACTTGAATATTCATAAATGGAAACTCGGTATTCTATAGTAGGGTACCCAGTTTACATAAGTGTTGTTTCGTAGTGATTAATAGAAAAGTTCTTTATTGATTCGTGTCTTTTGATTGTAGACTCAGGAAAGAATACAAAGTTCATAATAGCTAATCTTTACAGTTTCTTAGTTTTAGAGTAATTATTCGTGAAACACTGACTAGTGATTCAGGTTATTTCAATAAAAAGTATGTTTTTATCGGTACAAAGTTTGGGTCATTCGTTTTTCCTTTTCAGAACTTTCTTGGACAAAAACTCGGGGAGGATGAGGGGTGGTGGTTTGTTAGACTAATCATTAGTGAAGATAATGGGTCCCGTATTAAAAAGAAAGGAACAAGGAATCAGAGTTTCTGTGTTTTCCTTTTATTTTACAACATAGATCAAAATTTCATTAGTTTTCCGATTAGTCTCTATTTAGGTTAGAGATAGGGTCTCTTTTAGTCATAGACAGACTCAAGGTTTAGGAGAAATTTGACACCTTTCGGTGTGAAGACGATCCTAACCTCGTCGTAACTTCTTGTCTAAGATTCACAACAAAAGATTCTGATGGTGAGGTAAAAATTTTTAGTCTTATACGTCATAAAAGGGGATTTTTATTTATCAAGAAATTCAATGTTTTAGAGTTTTTTACGAGGTTTAATGAATGACTGTCAAGTGGGTTCTATGGGAGGTAGAAATCAATCCTGGAGGAAATAGAGTCGTTGTTCAGGTATAGGAACGGACATAGTGAGAGAGAATAGTTTTTTGGGGTAGAGAAAAAGGTGGGGGTCTGGTAGAACGAATGTCATAGGGTACAAGAGTGCACATTAAGGAAGGGGAGGTAAGACTGTTAAAAAAAAACGGTTCCAAAGGTGAGGAAAATTTCGTGGAGAAGTAAAGACGATTGTAAAAGTGAAACCCCGAAGGGACCACCGAGTCACGACTTCTTAGGTCGACGTTACGTTCTCTATACTCTCTGTGTCCAAACTAGGGACCCAGTCTTTCTAGGGGACCTCTTCCTTTACCGTTGGGTGAGGTCATAAGAACGGACCTCTTAGGGTACCTGTCTCCTCGGACCGCCCGATGTCAGGTACCTTAGTGTTTCTCAGCCTGTGCTGACTCGTTAATTGTGAGTGAAGACGATGGACAAAAACGAATAATTGAAGTTTGGTGTGGTTAAGGTAAAAGAAGTCTTGGGAAGTCCATAGGTTTGAGGTTTGGGAACCACACGGATTCTAGATTAATTTTGGTGTGTGATTTTTCCTATTTGATTGTTGTTAACGAAGTAAGACTCGACTGGAAGTATATATCTCTGAAGGGTTCACCGTGATCTCCATTGCTTAGACGGGCGTTACGTCCTATGCATTCCCTACGCCCAAGGTAGGGAACGAGTCCTTCTCGGGGACCTCCTCCCGTACCGTTAGGTGACGTCATAAGAACGGACCTCTTAAGGTACCTGTCTCCTCGGACCACTCGACACAGGTACCCCAGCGTTTCTCAACCTGTATTGACTTAGCTGAATCGAGTGTCGTTCGAAGTATGTATATCAGGAAGACTAGGTGGTCGTCGTTCTGTACACGTCACGAAAAGGCCAATATGACACCGACACATAATTCAGTAAGACAAAGGGAGACCGATCTGGCGAGAGATACCTTTCCGAATACATAATAACTCTGTGGAAGGAACCTAAAACTTCTCTTCTTTACATCAGGTATTTACGACCTAAACTGAGGGGGCTCATGGGACGAGATTGTTGACTTTATAGCAACTCCATCCACCCGTTATATTAGTCAAGTTGGATACGGTTCAAGAAGCGAGTGAGTAGGTCGTTGATAAACGATCCGTTACTAGACCCACGACACCTATATTTTTGAGATTCTATACTAGAGTATAATCATTCCAAAGACTACGTTGTTACGTACGCGAACGTACGAGTCAGCGAAGTCAGTACAGGCCGAGAAACAGTGGGATACCTGACATCGGGTGGTCCGAGGAGACAGGTACCCTAATAGGACCGTTCTTATGATCTCACCCAACGGTAAAGGAGGAGGTCCCCTAGAAGGGTTGGGTCCCTAGTTTAGACGGAGAGAATATAGAGGACGTAACCGTCCCACCGAGAAATGGTCATCGTGGTGGACCCTTCGAGTTAGGTCATTACGACATACCGTTTATTAAAGTTTTAAAGTCACCTGATAGTGCAAATAAAACGTGTAAGTACCCAGATACCCTAACGATACCAAACCGACCGAGTCGACCCGAGTAGATTCGATCTGACCTGAGATCTACAGTCCAATCCAAGTCCAGACGAGACCAAAAGTAGGGACCTGGATCCCACATCCTCCTTGTCTATGTCAGTACAAGAAGAGTACCGTATTCAGTCTTCGAGTTCTCCCCACAAACCTTTGTACACTTCGGAGATTCAGGAACCAGATCTTAACTGTCTGACAATATGGGTGAGTATAACGTGACCGGTTTTAGTATACCGGTTCGGGGTTTAATTGTCCTTTACTTATATATAACACGGATGTACAGTACGGTTCAGTGAAGTCAGTACAGACTGAGACACACTGGGATACCTGACATCGAGTGGTCCGAAGAGACAGGTACCCTAAGATGTCCGTTCTTATGACCTCACCCAACGGTAAAGGAGGAGGTCTCCTAGAAGAACTGGGTCCCTAGTTTACACAGAGAATACAGAGGACGTAATCGTCCGTCCAAGAAATGGTGATCGTGGTGGACCCTTCTATAATACGGGTGTCATTCGGTGTTGGTCCCATTTCTACTTTCCTTCGTAACACTCGTTTTTCATGTTAGATAGGTGTACCAGGTCTAGTATTTGTTGAAGGTCGGATCATTCCCTCTATATTACTCCCCTTTACGAGTCAGTGAGTCAGTGACAGCACAGGTTGAGAAACGTCGGGGTGTCTGACATCGGGATTTCCGAGGAACAGGTACCTTAAAAGGTCCGTTCTTATGACCTCACCCAACGGTAAAGGGTGAGCTCACTCCCACTCATCCCAGTCGGTTTTGAGTGGAAATGGTAAAAAAAATTGAGATAGAGTAGATGACACGTCTGAAGGTCTGACTAGAAGGGAAAGGATTTTTAAGGGGAGTTTCCCAAGACTTGGAATCACCCATAGAATTTACTGAGACTCTAGACCAAAAGAGTTGGTGGTACGTCGTAGATAAAAGAGGGCAGGAGGAGTTTCTCGTTTTCGTTACGTACCAACGAAGGTTTCCGTTTTCTCCATCAGTGTACTAGCTACGGGTGGTTTGTATGGTGTCAGTCAACGTGACTTGAGACACCGTTCCCACACTGTGGTTACAGATATGGTGCTTGTGGATACAGGGTACGACTTCTATGTAATTTCCGTGATAACGGTGGTTATGACAACTATAAAATTTGGGAGTCATCGAATATACAAATGGGGGGTTTTTCCTTTTCTCGGGAAGTTTTACGGTCAGTGTGTATAAAGTCCGTACGTTATATTTCTTCCAGACTCATTATTGTCTGATAGGGATCTTAGTGGGGAAGTCAAGGATCCCAACTCCTTAAGTGAAATAATTGAAATAAGAAAAGTGGAGATATTATTCGAGAGGGGATCTAATTAGGATGTATGTTTATCTAGAGACCACCCGGTTTGAGATGATTTACGGGACCATTTGTGTTGAGTTCCGACCCTAGACTTGACTTATTTGGATTATGTTGTACTACTTAAGATCTTTTCTAAATCCAAAATTTTTATGATTCTTTATTTTCTCTTCTCTCACTAAATAAAACGACTTTCCCATTCTCTTTCAAAGTGTGTACTATACTGGGACTCACAACCAAGTGATCCATTTGTCCCTCTTTCCGTCATACATCAGTTCCCCTTACCACGTCAATCAGACAAGTCAAGTCAGCGAGTCAGTACAGACTGAGAAACGTTGGGGTACTTAGTGTCGTACGGTCCGGAGGGACAGATAGTGGTTGAGGACCTCAGGTGGGTTTGGGTACAGGTAACACAGCCACTACGGTGGGTTGGTAGAGTAGGAGGCAGTAGGGGAAAAGGAGGACCGGAGTTAGAAAGGGATGTAGTCCCAGAAAAGTTTACTCAGTAGAGAAGTGTAGTCAATCGGTTTCATAACCTCAGAGTCGAAGTTGTAGTCAGGAAGGTTATTTGTGGGTCCTGACTAGATGATATCCTTCCTGACCAACCTAGAGGAACGTCAGGTTCCCTGAGAGTTCTCAGATGAGGTTGTGGTGTCAAGTTTTCGTAGTTAAGAAACCGTGAGTTGAAAGAAACGTCAGGTTGAGAGTGTAGGTATGTACTGGTGACCTTTTTGGTATCGGAACTGATCTACCTAGAAACAACCGTTTCATTACAGAGACGAAAAATTATACTACAGATCCAACCAGTATTGAAAGGAATATTCCTCATTCTTAGAAAGTCATAGTACCGACGTCAGTGGTGGACGTCACTAAAACCTCGGAGGTTTTTATTTCAGACTGTGACAAAGGGGTAGATAAACAGTACTTCACTACCCTGGTCTACGGTACTAGAATCAAAAACTTACAACTCGAAATTTAGTTGAAAAAGTGAGAGGAGAAAGTGAAAGTAGTTTTCCGAAAAATCAAGAAGAAATGAAAGACGGTATTCCCACCACAGTAGACGTATAGACTCCAATAACTATAAAGAGGGTCTTTAGAACTAAGGTCGAACACGAAGAAGGGCGGGTCGCAAAAAGTACTACATGAGACGTATATTCAATTTATTCGTCCCATTTTTATATGTCGGAACTGCATGAGGAAAAGGATAAACCTTGGTCAGACAACAAGGTACAGGTCAAGATTGACAACGAAGGACTGGACGTCTATCCAAAGAGTTCTCCGTCCAGTCCACCAGACCATACGGGTAGAGAGTCTTAAAAGGTCAAATAACACTAGGTGTGTCAATTTCCGAAACCGTATCAGTTATTTCGTCTTTATCTACAAAAAGACCTTGAAGAACAAAAACAAAAACAAAACAAAAAAACTACTAGGTCGTCTACAACCGTTAAACTAGAGACCAAGGAGACGGAGAAGATTTAGGTCGAACTTGTAGACCTTCAAGTACTAAGTGCATAACGACTTCGGACCGAACCTCTTAAAATTCGTAATGAAATGATCGTACACTCTACTCGCGTTAACACGTCATCAAACTCGTAAGAAACCGTAACGGAAAGAAACCCTAACCTTACTTTTGACTGGAAAAGGTCAGGACACCGGTGACGACTCAAAAGGTTTAAACGACCGTCGTGAAAGTGTCGTAGTAGAAAGTTCTAAACTTTATCGAGTTGACCTTAAGGTAGTGGAGGTGATCGAAACAAGCATCACTACGAAAGATTCCGGGTGGACTGAAGTGTAAGGTCTCACAGGTCGAGATCCACTCACACTCACTAGTGTGGAAGTACTAATAGACCCAGCACTTCTAGAAAAAACATGTCAATCAGACACTTTTTCCGATTAGAAGAGAACTCGACGTATTTCTAGTTTACCGTCCACTCTATTATTTAATACGAAAGGGGACTATTGACTAGATAGAGGACCTATTTAGACGTCACCGTCTTCCTTCGGTTCGACATCGTGACAATGACGTGTAATGGATCTTTTTCGTTAGATTTTTCATTTCTCACGATAATGAATCAATTCCACCTTTAAAGGATCAAGAACAATGTGTGTAGTACAAACTGGTAGGAACCGGTAGTAAGATTACGAATCTTAATCGTCAGTTTTAAGATCCTTTATCTCCACGAAGACCTTTCATGTTATCTTAAATTCTTTTTTAATTATAAGATTCTTTCATGGTTGATAGTTCTCGACTTACAACAACTTACAGAGGTACAAGAGATTACAGGGAGTATTATGACGACTCATTTGTCTTGATAGAATAGGGGGAGAAGGTAAAAAGACGGTTATGGATGGGACGATGTCACCTCACCCGTCTTTCTCATATATGAGTCATCGACAATCCACACCAACTAGAAGATGTCGCACGGGTGTTGTGTGACGGTAGAAAAGAGACTTGGTGATCAAGGTAGAAGTTTAGTATTACGGCTGGAATAGGGGCGTTGAAGACACTTCAACCTTCATGATGAACTTATACTGAATATGTTATTATATATATTATAAATCTATTTATTTTTATGGTATTACTTTCTGTCTATTTCTACCCCTGTCTCTGTCTGTAATTCCTTCTTACTTTCCTTTTTCGACATATAAAATCACAAAAGAAAGGAATTTTTAAAAAAACTATACCTAGTAAAAATTTCGGAAATAACCTAAACAATGTTTTAAGGAAGATAAAATTCAAAACAAAAAACCATGTTCTCCAGACACCCTAGAATCGAAAGGTTGGTCACAAACTTGGACATGGTGGATGGAGGGGGACGGTACCTTCCATTGACGAGTTTGTGACCTGATGGTTCCTTTAGGGATAAAAGAGAAATTACCACGAATCGAGAACGTAAAACTTGGTCTCCGAAGTATAACATTAAAACAGGACCTGGGGAGTTTAATTCTTCGGACAGAAGTAGATATTACGTCAGGGACTTCTACTGGTTGTCTTTGTCACGATCAATAGTCTTTTGAGAGAGGAAAGAAAAGAAATAGACTTCGTAAAGGAAGACATACGGTAACAAGTGTACGCTCAGAAAACCTGACACTTACAGTGTCGAATAAGAGGGGAAACTATTCTAAGGGTATGTCGATTTATGAAACAATTCACTCGTCTGGACCAATTATTATTAAAGCAGGTTCCCTTTTATGTCCTTTGACTTTATTATATCACGAGACTTAAAGAAATGACACGACCATCCCTGTTTAGTGGTATGGTCTTTATTTTATAGATCGAAGGGGGATATTAACCGTTTTAAGTACTTAATGGTGTCCTTTTTTTTCTATTGGATTTTTATTAAAAATAATCTGAATTCCACGATTTTCCAACCAATCTGTGTCCTTAGACGGTGTGACTCTCATTGGCGGAGAAGATGGTATAAACAGACGACCGAACAGAATGGTGGGTGGTTTCGTTCGGAGTCCATTATCGGTATTATTTCTTTAGACCAAACTTGAAGGAGGTGTACAACGAGTAATCTTTTTGACATCTATCAATTTCCACCTTTCGTTAGTGTGTTAGTATATTGTGTACGAAAAGTAAAATTTACCTTATTGATTCCAGGTGTCTTCACTAAAATTTTACATTAGAGTTCTATCTTTTCTAGGAATTCCTAGGACAATGGATTAAGAGGTGGTCTGTAATCTTAGGGAAGGTTCACGACCTTTTTGGGCTCAAGACCCTTCGAGTAATTCCATCTATGAATAAAGGAAAAAAATTACGAAGGAAGAGTATAATTCAATTTTAGACATAAATGATGTCGAAGATAGGTAACCAGAAACGAGAATATGGACTCCGGTGAATCATCTTAAATTTACAACCTCCTGTTACTAGTACAGGTTTGATTTAGAAGAGGAAGTTGGGTTATAAGGAACTAAGAAGGAGTTACAGGTTGGATTCTAGTATATGGATCAGTTCTCCGTTTATTTCTTACTCTAAAGTTAGGAAAATTACAGAAGATAACAAGAGAAAAGGGAAATGGGGTACTGATATTTTGCTGACCATACAAATACTGATATTTTGTAGTTACCATTTTGTACGCCCTAGTCGATCCTAACGGATTGTCTCTTTTGAGTTAAAAAAATGGTTTCGTCCCTGATGGAGTCAAGTCAAGTCAACGAGTCAGTACAGACTTAGAAACACTGGGGTACCTGACGTCATACGGTCCGAAGGGACAGGTAGTGGTTGATGGCCTCAAATGAGTTTAAGTACAGGTAACTCAGTCACTACGGTAGGTTGGTAGAGTAGGAGACAGTAGGGGAAGAGGAGGAAGGGAGTTAGAAAAGGTCGTAGTCCCAGAAAACTATAAAGAGGGTCTTTAGAACTAAGGTCGAACACGAAGAAGGTCGGGTCGCAAAGATTACTACGTGAGACGTATTTTCCCTGATGTATTTCCGGAGATTTTGTGGACTTAGTCTGTTCGATGGAAGTAAGGGTGAAAGGAGAGGACGTAGAGTGATTTTAGAACGTTCCTGGTGTATAAAAGTCTCAAGGTCCGGTGATTTGAAGACAACCCTACGATAAATTAAATGAATTTGTTAAGTCGTGAACGTGATAAAACGTAATTATATCCGATGTCGTCCTATTTCTTTGGTTTCGATTCGGGTCTGTGGAGTAGTGATTCTCTCTCTATGTTACGACTTTTTCCCGAACGGACCTCCGAGTCACCATGTCTTAGACGGACATTGTGTTCTCTGTGTCCTCTTCACTCAAACTACGGACCCAGTTCTTCTAAAGGACCTCTTCCCTTACTGTTGTGTGAGTTCGTAAGACCGGACCCTTTAGGGTACCTGTCTCTTAGGACCGCCCAATGTCAGGTACCCTAGTGTTTTCTTAACCTGTGTTTACTCACTGATTTGTCGTTGTTGTTCCGGATCTTTTAGATCTTTAACCCCTATTCCTCCTCTTTCTTCGTCTTTTCTCCGACTGACATCACTAATCGAACAAATCATGGGTCATGATTACCGAAGGGACCACCGAGTCCCCAATTTCGCAGACGGACGTTACGTTCTCTGGACCCAAGCTAGGGACCCAGTCCTTCTAGGGGACCTCTTCCTTTACCGTTGGGTGAGGTCATAAGAACAGACCTCTTAGGGTACCTGTCTCCTCGGACCTCTCGATGTCAGGTACCCCAACGTTTCTCAACCTGTGTTGTCTCGCTCAAGTGAAAGTGACAACCTTATGTAGTTCGGAATTTTAGTAGTAATAAAAAACTCCCTTACTATCAGTGAGTCAGTACAGGCTCAGAAACACTGAGGTACCTCACATCGGACGGTCCGAGGAGACAGGTCCCTTAAGAGGTCCGTTCTTCTGACCTCACTCAACCGTAAAGGAAGAAGTTAATAAAAGAGCCGAGGTACGTTATTAAATTATTGTTATATGTGGTAAAGACCTCGTGATATGTAATCCGTAGGATGAACGTTTCATTATAATAATTAAAGGAGGGTCTACAATCAGAGTAAAATGACCACTCTTTTGATTACAAGTCTAAGTGAACGGGTTCCAGTATATGGGTCATTTCACTGTGTCGTTTCTGAATTGACGAATGTCTTGGGTCTTAAAAATGGTAGGAGGTGAGAAAATGTATATCCGAAGATTCTACTACACTGACACACTTGACGTCCCTCCCTCTACTTTCCTTTATTACATATTAGAAATCCTATTGACTGTCAGTCCAGACCTTAGGTGAGACTGAGGTGATTTGGAGTCTTAGTCCGTCCGGAAATCCTTGGTTCACCTTTTTTTTTAGGTCTTGTGTCGTGCAGTCCCTATGACTTCGACTTCATGTAATAATTCTTCTGGTTCCATTCAAACTAGAACCCACTCCGATCGACCTCGTCCCTAATTCCTGAGATACTACTGTATGTATCCAAATAGGAGTTTACAGATCTTACCACATACCATGTATCCTCCGCGATACTTCCGTTTGTCAGCCGTATGAACACTTTAATTACTTAATAGTAGCACAAGAATATTGAACACTTATAAGGTTTCGTTATATTCACGACCTTGTTAAGTCTCGATCCCTTACTAGGATACCCGGTGCGAATAAGGTCGTTGTATAGATCCTCTTGTTATTACTCTTACGATCCTTGTTGAATTCTAAGGTTTGACCAGGACACACTTCCTAAATAAAAAGACACAGGAAAAATTCTTATTTAAAGAAATGTTAACGATTTATACTCATAGATGTTTAGATCACCAGAGTACAGTGAAGTGGTCTTTGTTAGTTCGATCACTCGATTTCCTTCGTAACTAAAGAAGGTTGAGCCATGTCCCATGAAAGACTACAGGCTTGTGACATCTCTTTCACGATGAGGATCCTTATTTAATGTGAGATAAACCCATTCATCCTTGAGACTAAATGGTGGTACGAACAAATATCAGAGTGATTAAGTATTGTCAATTACTGACCGTTACCTGAAGGAACAGTTAATAAAATTGAGTGATGAGTTACTACAAAAGTCGTCTATAATTTATTCTATCACGGTCCTATTGACAATGTAAGAGTATTTGTTTATGGTATTTTAGTTAATTAACCTTAGGTCGATTGTCAGGAAAGTTAATTTGACAAAAAGGGGTGACACGAGTGTAAAATCATCTTACTAATAATAGTGTTCTATTCTCCTTTGATATTCGTTCCACTTTTCTGTCGGAAACCTTACCCTCTTTAATTATCGTTTACTTCGTTGACTGTTTGTTGATTAGAGTTTTTATATGTTCGTTGAGGACGTCGAGTTGAGGTCTTTTTATTTGCTGGGTTAGTTTTTTACCCGGTTTCTCGATTTATCTGTAAAGAGGTTTCTCTGTATGTCTACCGATTGTTTGTGTACTTTTCTACAAGTTGTAGTGAGTAATAGTCTCTTTACGTTTAGTTTTGGTGTTACTCTATGGTAAAGTGTGGTCAGTCTTACCGACACTAGGTTTTCAAATGTTCGTTATTTACGACCTCTCCCACACCTCTTTTCCCTTGGGAGAATGTGACAACCACTCTTACGTTTGATCATATCGGTAATACCTCTTGTCACACCTCTAATGAATTTTTTGACCTTTATCTTAACGGAATACTGGGTCGTTAGGGTGAAGACCCGTATGTGTGGCTCCTTTGGTCTTAACTTTCTCTGTGTACATGGGGTCACAAGTAGCGTCGTGACAAATATTATCGGTCCTGTACCTTCGTTGGATCTACAGGTAGTCGTCTACTTACCTATTCTTTCGTCACCATGTATATGTGTTACCTTATAATGAGTCGGTAATTTTTCTTATGTAAACTCAGTCAAGATTACTCCACCTACTTTGACCTCGGTTAATATGTCTTACTTCATTCGGTCTTTCTTTTTGTGGTTATGTCATATGATTGTGTATATATACCTTAAATCCTTCTACCGTTACTATTGGGACATACGCTCTGTCGTTTTCTCTGTGTCTACATATCTTGTCAGAAAACCTGAGACACCCTCTCCCACTCCCAACCTACTAAACCCTCTTACCGTAACTTTGTACATATTATGGTATATACTTTACTTAGTGGTCAGGTCCAAGTTACGTACTATGACCTACGAACCCCGACCACGTGACCTTGTTGGGTCTCCCTACCATGCCCCTCCCTCCCTCCTCCCCCAAAGTCCTACCCCTTGTGCACATATGGACACCGCATAAGTATGACTATATACCGTTTTGGTTGTGTTATAAAATTTCATTAATTGGAGGTTAATTTTATTTATTTAAATATAATTTTTTATTTTATTTTTGTAATCGTCATTGTTCGGTTTAAGTTCCTTTTCGGGACTCTAACCATATCTAAGTCGGATCAGAGAACGAACAATTAAGATTAGGACCTGGTACTAGTGACTATAGATGGTACTTTGGGAATTTCAGTACTTGGTCCCAAGTCAAACCCTGCAATAGTCTCCTCTGAGACTCTTTCGGACCCCGTATGTTAAGTCCCGGGACTTTTTTTTCGTCTGTGGACTTGGTCCTTCGTGACGGTCAATATGACGAAAACTGTACGTCCTTTCCCCTCCAGGTTTTGGTCTATACTCTTCCTATCCATCCGGTGACCTTTCAATAGGGTACTAAGACCTATAAACTAATTAGCAATCCGGTTTGTTCGTCCGTCAACGTTGTCGTGTCTCGGATTTCGTTTTTGGGACTCAGGGTCTCTTTGATCTCAAGTATTTCATTTTTCTAAGTCAATAAATCCATCAACTAAAATGACTAAGTAGGTCATTTTAATTAATTAATTTAAATATATAAATAACGTTTTTGAGACTATCTCCTTTTATTCTGTCCGAGAACCACGATGTTTACCCCCAAAAATATCGGTTAGTACTTTCCCAAGTGTAAGGTAAAGAAAGTGAATTGGTGAACATTACGACTTAAAACACAGTTTGACCAATCTGATATCTCGAGTGGGTAAGACGATTAGATCCACAATAAACACTTTCATAAAACATCTACAATAATTATATATGTCAACTGAAATTCATTTCCTCTAATAGTAACTATTGCTTCAGACAACTTACGGAATTGTCTTTTCTTCTTTAAGACGGAGTTCGGATTTTGTAATTGAGGACGGACCCAAAGACTGCACGGTTGGACGTGATGTTTAAAATCTGACCGGAAGGGGGTATTAGAGTATTCGGTTTAGGAATTATTATTTATTCACCCACCAACACCAAATCAGTGAGTCAGCACAGACTGAGAAACCCTGTCGTACCTACATCGGACGGTCCGAGAAGACAGGTACCCTAAGAGGTCCGTTCTTGTGACCTTACCCAACGGTGAAGGGAGAGGTCCATTATTTATTCATTTATAGAGGTATAGCGGAGGACCAAGACAAAGAGACCTTTTAAGACTGACTATATAATAAGTGCACTGGAATTCGTTCAATGAGTTGGTGAAACTCGGGGTCAAAGGAGTACAATTTTTCATCCCCATTACTGATGAAAGATCTCTACGACTCTCATAATGTTGATACTAGCTTATGGAATATGTGACAGAATGTACATAATTCCCGATTATTTACGATAAAAGACAGAAGAATTCTATCTAGACTGTAGTATCGAAACTGGAAGACGAACAAGACTGAAACCTATTGAAAGATTAGAAAGATCCAGAAGCTCTCTTTTTTGATAAGATGTAGACACCTTGGGCGATCTTATTCGACTGGTTTGTCTTTGACACTGACTTTTGACCACATACATCATATACTTGGTCTTCCGTTTGTGTTCATATTTCTACCTCCTTGGTCCATATTCCTCTCTCTTCCTGTGACCTGTTCTCCTTCCCCCTACCCCCTTCCTTGTAGAGCTCATAAGACCTTGGATTGTATGGTTTGCGAATTCTTTTTTTAATTGGAGTGAACGGAGTCTGTCTGTGCACAACGTATGTGTACGTATATTTGTGTATGTATAAAGTTTATATAATTTGGTAATTTTTATTTATTTATTACTTTTTAGATAATTAGGATCTTCTTTTATAAAATCCTCGAACTCTCTTTTCAAATTCTAGAGGAAAATTTTACTAAGTGTGTACGTTTTGAGTATTGTCTTCTTTTATTGTTTAAAATGATATGATTTTACATTTTTACCATCCGTTTTTTCAATAATTTGGTTTCAACTTTCTTTCATTGTCTGTCTCTCTTCTATAAACCTTACGTAAATTGGTTAGTCCTTATTAGTTTTCTGAGGGTGTTTAGGTATTTTATTTACTTTTGAGTCATCCAATTTTTCCGTTTACTAAACGTGTCCGTTAAATGTCTTTGTTTTTGTGTTTACCGGTTATTTGTGTGTTTCTTTATTAATTGGGTAATCAAGAGTCCTTTACGTTCAGTTTTTATATTCGATAATTAAAAGTTATAATAAATGTTTTTTAAACTTCAGACTAAAACAATTAGTTCACTCTGGATTATTTGAATTTTCGAAAACGTTTCGTTTCTTCGGTAACTGTTTCGTTTTTCTGTTGGATATCTTTCCCTCTTTTGTAAGTGTTTACTACACCGACTGTTCCCTAATTGTAAGTTTCGTATGTTTATCGAGTATGTTGAGTTATAATTTTGTTCTTTGTTGGGTTAGTTTTTAACCTGTCTCCTGGAGTTATCTGAAACCTTGTTTCCTCTGAATATCTACCGATTGTCCGTGTACTTTTCTACGAGTTGTGACGATTGACTTTTTACATTCAGTTTTGGTGTGACTCAAAAGTGGAGTGTAGATAGTCTTACCGACAGTAGTTTTTTAGATGTTTATTATTTACAACCACTCACACACCTCTTTTCCCTTGAGAACATGTCCCAACCACCCTTACATTCAACCGAGTGGGTGATGTTTTTAGTTATACGACGACGACGATTCAGTGAAGTCAACGCAGGATGAGGTACGCTGGGGTATCTGCCGTCGGGTGGTCCGAGGGGACAGGGACTCTAAGAGGTCCGTTCTTGTGACCTCACCCAACGGTAACGGAAGAGGTTACGTACTTTCACTTTTCACTTTCCCTTCAGCGAGTCAACACAGGTTGAGAAGTGTTGAGGTACCTGACGTCGGATGGTCCGAGGAGGTAGGTACCCTAAAAGGTCCGTTCTCATGACCTCACCCCACGGTAACGGAAGAGGTTATTTTTTGTTATACCTCTACAATTTTTTTGTTTTTGTCTTGATGGTATACTAGATCATTAAGGTGAGGACCTATGTGGAGACTTTTTTTTTCTTTCGTCATTAAACTTTTCTATGTGTGTAGGGTCACAGGTAGCGTCGTAATAAATGTTATCGGTTCTGTACCTTCATTGGGTTCACAGGTAGTTGTCTCCTTACCTAGTTCTTCTACACATATATATATATATATATATATATATGTGTGTGTGTGCTATATATATATATATATGTGTGTGTGTATGTGTGGTGTGTATATATATATAATATATATATATATATGTGTGTAGTGTGTGTGTGCACACACACACACACTACCTTATAATGAGTCGTTATTTTTTACTTTATGGCGGTAAACATCGTTGTACCTACCTTATTCTCTTAGGATACGAATCCCTTCATTCGACCTCTTTATGTTTATGATCTACTATAGTGAACATACACCTTAGACTTTTGTACTTACATAAACGTTTTGTCTGAGTCTTTGTAAATTTTATTAAAACACCAATAGTTCCCTCTCTCCCACCCCCTACTCTACCAACCTACCGTAGTGACTGAATTACCTGTACTCGAACTCGTTTGAGATCCTCTACCACTTCCTGTCCCTTCGGACTGCACGACGTCAGGTACCCGAGTGTATCTCAGTCTGTGCTGATTCGTTGACTTGTTGTTGGTTCCCACTCCCTTCTCGGTTTAATGTCCATATCCTAATTGTCTATGTTTGATGATATATATTTTATCTATCTGTCTGTATCTCTTACTTGACCACCTGTGTCACCCCCTTCTTCTTCCACCCTACTTAACACTCTTATCGTGACTTTATATATGTGATGGAATGCATTTTGTCACTCAGTCTTCAACTATATATACTGTCCCTCGCTTCGGACTGTGAGACACTACTGGATCCCCCACCACCCTATCTTCCCCCTACTCTCCGAGTTCTCCCTCCCCTATTTATATATTAATACTGACTACACTCGACAACATGCCGTCTTTGGTTGTGTTGTGATATTTCGTTAATAGGAGGTTAAATTTTTAACTTTTTTTCTATTCGTTGTTCTTAAATGATATATCGTGTCCCTTAATATCGGTAATAGAATATTATTGGGTAGTACGTAATATTGGACGTTTTCATGACTTGGTTATACGACATATGGACTTTACTCGTGTTATAACATTTAGTTGATGTGAAGTTAAAAAATTTCAGACTGAAACAATTATTATAAACGTATTCTACACTTCTTTTACGGTACTTCTTGAGACCTCCCGTTAAACTATTAATAATTATAACGAACATGGGTGTCTATTTTGTTGAAATTAGTCGAGGTAATGGGAAAGTCTTTTATGAACGTAAACTTGTGTATTTCAGTATATGTTTTAACAACTAACGTCGGGACAAAGATGATCACTGTTAAACCTTTGTTGGATTTTGACGTCCTTATTCTCTTGTCGATTCAACTGATATCTCGTAAGTATAATATCTTACTATGTTTCGATCATTTTACTTACTCGATCTATGTGTACGTGGTTGTTTATGAGAAGGATCTGTGAAACGACTCACTTCTTTTTGGTTCAACGTTCTGTGACACATGTCTTTTTATGGTTAATACACTAGTCCGTGTGTCCGTACGTCTCCGTGGATGTGTGTGTGTGTGTCTGTGTGTGTCTGTGTGTGTCTGTGTGTGTGTCTGTGTGTGTCTGTGTCTGTGTGTGTGTCTGTGTGTGTGTGTCTGTCTGTGTGTGTGTCTGTGTGTGTCTGTGTGTGTCTGTGTGTGTGTCTGTGTGTGTGTCTGTGTGTGTGTCTGTCTGTGTGTGTGTGTGTCTGTGTGTGTGTGTGCGCGCGCATGACGACGACGACGATTCAGCGAAGTCAGCACAGGCTGGGAGACGCTGGGGTGTCTGCCGTCGGGTGGTCCGAGGAGACAGGGACCCTAAGAGGTCCGTTCTTGTGACCTCACCCAACGGTAAAGGAAGAGGTTACGTACGTACGTACGATTCAGCGAAGTCAGTACAGACTGAGACACACTGGGATACCTGTCGTCGGGTGGTCCGAGGAGGCAGGTGTCCTAAGAGATCCGTTCTTATCACCTCACCCAACGGTAAAGGAAGAGGTGTGTGTGTACTATTCTTGTCTATATATATTCATACTTTTTCGGACCGTTTTAAAACATTACTATTCTTAGTTTGAGTACCTTCATCAATTAAGACTCTTCTTTTCCCATCTGACCTCGACTCTGATAACAGAGTATATATTATAAAGTAACAATTTTTTATTCTTACATTAACTATAATTAATTTTTCTTTTCTTCGGGACGTTATTCTGCTGTTTGACGACTTCTTCAGAGGGACCGTACTTTATTAAGAACAAGTGTCGATGCTTGATGAACCGGGACACGTAGAGAAAACCGGTTCCGAGGTGTTGAGATGTAAAGGAGTTGTGGTCCGGTGTTTAGGCAGGTTCAATTGCTGAAGAAGGGACCTGAGTCCGTGTTTTGGTATATGTCTATCCTTTTACCATGACCTAGGTTCTCTAAACTTTACTTTCAAGTAGGGTTGAGTGGTTTTACAGGTTTCAGGAGGTAGAAGATTATCCAACGTCCTGACTTTCGGTTTTGTTTTTGTTTTTTTTCCAGTTGTGTAAGTATAAAACTCTCAGGTGTGAAGAGACGAACACTATGAGACGTAAAACCAAGAAGAAGTGGACAAAGTTATCCATAAAAAGGTAAAAATTTTGGACGTTGGAACATTCGACAGAGACATAGTCACTCGATCGATCTTAGATAGAGAGTTAACGGTTCGTCGTTGATATATTTGAGAACAAAAACAATTCCTTTATTCACCAGAAACCTCAAAACGAGGAACATGATCATATATAGGGTCCGCAGATTTTATTCTTATGAGATTGTTATCGTTTTACTGATCTTGAACAAAGTAGTTTGTTAATGGAAACTACTTCTAACACAAGGTGTTGTTTTCTTGATATAGTACGAATATGTTCCGTTAATTCGATGTTGTACCATATGTAAAACTGATGATCTAATATTTAACATTTATAGTATCTTTATTAAAAAATTTCCATAGTTAAACCTTGCGAATGATACTCAGTCAGTAAGGTGGTGGTAAATTTTATATAATCACGTAAATTTCAAATTAGGATATCGTTTAACATTTCTTTAGGAATAGTCGGGTGAATAATCTTTATAGAAACTTAGATCAAAACAACGTAAGGTTTCTGTCGTTGTTGACATATGTATTATGTCGGAAAATATATAGTTTACCTTTTCGACTGACTCGTTCACTGGGGTACCCTCGAACGAACCATCGTCCCTGAGAGTGTGTAGAAACATGGTAGGTGTTGTGTGTCGAGTCAATGAACGTACATTATGAGTTGTTTACAAACAAGTAATTCATTTATTTACATTTCAATGTATTTTTATTTTTCCGAAAGTTATACGATAAGGATAGAATTTATGGGTTAAAAATTAAGTAAGAGTCATATTGTAATGAACGATTCTGTCATGAGGTAAGTTTTATCAATAGAATCTAGAGTAGTGAAAAATCTTCGATCTGTTCGGTTTTTCTTTTGACGTTTTAATTTTGTTTTAGTCACTTACCTAAACTGTAAAATACTTTATGATGGACACCGTACGAAAATAGAAACGACACTTTTAATATTGTTTAAAATTTGCAATGTGTGGTATAGAAGAGAAACGAAACTTTTGGAACATTGATGGTAACCGGTTTTCGTTATTTTTGTACTCATACCATTGGGTGAGGTCATGAGAACGGACCTTTTAGGGTACCTAACTCCTCGGACCATCCGATGTCAGGTACCCCAGCGTTTCTCAGCCTGTCCTGACTCGCTGAAGTGAAAGAAAGATCGTGGACTTTTTCTCTATATATTACTTGATTTAGAGAAGGGTCCACCCTTCCATTTTACCGAGTTGGTGAAAGGTTTGCTCAAACCGTCAAAGACCATTTTTTTTTTTTTTGTTTGTGTGTGGATGTAAATGGTATATTCAGTCACTAATACGAGGATCCACAAATGCGCTTTACTTTGAATACGAGTGTCTTTTTGTACGTACACTCATAAATATGTCCTAAATAAGAATTAGTTGTTTTAGACCTTTTTTCAGGACAGTTAATCGCGTGTTTATTTAACACCATATAATGTACCATATTAACTCAATCGTTAATTTTCCTTAATTGGTATCTATACATTGATGTACCTAGTTACAGCTTAGGTAACATTGTTCACTTTCTTTGGTAGTGTTTTCTGATGTGCGACATTCTAAGGTAAATATACTGTAAAATCTTTTCCCTTTTGTCAGCCTGACCTTTTCGCTAACCCCCCTCCCGTGACCTTGACTAAGTATAGAATTAAAACAACCAAACGTAAACAGTTTTGAATGTCTTGATGTACGATTTATCCCACTTAAGATGACATACATTTAATATGGACAAAATTGAAATTTTTTTTTTTGGAAGTGAATTTTCATGAATATTTTTTGATAAGTGCAAAAACGTAAGATAGAACGAAGTCTTTTCCTCTCCTATACCGATGTTTATCTAGATTGCGTTTTCCATTATTTAAAACATTAGTAGCATTTTTATTCACGATAATAAACTTTATTGTTGTATTATTTAACACTACTAGCTTCAAGGAAGGGTTTTTTTTGATTCGTTTCTTTAGTAATGTTTCTTTTTTGATTTGTCATGTTAAACTTAATTTGATCGGGATTCCAATCCCATTTTTACGTACGATATTACGGAAAGGTGAAGGGTTTCCTACCAGTGTTCGGTTCAAGTCCGATATGATCGATGACTATGATTATCCCTCCCTTCAAGTTACCCTATGTCCTCAGAATGACAACAAGTCATTTTCTTTTTTTTTTTAGGTTAACGAATCCTTGTCTTTCTTTTAGTTCGTAATATTCGGTTTTTCTTTTTTCTTTTCCCTTTGTTCTTGTGATTCTACTTTGCCTTCATTTTATGTCTTTCTTTTTTACCGTCTCAATTATTTATTTCAGATACTAACCCAATATTCCCTTTTTGCGATGTTGACCGTTTCTTGTCTAATCATAGTTATTTAATTTTCCCCTTTTACACTTGACGTCCGTATATTCCGAGAGAGGGTAGAGTTCCAAAAACGACAATAACAAGTAGGACGAATCCTATGAGGAGGGGGTCGGGAAAGGAACCGCCTGAGTCGAATTCCTTTAGTGGAGAAGTCTTTCCGGAAGGGACTATTCCGTTAGTTTTCATCTTGTGAGATGAGTGTACTGTTCCAGATTCGAGATATTTAGTCCTGTCTTTGCATAGATAAAAAAATTGACGGAGTACGAATCATTGATTTACTCTCGAACTGTGTGTCATTCACGAGTTTTTTATATAAGTTCGTGTACAAAATTTGTCTTATGTTCCTTTTGTATTTAGGAGAACCCATGACAGTTTAAACCATTAGTATTTTTTCTTATTTAAATATGATTTTTTAAAATTTTTAGTTATGATATTCTTTATTTCTTACGTATACGAAGTTTTGTATTTTTTCATTAAAAATTCTGTTTACGAATTCAGTTGACCTTGACTGTCTGAGTCATCTTGAAGAAAATTTGAAAGAATTCTAATGTGTAAGAAAACGAAGTTTGATAAAAATTTATGTCTTTTTCTTCCATACAATGGGTACAATGATGTATTCCGTTTATGCCAAAATAAGATTTAACTCTTCTTTTTATCGTTTATTCCCTTAAGATCCGACTAGAAAGAAAAGTAGTTTATTACATACAAACATATATGTGTGTATATAATATATAATACGTTCGATGAATACACACATATTAGACTTATTTTAGAATTCTTGATCCTGTGATCTTATATTAAAAAAATTCATAGTTGATAACAACAACACGTCAGTGATTCAGTACAGACTGAGAAATGCTGGGGTACCTGACGTCGTACGGTCCGAAGGGACAGGGTGTGGCAGATATTGATAATGATAAATAAGATGCTTATGTCCGATTATTATTGGACAATTACCCTTTTATTTAATAAAAAAGTTAATCGACGGTTCTTTGTGACCACTGTAAGTTGTATAAAAGAACTAATTGTTTTAATTTATAAAAGTAAGGACTGTACTTTTCCCGTGTAAATTTGTTATCTTGGTTATTATATAAATTATCTCTTCATACTGACCTTAAGTTACCGGTGGGTGAGGTCATGAGAACGGACCTTTTAGGGTACCTGCCTCCTCGGACCATCCGACGTCAGGTACCCCAGCGATTCCAGCCTGTACTGACTCACTGAAGGGAAAGTGAAAAGTGAAAGTGCGTAACCTCTTCCTTTACCGTTGGGTGAGGTCACAAGAACGGACCTCTTAGGGTCCCTGTCCCCTCGGACCACCCGACGTCTGATACCCCAGCGTGTCTCAGTCTGTACTGACTTCGCTGAATCGTCGTCGTCGTACTCACCTTAATGAACAAAATTTTAGTTCTTATCCGTTTTATCTTGAGGTGTTTACAAAAAAAAAAAAAGGGGACCAACGGTGAAAGAAAATTACCTTATAACTGATTCTAATAATCTCTCTTTTTTTTTTTTCCTTAACTTTCATGTAAATCCTTTCCCTCTATGATTTTTAGTAAAAAAACGAATACTGGACTTATATCTCATGAGTCTTTTAGGTTTCTTCAGTTGGTTTTTTAATGGTCTCCATTATTTTACTCAAATAGTCTTAATACCTCACTTCATTTAGGTGTTTTTATTTAATTTACGTCAGGATATATGATTATTATGTCTTTTATGTTACTTATTAAGTTTTTTCTTTACTCTAATGTAGGAGTCATTGATAATTTTTGTGATTACGAACACGTAATTCAAATACTGTGTTTCTTTTGACTCTGGAATTAATCACTTTTTACCTTCTAAATTTATTCACTTCTTTATATGGATAGAGTAACAATCTTTCTAAGTTCTTTTCGCATGAGTTTGAGTGTATATATATTATGTTTTATAAACAATCTTAACACACTATAAAATTGTTCTCTCTAATTAGTCACCATGTCTTGTGAATCTTTATCTGAGTTTACTAATATTATCATTGATTTCGATAACATTTTTTATATTCATTGTGTCTTTACCTATTATCTTAGGAAATATTTACAAAACGGTCCCATTTTTACCAATATTTATTTTTATTTATTTATTGGACCTGGTTACGGAATGTGACATGTAAACATTGTTTACGGTATATTGTTAGTTTCGAAATTACTCTTTCATAAAACGATTTAATATTCCATTTTCACACAAATTTCTTAACTTTAAGTCACAGTCCTCTTCAATCTGTTTGTTTCGATCATAGACTTTTATTTTTATATAAGTGTTGATACCCGATTCTGTCTAAGTCGATTTCCACTACCCCTTCTTTAGGTCGGTCCGTCCGGTTACGGACCTCTTGTTCTCTACCGTCAGGTCCACTCGTCAGTCGTAATCCCTTTCGGTCCTCTCCCCCGTCTACGACTACTGGACCATCTGTCCATTTCGTGTTGTTACACTCATCGTTACGATGACGATTCAGCGAAGTCGGCACAGGCTGAGACACGCTGGGGTATCTACCGTCGGGTGGTCCGAGGGGACAGGGACCCTAAGAGGTCCGTTCTTGTGACCTCACCCGACGGTAAAGGATGAAGATACGTACTTTCACTTTCCACTTTCACTTCAGTGAGTCAGTACAGGCTGAGAATCGCTAGGGCACCTGACGTCGGATGGTCCGAGGAGGTAGGTATCCTAAAAGGTCCGTTCTCATGACCTCACCCCACGGTAACGGAAGAGGCACTCATCTTTATCTCTACCCATAATAAACAGATACCTCTACTACAAGTCTCAACTCCACATTCAAGACGTCAGGGTCAACGATCAGACCCTAAAACTTTTTTTGTGTCCAAGGACTTTCTTGTCCCCTCCTTTTTCGTTTCAGGATCAGAATATTCTTACTCTTATGATACATCTAGTAGTTTCGTCTCCGGGAAAGTATCTTGACAACACGTTCCATGTACCTGTTACTGTTCTTATTCCGTCTTTGGTTCAATCATCTTTTGACTAGGTCAGATCCGAATCATATGTTCGTCTCCAATTCACCAAGGTTGATACTCCTAAATTTCTCGAGACCCAATCACTTAGTCTAGCGAACGATACTTTACCGTAAAATAAGGTCGATACCTTCCCTCTATATAAAGACTGAAAATTTCTTTATCTCATACAGTAGAGTATGTTCTGTTTACATAAGTTTACAGAATTTTTATTTTTCCGACAATTCGATACTTTACATTATTTTACTCATAGTTTTCTTTCATAGTATTACCCTTTTTAAGTACTCTTTTTACATTGACTATTTCCGAGTGATAGGTTGAACTTATTTTTTAATTACGTGTATATAGTCCGATTATGAGTCTAAGATGAACTATTCAATTGTTTCAACTTGTCCGTCAAATATATTTTTCTTCACTTTATCCTGTAGTAGTACACCTTTTTCTCTTTCCGAGTTATCATTAATTTACTTATATTCAATTTTCAAGTAACGAATAGATTATTTAATTGTTATTGTCAAATATCTGAGTTATCGTTCGTTCTTAAACCCCTTTACCCATACGATTATGTAACGACAACTGAGACATTTAACTGAGTCAAAACGTCCTACCATTAATCCGATATAGGTTTTTCTTATTTCTTTAATAAGTATAAAAAAAGATCGTTAAGGTGACATCCCTTATGTGGGGAACCCTTTATTTAGTACAAAATAAAAAAGGTTTTCCTTTTGTACTAATCATGATACTAAGAGTACCGTCAAGAGACATGTTGAAAATATTTTTATCCATCTCAGGTTTACAATAGATAATGACTTTATCATTGTTTCTCTACAAAACATCCGTAATTTTCACTGTTTACTCTCCTTAAACAATATATATTATACATTTTGACAATACACTTTTTTTTTAGTATCATGTTTTATAATTCATGTATTGTTGTGTTGGTACAGTTTTCCAAATTCTGACAAATATTTAAAGATAAAGAAGACGGGCAAAATCATTCTATATAAAAGGATCCTCAAACAGGTATGGTAGATGTAAAAGTATAAATAGTCGTATTTCAATCAGTATAGTAAAAAAGTATAAATTTTTAGATAACCCTATAGAGGGAAAAGTAGAGAGTGTGACCTATAAGAGTAGAAATGAACCTATTACAACAATCTTTAAATGTATAAAATAATTAGAAAAGTTTGTTGGTTGAAAAGTACGACAACTTAAAGAGATGACATCCAAACAAAAGATAAAGGATAGACAAGAATAGAAATAAAAGAACGAAGATCTATAAAGACCAATAGTCTTCTATTAATTAAAATAAAAAAATTAAAAGTAGAATATAACCCCCTCTCATCTTATTATTACAATGAGAGTCCACATATCGTTTCATTAAGTCAAGGTACATAGGTAAGAAAAGGTTTAATAAAAGGGTAAATAATGTCTTGTAACTCGTCTGAACGTACAACATATGTCATCCAGGAACAACCAATAGATAAAATTTAGATCATCACACATGTACAGTTGGGGTTTAAGGAATGGATATAAAGAACTTAAATTAAACGACGAAAAGAAGATTAAAGTACATTACCTATAAATATACTAAGGAAAAGTCGAATAGTAGAATGATTATATAAATTCTTATGTTTATAAGGAGATTATTTTCGATATTGGGTATCACAACTATATTTAAGATAGTAATTTAAGTTTTATAAAAGATTACGGGTAATATTAAAAATAAATTGAATAACTAATATATCTTCATATCTCTTCTGAGATATGTACCTGTAGTGGTCTACTAGTTGTGACTTTAGTCTAACTACGTCGTTTTCTACCTCTTCAAGATATGTCAGTCGTTTTTGTTCTGACCCTCGACTGACACCGAGTCTAGTACTTGAGGAATAACGGTTTAAGTCTAACTTTAACTTATTTCATCTCTTTTGGTGATCTGGTAAGACCCTACTGGATTTAGTTTAGGGAATACTAATATGTCACCTTCACTCTTTATCTAAATTCCCTGATCTAGACTATCTCGTGGACTGCTTTATACCTACCTCCAAGTACTGTAACATGTCCTCTGTCCCTAGTTCTGGTAGGGGTACCTTTTCTTTACGTTTTTTCTTTTTACCGACAGACTCCTCCGGAATGTTTATCGACACTTTTCTTCTCTTCGGTTTTCGTTTCCTCTTTTCCTTTCTATATCGGTAAACTTATGTTCCTCTTTTCCTTTCTATATCGGTAAACTTACGTCTCAAGGTTTCTGATCGTTCCTCTCTATTCTTTCGGAAGGAGTCACTAGTTGCATTTCTTTATCTCCCTTTTTTATCTTACCCTTTCTATTCTCTAGAGAAGTTCTTTTAATCTCTATGGTTCCCTTGTAAAGTATGTTTCTACCCGAGTTATTTCCTGTCTTTGTCATACCTGGATTGTCTTCGTCTTGTATAATTCTTCTCCACCGTTCTTATGTGTCTTCTTGACATGTTTTTTCTAGAAGTGCTGGGTCTATTAGTACTACCACACTAGTGAGTGGATCTCGGTCTGTAGGACCTTGCACTTCGGTCCACCCGGAATCCTTCGTAGTGATACTTGTTTCGATCGCCTCCACTACCCTAAGGTCCTCTCGATAAAGTTTAGGACTTTCTACTACGACACTTTCACGACGTGAGTTATACGGTCGTTTAAACCTTTTAAGTCGACACGAGTGTCCTGACCTTTTCCAGTCAAAAGTAAGGTTAGGGTTTCTTTCCGTTACGGTTTTACGAGTTTGATGGTGTGTTAACGTGAGTAGAGTGTACGATCATTTCATTACGAGTTTTAAGAGGTTCAGTCCGAAGTCGTTATACACTTGGCACTTGAAGGACTACGAGTTCGACCAAAATCTTTTCCGTCTCCTTGGTCTCTAGTTTAACGGTTGTAGGTGACCTAGTACCTTTTTCGTTTTCTCAAGGTCTTTTTTCAGATAAAGACGAAATAACTGATACGGTTTCGGAAACTGACACACCTAGTGATATTTGACACCTTTTAAGACTTTCTCTACCCTTATGGTCTGGTGGACTGGACGGAGAACTCTTTGGACATACGTCCAGTCCTTCGTTGTCAACTTTGACCTGTACCTTGTTGTCTGACCAAGGTTTATCCTTTTCCTCATGCAGTTCCGACATATAACAGTGGGACGAATAAATTGAATATACGTCTCATGTAGTACTCTTTACGACCCGACCTTCTTTGTGTTCGATCTTAGTTCTAACGACCCTCTTTATAGTTATTGGAGTCATTACGTCTACTGTGGTGGGATCCCGGAGAACTACTTTCACTTTCTCCTCTCACTTTTTCAACCGAATTTCGAGTTGTAAGTCTTTTACTTCTAGTACCGTAGACCAGGGTAGTGAAGTACCGTTTACCTACCCTTTTGTCACCTTTGTCACGGTCTGAAATAAAACCCCCCGAGGTTTTAGTGACGTCTACCACTGACGTCGGTACTTTAATTTTCTACGAATGAGGAACCTTCCTTTCAATACTGGTTGGATCTATCGTATAAGTTTTCGTCTCTGTAATGAAACGGTTGATGTCAGGTAGATCAGTTTCGATACCAAAAAGGTCATCAGTACATACCTACACTCTTAACCTGACACTTTTTTCGACTCGTGGCTTCTTAACTACGAAAACTTGACACCACAACCTCTTCTGAGAACTCTCAGGGAACCTGAAGTTCCTCTAGGTTGGTCAGGTAAGACTTCCCCTAGTCGGGACCCTAAAGAAACCTTCCTTACTACGATTTCGACTTTGAGGTCATGAAACCGGTGGAGTACGTTTCTCAACTGAGTAACCTTTTCTGAGACTATGACCCTCCCTAACCCCCGTCCTGTTGTTCCCCTGCTGTCTCCTACTCTACCGACCTACCGTAGTGACTGAGATACCTGCACTCAGACTCACTTGAGGCCCTCAACCACTACCTGTCCCTCCGGACCGCACGACGCTAAGTACCCCAGGGTTTCTCAGCCTGTGTTGACTTGCTGACTTGACTGGACTCTCCACATTCTTTATTTAACGAAAAATATTCAGTGGATCAAATACTTTAAAACGATATCGTGGGACTTAATTCTATAAAAGATAATAAATGGTTCTCTCCAAACCTTTTAGAGAAACACTTATATGGTTTAAAGGGAATATAAAACCAGTTAAGAACAAATTATATAGATCTTCGATAGAAGAATCCATGTATGTTTTAAAAATTAACAAAGTAGAAGGACTCACCGATTTTGTGGAATAATGTATATTAGACCAAATATGAGACTATTAAGAAAAACAGAATTTCAGATGAAATAACCCTATCTTCCTCTATGTCAGGTCCTCTTTCGATCCCAACGATTTAAACGATTTGGGTCAGTATGTCGGTTCTGAACTACACCGGTATAAAGAGGGTGAGAAACTTTATAGGGTAGTCTATAAATAAGTCTACTTTTAGGACAAATAATAATAGACTTGGTTATAGAGTTTACGAAAAAAATATTTTACGGAAACGTACCAAATTTATATGTGTCTTAAAAGGTCCTTTCGTTGATGAATATATTTTCTTCTAACATGAAACGAGACAAGTATTGAATTCGTTCTTAACAAATGGTAAATTCTATTAATAAACTGGTTGCCGTCGTTTATAGTGACATAAATTCAGTAGTCGTATTGTGGGATGTAAATATCTTCGACATAAGTATCACCATGTTACACACCTACCTTTTACAAATAATATATCATCATGGACTTGTATATGTATATGTTTATGTATGAGATAATTTTAATAAAGAGGAATAAATGGTAAATATCATGTAAATACTTAAATATGTGTAAGGAAATATTTCTAATATAATAGGTACTCGAAGTAATGACGAAATTTCTCTATTAATGTTTTATAAACGATATCAAGTTTCATAAAAAGACTTATAAAATGCTCTTTTCCAACGAAACTTATACCAGTGTAAAAATATCTTTAACGTTTATTGAGACTTCTGTATACCGAAGTTTTAAAGACCTCTGATTTTAGACTTGGGTCTATTAATATAAGTGTTTTCTCCATTGTGTTGTAGTCATACTTAGTACAGAAATTCAACAGTTGTTGTTCCGTAAAGATTAAGGACACTATAAGTTTGTTTGGTCCATTGGGTGATGGTCATTCAGTTAGGGTTCCTATATTACCGGCAAACTTTATTGAGTGGGTCACCTTCTCTGGAGTCTACTGGGTAGGTCACAGTTATCGAAACCGAAAACGAGTGGTAGTTAGGTTTTAGAAATATAATTAAACTAACACTGTTTTGACTAAAACCGGTTAATCTCAATTTATTTTTATCTACAGGTACAGAACGTTACACGTGGAGAGAGTACGTCTGAAAAGACTAATAAGGTCGAGAACTCTTCTAAAAAAAGAGATTACCAACGTCTGAAATGTTATACATGTATTGTTAGAATAGGAAGTCGAGAGTCCCGTTGTAATATGTCACTGATTCTCTCGTCTAAGAATTTTATGGATCCGCTTTGAAGTTCAATAAGATGAATAATCTACACACTGGAACCTGTTCAGTGAATTGGAGTGACACGGGGTTAAAGGTAGACCTTTTACCTCTATTATTATAGCTCAAGTGTCTCTAACAACACTTTGTATTTGCATTATACGTATTTTACGACTCTTGTCACGGTCAAGAGTAATGTATCAAAATAAACAAGAAAATTGAATAAGAATCATGTCTTGTGTCCTATATCACAGACGAATGTTTCATGGTCAATTCTACTGAAACGTCATATTTAGACTGATACCTTAATTTGTTTAATTTTTTTTACCAGATGGGTCTCTGGTTTGGAACTTGTGTAATCGTACTCGCGATTGAGTTTCGAAAGGTTTTACACAAGTTTTCTGTCAAATAGTATGTATATGACTCCTAGATAATACGTAGTTCGTGACACGATTTGGAACCTCTGTGTCATTACTTGTAGTGTTTACACTAGAGAAGGTAGGAATGTAGCCTTCTCTCTTTGTACGTTCGTTTGGTAAACTTAAATTGGAATCTTCGACATACTACTACCGTATTTTTCTAATTCTTTTGTGTAAAGGAAGTAAAGATCTCTATCTCCCTTTTCGGTTACCTGGAATTCTCTGATGAGAAGTACTTTCTTTGTAAGGTCTATCGTTCATCCAACCTCCTTCTTATTAAACTAAGAGGATGTAAAAGATCTCTCGATTTACTACGGTCATTCTAGTGTACAGACCTCCCGTCCCAAACCTTACGTCCACTCGTACTCCTCCTCCCAATCGTTTTACCTTGTTACGACATGTTCTCTTATTGATACGGATTGTGACGACTAACTATATATCCTTTCAACCATTCTCTCATTTGGGACTTTCAAGAGTAGTCCTCTTAAAAAGGGAAAAAAACAAAAATAACATAGATTCACTCTTCTACCTACAATCGACTCGGAGACAACGTTAGTTTAGTGTTATAATATATATATAAATTTTGATAGTACGATATGTAAAATTTGAATAGACTACTACATATAGTTAATAAAGAGTTATTTTATGACCTCCCCTTTCTTAACTTCCCACTGTACACGTCTTAAGGTGTAATACCTCAAAATTTGGTAACAATCTTGGGTACAAGTAACCGAGAAGTCACAGAGTATTTGAACTAGTCTTAAGCCGAGACAACCTGTTACTGTTCAGTTTTAACGACCAATCGGATCGAGTCCAATAGTCAAATAAAATTTACAATAAAATTCGTAGCGTTAGAAACTTGTGGACTGTAGGAAAGTCAGAACGTACAAGAAGGAACCGTTCTTGTAGTGTAAATGACGTTTTAATCTCAGGTCGTGAGGGAGACACTTGAAATGAAACTGAATTCCATGGTGTGTCAAAGACTGTCAAAGAGTACCGTGAGATCCTATTTAAAAAAGAAGTCTAGGGATACTGTTACACTCTTGAGGGTCTCCGTTCCTGAACAATCTAGAAATCTTAAATGAAGACCCTGATCTCGATGTCCTCAACTGTTTACGAGAGAGAGTTTAAGTCGGGTTTTACTCAATTTCTAGTAAAATTGTTTAGGATACCTTTGTCTCATGGACTACTTGATACCCCCAAGTACTGTAACATGTCCTCCGTCCCTAGTTCTGGTAGGGGTACCTTTTCTTTCCGTCTTTTCTTTTTACCGACAGACCCCTCCGGAATGTTTATCGACACCTTTCTTCTCTTCACTTTTCGTTTCCTCTTTTCCCTTCTATATTCGTAGACTTACGTCTCAAGGTTTCTTATCGTTCTTCTCTATTCTTTCGGTAAGAGTCGTTCGTTACGTTTCTATATCTCTTTTCGTTGTCTTACCCTTTCTGATCTCTAGAGAAGTTCTTTTAATCTCTATGGTTCCCTTATAAGGTACGTTTCTACCCGATTTATTTCCTGTCTTTGTCATACCTGGGTTGTCTTCGTCTTCTATAATTCTTCTCCACCGGTCTTATGTGTCTTCTTGACATGTTTTTTCTAGAAGTACTGGGTCTATTAGTACTACCACACTAGTGAGTGGATCTCGGTCTTTAGGACCTTACACTTCAGTCCACCCGGAATCCTTCGTAGTGATACTTGTTTCGATCTCCTCCACTACCTTAAGGTCAACTCGATAAAGTTTAGGACTTTCTGCTACGACACTTTCACGACGTGAGTTATATGCTCGTTTAAACCTTTTGAGTCGTCACCGGTGTCCTGACGTTTTCCAGTCAAAAGTAAGGTTAGGGTTTCTTTCCGTTACGGTTTCTTATGAGTTTGATGGCGTGTTAAAGTGAGTAGCGTGTACGATCATTTCATTACGAATTTTAAGAGGTTCGGTCCGAAGTCGTTATACACTTGACACTTGAAGACTACAAGTTCGACCAAAATCTTTTCCGTCTCCTTGGTCTCTAGTTTAACGGTTGTAGACGACCTAGTAGTTTTTTCGTTCTCTCAAGGTCTTTTTGTAGATAAAGACGAAATAACTGGTACGGTTTCGGAAACTGACACACCTAGTGTTATTTGACACCTTTTAAGACTTTCTCTACCCTTATAGTCTAGTGGACTGGACGGAGAACTCTTTGGATATACGTCTAGTCCTTCGTTGTCAATCTTGACCTGTACTTTGTTGTCTGACCAAGGTTTATCCTTTTCTTTTCCTCATGCAGTTCCGACATATAACAGTGGGACGAATAAATTGAAGATACGTCTCATGTAGTACTCTTTACGACCCGACCTCCTTCGTGTTTTACCTTAGTTCTGATCACTCTCTTTATAATTATTGGAGTCTATACGTCTACTGTGGTGGGAATACCGTCTTTCACTTCTCCTTGATTTTTCGGAGAACTACTTTCACTTTCTCCTGTCACTTTTTCAACCAAACTTCGAGTGGAAAGTCTTTTGCTTCTAGTACCGTAGACCAGGGTAGTGAAGTACCGTTTATCTACCCCTTTGTCACCTTTGTCACAAACCCCCCGAGGTTTTAGTGACGTCTACCACTAACGTCGGTACTTTAATTTTCTGTGAATGAGGAACCTTCCTTTCAATACTGGTTGGATCTACCGTATAATTTTTGGTCTCTATAATGAAATGGTTGTTTCCAGACAGATCAGTTCCGATACCAAAAAGGTCACCAGTACATACCTACACTCTCAACCTGACACTTCTTTCGACTCACGGTTTCTTAACTACGAAAACTTGACACCACGACCTCTTCTGAGAACTCTCAGGGAACCTGACGCTCCTCTAGGTTGGTAAGGTAGGATGTCCTCTGATCAGGACTCACAAGTAACTTTCCTGATTACGACTCCGACTTTGAGGTTATGAAACCGGTGGAGTACGCTTCTCAACCGAGTGACCTTTTCTGAGACTACGACCCTCCCTAACCCCCGTTCTCCTCTTCCCCTGCTGTCTCCTACTCTACCGACCTACTGTAGTGGCTGAGATGCCTGTACTCAAACTCGCTTAAGGTCCTCAACCACTACCTGTCCCTCCGGACCACACGACACTAAGTACCCCAGCGTTTCTCAGCCCTGTGCTGACTCACTGACTTGACTTGAGTAGACTGTCTTTGTTTGAGGATACACGGTCGAGGGTGTAAATTACTCGTAGTAATAGAAATTTGGAACATAATATCTATAGTGACATCCTCAGAAAGGAAAGTGTTCTAAAAACTGTCGTTCCTGGTATAGAAACAGTGGAGACCTTATGTGTCGTGGATATCCATTATTAGTTACAAATAACGAACTGACTGTCTAACTAATTTATTTACCATTTCGACGAATAGAGATAATATTTTGGAGTATATAAGGTAAATTTATACCAAGAATTTTACGAAACAAAGTTTTCTCGACAATCGGGTAAATCTTTCGTTAAAACGAGCATTGTCTTTTAACCCATTGATGTTCCAAAAAGTTTTCTACTTGACTAAGACTTTCGTCTACATAAACTAAAACGCACTACCAACGATGCCCTTGTGGATTTACGTTTAAAGTAAAATGTATTCTGAGTCAATTTTATAACTAGTCTTTTCTCTCTTCTTCGAAGTTCGGTTCAGTATTTCACTGAAATCTTTGACGAAAGACTAACCTTCCCCTTTTTCCTAAGACAAAATACATTAGTCAGATAAAGTCGTATCTACATCTCACCTCTCAATCGTCGTTCCTTCGTGTCTTCTCTGTGACGGTCAAAGGTAGGACACGATTCTAAGTCTTTTCGTCTTCTTCGTTTTATCGATTGACGATCGTCAAATTAAGGAGTCGTGAATCACTAGACTTAAAGTCGAATTTCGAGTGTAGAATACCACTTTAAGGGGACGGGAACCCTCCCACTCCACGGAATTGGGTACAAGAATGTCATGGTCCTTCAAGAAGAGAAATTACATTTAAGACCCTCGAGTCTCCAGTACGGAATAAGTACGGATATAGGGTTCGTGGACCGGGTCACCGAGCGAGGGTAAAAATCGGAGAACAGAGTGAGTGGTGAAGCGTCCGGTCTACCCTGTCTTTTTTTTTTTTTTCTCAAAGACGTTGTTCGACGAGGGAGACGAGTGGAAACCTGGAAATATGTCTGACAAGAGGGATGGGACTCGGGGTTCGGCATGGTAAGGGACTGTTTTATAAAGGATAGGAAGTCAAGATACAAATATTTGAAGAAGGAAGTTCCGGAGGAATTGAGAGGTTCAGACCTACTCCCCCTGGAGACCCACAAGGTCCAGATGGGATTACACCGTAAATAGAGTACCATCAAATAAAGTACCACCTTTTTTTTATGAAGTAGAGTAGGAGTCGTGGATCGTGTCATGGGCGGTGTAGTGTACTTGAATTTTTCATGAACTACTGACGTAATTTTTTTTTTTTCTAACGGATGTCTTCTGTTTCCTTAGACTGTCCACACCCCACTATGTTCCTACGTATACTGTTTTTAAGAACGAGTGTTGTAGTCCTTCCTAGGTTTGTTTATGTATTAATTGCGGTTGTGTTCCGTCTGACATTACTTACGATATTAATTCCGTTTGTACATGATACTTAACAGACCTTGGTAAAACTAAAGTTTATTAGATAGTGTAACAAGGATATTCATATGAATAGCAACAGTTTCGTACACAGGACTAAATCTCACGTCGTTTACGTCAACGACATCAATAGTAGTTTCATATTCGTTTAACGACATCCCATATCTTCTACCTTTCTGAATAATCTCCTTCACGTTAAACTTAACCCGAAACTTACCTCTCCCACTGTCCGTCTTTCTTTACTCATTTCCTCTTTTAAAAGTCCGTTTCCTTTAGTCGGATTCGTTCTCGAGAATCCGTCCTTCCACTTCCTACCTCGCTTCCTTACTACTTATTTGGTCATACTGTCCTCATCCTTTATTCTTCAGTAGAATTTCGAACTCCTTGTAATCTTTACTGTTTTCTTAAGGACTGAAACCAATCAACATTCGTCTATCAATATAAAGAGTATTCCCTCGTTTCAATTGACAAGTGTATCCTTCTGTCCGGTGTCTCCGACACTGAGAATCCCTCCCCGGTCTCGGTACTTTCAAAGAATCCCTATCCCTCTTTAACATTGAGAGTCTTCAATCTTTCTTCGGAACGACCTTCCCCACCCCTCCACCCTCATACCTTTCTTGTTCTTACGATATATGAAAAATTTAAATTGATACATAGCAATTACCACTACACGGTCAAAATTTTTCTAAAGATAAGTTCCCACCTTATGTTAACTGATCTTGTACGATTAGATAAAAAGTCAATTCGTACGGATGTCTTTCGTAGTAAATTGACTTTCTTTCGTTTCATAGTTTCTCCCCTATCAGACTCAGGATTATATCACTATCACTATAGTGTTATGGATTTCGATTACAAGATAGGGACCCAACCCTTCTAGGAGACCTCCTCCCGTACCGTTGGGTGAGGTCATAAGAACGGACCTCTTAGAGTACCTGTCTCTTCGGACCACCCGATGTCAGGTACCCCAACGTGTCTCAACCTGTACTCATTTCGTTGAATCGTGTGTGTGTGCCTACATCTCTAGGTGTGATAATAGTTGGTTCAACACGAAAATTGAATGACTGTCCATCGTGTATTTTCAAAGCGAATTAATTGACGAAGTAATTTTACCCAAAACATCTGTTGTGGATTATATGAACTTATAGACGAATGTTTAGATACTTCCAGAAATGTAAATTAAGAGTACGTCATATGCAGTAGGGTTTCTTTCGGAACGTTTAAGTAAGTGAATGGGTATAGAGTTAGAACGTCTATAGATTCTTTCCCTGTAAACCACAGACGGTAAGTAACGTGGTCGACGGCTATACTTGACCGAGAAGTATCTTACCTCTTGGACTATGCTTTTGATCCGTCGAGGGGATTAGGAGGTCAAAGTCCAGAAGGATCACGACACCCGAAGAGACCAAATAAGATCCTTAAGTAAAGTAGTCTATAATTGTTTAAGTTTACATACATGTTTTGAGAGGCTTCGTTTAATAAAATTCAATAAAAAATTTAATAGGTGTGTAAGTATGATCTGAGAGTCGATCTTCTCCGGGTCACTGTTAATCAAGTTTGGAATACAAAATCCCTGTTCATTTGCGTCTATCGATTCTGGTGGGTGTCTTCACATGTCCAATAAGTGACGTACATTGGTTATATTCATGTTGTTGGGAACTCAACACGTCACGTATTGGACTTGTTGGTATACATATAGGACATACGGGAAACAGTGTCTAAATTGATTGACATCTTGGTTCTTCCAAGTACCAATTCATACCTCCGACACCTCAGGTAGTCGGACTAAAGTTTAGGGTGAAGATGATTATTAACGATCGACACAATGGAATATTTTCAATCGGTTTAGAAAACTTAGGAACCAAGTGGGTATAAATTTTACCCCTATTACTGTAATATATGAATCCCAAAAAATAATTTGTAATTTGTAATAAAAAAATTTTATTTTTCGTCGATTGGATTAAAGGTGAGTAATAAGAAGAGTGGAGGAAGGAAATATATCCATCCGTCTCTAAACAGTAAATTGTTCTATGACCGATCAATAACGTTACTAAAGACCATGATAAAGTGAATCATAGATATACTGGTTGTTTTTATTGTTTATATGTAACTCGTACTGGATTTAGTTTAGGGAATACTAATATGTCACCTTCACTGTTTATCTAAGTTCCCTAATCTAGACTATCTCAGGGTCTTCTTGATACCGTCTCCAAGTATTGTAACATGTCCTCCGTGACTAGTTTTGGTAGTGACTTCTTTTTCTTTGCGTTTTTCCGTTTTACCAACAGAATCCTCCGGAATGTTTATCGACTATTTCTCTTCGTTTTCCGTTTTCTCTTTTCCTTTTTATATGGGTAGACTTACGTCTCAAGGTTTCTCATCGTTCCTCTCTATTCTTTCGGAAGGATTCACGAGTCACGTTTCTTTATCTCCTTTTATTACCTTACCCTTTCTGATCTCTAGAGAAGTTCTTTTAATCTCTATGGTTCCCTTATAAAGTATATTTCTTCCCTTGTTATTTTATGACTTTACCATACCTAGTTAGATTGTCTTCGTCTTCTATAATTATTCTCCAACGTTCTTATGTGTTTTTTTGATAGGTTTTTTCTAGAATTACTGGGTCTATTGGTACTACCACACTAGTGAGTGGATCTCGGTCTGTAGGACCTCACCCTACAGTTTACCCGGAATCCTTCGTAGTGACGTTCGTTTCTGTCATCTAGACTACCTTAAGGTCGACTCGACAAAATTTAGGATTTTCTACTCCGACACTTTCACAACGTGAGTTATACGGTCGTTTAAACCTTTTGAGTCCCCGGTGTCCTGATCATTTCCAGTCAGAAGTAAGGTCAGGGTTTCTTCCCGTTACGGTTTCTTACAAGTTTGATGGCGTGTTAACGTGATTAAAGTTTACACTCGTTTCATTACGAGTTTTAATAGGTTCGATCTGAAGTTGTCATGTACTTGGTTCTTGAAGGTCTAACAAGTTCGACCTAAATCTTTTCCGTCTCCTTGGCCTCTAGTTTGATGGTTGTAGGTAACCTAGTAGCTTTTTCGTTCAGGGTCTTTTTGTAGATAAAGACGAAGTAACTCACGTGATTTCGGAAACTGTCACACCTAGTCTTGTTTGACACCTTTTAAGAATTTCTCTACCCTTATGGTCTTGTGAAATAGACGGAGGACGCTTTGGACATACGTCCAGTTCTTCGTTGTCAATCTTGGTCTGTATCTTGTTTTCTAACCAAGGTTTAACCCTTGCCTCATACAGTTCCGACATCTAACAGTGGGACGAATAAATTGGATATACGTCTCATTTATCCAGTATGTTTTACGACCCGACCTACTTCGAGTACAACCTTAGTTCTAACGACCCTCTTTATAGTTATTGGAGTCTATATGTCTACTGTGATGGGAATACCGTCTTTCACTTCTCCTTGATTTCTCGGAGAATTACTTCAACTTTCTCCTCTCACTTTTTCAACCGAATTTCGAGTTGTAAGTCTTTTGATTCTAGTACGTAGACCAGGGTAGTGAAGTACTGTTTATATTCCCCCCCTTTTACCTTTGTCACTGTCTAAAATAAAAGATCCAGAGGTTTTAGTGACGTTTACCACTGATGTCGGTACTTTGATTTTAACAATGAGGAGTCTTCTTTTGGATACTGTTTGGATCTGTCGTATAATTTTTCGTCTCTGTAGTGAAACGGTTGTTTCCAGAGATATCAGTTTCCATACCAAAAAGGTCATCAGTACATACCTACACTCTCAACTTGGTATTTCTTGTGACCCGTGTCTTCTTAACTATGAAAACTTGACACCACGACCTCTTCTGAGAACTCTCAGGGAACCTGTCGTTCCTCTAGTTTGGTCAGGTAGGATTTCCTTTAGTTGGGATTTATAAGTAACCTTCTTGACTACAATTTCAACTTTGATGTTAAGAAACCGGTGGACTACGCTTCTTGACTGAGTAACCTTTTCTGGGACTACGACCCTTTCTAACTTCCATCCTCCTCTTCCTCTACTGTCTCCTATACTATCAACCTACCGTAGTAATTAAGTTACCTGTCCACAAACTCGTTTGAGACCCACTATCGTTTCCTGTCGTTTCAGACCGTACGACGTCAAGTACCCCAACGTTTATCAACCTGTGTTGACTTCTTGACTTGTTGTTGTAACTCACGAAAACGGTCCGGGACACCAATTCGTGTAAATATATATAGAGTAAGTTAGGGGTGTTGTTGGGGTTTTCATCAAAATCAAAATGTTTAATCCTTTAGCTTCAAGTAATTCTAATTTATTGGATTCTGGGAAGTCTGTCATTTACCGTTGTGATCTAAAGTTTCGGTTCAGGTAAACTAGGGGCTCAGGTACGAGGGTTAGGGACACGAAACATCTACTCCTTTTTAAAAGAAGATGGGAAGATCCAAGAACATCGATTGGATTAGTAATTTAAACGTATTCTGTCCAATTGTCTTCCTTTTGTTTAAATTGAAATATGCAGGTTCTCAGAGAGTATCTGTCCTCTCCGAGTTTCTAGTAGTCCGTTAATTCCGAATATACGTAGGACTCGATTCCTCTTCCCCTAGTCACAGATCTTGAAGTTTCCCACTCTCTCTATTAAGTGTCCTTCTACCCTTCTCGTTTAAACCCAATTTAGTTACAAAAGGTACGGTATGTCTCCGTTACCCCGTATCTCCATTTAAACTTGTTTCTTCAGGACGATTCGAGGGGCGTCGAATAGTGTGTGGAAATGAGAAACATCAGTAGAGACACAATTAAGAGAAGGACCTGGTCCACGGGACAGAATTAAGAAAATCTGTCAATTCCCCAGTCATTTTTCGAGGAGAACTCAGTAGACCCGGAACTAATAAAAGTCGAGTGTCATTAGGTGTACGGTTTTACCGTGTGGGACCTCGACAGACGGGACTTGGGGTATTTGAAGGAGTCGTACTACTCTTATACACTCAAACGAGGTATAAAGTAATGTCACCGGAGACTGGACCGGATGAGTCAGGGATCTATAGACGAGTAAACGAGTGGGTGGGGTGTAGGTTCGGTCGAGACTTTTTCTATATGTCCTTGGACAAAGGAAACGAAATAATAAGTTAATGTTTACCATCTTTGAATTGGACATTAAAATATGTTCCCGATAACACCTCCCATTTATAAAGAATCCACGATTAAAAGATAAGGGGAGTAGAAAGAAGACCACGAGGAAACGACAAATTATAAAACTTTTTAATTAACAAATTAAAGTTCGTAACTAAATAATTTGGTTGTGACTGTCCCTATAGAATTGACTTATTAAAACTCGAGTAGTAAAGACATATCGTCCATTACCACGACGAAGTCCCCCTTTTTTTCGGTACCTCTTCTCTCGTTCCCTCTTTTAGAAGGGAAAAAACGAAACCTTCTTTTTCATCTCAAGGTCAAAACTCAGTCTTCATAATGATTCTTTGAGTCTTTATGGATGTTTTTCATTTAGTACAGAAATGAAAAGTAAAACTGAGTCACCGAAGAGGTCCCAATTGTAGTCAGTTTACTTCGGTCTTACGTTTGAGTTTACTTGTCTCTGTATATATTATAAATGTGACAGATATGTATAATATGTATGACACATCCATTTACAGTCGATTTTATACTTAGAATTCCATTTACAAAAATCACAGATCAATAGTCACTAGTTACCGTAACTATTCTCGGTACTGTCTTCAAAATTTTTTATAGATCCTTCGAATACTAATCTGTATATTACATTCCAAAAAGAATTGAAAATATTTAAGGTGTACTGAACGTTAATGACCTAGTTGAATTACAAACGACAATAACAACAAAGAACGTTTTGTTTCGTGACTACCAAGTGAAAAGGGTATTAATGACTTTGTCGTACCTTTTCCCGTCCGTGTTGAAAATTTTCTTACTATACCGGTATTTTATACTGTTTTTGACCGATCTTGGTTGATCCAGGTTCTACTACCTTCTACACTGAAGGTCGTCTAGAAGTCAAAGTAGTATACGGGTAACATTATGTAATCGATTTACTGTGTGGATGGTAGTGTTTCTGTCAAGACTCTGGTTAGTATTTTCTGGTTTTTCACCCGTCACCTGGTTAAGGACCCTTAGGGGTAGGGAAGAGGTTTTATTAACCTTATTAGGAGGGTGAGTGATCGGATACTTTAATTGGTCGGATAATTTTGATTGGTGTGGTATAAAACTTCGGGACAACAAGAGAGAATCGAAGACTCTACCGGTGTGTGACACCTCATACAAAGAGAGATTTATTTAGGTGAAGAATTGATAACGAAGTAGAGGTTTAATAAAGTACTCTTTCTTTCTTGGAATTTAAGTAACCGTTGTAATACTTGAAAGGTTACATGTACAAGATATTTATCCTAGTGGGGAAAGTAGATCCGGTTCTCAGTCATATGAAGAAAGTATTTTATAGTTTATCATTTACAAATCCGAAACACTCGGTATGTGAGAGACATCATTGATGAGTCGAGACGGTGACATCGTCCTTTAGTCGGTGCCTAGTATATATATTTCCTTACACCTACCAACACAAGTTTATTCTTAAATAAATACCCACGACTTTAACTTTAAAATATATTAAAAGTGTGGTGTTTTATAGGAAGTAAGGTACAAAAAGTCGGTAAATTTTTTACATTTTTGATAAGAATCGAGTGTCCAATATGTCTTTGTCCGTTGTCCGACCTAAACCAGAACTATGGTATCACCAGCTACGGATTGGATCCATCCCTATTTCGTCTAGGATTTTCCTCCACTATTTAAAACTGAAACTATAACTAGGATATCTGAGTCTTTACTCATTACCGTCTTGAATTATACGTTGTGGTTAATAGTCCTAGTGAACTTCACAGTATATAGTATTAAAACAATTCCAAGTCTATACTGTTCAGTGTTTGTTGGTGTTATCGTCGAAATTTATACTCTAGGATTAAAACTGTCAAAGACTATCGTCCTTTTTTGTGAACTTTGACCGTCCTCTAGGTACAATTATCCATAAAATACCAATGTTTCTTTGAGGTACTCATTTACGACAGGTTAGTAAAGGAAAACAAACTATATATCATTCTTTGACTATCTCTTGATAGTGGACGTGAAAGGACAAAGTAGTCGTCGACGAGTAAGGTCGTACTAAATCGAAGGATTTTGTTCTCGGAGTAGGAAGATTCTGATCAGTTATCGATCGGGTCAGTAAAAGACATTAACGAATCCACACTGTAGTTATTTGTCGTCGTATGGAGAGAGAGACCGTAAGTACGTTGACGTAACTAAAGTTTTGGTTTCTTAGATCAAGGTATACCCAGTAAGATTGTACCTAACATCAAGGTACTCCCATCCCTAGTACACACGAAACGAGTGACGAGATAAGGTCTCCGGATCACGTCGCGGACCTTATATCGTTCAAGAGTTATAACCCGAAGGGACCACCGAGTCACCACTTCTTAGGCGGGTGGTCACGTCTTCTGTCTCCAGTTGGAGACTAGGTCCATCTAGGGTGTTCGGTGCCTCGTGGATTCGGGTACGTGGTGTTCATAACTCGGACACGAGATTTCGGACCCCCTCTTCCGTTACCGTGGGGTGAGGTCATGAGAACGGACCTTTTAGGGTACCTGCCTTCTCGGACAATCTGACGTCAGGTACCCCAGCGCTTCTCAGCCTGTACTGACTCGCTAAAGTGAAAGTGCGTAACCCCTTCCTTTACCGTTGGGTGAGGTCACAAGAACAGACCTCTTAGGGTCCCTACCGCCCCGGACCACCCGACGGCAGATACCCCAGCGTGTCTCAGCCTGTGCTGACTTCGCTGAATCGTCGTCGTCGATCTCGGACCCTTGGCGTTGATGTCCGATACGTGGATCTCGGACCCGAGACGTTGTCCGGAGACGTCACCGGTGGGGTCACTCTTCGGGTGTCCGGCGTTGATTTCTCATCGGGGACGAGTGGCGTTGATCTCTTTCGGGAACACTTCGTTATGTCTAGGTCGTGTCGGTATTTTTTTATTTATGTATTTATTTTTAGAAATTTTTTTCTGTTACAGTATGTCACCAATTCTCACATGTGGAACCTCAATGTGTCCCTAAACTTAGGACCGACGTGTACTGGAACGTTCCTTATCCTAGTAACTCGGAGTCAAAAGAGTGGGTATTTTTCTCATATTATCGTCTGACTTAATCCATCATAGATATTTTATTGTTGTACCTTTGACCTTACATCTTTCGTAAATTATTTATGATCGACACTGAGAAAGAGGAGTAATAATTATGGTAAAGAGGAGGTCAACCATATAAAGTCGAATAAATAACTCAGAGTTCTTGAAAGTGATATCAGATCCCCTAGACAGGTATACCTCTGTGATAGTCGGACGGACAGTTCCAAAAGGTGTCCCCTGAATTGGGGACCAAAGGACGTATTATAAAAGACTAACGAGGTCAATTTCACAGGTAAGACCAATCGGGTCTTGACTCCTATATGGGTCCTCAAAGTCACAATTTTTACCTACCTGTTTGATCCCACCTAGACATTAGGACGGGAATATAGATAGGAACAGTAGGATCGAAAGTCTACGGTGAGTAATTTTCTTTAGGTACACTTAAACCTCCACCCACCTACTTATTCTCTCCTCTCTCCTATTCTGAGTTTCGAAGGTCACCCTTGGTCTTGTCTTACGGTTTGTTCTCACGGACGAAGAGGAGGAGAGGGTTGGTCTTCGAAAGTCGTGAAGTTTGTTACCAATTAGTTGACCGAGGTCGGATTCGTCTTAACCATAAATGTAAGTCAGGGGAGATTTTACGATTAACTTTAATAAACGTCGATTTCCGTCAAACTTTTGAGGAAAGTAATGTATCTGTTTCTGACCCTTCCACCGTAAAGAGAGAGAATAAAAAGAAACAAAACTCGAGAACAAGGTGTCTAGTTTCTCGTTGGTTCGGAAAACGTCGACCGGGGAAGATTGAAGACTTCAAAATAAGTGTACTTTTAGGTTTATATTTGAAGTGCGGACCGACGACTCTCCGTTCTTAGGGAAGAAACTTGTCCGAAGGAGGTTTGTCGACCTCCTTGACGAACCTGACGAAAAGACGATTTATGTCGAGGAGTACTGAACCAAACCCTACCCCTACCGGAACTTCTTTCTGTCGAGAGTAACTTTCTCTTTAATGGAGAAACAGAAAAGGGGTCGTCAAAATGTTTTGGATGTCTTTGGGAGGTCTTAATTGGCCTCTGACGTTCGAGGAAAGTTTCCCTCACACTTTTAGACAACGGATATTCCATTGGACCACGGATGTTCCCGAAGGGACCACCGAGTCGACCATTTCTTAGGTGGACGTTACACCCTCTGGACCCAAGTTAAGGACTCAACCCTTCTCGGGGACCTCTTCCCTTGTCGATGGGTGAGGTCATAAGAACGGACCTCTTAAGGTACCTGACATATCAGGTACCACAGTGTTTCTCAGCCTGTGCTGACTCTTTGAAAGTGAAGTGTTCCATTGGTCCGTAGAGTCCTTGATCAAAATGTTTTTGTCGTATACTCTATAGTATTAATATACTATTTCATAAGATTGCAACTGAAATAACCTCCTTTGTATTTCACTACCTGTCTCTCTACCGGTTCTACTACAAGTCCAAACTGTCGAAAATCATACTGGTAGACTACCTATCCTCCTAATGATAGGTCCCATTCTTTGTTCCCTTTTACCCGGGGTAATTTCTAGTCTTAATTCTGTGGGCACCCTTCTTTACATCTTAAATAGGTCTTGGTTAATTGAACCTACTTAGTGTTCGACCTTAGTTCTAACGACCCTGTTTATAGTTGATGGAGTCTATACGTCTGTTATGGTGGGAATACCGTCTTTCGTTTCTCCTTGATTTCTCGGAGAACTACTCGTACTTTTTCCTCTCACTTTTTCGACTGAATTTTGAGTTGTAAGTATTTTGATTCTAGTACCGTAGACCAGGGTAATGAAGTACCGTTTGTCTACCTCCCTTTCACCTTTGACATTGTCTCGAATAAAAAGAACCCGAGGTTTTAGTGACGTCTGTCACTGACGTCAGTACTTTAATTTTCTATGAACGAGGAACCTTCCTTTCGATACTGTTTGGATCTGTCACATAATTTTTCGTCTCGGTAGTGAAACGACTGTTTCCAGGTAAAGTAGTTTTGATACCAAAAAGGTGATCAGTACCATTTCTAGCTCCTGTCCTCCTCTTCCCCCGTTGTCTCCTACTCTACCAACCTATCGTAGTGATTGAGTTACCTGTGCTCAAACTCGTTTGAAGTCCTCTGTCCCTTCCTGTCCCTTCGGACCGCACGACGTCAGGTACCCCAGCGTTTCTCAGTCTGTGTTGAATCACTGACTTGCTGTCGTTTATTTGAACTTTAGAGAAATGGACGAATATTTCACTTATCCACGAGAAGGAGGAGAGTCATACCTGTTTCGACCTTTTGACCTGACAGTTTATGGTATTGAATCGGTAGGGAGAACTTCCTCAGGACGTGTGTAGGACCCCGAATTGGGAAGGAGGGGTGTAAGAGGGTGATGCTATACGGATTTGTCGGAGACACGAACATACCGAGGTGATCGTAGGAAAAACGGTTTTCCGTTCGACCCTTTTACCCTTTTCCGTTAGAAAGACTTGCATAATGGAAACAATAGTAGTAATTTACGGTTCTAACTTACAAGTGGACTAAAGCGGTTATAATTCGTCACTACTATATAAATTATCTTGAACAACGGAAGTTTGTCGTCAAGTCTTAAGAGACCTCCAATTTAGAATTAAATGAAATCTTCTCTAAATTGTCGTTCCGAAGTCTGTTTGACCGACGAACTTCACATGAAGTTGCACACATACGACGTTAGTTAGTTTAACTGACTGTTTCTATAAACGTTAGTCAAATGGTCTTTTTTGAAGTCATCAGGAAACCAGAATCTTCTAGAACAACCTGAATACTAAACAAAGGTTTTTGACTCTTATAAGTAATTATTTCCGTGAAGGAGAAAGGTTCGTGTTTTGACTGTCGAAACTATAAAGGTCTCCTCTCAATCTCAGAGGAGAACTATTTACATTCGAGGTACCTTTAACTAGTCACACTATAGTTGTTGGTTACACTGAAGTTGTTAAGACTTCATTCATCTATAACTGTAATACCCAAGTCGAAATACGGTCGAATGTTCCGTGACTAAGAGTTTACACCGACGTGTAGTCTTAATAGACCCTTCAAAATACGTAGTGACTTCGGATTCGGGGTAGGTGATCTCTAAGACTATATTAGTCAGTCCCACCCCCAGACCCGTGTCCTTAAAAATCTACGAGGGATCCAGTATGATTGTATATTGGTTGCACTTTTGGTGAACTATTCTTAAAAAAAAAAATTACTTATCTTGGATAAACTCGAAAGATCCACCGTGATCACCATTTCTTAGGTGGACTTTTACGTCCTCTGTATTCTCTGAACCCAAGATAGGGACCTAACTCTTCTAAGGGACCTCCTCCCGTACCGTTGGGTGAGGTCATACGCACGGACCTCTTAGGGCACCTGTCCCCTCGGCCCCTCCCATGTCAAGTATCCCAGCGTGTCTCAGTCTGTGTTGACCTCGCTGAATCGTCCATGTGCACATAAACTATTTTACCACCTATATAACTATTGTCACCTCTCGTCATTTTCTTTAAATAGGTTTTTTTTAGACAAACTTCGGTTTTACATTCCAGGATTTCTCGTGACAAATCCAAGACTTCATCCCGTCTGTTTACTACCTTTCTCAAAGTTCTTGTAATCAGATCGTCACGATAAGTCCTACGTGACTTTTCCTCATATTTACTTTCGTGTCTCTGTTCACCCCTGCGATAATTTCTTTTATTTTTCGATTTATTAATAGGGTAACAAATATGTTGCTTCGACTTAGAAGAATCGTCTCATAAGTCCTGGCAGATATTATAAAACGGTTAGATATAAAGATCAGAATAGAGAGAATAAAGATTGAATAGACTCTCTCTTCAATCTACTTTGGTGTCAGATTGGGATTATCCGTCATACACTTCTTTTTTCAGGGCTCCAATTTGTGACCAACTTTTTTTCAATTTTGTCCGAAGGAATGAGTTCCTAAAAAGTCTCGGATGTTATTGTAGAAGAAACTGTTGGTGACGAAATATTAGGTCTAAAAGAGTGACCTAGTACGAAGATTCTACCAAGAAAGGAATCGTAGGGAGAAGTTAAGATGAAACAAATATTTATTTTCCGTGTCTTATTTGAATACAAGGTGCGAGACTAATCAAAAGAAAATAAATTTACCCGTTGTATTTGGAATTCCCTGGTACACGTTATAACTCAGTTTGAACATACGAGAATTCTCTCCTATCTAAAAGACCAGATAATTTATGGATAATTACATAGTATTTTATCGTGACTTTTGGTAGGGGGTGTTGTGGAGGACTGTGTGTGTAGAGTAATCAACAAAAAGTTTTCTGTTTAATTTAGTCGGTCATAAACCTTTTATTTTATCTTGTCACGGTGACTTTGTGTATATTATGAAACTTTGGTCTGGGATAGTCTAGAAGGAAAAAAATTTTTTTTTTTTTCATAAATAAAAAATCAACTCCTTATTAACGAAATGTCTTAAAACAACCAAAGACGATTCGTAGTTGTACTTAGTCGGTATCCATATGTATACAGGGAATAGTCCGGAAGGAACTTCTCCGACGTTACGAATCGTCAATTTCCCTATATAATGGATAAACGTTGAGTTTTATAAGGTAATCTTCGATCCAGGACAGTCCTGAGACCAAGATTTACTACTAGAAGTTCTCCAAGGATTAAACGGACCCTTTCAATAAAGATCAACTCAACCGTAAGATACAAAGAGGGGTCCCCGTTAAAATAAAATAAAAAATTACAACTCCATCTTTATTTGTCTCGGTGTATTGACCGTGGAGATGACCGTAGTCGACGTCTTTCCACTCCATCCCATCGTCAGAGTTTCCATTCTCGTCTAGACGTGAGATGACTTCTGTGAGTTCCCCCCTTTATACGGCCAAAAACAATTCACTTTTCCAAGTTTGTCCTTTTAAGCGACCTCTGACGTATCCGAAAAGAAGTAACCCAAGGAAGTCTTATGATTAGTACAGCTAATTTTCTAGTCGATGGAAAAGTTACAAAGACTGACCTTAGTGGGTGAGGGGGAAACCTACATAGACAGTTGGATCTTTGTTAGGAGTCCACGGGTCGTTGACCGTTCATGATCCGGATGCTTGGTCTTCTGTACCTAAAATCTGGAACGAGACAGAGAGGTATCGACACACTGAATTCTGTTCGGGGTAAGGTGCACTCCCGAGTCACAGAAATCGAAAGTTTCGTTAATAGTAAGGGTGAGAAAGACTGGACCCTAACAATCTCCTTTGCTCCCTCCATTATCTATACTTCCCAGAAACCTTTGTGTTAGTGGAAAACACACGGTTCAAGTTTTATAAGGAAGAGTACCTAATTTTTTTATCCACCGTTCCTCGTCTCTATACGACTTTCATATAAATAAAATCTTTTCCTCTAAATAAAACGCTTACGTCTTGTAAGGGTATTTTAGGATAACCTTCTTCATGACCTGACATGTCCTTGATCTTTCAGTTCCCGTTGACGAGACAGGGGGACACGAAGGGGGTGGTTCCGGTTCACCAGTGAATAGAGGTGAAGAGATATAGACGGAATAATAAAGGGACGATTGGTTGAACACGTACAAATACTGAATTGTCAGATTTACTGAGTAGAAACATCGAGGTTTAGGTGTCGAGAATCTCTTAGATTATAGGTAGATTTATAGTCGATATCTCCCCACCCTACCCTCCCCTTTCCCTCCGAGTTCTCTCTCGCCTACACACACACACACACACACATATGTATATATATTAATACTGACTAAACACAACAAAATACCGTCTTTGGTTATGTTGTAACATTTCGTCAATAGGAGGTTAAAAAAATTTCCAATTAATAAGTTTTATTTATATATAGTCGGTATCTGTTCCCCCGTCCTTGCACACTCTCGTCCCGTCGTGTGAGGAAGAATCTACACTTACTTGACTCAAGTGATTCTACTACTACCATTTCTTTTACCAACCGTGAAAGTACATCTTCACACTACTTAGATTTTAATGTATTTATTAGACAGTGGAGTAATCTCAGAGTAAATTTTTGTCTTAATGAGAAGGGGTTTTCGAGTTTACTCCAACACACGAACATTGTCTCTTTCTCGACGAAGACGTGGTGTCTCTCTCCTGTCCGTACCGAGGAGTGAATATTGGTTATCATTCTCCTTTTAGACTTGTACTAGTTACGAAAAGATAAAGAGTCCGAAAGTACTGAGTACCAAGATTTTTTTTCTCTCTCGTTTTCGGAAATTTAGGTAAATGGACTGGACAGGGGTAAATGGTGACTCTTTGGTTATTTCAATACTTTCTGTTACGAAAGTCTATAAACATCTTTAATTGAATTAACTTTTGAATACGAAAAAGTTGAGTTACTCAATTTACTTATGTAAAAAATTACACTGTGAAAATTCGGAATTTACTTCTAAAAGATATTCAATCACTTAAACGATTTCCTGTCTAGATAAACTTTTACCCAGTCACAGAGGTCGACTCGAAACCATTCATACATAATGGTAAGGAAAGAAGATAGGTGGTCATAGTGGAGGAACCAGTTTTAGTTGTGACACCACGCTCACTTAGATTGTGGGTTTATTTAGAAGGGTCATCTATCAAACCTTCCGGGATGATTGTTGTACCTTGAACTTATAAAGAACGTTTAAGTTTTAGTCAGTAGAATAAAACTGTTCTACACCCACCTTCCAGTTTTTTGTACGGGGAGGGGGGAAGAACGTTTACTACACCTTACCTAGTTCACACATTGAAGTTACAGTGATTAGTGAGAAGTGTTCGTCGGTGCACCGTGTAGTTCTCGTCTCTGTGGAATAAATCGATTCGGACCGTAGCCATGTCTCTGAGATAGGTGACGGACTTGTACTATTCAGTTATCCATTCAATACCGTGGTTAAGACTCTTGTCCGTCCTTTGCCGCGGAGACCGACTTTCCACCATAAACTCAGTATACAAATAAATGGTACATAGAGAAGTCACTTACGTCTATGGACTCAAAATTTTGTAGACGGAACACTTCTCTAATGTAACCTCAGGTTCCCACTTTATCAAACTATTAAATAAGAATAAAAGAAGAAAAAAGGGGAAGAGTGAAAGATCCTGTGGGTACTTTGTACTGACGAAGGTGTCTCCTTTTCTGATGTCCTACCCTTTATTTATGTCAGTAGAAAACTTCGGAAGGGAAATGGATGGTTAGAGGGAGAAAGTAAGTACAATATTGACGAAAATTTAGTACCTCCTTACTCGATCCACGGGAACAAGACCACTTTATCTCACGGAAGACGGTACACCATGTGTGTCAACATGTAAGTTATCCATAAATAGTTTATATAGTACTTCACATCGATCTTTACCTTTAGTCTTAAAAAAGGTCATTTTTTTAGTAATGTCTCGGGTCTCCAATACGTATATGGAAGTTGTATGTCTCTTCTTCGGGTTCTGGGAACATTTCTGTTTAGGTCCGAGTCTCTTTCTAAGACTAGGTAACATACATAAACCCTCCCCCACCCCTTCGGTGTTACTGGTTACTTTATATTAAAAATTTCGTTCTATAGTAGTTGATCGGGTTGTTACTGGTAACGATGAATGGTCCGAAGGGACCACCGAGTTGCCATTTATTAGGTGGAGGGTTACGTCCTCTGTACCCAAACTAGGGACCCAGCCCTTCCGGGGTATCTTCTCCCGTACCTTTGGGTGAGGTGATAAGAACGGACCTCTTAGGGGTATCTGTCTCCTCGGACCGTCCGATGTCAGGTACCCCAGTATTTCTCAGCCTGTACTGAGCTCGTTGACTCGTACGTACGTGTAGGGTCGTATAAATGTATAATATCGTTTACGAAATTAAGATTCGTGTTCTTTCTCATCATTAGGAGTTGATAACCATATAAAGTCTTAGTGGATTCTTAAAATAGCTTTACATCTGTGAGTCCAGGATTGAGGGATTCAAAGATTAAATCTTTTAGACACGATCCAGGATCATTACGTGTATAACAATAGTTTTTGAGGTTTACCAAGACTACGGAAGTCAATTCGATAGCGAAGGTCATCGGGTAGTATTTTTTGTGTATTATACTTGTATAACTGGGTACTCTAGGATTGTCGAGAGATTACTGTGACCTGAATGATCTTATTGAACTAAAAACACATCCTAAAAGGAACTTTATTTTTCTTCTCCTTCTGACCTTGAACTCCATGACGACCCCATTCTCTTGTCGTTGTCCCCTGGAATCAGTCAGGTCTCCGTCGGACTCCGACACACACCCGTATTCTACTTGTCATTACTACTTCGGTCTAATTTTCTCTTCACCCTCGTTCACCATTTCTTGAGTATAGGAACTGAAAGAAACGTCATTCGTACGGGGTATGTTTTTTTCATTCACAGGTCCTTCATACCGATAAGTTAGTTATTTACGGCGAACGGTAGTAGAGACGACGGTAGAGAGAACCAACGGGTGAATATGATTCCCACCGTCGTGGTACTCCGTTTTCTATATCTTCTGGTGGTACCGTAGTACTTTCTATCAGGGTGTTTACAAGGTCCGTCGTACTACGGTGTCATTCTCGGTATCTGACACCAGTCTTCTAGACTCAAGGGCTGGTCCGAGTGAAGAGTAAAGTGAAGTGGAGAAACTCCGAATAAACAGTGAGAAAACCGATCTTAGGTATTAAGTCAAGATCACCCGCCTCGTCGACTCCTTCGGTTCCCGACTTTGTTCCTTTTCCTCCCAACTTCTCTACACTCGGTTTAGTATAAGTGAGTTCGTAACGAGTTCTTATGTTCTTGGGAGAAACGGTGAGTCGGTCGACTGGTTGAAGTGAGAGTTTGAAGTTTCCCTTTCCTTTTTTCCTTTTTCTGTGTGTTCGTTTAATAAATTACGACATACATGGTATTTTTCATGTCGGTTTAAGTAGTTTCAGGTCAGAATCTTTTCCTACGTTTTTGGTGTAGTGGTTATTTCGTAACATGGGTTCGTACGTTCTCGTTTTTACGTTTGATCTCTTTTTGACCACCGTCTCGACGTGGACTACCTCCCACCCCCTCCAAAGGTCCGACTCTACACGCAGGTTTACCCTACTCTCCCACGTCTAAGACCGGTATACATGTCGGTACGAGACCCGTTTTCGGACTTTAATGGTTAATTTATTTACACCCACAAGTAGTTAGGGCGACGAAGAGACTGACGTCGGGAGAGTGGTAAAACCCGAGGGTGAGGGGTGGGGTTCATAAGTCCCAGGAGGACGACGGACAGGGGACTGAAAAGACCTTCGAGAGACCGAAGTCGTGGACGAGAGAGGAACTACTAATGTCCAGTCTTAGCATTATTCTCTGTGGAGATTGGTCCCTTTTCCGTGTCTTCTTTTGCCGAAGTTTAAAGTCGGAGACATCTGTAACTCTTTTCCTGTCTTCACTAGGTGCCGGACTACTGGTTTCTCTCATTACCAGATGCCAGAGAGGAAGGACATGAAGCAAAAAGAAAGGACGTACGGAAGGAGTATTTTAGTCAGACAGGGATTTGTCCATTAGTCACAGAAGTAGGAGAGAGGGGAGGAAAGTAGTTTAAGACGAGGGGATTTCGACGTTACAGTAATTATGGGAAGGTCATCGGGTAATATTTTCCTGTCCTGTGGTACGAGAAAAGGGTGGTCACCCATGTAAAGTTCCCAATAAAGCGACAGTTTACTATCCGACAGTAAAAGACAACTTTTCTAAAGACCAAAATCACTCGTTAAACCCCACCCCCCTTAATGTTGGGAAAAGGGCATGGGATTTGAGTGTCTTAGACAGGTTTTAATCCTGTCTAAGGTTCGTGTCCGGACCGTAGAACTATGATGAGTACTTAAAATCTTGGTTATTATAGTGATTTGGGTTTTAGTGGATAGTTTAAAGAATAAAGGTACATTAAAGATTAACGATTATCTTGACCAGACATTTTATTGCTGGGAATATCTACTATCAATATTCGTTTCAAGAAACTTCACCATCTAGTTTCCTTTAGACAACGGACTCACTATACACTAGTAAAGTTCCGTAAAAGTCTTTCCTTAAAGTATTATGGAACTTTAACATATGGTACTATGTCCGTTTTATTTCTGTACGTTTTACAGATCCAATGTTATGTCACTCCGCGTTGGCATTGACTGTGACGGATCTTCGAGTTACAACTTGACCCTTCTCCAGATGACATTGTGTGTCCCGAGGACAGGAAGTGGATTAGGATATGTTGTCCTATTATTGAATTTACCTCTCTCTCTTTCGGTCAACCAGTTTTAAAGTTCACTGTTTACCGAACTTTCTTCTCGTTTATGTAACCAACTGTCTTAGTTTTGTATTCCTCAGTTTTGTCTTATCCTTATTTCATGGTGTAAGTACAGGGGTTTTAATTTATATACCCATGGTCTGTCCCTCTTCACTGTGTACTTTTCCACAATCTTCGAAAACAATTGTTGTTTAAGACAACTCAGTTGCCTCACGGTACCGAGGAATTTTGAAAGTTGCATTGACACAAGTTCCTTTACATGATAGTCAGTACCTTTGGGTGAGTCCATAAGAACGGACCTTTTAAGGTACCTGTCTCCTCGGACCGTCCGACGTCAGCGTTTTCTCTGTGTTGACTCGTGTTGCTATGTAGTCAGTAATGTTTTGGTTATTTATCCGACGTAATCCGTGAACTAGGTTTTTTGTTTCACCAAGAAGGAGTATTCTAAGACACAAACCAATACTAATAAGAGTAGGTCTCCATCGTCACGGGGGTCACCCGTGTACCTTTACACAACCCTCATAGACCCAACAGTGTTACTAAGTCCTCTGGATGAGTGTAGGTGACCCATCCTGGCCTCTACGTTTTTTAGAATGTTCACACATTCTATTAGGATGTACACATATCCTGAAAGAACAGATTTTACATTTATTGTAGGTAGAGGTTGTTCTGTGCAATTTGATTGTTCTCTTTGGTCCTAACTCTTCTCAGATCCTTGTTCAGGATTCTCCGTCTCAATTTTTGTGACTTGTACAGGTCGGACCTCTCTTTTTACCCCCGAGTTTTTCTTGTTGAGAAAAGTTTATATACTTCACAACACAATTAATGAAGTCCAAAGTGTCAATTGATCATCTCTCCATCCGGTCCTTAAGTTAGAGACCTCCGTCTAATAAACCCATTCTCCATTCGACCAGAAACCTTGGACGATCTGTACCAACCATCCGAAATGATAGACGAAGTTAACACACGGTTATATCCTCCTGACCCCGAAGGGTCCCCCACGATCACCATTTCTTGGACTGACGGTCACGTCCTCTACATTCTTTACATTCTCTACGTCCAAGTTAGGGACCCAGTCCTTCTAGGGGATGTCCTCCCGTGCCGTTGCGTGAAGTCATAACAACGGACCTCTTGGGGTACCTGTCTCCTCGGACCACCCGATGTCAGGTGTCCCAGCGTTTCTCAGTCTGTGTTGACTTCGCTGAAATGTACGTACGTATCGTTCCGATAGTCTTTCTAATTTATTCTATTACTTTTACTTCCGGAAGAAACACAGGTAGTACAATTCTATCGAGTCATTATGATCATAAGACTCCCGTGTATCGTACCGCCAACCAAATCTGAGACCAAGTTCACCGAACCCAAACTGAGAATATGTTCTTCGTGATACGTTCCACCCATCTTCCCACCTAAGACTTTGGTGGGACAGTATGTGATGCAGATTTATCACCGACACCCCTAAAGGGACCATCAGGTCGACAATTCTGAAGCGGAAAGTTACGTCCCCCACACCCAAGTTAAGGACCAGTCCCTCGATTCTAGGATGTACGGATCACCGTTTTTATTTATTTATGTATTTTATTTTGTCTTCATTATAAAATTGTTTAAGTGATTTCTGAAATTTTTACCAAGTGTAGTTTTTTTAGAAATCTTTTAATAAGTAGTAAATAATCTCACCAAACAACCCGAAGGGACCATGGAGTCCGTCATTTCTTAGACGGACGTTACGTCTTTTGGACCCAAACTGAGGACCCGGGCCTTCTAGGGGACCTCTTCCCTTACCGTTGGGTGAGGTCATAAGAACGAACCCTTTAAGGTGTCTGTCTCCTTGGACTGCCCGATGTCAGGTACTCCAACGTTTCTCAGTCTGTGTTGACTCACTGATTGTGAAATATTACCGGTACATAAATGTCACCGAGACAATACAAGGTCGACACACTAGAACCTGTGTTTAGTGAATGAATTCGAGAGACACGGAATCAAAGGTGTATACAGTTTGTCATTATTATTATCATGAGGGGGTGACCCGACGACACTTCTAATTTATTAAGACATTTAGTACAAACTCTCACCTACAGTGTGCCACTCGACCATTTATTATACGGACGTTACGTCCCCTAGGGTCAAGTTAAGGACCCAGACCTTTAAGGGGACCTCTTCCCTGTCAGATGAGTGAGATTGTAAGAACCCGAAAGGACCACCGAGTCACCATTTCTTAGGCGGACGTTACGTCCTCTGGGTCCAAGTTAGGGACCTAGTGCTTCTAGGAGACCCCTTCCCTTGTCGTTGGGTGGGGTCATAAGAGGTACCCTCTTAGGGGTACCTGTCTCCTCGGACGGAAACCTGTGTTTCTACGTAAACGATGTATTCATCTCAGCGGAGAGGTTGTTCTACGTAGTCCAAATAGGACACCTCGCAGTATGTGTGACCGTACTACGGTGAGTGATAACCATCCGTCGAAAGTTTCTATTCAGGGGTGGGGTCGCTGGGGACCGGATAATAATGTTGTAAGTCAAGTCAAGTCAAGTCAGCGAGTCAGCACAGGCTGAGAAACGCTGGGGTACTTAGCGTCGTGCGGTCCGGAGGGACAGGTAGTGGTTGAGGGCCTCAAGGGAGTCTGAGTGCAGGTAGTTCAGACACTACGGTAGGTCGGTAGAAGCATGTAAAACGACAAGTTCTTTGATTCCGTAATTTTGACTCTCGACTTACTAAACGTGTTCTTCTTTCACAATCGTTCATCGTCTCCGTCCTAAGACTGAGTTTGTCAGATCTAGGTTTCGAGTGTACACGTAAGTCTATCTGACTCCAAACACGGATCAGAGTCAAGACAACAAGTGAAAAAGAGACTTGAACCCATTCGACATACAAAGCTAATCGACTTGGAGTCAGAGGAATAGGTAATTTACCCTTATGAATGTCACGGTTTGAGTCTCAACGATACTTCTAATTTATTGTAAAACCTAGCCTTCGTATACCGTGTTTTGAACTAACCCATTAGACAACGGTAATAATTTCCGGGAGGTGATCACAAATACCTCCGACTCTGCTCGTGTTTACCTCCGGGTGTATGGTCTACAGAAGTACAAAATTTTTATGTTTAGTCTTAAATTTTTATCATTTTATTTTATACAAGAGAGGAGGATGGAACTTTTTATATTAAGTATTGAAACTTCCAGTCCAATCTTCAAACGTAAGAGTCTAAAGACGTGGCCTTATACGGTTACATCTCTCTTCACCGGGGTCCCAGTGACCGGACGAGAGAAGAAAAGGGTGAGGTCCGAGACAAGATGTCTCCTTTCCCGGAACATGTGTGCGGACATCTACAAGGTCGGGGGGTTTAGACTCAAGACTGATATAATCCCAACAGAGGGTGGAGACGATTCAGTGAAGTCAGTACAGGCTGTGACACACTGGGGTATCTGCCGTCGGGTGGTCCGAGGAGACAGGGACCCTAAGAGATCCGTTCTTGTGACCTCACCCAACGGTAACGGAAGGGGATAATCCCAACAGTTCCAGGTCGTTTATCTTTATATCCCACAACATGCAAAATAGACCGTTGGGATTCTGGCATGAGGGAAGGTGTGTCAAAGGAAATCCGGATTCCCACGTGTGCGACCGTCGTGATTCAGGAGAGGGACACACCTCCCCACCGGTTTCCGCCCGGGTCTCCCTGAAGGGACCACCAAGTGTCCGATTCTAAGACATAAGGGTTTCGTTCCCCGACCCAAGGTAGGACCAGGGACCAGCCCTTTGATCTAGGGTGTATGACGTTGATTCTCAAGTGTACGAAGTTAATTTTTTTTTCTTTTTTTCCGAGGTACACGGTGTTGATTCGGACCGTGTCGGTTTATTTATTTATTTATTATTTATAATTTTTTCGTTCTGGTCTTATGTAGGGAAACTCTCGTACCTCGGGTCTTGTCATCGTGTGAAACGGGTCCAGATTCTAACCTGTCCGGGATTCATTAATTTACTCGTAAGAAAGACCTAGTGGAAAGATTGGAGGTGACAGAGTAGAAGACATGACGAGAGTGTGATCAAAGACGTTTACCGAAGATCGAGAGGTCAAGGGACCAAGGAGACGAGGACTAAATACAGACCGAGTCTTTGGGACTGTTTTTCAGAACAGGTATCCCAATATAAGTAAACACATTAGAAGTCGAGTTTAGGAGAGAAGTGGGGATAAGGGTGAGTACTAGGGAATGAGAGACTTAATAACGGTTTCTATAGACCTCTTATCACTCCCCTCCCTTTTTTAATATGTACACAAAAACACCCGTAGGTTCTTTATTTCAGTATTTATCGTCAGGTCCATTTCAGGTTTTTGTTTTACTACCTCGTCCCTTTCCGTCGGTTCGGTAGTAATTCACGTAGTGCAATTCTTTACCCTAATTAAAACAAGTTGTTAGTAGTACATTTCCGTATAAGTAGTGACTGATTTACATTATTTCGTTCCGTGTTTATCTTACCTGTTGTAAAGAGGGGTCAAAGAATTTCACAATATAAATATTAGATAGGTAGAGATATCTTTTCTGATTGCGACTCCCTTCGGTGTTCGGTGTAAAGGTATAAGTATCGTTTGGGTCTCTATTTCTTTTCAGTTCAGTTCCTGCACCTAGGACCGTGACTTTAATGTAGGTAGAGAGTCCTTCTGCTGTGTATTCGGTCAGTTTGTCTGTCTCAACCAGTTTTACACAGAGTTGTTCCAACTATCTCCTAACTGTAGACTCGTGTCGAGAATTTCTGTCTTCATTAAAGGGTCCTTCTGTCTTTTACTGAATCCCCAAATCCCACTATCGTTGGAGTCCTCCGTCAGTGTCACTTTATATGTACGGTTTGTACGCTTACGGTCGATTCCGACCGTAAATTGTTTATACTTATTTTATCACAAAATACGAAATAATCCGTGAATGTACGATCCATGATACGATTCACAAAAATACAGATAATGGAACAAATTAGGAGTATTATCAAGTCGTTAATAAGAAGAAGGGTAAAATATCTTCTTTACCCCCAGGTCTCTTCAATTTATGGATTGACTTATATTGTGTCATTCTGTATCTCAACGATAAGATTGGGTCTATACGGTTAGTAAACAGTCTAGTGAGGATTAAACTCTGGGTCTGAGGATGTCTCTTTGACTATTGTACAGGTCTCCTTCTACTGGTTCGGACCCTCCCCTGAGACTTGGTCCGGTACACACCTTTTCAAGGTCTTTGATTTCCATAATTAGTCTCTTATTTTGAATCCACCGGTATTCTAAGTACTTAAGTCCTTAATACAGAAAATTAGTGGGTATATAGGGGTCAAAGATGGTACTGTGGATAATTATATAATCCGAAAGTTATTTATAAACAACTTATTTATCTATTTACTTAATTACCTCCTTTTCTACTTATTTACTGAAGTCACGATGGAATTATACGAATATTTCCGATTAGTACACCTTCTCTGTACTAAGATTGTTAGATAAACTGAGATCACAGTCTTCGACATCCATAGTCTATCATTAATTTTTATTATTTCTAAAAAGATTCCCAACTATATCAGGTCGTCCTCTTACTCCAATAGAACTTTTCAGGGTTTACAGAACGGTCTCCTTGATAGAAGAAAAGAACTATTAGTTGTCTATTCTGTCAAAACACAAAAAAACAAAAGGAACATGTCTGTTTCTCATCTTCTTGTCTTTCCTAACGACTGAATGATCTCCAGTAGTCCAACTAGTAAGTCCAAATCCCGTAACAGGAATGGAAAACTTAAATTTAATGTTGAAACTGGAATTTACGACTTTGGGTTCACGCACACACAGACACAGACATTTTACCATCAAACGAACTCAAAGTATTACACTAAACTTAAAAAGGTAAGGTTGAGATAGAAATTCGGATAGATTGATCAGGTATCTTAACGATTGGTTATGTATACTCTCTAGTTGTTTAGTTACAATAAACTGTCAAACAAATGAGATCAGTCAACGAATCTTCGGTCAGGAGTACTAGATAATTAACTGGTGGTAGAGTAAGTGTAGTCGGACCAAATGGTGTCACCTCTTTACACCTAACCTGTTCTTAAGATTGTCAATTTTGTGTCTTTTACGACACCCCGATAGTGACCTGTCTATGTAAACTAGGAGTTATAAGTACTTTAGGTATAAACGTTTTAACGGAGAGGAATTTTAAATAAACACTGAGGATCTAGTTATGAATGCCACAAAGTGTCATTGAGTATCCGTACGTGTACACGTCTCATCTCTTTTAAAAAGCAAAAGGGTCACACGTGTAAGGGTCAACTCTGTCTTGTTCCCTTATGAGAGGGAAAGAAAAAACTCGAGAGTATGACCTTTGTTCATAGGAAAAGTGTCAAACAAATGTCCGTGTAAAAACATAAAAAGGAACCACTAAAGTGATAAATTTTACCGAGGGTTCCGGTCACGACATCTCGACAGACCACAAATTCACGTTCTCCGACACTACTCTGAATACCTCTTTTAAACACACAATCTATGTGAAGTAAGTCCGTACTCAATATACATCACGGGAACCGATACTCAAGTTACAATTACTTAGTTGTTATACATAATGTATTCCACAGTAATTTGTCTTTGTGTATATTTTGTTCCAATACATAACTAGTTGACTGTTTAGTCAAGTGTCCTTGGATTGGATTGGATTAAGTCGTAAACACCGTTAAAATATCTCGTAATACTGGTACTTATTGTCCTTAGTTGACATATAAGAAACTCTGAGAGGATAAGGACAGGCTCCATTTTCCCCAGGTCCGAGTTATAGAGGATAGGGTCGGACCGAAGGACCTCGAGAGCACATGTGTAGATGTGCGTGTACCCGATGTCGTACCGTCTGTTCCTTGTCTCCGGAGATTTGCCTCTGCGGTTCCAGACTTTGAGTCGAAGGAATTCTATGTCATAGATGTTGACACGTTGTCCCTCTGGTCGTTTAGGTTCGGGAACGAACCCGAAAAGTTAGGGTTGGTTTAACGGTGGTTAGAAAGGGTTCCTACTGTGACGGATACCGGATTAATCTGTATAAAGGAAGAAGGACGAGTCCGGAATATGACCTCTCAGTCGAAGAATCAATTTTCGTTTTGAAAAGTTTCTAAAGATAAAAACAACTCTTCCGTAAGACTCTTTCCCGAGACGCCACCCTCCGTTCCATGTTTTTGTCTCATCTCCTAAACAGGGTCACGAGTTGAACTGTCTCCTGTAGCACGATGACGTCAGGGTTGAGGAGACACGGTTCGCACGATCAGGGGTTTTCGACTTACCCGAGTATCCCTCCACTGTGTGACCCAGACTCCGTGGAGGGAGGGGTTGTCTCTTTGGTCAGTCTGGAACCCCGACATCTTGACGAGGGGTGACGATTACAGTCACTTTATTGGAGCGCAGGTACTCCTCTCTTAAGGGTGGAAGGGTGGAGGTGTCGACCCTTTGTGTTCAGGTCGGATGGTCTGATCTCCAGGTTGATTCTCGTTAATCAGTGGGTCGACGTCTTTCGAAGTCTAGTGCCATGAACGGTGTTTGTGTACGGCGGGTGAGGGTTCTCTTCAAAGATTTCGTCGTCCCCAAAAAAAGAGAAAAGAAAAGAAAAACTCGTTTGTCGTGAACTGTTTTTCGTGATTTTATGAGTCTTATTTTAGAGTTCGGCTCGACAGTTTTCGTAGTCCTATTTCGTCACGTTTACGTACGTTCGTAGACACCACGAAGAAGTTCGGTCTGGTGTGACGGTGGATGACTTGCTCTTGTTGAAAAGGGAACTGGCACAGATAGGACTTACGAAGGACTTTTAAGTAAGACCTTTTGCACCGGTAAACAAAGGGGGAAGAGTCCCGTCAAACCGCTGTACTGTCCGTCGGGGGAGATACTCGGTTGTCGTAGAAGAGACCGTGGATGGGTGGTCTCCTTTGAATTTTCATTAACTGACCGTTCGACCGTAGCAGTCCGTGACTGAGTAAACAAGGTACTGTCTTCAACCCCCTCCGTCTCAGGTGTACTTACACTTCTCTCCGTATGGTGTGGTTTTTGTTGACTTAGTGTTCCGTTGGTGTCCCTTCTTTGACGACTGTTCACGAACTTTGTTCCGTGGGTATTGGTACTTAGTGTGTCGTATTGTCGACCCATGGTTTACTAAACATTTAGATCTTCTAAGTCTTTATTGAAACGTCGCTTTTGGGTGTACTTTAGGTTAAGGTTCGGGTCTAGTGGACCTGACTCCGGTGACTCTTCGTCGTTACTCGAACCCTAATTAACGAAGGGTTTGACAATAAACGGTAGAGACGTAAGGCAATCACAGGATCAAAGTTTGGACTTTAGGATTTAATGTCCCCCTTTCTCAAGTCCCCCTTTAATCTATAGGTCCTACTTTCTGACTACCCCGGTGAACGGTCCATTCAGACAAGTGAAGTCAAGTCAGTGAGTCAGCACAGGTTGAGAAACGTTGGGGTACCTGACGTCGTGCGATCCGGAGGGACAGGTAGTTGGTTGAGGATCTTGGATGTGTTTGAGTGCAGGTAACTCAGCCACTATGGTAGGTTGGTAGAGTAGGAGACAACAGGGGAAGAGGAGGACGGAAGTTAGAAAGGGTCGTAGTCCCAGAAAAGTTTACTCAATCGAAAAACGTAGTCCAGTGGTTTCATAACCTCAAAGTCGAAGTCGTAGTCAGAAAGGTTACTTGTGGGTCCTACCTAGAGGAAAGCCTACCTGACCAACCTAGAGGAACGTCAGGTTCCCTGAGAGTTCTCAGAAGAGGTTGTAGTGTCAAGTTTTGGTAGTTAAGAAACCACGAGTCGAAAGAAATATTAGGTTGAGAGTATGGGTATGTTCTGGTGACCTTTTTGATATCGGAACTGATCTGTCTGGAAATGACTTTTTCATTAAAGAGACCAAAAATTATACGATAGATCCAACCAGTATTGAAAGGAAGGTTCCTCATTCACAGAAAATTAAAGTACCGACGTTAGTGGTAGACGTCACTAAAACCTCGGGGTTTTTATTTCAGTCGGTGACAAAGGGGTAGATAAAGGGTACTTCACTACTCTGGTCTACGGTACTAGAATCAAAAGACTTACAAGTCGAAATTCGGTTGAAAAAGTGAGAGAAGAAAGTGAAAATAGTACTCCGAGAAATCAAGGAGAAGTCAAAGACGGTATTCCCATCACAGTAGACGTATAGACTCCAATAACTATAAAGAGCACCGTGAGAACTAAGGTCGAACAGGAAGTAGGTCGGGTCATAAAGAGTACTACATGAGACATATATTCAATTTATTCGTCCCACTGTTATATGTCGGAACTATATGAGGAAAAGGTTAAACCTTGGTCAACGAACAAGGTACAGGTCAAGATTGACAACGAAGGACTGGACGTATTTCAGACAATATTCATCCATTTTCAGCAAAGAGAAGAATTCTGTCTGAATTCTCCGTTTCCCTTATATTTTCCGTTCCTCTCTTTTTTTCTTCACTGTTGTGGGAAGATGACTTACGTATAATATATAGACTATGAAGAGATCCGTAAAATTATACGGTGATACAGATTAGGAAAGTTGTTATGATCTGATCGAAATACCTTCTCCTTTGTCTAACGTTTGTCATTTTGATGAACGGCTTCTAATATATCTATTACTCTATGTCTTAGACCTAACTTTGGTCGATAATCTTTTATTCCTTCTTCTCCTTTCTATGATGAACCAATCTCGACGACGGATTACGTTCTACTCGTTCTTCAATAAAAGGTATGGTGTTAATCAGGTTCTCCCCACTGGTGAACTATATGACGGCACCGATCAGATCTATCTTGGTGAGGACACTCTTCGATAAAAGAAGATGAGGAGATTGACTTAACAAGGGTACTAGTCTCTCTATCAATTATCAAACTTGAGAACTCTGAGACACGAATTCCTCTCCAACTCTGAACTAAGGTGTCTCTTCCTATTAAGTGTTCGGTGGTTGTCGGTCGTTTAATTGGACACCAAATGGAAATTGACCAGTGGGAGTTTGTAATCTCGACACATCACTTTTGAGTCTTTTAAAGATTTTCGAAATTAGTTGCAGGACACTAAGTAGTTGTGAAACCCATTACCTATTTACTTCAGTTTTACCTATGGTTCGTGGTATGTGATCCTTCTCCGTCGAAGAGAGTTTGGAAGGGATCGGATTCCTTCGTCAATTCGTAAACCTAATATAGGTTTATATATGGTCGCATCCTACACGATGTCGATCTCTCTTTGAGTCTATAGGAGATCAGCTTTTGAGAATTTCCGGAACTACGACCCTTTCTAACTTCCGTTTTTCTCTTCTCCCGTCGTGTCCTACTCTATCAATCTATCGTAGTAGTTAAGTTACATGTACTTAAATACGTTTAAATCCCTCTGTCCCTTTCCCGTCCCTTTAGACCGTATGACGTCGAGTGCCCCGACGTTTCTCAGCCTGTGCTGAATCTCTGACTTGTTGGTGTTTTTGAATAAACTGTTTCTCTGATCCTGTATTTTTATCTTTAAGTTTTTTTTTTTTATCTTTAAGGAGTAGGTCGAAGATACTAAGTAAGTTCTCTGAGTTTCGGACCAACATATAGCATCGTACAAGACCTTTTACATTTGTTTCATCTGTTATATCAGAAACGGGAGGTTCTCAAAGGTTAACTCGAGATCGATATCTAGAAAAAATTTCCTAGGAACTTTTTTTAGTGTTGTAAAACACCTAGACTAGTACTATAGTTAATAGGAAAATCACAAGTAACTAATACTTTTAATTATTACTCGTTTTCAACGATACTTAACACAAGAATTTAGGTAAATATAGATTTATTTCGGACGTGTACGAAGACTTTTTAATATACATACGTAAAAACGCTTTAGTAAATAAATTTGAAGTCTTATCAAAAACCATTCGTGTGAAGATATTATGGAGTATCGACCTCTGGTGTCTGTCCTTGATGACGACATCTCCTTTTAGGCTTCTGTGACGTCGGTTTAGGTGTAAATATGAGACCGTCTTAACCTCCACTGGATGTTACGCCCTCTGGGCCCAAGCTAAGGGACCCAACCTTTCTAGGGGACCTCTTCCCTTTCCGATAGGTGAGGCCATAAAACCGGACCTCTGAAGGTACCTGACATAGTACCCCACCGTTTCTCAGCCTGTGCTGACTCGCTGAAAGTGAAAATCATGTTACAAAATGACCTAAGGTCCTTATAAATGGACGGTGTTTTATAAGGGAAGGGGTAAGGGACTCTAGAAAATAAAGAGAGACAGTATGAGATGTGAGAGTTGAAAGACTTTGAGTTGGTTTCGTCTGTGCCAAAGTGTTCGTTAGTGTTGAGTTTACATTGGGAAAGTCTTTCTATCTGTTAGTGTATTTGAAAATGTATCCAAGGAATATGGATAGATCGACTCAAACTTATTTTCTGTAATACCCTCCAGCTACTGACTGTTCAATGAAGATAGACCCTTCTGGATTTTCCTCAGACCCGTCTCATATAGTCGTCAACCCATCCCCATTCATGAATCTGGAAGTCTCTTCTTATACCTCTATGATCTACGTCCTCTTACCACCCTCCATTCTCCTTTTCTTTCTCATAGTTTCCGTTTAAAATGATTTGAACTTTACAAGGGAACTTAGTAGAGTATGATGTCTGATAATGGACTCATACCTCAGGATTCACAATACCATGTACGTTATTGACCGTCTTGTCAAGTCGTTTCTTTGTTCTCGAGAAACATACAACCCGATAAAACTCTTCCGAAGTACCTCTTCATACCATACTGGACCTGGAATTTCATCTCCGTCCTATACTTTTGCATTCCTTTCCCATAGGGTCCAGATCTCCTTTGGTAATTCGTCTTCACTCGTGACCCCTTTTTGACCCTTTGTTCCTACTTCAGTCGGACCTACCTCGTTACCCATCTATAAATCTCAGTTTTCTTTATTCTAACCTCCTTTTACCACCACATTCTAGTACCTTCCGGAATCTTAGTCTATTTCAAGTGAGAATGACATCTGTCACCCTTAGAGGTGCTTAAACACTGATCTACTCACCGTCTCACTTTTCTCACGTTATCAGGTCGTCACTATAAAATCTCATAATGACTACGTACCGGAAGTTTCAATTTTGGAATCACAAAAAAGTTGAGTAATGGACACTCCGGTCTGTATTCAATACGTTCGGGAGACTCGGTGTCTATAAAATTAGAGATTTTACCCTTATCATTATATGTGAAGTAGACCAACAACACTCTGAGTTTACTCTTAGAAGTGTTTCATGTAATAATGTTATGGATCGTATATGACGATTCAGTGAAGTCAGCACAGGCTGAGACACGTTGGGGTATCTGTCGTCGGGTGATCCGAGGGGACAGGGACCCTAAGAGGTCCGTTCCTATGACCTCACCCAACGGTAAAGGAAGAGGTTACGTACTTTCACTTTTCACTTTCCCTTCAGCGAGTCAGCACGGGCTGAGAATCGCTAGGGTACCTGACGTCGGATGGTCCGAGGAGGCAGGTACCCTAAAAGGTCCGTTTTCACGACCTCACTCCACGGTAACGGAAGAGGAAATCGTATATGATCTATTGATTATTTATCATCTATAAATATGATTATTTAGTAATAATAGTAATAATGGTTATTATGATCCCGTTCATTAATCCTCCGACACCGTTATTAGATCTTAATTAGACACAAATCCGGATCTCTCTCCGGTGTCTCTTCTCCCTAACTGAGAGTTTCTGTAAGGTTCTCCTCTAAGTTGTCCTAAACCCTAATCCGACGTGTACTTCCGACCTCGTCTTATCACACTCTTTCTTCTAGGTTTCTGGATCCTCGGAACCTACTACCTTTTTCTGTGTTTGTCGGTCTTACCTCTTCCTTTAACCTTTCTCATCCCTCTGACCCACCATCTTTCTATTAGGTAAAGAAAATATTTCATAACTACAAAAATCCATCTTTTCTATTATGTAAAGAAAATATTTTATAAAAAGATAAAATATATTTTTATATTTAAAAAAGATAAAATATATCTTTACTATAAATCCGTTAACTTTATACGGGTTCACTGTCAGGTGGGTAAAACTGTTGTGACATGATTCCAGGTGTCCTGTCCTGACCTTTCCATCTAGACCCTTCATTGATGTTCCTTTAGTATCTACTTCGTTCCGTATTTATTTAAACAGTTCTCCTACTTATATAGTCCTCTTGTCTCATACTTATTGTCTCGACCCTCCTTGTTGGTATTCTACCTTATTCTATTCCTTTCGTAACCTTCACATATTCTTCACTCCTCTCTATTATTCGTCCTGGAGAGAAATTCTTCTCAATGTGTTCTCACGTTCTTTTTCCTAAGTTTAATTAGTGTTTTCTCGTACGGGTTCGATTCTGACCTTCCCAGAATTTTTTTTCTATACGAATAGGCGGACCTTATTAAATACCAAGAGACCATTAAATTTTAACTTAAAAGTGAATTATGTAAGTAAATAAGTTTTTCGTAGATGTCCCCAAGATGTTTCCTACTGTTATTCATAAAATCCTCGATGTTATTTTATATGTTTCAGACAGGAGTTCCTCCTCCCATTCTCTATATAATTGTGTACATAAATGTTTGTAAATTTAGTATTATAGTCTCATTTAATCGTTAAACTCTGTTAAGTACACGTATCATTATACATTAACAGTCTATTGACGATTCTCAAGTCTTTTCTCTTTTCAAATAAACCAGATCTCACTAGTTCCTTCCGAAGGGTCTCCTATATTTGGTATTGACCCTAAAAATTGGTACCTAATCATTCATTGTTTCATTGACCTTGTTCAAGACTATGAAATTTGATAATTAGAAATGGTACTTCTGATAAATCGATTTCCCCAAACAGGACCTATAACTAGTGGTGTCTCAGATATTTTCGGAGAGGTTCGACTATAAGGATCTTGGGAGAGTCATACCAGTCATAGTTTAAACAAAAGGGAAGAGTTGAAGTGAAGTATCCCTAGAAGGACCCGTAAAATCATTAAAGTTAATCTTAGAATGTTGTAAAATACTGACGTTGAGGGGTTCTCGATCTTTTATATGATCCTTCTTTTTGGAATATTTGTCTTCTCCCCGGACCGGAACTAGGTGTATGAAAGACTCAAAGTACTAAAATATGTGTTCCGTTTCAATCTTTACGAATTTACGGTTTCTACTAACCCCTTGATTTCCTCGGAACGTAAGACCCTTACCTTTGTATGTAACGTTTTTTAACTTGTCATTATACCAGGAAAAATTAGAACTAGGAGGTCCTCTTGACTCTCTCCTCTTTTTCTTGTTTTTATTTGTGGGACCCAAGTAAATCGGAGTTCCTTATGACTGACACTTCCCGTGTCCCTACCTCTTTCCCCTCTTTGTCCTGAAACGAAAGGACCATTTCAGACTATAATTCTACGTCCTTTACCAAAAATTTAATATGTACACAGAGTAAGATGTCGTGTGTCTCGACGACTCATAGACTTCATGTTTTCTTTTCACCGGAACAGGGCTTCTTTCGTAATGGGAAACTCTTCTTATAATCCAACAATAGGAAAACGTAAAGGGTTTCTGTTGGGTGACTTTAAAGGGTCTCGTTATTATTCTCCTGACGAAACGTCCTTTTCCTTGTCGTCTTTTCTCGTCTGACTGTCCTTCCTGAGAGAAATTCCTTTGGACCATACACTAAATAAAACGGGAAATGTTTTCTCTAATAGACTCAGTTAGTAGTCTAAATGTTTTAGTAAGAAACGACGTTTATTTCATTATTATTATTATACCTATAATTCTTCAAAGATTTTTCGTCATTTGATTTACAAGGTACCGTTAATCGGGGACCTTAGGTGAACCCGTTAATATGTTTCATTTTAGACCTCCACTTCTGTTCTTCACGATTACTGTCTAAAGGTAGAAAACCATTTTTAGTAACTTTGACATTTCATTTACTCCTTCCGGTAAGGAATCCGTTTGGTCGTTCCGAGGTCAAACCTTCCTTCGGTGTGATCGCCATTTCAGTACAACAGACCCTCGTTCCTTTCCACTACCGTTTTTGTCTTACTTCCTTTTCTACCTCGGTCCCGGTCTGACCACTGTCCGTAGTCGTCTCAGTCACACTGTGTCAAAGGATCCATAAGAGTGCTTCGGGAGTAAGGGTGACAAGGAAGAACAGTGTATAATGCTGAAGGTTTTTGGGTTTTTATACCATTCCCTACGTGTGAGTCCTTTAGAGAGAATAAAAATTACGAACAGAACTTCTCGGTTACAGGATCAGAAATGGACGTTTTAATCTAGTCACTACCCTAAAAGTTCGGGCCATTGTTCCTGGATCTCGTGATTCCGATTTAGTCTTGTTATGTTTCAAGAATGTTGTATCGGTCCCTAACCGACAAAGGTCCCTCGTCACCCTCCGAGACGTCAGGGTCTAATATACAGAGACAGAGATTTAGTCGGTTAATTACTTGACCTCAAAGAAAAGGGGTTTCAGAGAAAGATATAGGTCTGATAATGTCAGAAAATCTTAGGGAACACTTTCCAATCTTTCCGAAATTATAAACTCTGAAACGAAGACGACGTCAATTATGTAAAATGTCGATGGACGGATAGTTATGGACTCGGAGGTTTGTTCTCAAAATCCCATCCAGTTAAGGAAATAGGTGTCTTGTTCGTTCAAATCTTCTTCGTAGATGATACAAGTGTCATGACACTTCCCTATGTTTCCTTTGATTTTTGTCTTTTTCTTACCCTTGTTCTTAGCATTACATCACACAAAATTAAGTCAATTTTGAGAGAAGAGTAGACTTAGACTGGTGGTTTCAGAAAAGTAGGACGTTCCAGTGACACCCGAGTATGTGTACCGGACTTTCCAGGGGTTATGGGCAAGATTGCTACCTATAGTCACGTTGACTATGTTAATCTGATGTCTAAGAGTTGGGCCCCACCTCCATCTCTGCTTTCTCACGATGTCTCTGTCCCTCGTTACTCCTTCGAGTGGTACGTTGTATGTTAGAAAACCCCTTTCTCAATACACCTATTAAAAATTTTTCTTTAATATTTTACCAGTAAAGAATCTACACAAAAATCAGTACGGTAAAACTATAAATTTTATAATTACCACACTGTGAAAATGTAAATAGTTCTCCCTGTACTTAATCTTTTATCTTTAAAGGAATCTTTTCTCTGGTACGAATTAAGATGGAAAATAAACGTCGTGGATATTGTCTCGGACCGTATGTCCTCCACAAACCGTTCCGACAGTCATCTGACGTACCTAGCTATGCTTACTTACTATCCTTTGAACTTTATAATTGTTTTCTCAGTGTACTTGTTTGATCTTAGGAAGACAAAAGAATGGTTATGATTCTGTACTGTAAAAAGTGATTGTGGTGATTCTTCTTTGTATCTTCCCGATGCCTAATGGTTTAGGACGGTACTTTTATTGTTCGCCGTAGTGACTTTGGTCTCTTTCTGAAGTCTTTCTTACACACACAACTGAAATAGTCTCCTAAATTGAGAAATTTAGTTTAGAGTTTCCCTTTCATTGCTGAGTCTATGGTCTTTCTGACAGGACATGTCGTTTTGACTGTTTACTAAGGTTAGAGGAGAGAACGTCTAGTCTCCGGAGTTTTTTCCCACTCGTGAAAGCAATGTGAACAGTTTTACAAATCTAAAAGGTAGAAACCCCGTACGTCATCCTAACGTGAAGGACCGGAGGTACACGAAAAGTCACCAAGAATGTACTGATCGAGACCAGTTACCCAACAATGACTTTCACTATATACGACTAATACTTCATCTCTTAAGAAGAACCTTCTTAGAAGTTTCCGGAGAAAAAGGGGAGACGGTGTAAGATCGTTACAAGGGATACCAACAAAGAGGTAGTCGGACTCAGTCTCACTGTCGTTACCTTTACGTCTCGGCTCAAGTCGGGGGTTTCTGGACTCTACCTACGTGTCGCGCTTGTCTATCCTTTCATTGGAAAATACAAACTTCGGTGACTCTAAAGTAACCAAGAAACAAGGACGTCGTATTAGATAGGATAGGTTTATGTTGAACCAAATGATATTAGTTGTATCAAATATAGGGAATTTAACGAGACTGGGTAAGAAGTTTCGAATCTTAGATTAACGACGATCGTTAATTGTAAGGTGGTTCTTGTTTTATTATGTCTCTTTTCGTTAGAACATAAATTAGTGACCTTGATACTTGTCTCTTTTTCTTGTACGTTTTTCCCTTTATGTACGGTCGTTTATGTCATTAAGATTGTATTTATTTTAATTGTCTATTTAAAAGTCCGTTAAAGTCCACCGTACTTGTCTGAGAGCGGTAGGAAGGGACATTACCTTTAAGTAATTTATGTTTCCCTTTAAAGAACTCTTTGATTTTATCGTCTGGTGTGAGTTCTACCGGGTGACTTTTATCTGACAAGAACTCTGTCACTACCCTTAAGGAATCTCCCTTTCGCTCTCTCTTTCCCTTAAGTTATTTCTGTGGCGTATGTACTCAGGAAGATTTCGATTGTATTATTAGAAATAGACATATCGTGAAATATAATACACTTCGAGAAAGTACACATAGAGGAGTAAACTCGAAGTGTCGATGGAATACTTTGTCTGTTCCGTCCCTTGTCATGGATGTTATTTTACTACTTTTTATTATTTGGGTCTATTCAACACTTAACAGATTCTAGTTATCTCGATTGTGTGCTGTTTCCACCCTACTCTTGGATATGAAGGATTGGGGACGAGGCACGAAAAGTCTACTAATAGTGTACATGGAGATTATTTTGTGTACTTGTGTGTGTGAATTATCTCGATTTTAGTATAACAATCGAAGGACTTTAGTGAACACTAGATTCGTATTCGAAATAAACGTATGGTTGGTAGACTCGTTATCCACATTATCTGTTGAAATATAAGACTAACTTCTACTCTAAGAACGTTGATTCTACGACATACGATACGTAATTTGTACGGTAGGACAATTAAGTAAAGAGTCAACTACTACCAAGACCTACATTTAATCGTGACACGAAAAAGTCTGGGTTGTCTACAAAGACCCACAAATAAAGATACTAAAAAAAGAGGAACTCTATAATGTACGTCAGTAGTCCGTAACGTACATGATTGTCTGTTGAGAGGAATGTCGTCCCATACTTCTGATCTTGGGTCTCAGGTGGTTCGTCCCGATTCTAAGTCTCTACGCTGAACATTAAAAGGAAAAATGTAGATAAGAATGTAGATAAGACGTAGAATATGGATAGGATTCACTTTACAAAATAGGGTGATTTCGTTGGAGATTTGATCTTTATACTTTCTGTATATCTACCCAAAAGGAAGGAGGTGGTCTCCAGTCCACCCCTTCAACAGATGTGGACCCTTCAACAGACAAGAATTCTTAGTTATTTTCGGAAATTAAGTTAAATACATTAGTCAAAGACATCGTTAGTGATGCCATCAGGGATTCTATCAGGACTGTACCTTCTTCGTAACGACTGAAACAGTTAGTAATCCATGAGTTTTTAATTGGTATATCGTCCTTTTTTTAGGTGAGTATGTCGTGAGTCTACGTATTTCTTTCACATCGAATAAGTAACTAAGATATTGACTAGACTATTTGGGAATGGGCGAACTCTTCTATTTTTTCTGTCTTTTCAAAGAGATCGAGTTAAACAAGTAAAATTCGGATTAGATTATTAAATTTGAGAAGTTCAATGTCAGATGTATTTAAGTCAAAGATTTTACACGAAAGGTAGAGGGTCGTGTAGGGGTTCTACTGTGAGCTCGTAACACTTTCCCGAAAGTACTTATATTCTTCTGTAATTTTACCCCGAGAAAGTTAGATAAATTAGACTGTGGAGTTTTCTAATTCTTATTTTTTTTTAATGTTAATATGAAGGTGAGGTTTCAGTCCGAGAACTTGGTGGTTACGTTCTTAAAACTTCCACTTCAGGTTGTTGGGAATTTCCTCCAAAGTACTGGGGATCACGTTATAGGTGGAGACCGTCTTCACTCGACTCTAACTCCTCCCTAACCTTTTACCTTTGTTGAGGAAAGTCTTCATCAACTTCGAGTATGTTGAGTTTTGTTTTTTCTTTAACTAATTTTTACCCGTCTTGACTTATATCTGTAAAAGGGTTTCTGTTTTCTGTCCACCGGATGTCTATGTACTTTTATACGAGTGGTAGTGATTAATAGTCTCTTTACGTTTAGTTTCGGTGTTACTCTATAGTGGAGTGTGGCTGGTCTTATCGATAGTAACTTTTCTAGTGTTTCTTGTTTACAACCGTCTCTACACTTTTTTTCTCTTGGGAACTTGTGACAACCATCCTTCCATTCATCCACGTCGGTCCCACCTCTTATCATACTTCAAAAGAGTTTTTTGGATTTTTACCTTAATTCTATACTAGGTCGTTAAAGTGAGGACGTATATATAGGTTTTTTTTGGGGGTGTTTTAGCACTTAAACTTTACTATGTACGTGGGGATATAAACATCGTCGCAATAAATGTTATCGGTTCTATACCTTCGTTGGATTCACAAGTAGTTGTCTACTTACCTATTTATTACCTATTTATTCTACACCACACACGCACACATGTGTGTGTGTTACCTTATGATAAGTCGGTGTCTTTTTTTACTTTATAAGGGTAAACTTCGTTACACCTACCTGAACCTGTATGTTACAATCTCTTTCTGTTTATGACATACTGTAGTCAACACAGACACACGTATACACGTGTACACGATTATGTGAAGTCAACACAGACTGAGACAATGGGGGTACTTCACATCGGGTGATCCGAGGAGACAGGTACCGCGAGAGGTCCGTTCTTATCACTTCACCCGACGGTAAAGGCAGAGGTCCGCTAGAAGGACTGGGTCCCTAGCTTAGTCACAGAGAATGTAGAGGACGTAACCTTCCGACCAAGAAATGGTGAATCACTATGGACCCTTCGGACTATAGTAAATATACATCTTAGATTTTATATGTTGTTTGATCACTTATATTGTTATTTTCTTCGTCTGAGTGTCTATGTCTCTTACTTGATCTCTAATGATCACTCCTGTTTACTCTCCCTGTTATATCCCTATCCTCTGATTCTCCATGTTTGACGAGACATATTTTGTTTCATTTTCCTATATGACATGTTGTACCTCTTATATCAGTTATAAAATGTTATTGATATTCACTTCATATTGGAAAGTCAAGTCGAGTCAACACAGACTGAGAAACCCTGGGGTACCTGACGTCGTGTGGTCCGAAGGAACAGGTAGTGGTTGAGAGTTTCGGACGAGTTTGAGTACAGGCAACTCAGTCACTTAGTGATATATTATGTGGACATTGAATATATTATAACGTGTCGTTGATATGAATTTGTTTTTTCTTTATTAAAAACTAAAAATCATTATAAGAAAGAAGAGGGGTTTCCTTTTCCTTCAACCACAAAAGGGTAATGGAATTAAGTTGACTCTTCCGGGCGTTGTAAGTCTACCGAATAAAAAACAGGGGACGGTAAATCCCCGGTGTCCTATGAACACAGATAAACCTTTAGATTTCCCGTCCTCAAACACCGACGGATCGACAAGACTCTTGTTTCTCTCCTATCATGTCACTGTCACCAGATGTGAGGGTCTTAAACAGATGTATTTACTGTGTCACCATAGAGAAAGAGTGGTACATAAAAAAGGAAAACGAGGATATTGTTTAATGGTGTTTCATTCACCGAATTTTGTGGTGTTTCACGTTCACTTTTAGTGAGTCAGTACAGGCTGAAAAATACTGGGGTAACTGATATGTCAGGTACCTTAAGAGGTCCGGTCTTATGACCTCACCCATCGACAAGGGAAGAGGTCCCCTAGAAAGGTTGGGTCTCTAGTTTGCGTCCTCCTAAGAAATGGTCGACTCGGTGGTCCCTTCGGGTTCTTATGACCTCACCCATCGAATAGGAAAGAGGTCACCTAAAAGGGTTGGGTCCTTAACTTGACCCCAGAGGACGTTAACGTCGGTTTAAGAAATGGTCGACTCGGTGATCCCTTCGGGATTTTGTGTTCGAAGAATGTCAAGACCACCAATGTTCTGGTTTTACTCAGTGGTCACAATCTTCCTGACCAAGGAAGACTCCCGACGTTCCCTTCTAGTTCAGGAATAGGAAAAGACGAACATCTCTGACGACCGTAGGGAACCGAACACCGGTGTCCTGAGTTTAAAGATGAAGGTGAGAATGTAACGGAAGAGAGGGGAGACTAGACGAAGGGAGAATATTTATGGGAACACTAATATAGTCTTGAATGATATTGTAATGATCTTTATTAGGTCCTATTAGAGTAGAGTTTTAGGAATTAGTATGGGTGTTACAGGGATGATAGTACACTCTATTGTATAAGTGTTAAAGGTCTCTAAGTCTGTAACTATAGAAACTTTCTGGTAATAAATAAGATGGTATCTGGTCTTCACTCGAAAGAAGTTAGGAGGTAGAGTTTTGACGAAATTGGGATCTTGTTACTCTGGAGTCGTCTTTCTCTGACCTCTATATAGTAGTTTTAATCCTCACCCATCCTCACCCTCTGACAAGAAATTGTCGGTAGGTCTTCTCTCTGATTGAAACAATTTCTTACACCTCCATTCTCTAGTGGTTTATTGATTTCTGTTGAGTTCTCCTTCCAAATTATGGACGGTTCGTCTACGTAGTTTCAGTTTGGTGTTATTCCGGAAAGTCCAATTCTGAAAATAAAGAATAAAGAATGAGAAGATGGGTGACACTGGATTTATCAAGTATTTTACACCGAGAGTGTCACCCCTTCCCGATTTCCCTCTACGTGTTACTTTTCCTCTTTTCTTCCATACGGGGGAAAATAGGATGTCAATTCAGACTTTGTTTGGTAAGAGTCCCTTCCTTGTTCGAAATTGAAGTTTACTTTAAGTCTTATAATTGGTAATGTATCCTAAAATGTAAAAGTAATAACTTTTCTCTGTTAAAACCCCGTTTACCCTGGTCCCTTGAACATTAGTAGGTCTTCGAAATCCTGGACGGTTCTAAAGTAGGTCACCGTTTCTTTCTTGGTTTAGTGGTTCGTCTAAACTCGTCCGTGACTCCCTCTACCCTTCTTCCGTCCGTTAAATATTTAGGTGAAGTAATTCAAGATGACGTGACAATGTATTCGAACATTGTCTTCCTTTGTCTTCCGTTCGAGTGTTAGTCATAGTCTAAGGACATTGACAGGAGGCTGAGACTAAGGAATCCCGAAACACCGTTACACGGAACAGACGGACCGGTGACGAGTAGACAACCGTAAACGACGACTCCGGTCCTCGACCACTTAAGATTCAAAAGATAATCGTACCAGTCCTGGATTACTAGGAACTACGACTACTCCGAGGTGGTTCCGTGAGTAATCGTGTTACCTGTGGGTCTACAAACCGAGTCTGAATTGTAAACCAAGAATCGGTTCCGATTGGTAGGGTGTGACGAGTAGACCTCTTGATGAATTGAGAACTTTGACTTGGGAGAGACCCTTTTAGAGGGTCGTCTTAGAGTCGATTGACTAAAGGTATATGAGGATGGTCACCTCAGTTGTTCTTTGAAGAAAGATCAAGGTGGAGGTGTTTTCTTATCTCTCGTCGGGTCCCGGTCCTAGTGGATATACTAAATCCTCTATCCTTATGGTCTGATGGAATGGACGGAGGACTCTTTGGACATACGTCCAGTGCTTCGTTGTCCATCTTGATCTGTACCTTGTTACCTGACCAAGTTTTAACCCTTTCCTCATACAGTTCCGATATATAACAGTGGGACGAATAAATTTAAATACGTCTCATGTAGTACACTTTTCGGCCCGACCTACTTTGTGTTCGACCTTAGTTCCAACAGTCCTCTTTATAGTTATTGGAGTCTTTACGTCTACTGTTGTGGGAATACCGTCTTTCGTTTCTCCTTGATTTCTCAGAGAACTACTTCGACTTTCTCTTCTCACTTTTGCGACCGAATTTTGAGTTGTCAGGGTAGTGAAGTACCATTTATCCACCCCCTTTTCACCTTTGTCCACTGTCTAAAATAAAAGAACCCGAGGTTTTAGTGACACCTGTCACTGACGTCGGTACTTTAATTTTCTGTGAACCAGGAACCCTCTTTTTAATACTGTTTGTATCTTTCTCATAATTTTTCGTTTCTATCGTGAAACGGTTGTTTTCCGGTAGATCAGTTTCGATACCAAAAAGGTCATCAGTACATGTCTACACTCTCAATCTGGTGTTTCTTCCGACTCACGGCTTCTTAGCTACGAAAACCTGACACCACAACCTCTTCTGAACTCTCAGGGAACCTGACGTTCCTCTAGTTTGGTCAGTTAGGATTTCCTTTAGTTGGGACTTATAAGTGACCTTCCTGACTATGATTTCGACTTCGAGATGATAAAACCAGTAGACTACGCTTGTCGACTGAGGAACCTTCTCTGGAACTACGACCCTTGCTAACTCCCGTCCTCCTCTTCCCTCACTGTCTCCTTTTCTACAATCTACCGTAGTGGTTGAGTTACCTGTACTCAAACTCGTTTGAGACCCTCTACTACTTCCTGTCCTTTCGGACAACACGACGTCAGGTACCCAACGTTTCTCAGTCTGTTCTGACTCGGTGACTTGTTCACGTTTTACTTTTACACACTGTGGAAAAATTTCTTAAAGTTCCACTTCTCTTGTCTGGTAATTCCGTTCATGTTCCGGGAAGACTCGTGTCCCGGGAGACACTGAAGGGTCCTCTTGATTTAATAAAACCGATTGGTCCGATACGGTGGTCAAAATGTAACCACACCGGAAATGGTTGGTTCCTTCGTTTTCCGTTACGTTGACGTCCCTTTTCGTTCCTCTTCCGCTCCAACTGCTTTAGTCGACTTATAATAATTTAACAATAGGAGTGAATGTTTGTAGAGTCGAAATTTGACATGAATGTCGAAACCCCAAACGTTTTCAGAAAATATAGATAAGAGAGGAAACAAGAAGTACCATAGGAACGTGTGGTCCATCCGTCCTCAAAGTAAAATGTAAACTCCTTAGGTTCGGATCTCTCCCCTTTCTTAAGTAGGTTCTTATATGTCAATTCTTCTTCAATTCAATCTTACTACATATGTTAGGGTCAGACCGTAGAGAGGTTTACAAAAGATTTACTGTGTGGAAATAATAGAAACAAGTAGTGGTCTCATTATTGGTCCTTAATAACTAAAAGGTAGAAAGGTACTTTATGTCGGGGTAAGTTGGGTGTCTCCTACGTGTTCGTACCGTCTCAACGAAGGGAAGAATCGTGACGAGACGGAGAAATGTAGAGGTAAGGGGTGGTGGTTGGGGGACGGAAGGGGGATGTGTGTGTGTGTGTGTGTGTGTGTGTGTGTGTGTGTGTGTGTGTCTCAGTCTCTAGTTTAGTCTCTGAACCAGTCCATGTCAAGTTAACGGTGAGTCGTACCTATGATACTCAGTCTTAGTCTATATGCTTTTTTGTGATCCCGCTGGGATTGGTCTATGAAACTACCGACCTTCACCTCATGTCTTTGCATGATGATTTCCTGACTCCGGACTTTTAGAGGATACTCTCCAAAAGAAAACTCAAACCGTTTACAGTGTCTCATCACTGTACAATTCGGTAATTCAAAAAGTCTGAAATGACCCTTATACAAAGGTTAAGGAAGGAGTCTGGTTCAAAACAGTCCCATATCTTTCGTCCACCCCCAGAGGTTTTTGTCCGATTCCTCTCCTTGATAGGTCTACCCTGTCCTCTTTTTATTAGTCTCTTTGGTCCGCTAGATGAAATATGTAACTTATGAGAGGTCAAGACGGACGACGGAAAGGAAGAGAGTATATCTATCTAGAGTTCACTCTCCTTCTGTCTCTAAATTTTTTGATTGGAGTGAAGACGACCCTCTTACACCAAATTGTATGAAGAAGGAGTTTTAATTAAGGGAAGACGGATTTAATTTTTCTTACGGTCATTAGAACTATGGGGATTCAGTAATCCCGTTAAAATTCCCGAGAGACATCTTCAAGGTCCAAATGAGTGTAAACAATTTTTCCTATTTTGAGACTTTTCCTCGGGGTGAAGACACCTCTACCTTTTTTCGTAATTATCTCCGAATGTTTTATGTTTCAGTTTTAAAGTGTATTTTCCGAGGGGGGTCCTGATTCAAAGAATCCTCTTTGTATATGAACTGTTCTTCTTGTAAGTCTATGAATAGTTCATTATCCACGTCAAACGAGTCTACCAATCTTTTAATTTTGTCATACCCGGTTCTTGTATTTGAAAAGCCAAATGTTGTGTCGTAGTGACTTAATTGTTTTTGGACTGTAGTAATCATAAGGTCTTCGAAGTGGTTTTTACACTATATGTCGATTTTGTCCACTCCCTAAAAAAAAATTTCCGACTTTGTAAAATATGTGTAAAGGGATCTTATTGACAGTCTCATGTTTCGTATAGTCACATCTCGAGAAACTTTTACTACGGTTTTCAGAGAAAGTAACGACACACCGTCGGTACAAACTGATTTCTGGTGAGATCGGGGGTCAAAAAATTTCGTTGATCGTGGATGTGTTAAGGAAAGGGGTCTTTGTCAATGGGAAAGAGGAGAGGGTCGTGATTAGACCTCATAGACGTCATATATCAAGTCCCTATTTTCGTTATATCGAGACGTCCATTTCAGTCATCGAGTGGTCTCTCTCCGTTGATCCCTGTTCGTCTATTCTCTTCAGTCACAGGAATAGACGTCGTCCTTCAGAACATTTCCGTGTCTAGAGTCTTTTCACGGACTCGGGGTGTCAAGGCCGGAAACTCTGGTATGTCGGGTTCTTGTGGATGATGTTTTTATCCGTGCGAGTAGGTAAGGGTACCAATGTCCGGTTTGTAGGGGTTTCCTTTTGACTGAGTATTAATGGTCACTTTGACTTTTTCCGTTAAACTCTCGATTCTCAATTCTACGAGGGGAGTCTTCGACGTCAGCCGTCGTTATTCCCGGAGAAAACGGGGATTCAGAAACAGGAGGAGATCTTGTCTTAGACTCCTGTGTCTGATCTACAATAAGTAACGTATCCTGGACTCCGGTTTATCCATTAGTTGACTGCTGAGATTTCGGGGGAACGGTCCAAGGGTGTTTAGTGAAAGTGTGTCACTTTCTCTCTCTAGAGATGATCGTCGTCTCAAACCTCCTTTGAAGTCTCATGAACGGTAAGATAAAAGTAGAAACGAAGACACTTTTCTTCTTTTCTACGATTTTCCGATACCTCCCCTGACACGAACCTAGGACAAGGAGACTCTCGAGGGACATTACCACCGTCCTAGAACCTCCTTGTGTGCACCACCGCAGACTTCTCCGATGTAGTACCCGGGTCCCCGTGCTTCTCAACCGTTTTTAGGTGTCTCCGGTTTCGTCTTTAAGGGAAGTTCCCTGACCCGTCCGAACCTACTCCTCAGGTAGTCACCACTAACCATACTTGGTTTCTAGTTTCTCGGGAGGGACGTACAAGACGAGACACGATCTGAGGGTTCTGGTGACTTGTTACCTCCGTCGTGTCCCTATTCTATTTCCTGGTTACTATTGACTCTGACTTAAAGGTTGATCGGACTACTTAACCCCCGAGTCTCATCTACTTTGGACTAAATCTTTTTTGTATATTTTATGAAGAACACGTGGACTCAAATACTTTAATTTCAGTGCGAGTGTTATGATGGAACAGACGAGAGAACTGGAGACGGTCTCTAAGTCTGGTTGACTTATGGATTTTTTATCTCCGAGACACGGGAGTGTTCAATGTATTCTACAAAGTACGTAGAAGTCGTCTAAGTGTCTTTTTTTATGACTCGAGGTTTTGTGACAGTGAAGTCGGTCCACTCTAACCGTCGGACTTGTCCCTCCACGTTACACCAAGAATTAGAAATGAAAATACGAAATCCGAATATTAGTGTTTACAGAGTGAGTCCATGGTTCCGTCCCCTCGCTCATGTCCCCTCAGGGATTTGACTCGTAATCTTCTTTTGTCGACCCAATCGACTCTAAGAGGACCCCACCTCGACTAACATTTTGTGGGTCGAGCCCTTGTTACGTCTCAAATATGTTAATGGACGTACAAACGACGTGAGGACCCAGACGACGTCGTTAGTGTCCGTTAGTTTAATTGTGTACATAGTGTCACACGTGGTTACTTAAGGGTTCAAAAGTCGTCTCAGACTAATCATAATTGTTGTATGGTTCCCTTTCTTCCTAATTCCCTATTTGATAAGTCAGTAATACGATACTTAATTCAGTCAAGTTACCACTGATTCGGAATCAAATCCAACAAGGTACAGGTTTTATGGGAGGGCGGTGTATACCGTTAGAGATAGGAAGTTTGGGATCGAGATCTAAATAGAAGATACACTTAAGACTTGATGACAACCTCGAGTACAAGAAGTTAGTTTCGAAACATTATTTATGTTATGAGATATTCAGTGATTAATGAAGAAGGTCCCATTGATACTAAAATATTCGAGGAATTAGTGTTCTAACCCTTGTAAATAAAGAAAACTTAGGGGAATTAGTCACCGAGGATTTGGATGTCTACAGTACCCGTTCGTTTTAGAGGTGTTTTTCTGAGACCCCTAGACTATCTTCTAACGTCTTTAAAATAAACCGGTTTATTCCTGTAAAATTTTGGTTGATCGTCTAAAGATGACACATATTTCACTTGATCGATTATTCTTCGTTATTTCTGGTTAAAGGGGTTTTTTGTTGGTCTTTTGGACGGTATTTATAAAAAATTTCAGCTAACAGACTTTTTCTTTCCTTTTTTTTTGGATAAATGTTTACTGTTTTAAATTCAGAGATCCTTCCGTAACCTCTTGATTTTACCACCGTTTTTGAATATTTCTATAATTTCCTCTTCCTTTGGTTCTTTCCATTAGACCTAGAAAGTAAGATCTTATCCGTCGAATCTCTGATTCTTTGACTTGTTATTTAAACTTTTAGACTACTCTAATCTCCCCTTGTTTACTTTAGGTCTCAGATGACCCCTCCGTTCCATTTACGTAATCTAACCCTGGTGTCCTCAAAGACAGGATCCGTATCCTACCTGACCTTTTCTGGTCGAGTGAGTCTCTGATACGGATGATCAGTGACTTTGAAGTAATTCTACTAGGTCCTGACACTCAAGAGTATTGGTAAACAGTCAAAATTTTTTTCCATCCTCGGAAATAAATCCTTCTATGCCAGTATGATCCTGAGTTTAAGAAAGACATTATAAAAATACATGCTATTTATTTTGCCACTTAAAATAGAGTTATCTTTTTAGATTTTGCTTATTTTTCTTTTCTCTCTTATTTCTATCTAATACAAGTTATATCATTAATTTGAACGACGAATGGAGTTGTCTCTGTTATGTTAGGTCCGCCCCCCTTTTTGACTTACTATTATAGTTTCACGACTTCCTTTTATTGACAATTTGTTTTGTTTTTATTTTTAAAGTGATGGATCTAAGTTTAGCTCTCTTTGGCATTTTCCCATAAGAAGTCCTCCTTCTTATAAGAAGGAGAACACCCCAAATTTCATATCTTTCTATGTGTTAATCTTGTCGTATATTAAACTCTTTTCCAATTTTACCTCAATGATCGACCCGAAGGGATCACCGAGTCTACCATTTCTTAGACGGACATTAAGTCCTCTGGACCAAAACTATGGACCCAACCCTTCTAGGGGACCTCTTCCCTTACCGATGGGTGTGAGGTTATAAGAACGGACCTCTTCAGATACCTGTCTCCTTCCGATATCAAATACCCCAACATTTCTCAACCTGTATTGACTCGTTGATTGTAAAAGTGAAAAAAGTGACACGAACTTTGAATTTTTTTCGGTCCTTACACACGATATTATAGATCCCATAGGTGATTTTATTATTATTTTGTCATATATCAATGGTACGATAATCTTCTCCTTTACTATTGATCAATTAGGTTTTCTTCCGTTTTATTCTTTCCTGTTTTACTTGAATCTTACTTACCTTTTGTATACTTCTTAAACCGTTATACCTAAATTTACGTTTATATCCATGATTAATATCACGTACATTTACTTGTTCTATGAGGTTAATATGTTGACAACCTGATTTATGTTTATGTATACAAAGTATATTCTTTATGTAGAATTTGTATTCTCATGCCTTTTGACGTTCATATTTCTATCCTTCCTATACAGTACGTGTGAGGTTTGTCTTCTTTCGACTACTTCGATCTGATTATCGGTTTGATTTGCAATTCCGTTCTTCGTAATGATCTCTGTCTCACCCTACAAAAGATTACTATTTCCCTAGTTAGGTAATTCTTTTATTAAGATTTAAATATACTTGGATTCTTATGTAGAAACTTTATATATTCCTTTTTAATACATCCTAACTTGTACCTTTATTCGACCATTTTTCCAAGTTTGAAGATCAATGTTCTAGTCATTCGTGATCCCTACATTACTCGTTGTACTACCGATATCAATTGTGACAGCATATCAATTGTGACAGCATATCAATTGTGACAGCACACCATATAAACTGTCAACAATTCTCCTGTTTGGGATGCTCAAGATAATAGTCTTCCTTTTATATCAAAAGAAAAAGGAAAAAGAAACATAATAAACTCTATCCTACCGACAATTGATTTGAATAACGTCATTAACAAAGTGTTATATACATTCCGTTCAGTAACACGACATGTGGAATTTGAACGTGTCCGTATGAAGTCTCTATAAAGTCCAAACAAAGGTCTGATGACATTATTTCGTTTACAACGTTATTTCGTTGAGTGTGTTTAAAAAACCAAACGGTCACGTATATTTTCAATACAAATGTGATATAACATCGGATAATTCACACGGTATCGTAACAGATTTTTTTATTAATATATGAATTTTATGAAATAACAATTTTTCACGTTCGGTAGTAGACTATAGTGTCCTAACGGTGTTTGGAAGTAAAACATGCAGACGTTTCGTGTTTTTTCGATGCACGTCATTTTATTCGATATGAACGTGTGACGACAGTCAATATAGAGTTATTTTCAACTTTTTTTGACTTTGGTGTGTGTGTGTGTGTTTTCCTTTATATTTGTCTGTTTAGGTGTTGGTATCCCTCTAAAATTGTGTTAATGGATTGACTGTCTTATTTCTTCGATACTTATTTTATTAATTGTTTAATCTGTATTGACTGTGTGTGTCTTGTCACGTGGTTTCACTTCTGTCTTAGGAAACGTTCATATGCTTTTTTTTAATATCATTGTAACTGGTATTTCGAAATTTAATGTGTCTCGTACAAGAGACGGGTGTCACCTTAATTATATCTTATTGTTTTATAGTGAAATTTTTAGGGATATACAATACTTTGATTCTTTATGTCAAGTTTTATTGGTACCCAGTTTTTTCTTTAGTGTTACCTCAAATTTTTTATAGAACTTGATTCATTAGTTCTTTTAAACTATATATTTCTGAACTCCGAATCTCCTTTAAAATATTAGAATTTACTTATTGACTCTTTTCTTCCGTTCGACTTTTAGTTACAATATTCTTAAACGATTGATACCGGGTGTCCGGTCAGTAGACGAAAACATTCGTCAGAAATCCTTTTATATTGGTGTGGGTAAACAAATTCATAACGGATACCGACGAAAACACGATGTTGACTTCTCCACTAATTCTGTTACTGATGTACCAAGTGTTCGGATTTTACCTCGAAAAATTTTTTCCAACACCTACAGAATTGATCCGTGAGGAGAGTTCTTCAATCGTCTTTCGGTTTTACTTGTTACTTTTAGTTTCTTTTTATTTTTAAAACAACTTTGTCTGTTTTAAGTATTTTTCATGTTGAACGGTTTTGAGTGGTCTTTTTTAGATTTATTACAATGTTGATAATTTCCTAAATTTAAACATTAATCGAAGGGTGTTTCTTTTAAGGTTCGAGTTTCCGGAAAAGAAAAAATTAATCTCCTATTAATGTTATAACACTACCAAACGGTATGTAGTTATACTTAACTGGTATCCATAAGTACACAGGGGAGGTAGGACTCGGGGGCAGGGTAGAAGGAGGGGTGGGATGGGGAGGTCCAACAGTGTCTCGTGGTCGAAACCCACGGGACACAGTATGTAGTTTGAACGTGACCAATAGACAAAATGTGTACCATTACGTATACAAAGTTACGATAAGAGAGTTTAGTAGGGTGGGAAAAAGAGGCTTGCGTACATTCTTAATTTCTAAAATTTTAAAATTTTTTTTTTTATTTATTTATTATTTTGTAAAATTTAGAATTTTTTTTTTTTTCAGACAAGAAATGTACACAGAGAAAACGACGGGACGTGCATCCTAGTAGACATGGTGGAAAGATCTAAGATATATATACACATTTATATACCATAAACAGAAAGAGAAAGACTGAATGAAGTCAGACATATTATCCGAGGTTGAAGTAGGTGGAGTAATCGTGACTGAGTCTACGTGAGGAAAAATATCCATTCATTACTAAGGTGACACATATACATGGTGTTGAAGGAATAGGTAAGTAGACGGTTACCTGTAGATCCAACGAAGGTACAGGATCGATAACATTTATCCCGACGTTACTTGTGACCCCATGCACACAGAAAAAGTTAAGACCAAAGGAGTCCCATATACCGGTCATCACCCCAAGGACCCAGTATACTATCAAAATAAGGTTCTAAAAATTCCTTCGAGGTATGACAAGAGGTATAAAATAACTTGTGATTTCCTAAGTTCTTGTATTATATAGTGGTTTAAATTTGAAATTCAAAAAATTTTTTGCCTTGTGAAGAGTTAATAAATTACTTCAGTCGTATTAAAATTGAGGTTATGGACTGGTTTTTAATACTTTTTCTTGTAAATACACTGTTATAGTAAGTGCTTGTGTCCACGTTTTTGGATTTGTCTTTTGACGTTTGACGTAGGGTATAATATATTTTTACTGGTGTCACTCAAATAAGGTTCTTCCAAAAAAAATTTTTTTTTTTTTTGGTAAATAAAAGATTGGGTCGTCCTAGGATACCAGAAGGGACTTGTCCGGAAGAAGGGGATACGGGAGACGAAATCGAGGAGAGACTTCATGGATCTACTATCATAAATTACGTTTAAAGGACTAAAAAAAAACAAAAACGTCTATACTTTTGAGGGGTGGTTTACCTTCTACAATGGATGAACTACTAGTACTCGTGTATTGGGGTCTGGAGGACCTGGGATTCCTGACTATTACAATTGGGAACACTGTAGTGGAACAAGGGAGTGGTAGTCGGTTAGTCTCTTGACACATACTCGACTAGTACCTGGGACACTGGGTGGGAGGGTTTGGACCGACAATTTTCACAAAACGGTTTTGGGAAATCCCTCAAGTTCCGATAAATTCCGTTCTCGGTGGAACAGAGGACCGTACCGGGACGTTATTTGAAGAGACGAGGTTTGAGGTTGGAACGTCAAATGAACCGGAGTGACAAGAGACCCGTGTCCTTGAACGTAATTGTTAAGATATGACAATAAATGGTGTAATTGTCTTATTTCCGGTTTTGAGTTTGTTGGTTAAATCAACTACACCTCTTTCATAAACTATTATGGGTTGTAGAGGAAAACCATTTTTGATAATCATTTAACCCTTGTCGTCATTTTAAATAAACTATTTACCGTAGGTGTTTCTTTTTGTGTGTCAATTTTTAGTATACATATACTATTTCCTATTTCTTTGACACGATGTATTTATGTTACCTTATGTTGAGTCAGTATTTTTCCTTACGTAAACTCAGTCAAGATTACTCCATCTACTTGGATCTCGGATATATGTCTCACTCATTCAGTCTTTCTCTTTATATTTTAGTGTATGACTGTGTATGTATACCTTAGATTTTTCTACCGTGACTACTTAAATAAAAGTCCCGTCGTTACCTCTTTTTCTGTATCTCTTGTCTGGATACCTGTGTCAGCTCCCCACCTCTCCCTCTTCCATTCTACATACCTCTCTCATTGTACCTATAAATGTTATGGTATACATTTTATCTATCAGTTACCCTTAAACGACACACTGAGTACCTTACGTTTGTCCCCAAGACACTGTTAGATCTTTCCATCCTACCCCTTCTAGTCTCCCTCCAAAAGTCCTCCCACCCCTGTACCCACATGGATACCGACTAAGAACAACTATATACTGTCTTTTGGTGTTTTAAGATATTTCGTTAATAGGAAGTTAGTTTTTTTTAAAATTTTTAGTATACATTACCACTTTATCACTGATAAACCGGGAATTGAATTTTAGTCTATTGGTAAAGTGATAGTTGTGAAGTTATGTCTAGATTTCCAGGATTAATCACTTTACTCCGTCTTTTTTTCACCTTTGTCATTGTCTAAAATAAAAGAACCGGAGGTTTTGGTGACACCTGTCACTGACATTGGTACTTTAATTTTCTACGAACGAGGAACCTTCTTTTCGATACTGTTTGGATCTGTCGTATAATTTTTCGTGTCAATAGTGATACAACTGTTTCCAGACATATCAATTTCGATACTAAAAAGGTCATCAGTACATACCTATACTCTCAACCTGGTAATTCTTCCGACTCGTGACTTCTTCATTACGAAAACTTGACACCACAATCTCTTCTGAGAACTCTCAGGGAACCTGACGTTCCTCTAGGTTGGTCAGGTAGGCTTTCCTTTAGTTGGGACTTATAAGTGACCTTCCTGATCGCGACTTCGAGGTTATGAAACCGGTGGACTACACTTCTCGACTGAGTAACCTTTTCTGGGACTACAACCCTTTCTAACTCCCGTCCTCCTCTTTCCCCACTGTCTCCTACTCTACCAACCTACCGTAGTGGCTGAGTTACCTGTACTTAAACTCGTTTGAGACCCTCTATCACTTCTTGTCCTTTCGAACAACACACGACGTCAGGTACCCCAACGTTTCTTAACCTGTACTAAATCACTGACTTGTCTCCAGGATTACTCACTTTACCTGTCCTTTTACATTATGTCCACATTAATAATCTTTCTTTTTCGTTATGTTGGAAAAAGTAACTATTGTATTGACATATGTATTTTTTAAGATTCCTTGGGTGTTTTTGAGAAACTTTATAAAATTTAATAATTGAATTTTTCAGTTATTTGTCCTGAAGGAGTACCATCTCACCAATTTTTAGACGGACGGTTACGTCTACTGTACCCACGTTAGGGACCAGGTCCTTTTAGGGTGTACGACTTCCCGTTGATTCGGGTACGTGGTGTTGATAATTCGGTCTCACGGTGTCGATGACTTTAGACGTACGAGGTCTCGGACTTGAAACGTCGTTCTCTTCGGTGACGTTACTCTTCAACTACGTGGTCTTACTTCTTATCGGGGTCGAGTGACGTTGATGTCTTTCGGGTGCACGTCGTTTCTTCTGGGTCGTGTTAGTTTTTATTTGTTAAAAAATTTTCAGTTATTTTAAAAAAAAATGGGATCCTTGTTCGTATAATCTTTTATTTAAGATGTACTAATAAATGTCATTATAGTTTTATTATTAAAATATTTTGTTTAAATTGTTTTCTACACATACTTCATGGATGACTTTTGATATTTTATAATTATTCTCTTTAATTTCCTATATATTTTTCTCATACCATAAATAGTACGAGTACCTAATGTTCTGAAGTTTTATAAATAAAAGAGGTTAATCTCGATGTCGAAGGTTCAGTCTTCTGAATGTAATGGATTAAATTTCTGAACGAGATAAATTTTTATATTAATGTTTCTGTACGTGGTGTTGTTGACTCGGGTACGAGATCCCGGACGTTCAGTGTTGATGACTTGTTGGGATCGTATCGATCTCGGACACAAGACGTCATTCTTTTCGGTATCTATCCTCTTCGGACGTGCGGTATTGATCCTCACCGGGGGTTAGTCGTTGATTTCTTCCGGACACACGTCGTTGTTTCTGAGTCTCTTTGGTTTTTATTTATTTAGTTCTTTTTCTTTTGTTTGTTGTACCTCCTTTGAATTTACGTATAAAGTCACTTTATTTAGTTAGACTTTTCCGATGTAGGTCATACTAAGGTTGATATACTGTAAGACCTTTTCCGTTTTGATGTCTCTGTGAGTTTTCTAGTCACCAACGGTCTGTAATCCCTCTTCCCTCTTTACTTGACCGTCTCGTGTTTCCTAAAAACGATACAAATCAGCGAGTCAGTACGGGCTGAGAAACACTGGAGCACTTGACATAGGGTGGTCCGAGGAGACAGGTTCCCCTTAGAGGTCCGATCTTATGACTTCACCCAACGGTTCGGGAGGAGGTCTCCTAGAAGGGTTGGGTCTCTTACTTGGGTCCAGAGGGTGTAACGTCCGTCTAAGAAATGAAAGACTCGGTGGTCCCTTCGGGTACGACCGAAAAATCGTACTGTGATAAGACATACTATAATGTTACCTCCTGTATACAGTATTTAGACAGTTTTAGGTATCTGGCATACTGTGGTTCTCCCTTGGGATTACATTTGATACCTAAACCACACTACTTCAATATCCAATATTGTTTAAATAATGAAACCGTATCTTACACCCATCACCTCCTCCGTCACGTACACAACCGTCGTCTCCCATGTAATGTGAGTTAAAACAACATTTAGATTTCGACGAGATTATAGATAATTTTTCCCCCATCCCCTTCTTATTGGAACTGAAGATGGATGGAGTGTATGGTGTGTTTTAACCCCTAAATACTATCGTCCTCTCCACCATTACTCCCCTCATCAAAGACAAGGTAAAACGCTAGTTTTTGACGAGATTTTTATATTTCAGATAACTTTCTTTTGCTTATAACTGGAGATGTAGTGTCGTATATGTTTTATTGACAAATGTGTATTATCTCGGTTCGTACTTTCGATTATGACCTTTCTAAGATCTTTATTTGTATCTACTTTTTGAAATAGTTAAACCCATCCGTCTAAAAGGAATGTTGTGTTTTTTTAATTTGTATTTTCTTTATGACTTAAGAAGGAGTAATTGAAGAAATAGTTTTATATGGTAATTTACTCATTATTCTTTTCCATGGCTACCCCTCTTATACAAAAGTTATATATATAGATTTTTTTCCTGAACATAAGTCTTGAATCTTAATGATGTTATTATCTCTGTTTGTTAGGTTATTTTTACTCGGTTTCTCCATCTGTGAAGTATTTTATTCCATGTACTTACAAGTTACTCATGTACTTTTCCATGAGTTGTGGTAATTGGTAGTCTCTTCGAATTTAATTTTGGTTTTACTCGATTATGAAGTGTCGGTGTTCTTACCGACTTTGCTCCTTCTGACTGTTGTGCTTTATATTCACTCCGACACCTTATGAACTCTCTTTCGAGACTAATGAGTAGAGAAACAGGGAATATTGGACATAACATTTATCCCCTCAAAATTCATTTATAAGTTCCCTATCGACGTCACTACTTATCCTCTCTCTTTTACAACGTCTCCTCTCGTTTTTACTCTAGTTGTCCTTTCTTTCTTCCTTTTTAATTCTCATCTTTTTATTCTTTATACCCTTTTTTAATCTTTTTTAATATGGTACAAATTTAACGTGACGAATTTGTCATTTTATGTAAACCTTTTGTTTTGTTTATAGTTTAGTTAGGGAGAAATTGTTTTAGCTTTTCTAAAAATTTTGAATTAATGGTTCTTTACGTCCTTTTGGAAAATACGTTTGTTGAACCGTCTTACACTTTGTGTTCTTTAAGGTATAAGATATTCCCTGTTTCTGGTTGTATTTTGACTTGATGGTCAATTCCGGGAAGGTATTACGAGAATCATAACAAAACTATTTGATAGGAATACTTCAAAAAACACATTATTTGTACAAGTCCGTAGTACAAATTACGGACTCCGGGTTCAAATAAGTCTAGAAAAAAAAAAAAAATGGTTTACGGGGGTTAATATTATCCCGTGTAATATAGTTTACGTGGGAATAATATACACATCCTAGGTTTAGTGTCTCCTGAGGTAAACCAAAATTTTATAGTGTACTAATTGTTAAAACAAAAAAAGATCCATTGAGTTTAATAGATCTAAATTTTACTATGTAAGTATTATAGTTTCATGTGACTAGAAAAGTGATTTGACATAGATACGACTTACTCTAGTCCATACGACGTGACATGAGGTCGAGTGGCAGTCGTTGGACGGTACCGAAAGGAAATTTGAGGGTGGTGACAAAAGTAGGAACAAGTATGGATATCCACCCGAGATCTTCATTAGAACGATGGTACCCATTCTCCGACAACTATATTCGGTACCTATGAACAGATGGGACATAAAGGTAATATAAAAAGATTTACAAACTTTAGTTCACTCTAGTTGTCTATTTGTACTTCGTATTCTTGTGTAGTATAGGGATCCCGGACGGAAGTATTTTTTAAACCCTTCAACCTCTTTATATGGGAGTATAACTTAAGTATGACTTTTAGGGGGTCTATGGGACAGTAATCTTACAAGGGAACTAAGAGTCCTTAGGGGTACCTACCAGTGTTCGTACGGTAAAACTCGTGAGACACGGGTCTAGAAACGAGGATAAGAAGTTTATTATTTACAAAGGTAGGTGATAAGGGAATACCAAAGAGGAGACGATCTAATGTACAACGATTTTCCTATTTCTTGTAATACGTCTCCGTTTTTATTAATTGGTTCACCATAAAGGGGAAGGTCCTTTGTAAAAATTTTCCAATGTTCCCCCGAGATCTTTGTTCGTATTGTGTGTATTCTGATGACATGACTGATAAGGTGTTCAGAGACCATACCCGAAGGTGTTACGATCAATTAGCGGAGAATCTTGTACATGTGATGTTTTCTTCAGGGAACCTGTCTTCCGTCGCAACAGATGAAGTAAGTTGTAAAGCTCCCGTTTCCTTAGTACGACGGAAGTGTGAAAAGGGTTTCTTCATTAAGTCGTAAGTCTTGACACACTTTGTGGAGACGTAAACCGTGGTGGTACAAGTCATTTCCCAATTGAGACGTCCGGACCGAATAAGTTTAAGAAGACGTTTAAGGTTTCCAGAAGTCCTGACTGGGAATTGTCTGATGTCCCTTTATAGGATATATGGGAACCTTATACGACGGACTAGTCTTACAGAAACATATGGACCCCGGAACCTGGTGTCGTCTGACTTGAACTTGTGACGAAAAACACTAGGACCCGGTGTGACCTCAAACTAGTACCTCTCCCCCTTCCACGCCCCCTTCCGACACGACCTCTGACTTACCGATTCTAGTCAGTGCACCTCGAGGTACGGATACTGACTGGGGATTATTTTGGGACCGGTGGTTCCGCGGTTACTCAAATAACAAACCGTTGTTAAAAGTACACGGTAGTGTGAAACAATTACCCTCTTAATTTACAGTGGACCCGTCAAGGTGACCCTCTCCTGTTCACCTACGGACACGGGTCAAAGAGGACCTGAGACGGGATCTACGGAGAAGGGAAACGACTAAAATTAAACATAGGAGAGTGGTATTACTTGGTATTACAACTCATGTCGAAAAGATTCAAGATACTCAGGAAGGTCGTTTAGTAGGTTGGTCTCTTAACAGAACCACTGGGGACTAAGTTGATACAAGAGTATGTTAACTATTTTATCAGAAAACAACTATTCACCACACGATCGAACGAGAACGTGGGAACTCGACAGAGAGAGACGGATACAGATGATAGACAGACAGAGAGACATCTATCTATCTACAAGTAATCTATCCTTTAATTAAATGACGATATTCGTTGGTAAAACTGTTTGACGTTCTTTTCTGTTCACACTTTTACTCTCAATAAATATAAGTCTGTTTACCGTCTGTTCAGATGTGTTGTCGGGTTTCCGTTTTATAGCCACGGAGACCCTCCCTCTGTTTAATCGGACCGTAAAAATTAATTTTAACCCGACGAAGGACCTTACGTTTCTAAAAAAAAAGGTGAGGAGAGAGTGGTTTCTGTTCTCGGTGTATAAAATTCATACAAAGATTTTAATTTTTACGTTCGTACTTTAAACTCCTATATAATTTCATATAATCAAATGGAAATAACCCAAAAGGGACTGTCGGAATCATATTAAACTTAAAAGTATTGATTTTATAGGTGAGAATGTTTCTTTTAGACTTTCGTCTCTCCATTTAAAACTTGACTAAAACTGAAAAACCGTAAAAAACATTATGAATGTCGGATAAAAGTAATGGGTTTCGATAATGTGTTACAAGATCGGTTACACCTCCCTGTCTCTCTTTTCTATCATATTTTAGGTTCCTCACTTTTCTCTTTCGTTCTCGTTTGTGGTACATTATAGACCTTTGAGGATTGAGAGGAACCCGGACTCTTATGAGACGGTCGGTGGCATTTTACTGTGACTACGTCAGAATAGGAAAGTCCGGAAAGGTGGAGGAAGGGGAGTTCGATAGGATTGTAGAAAGGATAAGCCTGTCTCAGGATGTGTCTTACGAAAGGACTACGGATCGGTTCTACCATAGTATCCGTGGATTTAAAGGAAGAAGGAATGGTTTGAAACGAGCTGAATGAAGAACAGAAAAGTATTAGGACATCAGAAGGTATACAAAGACCCACCATTATCCGAGTAGTCTATCCTATGTATCTAAGACCGAGGATTCGGTCCGTCATATTAAAATGATAGTTCAAGTCGTAAATGTGAGATAACGAGGACAATCGAGTTGACCATTTCTTAGGTGGACGTTACGTCTTCTGGGGTCAAGTTACGGACCCAGTTTTTCTAGGGGATCTCTTCCCTATCCGATGGGTCAGGTCATAAGAACCCGAAGGGACCACCAAGTCTGTCATTTCTTAGACGGACGTTCCGCCCTCTGGACCCAAGCTAGGGACCCAACCCTTCTAGGAGACCTCCTCCCGTACCGTTGGGTGAGTATAAGAACCTCTTAGGGGTACCTGTCTCCTCGGACCGTCCGATGTCGGGTACCCAAGTGTTTCTCGACCTGTACTGACTCACTGGTTCGCGTCGTGTGTCGTGTCGTGAAAAGGATATTCATCTCGGACGACCTTCCTCTACTCGTTTGACAACTAGGCTTCGAGGTCAGTAGCTACTTCAGTTGATACTTTCTCCAAACAAACGGGTAAACTTATTGTTAACAGAGTATGGAAATCCACTCTTGACGGAGTGACTTTGGACCGTTGAAGTCGAGTTAGATCTTTTGACCCATAGATAGGAAGGAGAAATTCTATGACTCCAGAACAAACCAGGATCCTTTTTATAAGTGGATTTTAACCTAATCCCTTAAGTTAGAGAACAGACGTACAGAAAAATCTCATCGTTTTGTGTAAAAACGAGTAGATGAAATAAATCCTACAACTGGTAAGGTGTTCATCACTTGTGACTTATAAAGTATTTGACTCTGGTCGTCTCCTTGGTAATAAACATAAATTACAAGAAGACAGGATGAAAGACCCGACAAAGACTGGATCGAATATAGTTTCTGAAAGATGGGAAAGTAAGTGGTAAGTTCATTGTGTAAATCATCAGTCTGTTGATGGTATACGGTCCGTAACACGTTAAACGACTCAAGGTAAAGAGGACGTTTGAGACCACAAAAATATACTATCATCAAATACTATGAAGGGGAGGTTCTTTTGTGTAAACGTGAAAGTATCACTGGAACTTACGGGATATAGATCCTTCATTGAGATTACCACTTAAATATGTACTACTAAATGTGTCATAATAGGTTATGAGAAGTTTAGTATTAGATATTCGGTAGTTGATCTAAGGTATGATCATTGTTTTCCATGGGAAAGTCGGTTGTAAAGAAAGTTTAGTGGAGTAGTTTATTGATACAAATATGAGTGGGAACTTTGACTTCGAAAGAGAGTTTTCTGGGATAGTTCGTACTTCACAATTTCTGGTAAATACGTCCACTGTCAGGTATCCACTAAGTCTTGTTAGGGACTGGTACACATGGAAACGAGACAACACCATGACTAAAGTGACTCAGGACTTCGAGAGAAATCTAATTTTCGCTGGTGAGTCAGCAGAGAGGATCTGGAGGTCTTACTTCTGAGGTATGTCGTTAGAATCTCCTTTTGCTCTCTTGTTGTTGACAACGAATATTAGGAGTGAAACTTATTAGCACTACTCTCATTTATTATTAATCGTACGATGTGAATTCTTTTTCCTTTCGATCCTTCTCTCATCCAACAAAATCTTTATTGCAGAGACATTTTACTCCATATACATATCTTTGTCCGGACTTTTCTGCAAGTGGGTCGACTACACTACCAATAAAGACCTATTATCCTAATAATCACTAAAAATCTTTCAAAAACGAGCTAATATAAAAGATTAGAAAGATTTTTTGTCAAACATTAACTCGATGAAGGTTATTTTTTATTAATTTTAGACATATACTCATGACACCGTAGTGGTTGACCTACCTGTACTCAAACTCGTTCGAGGTCCTCAACCACTAGCTGTCCCTTCGGACCGTACAACGTCAAGTACCCCAACTTTTCTCAGTCTGTGTTGACTCGCTGACTTGACTTGATTCCTTATGAATTCCTTCACCGAAAATCCTAGTGTCTGTAGATTTTCATCATCAAATAATTCTATCATATTCGTAAATTATGTCTCGGATTGTGTATCTTTCACTTTTTAACAAGTATTTTAGTCTCGTTTTACACAAAAGTAAACATGTGTTTTTTTACTAAAATCGTAAAGTCGACGTTACAAAAGTGACACCTTTATAGATATAAAATTTAATCATTAGAAACTTAAACTGAACATTAAACGTATAATGGACTATTTGAGAGGAAGAAGGTTTAAATAGGGTACACATTTGAAACCTTTTACCCGACCCGACGTTACCCTTTTAGAACATAAAGTAGTGTAATAGAAGTCAAATCGTTATGACAACCTCCGAGGTAAGTACTCGTAATCAGATATAGTGGTTTTAGACTGGGATTTGAGAGTTTGAAAGGGCACTTTTTTACAATTCCGAACCTTGTAATGACTTTCTTGGAGACACTTTGGTGATCTTTAAGAGATTTACGTACGAGAAATTTAAACTAGTAATGATTGTGAGTTAGTGAATCTTTGATATTCTAAAACTAGAGTCGTTGTCTCACTCAAAAGAAACGTCGGTACGTAAAACTTTTATATAGGTCTACCTGCACACTGAAACGTTTGGACGAATTAACACTATTTCTCGGTAAAGAAAACCAGTGTAAGAGCGTGATTCTACGACTGTCTTAAGTACTTCCTTTATTATTACTACATACCGTATTTAGGTTTTTCTCAAAGGAATTTTAAAATTAAATAAAAACCGACACGACCGAGAAGTAAAGACACGTCCGAAAAGAGATAACGTCACTCGTCCCAGATGAGAGGTCAACGTCACACGTCCGAAGAGTAACACCACCGAAAAGAGTAACGTCAAGCGTCGGAGACCTCGTGTCCGAGTCATCAACACCACGTACCCGAATCAACGAGGGACCGTACATCATCAACCCCCATCATCAACCCCGAAACCCAAGACTGCCCATAAAAATAATTTGTTAGAAAAATTTTTTTAAGAACTGTACATTTTTACGAAAAACATTTGTCAAAACTGAAGAGACCACCAGGTCGTCAATTCTGAGGTACGAAGGTAACGATCCCCATCTCCAAGTTAGGGACTAACCCTTTGATTCTAGGGTGTACCGAGTCTTGCCGGTTTTTATTTATCTCTTAGTCAATTTTTTATTTTTATGTCAAACCCAGAAGGAACCACCGAGTAACCATTTCTCGGTTACGTCCTCTGTGTCGAAGTTAGGGACCAGGTCCTGCTAGGATGTACGGCACTTCGTTGATTCGGGTTCGTGGTGTTGTATGGTGACAACTACTGATGTGGAACTTCTCCCAGGAGACCCATGGTGGTTCAGTTTACCGAAGAAGAGACTGTTTCACTCGGTTTGAACTCGAATTTGATGACGGTAACGAGACCAATTCTTTCAGAACTTGTTTAGATCATCCGACCCGAATCCTCTCTTTCTTCGAAGACCTTCCTTTAAGTAGGATATCCTTCTTTCTCTGTCTACCCTTTTCTGTCTTTTGAACTGGAACGTTGTTTCAGAATCGCTAGTCTTCCCTCTTCACTACGGTGTAAATCTTTTACTGAATGGTGAGTTGACACAGGAACCGGGTGGGTCTACCTATGTAGACTCAAGATTCTTCTCTTTACACATATACAACGTTTTACGACAAAGTTGTTTTTCGAGATTATGAAACCCTTTCTTCGTCTAATAAGACCTTGAGGAGATTAGTGAGTCCTATTTTACTCTCTCTTCAGAGAGACAGTGTCTCTCGACGAATAGACAAGGTGGTAGTCACGAAGTCTAATAGTCTCCCCCACGTAACTCTCCTCGTCGTTATAGCAGGTTCCCTTCTTACCGTCGTGGGTCGTCCTCTGACGTTGAGGGGGACTCCCCCAGTATCTCGTTACTGTGCCGGAGATATCCAATCCTCTCATGTTCTTGTCACCGTTCATGGTGGGGTGTGTTTGTCCTGTGGTGTCGTCGATTGTCTCACTGTCGTCCACGGCCATCCTTTGATCGGTCCATTTGGTATCGGGTTTCCTCTTCACGAGTCGTCTTCGTGTGTTGTGTTCGACACACCCAAGTGTCCCAAATAGACCTGTGCGACTCTTTATTGTCCGTTTCCTGTTCCTTGTCGTTCTACCCTTCTCGAACACACATACACACCAGTCAGGACAGACTGGGAAACGTTGGGGTACCCGAGACATCGGGCGGTCCGAGGAGACAAGTACCCTAAAGGGTCCGTTCTTATAACCTCACCCAACGGTAAAGGAGGAGGTCCCCTAGAAAAGACTGGGTCCCTATTTTGGACGTAGAAGACGTAACCGTCCGTCTGCGAAATGGTCGACTCGGTGACCCTTTCGGGATTCTACCCCTCTTTCGGAACCGTTTCTGAATCATCAGAACACATTCATCCTTCTTCTTTCTCAGACACTTTAAATCGTGACAATTACAAGGAGTCAAAGGAATGGACGCTTTACTTCCATTAGTATAAGGATACAGATTCCTTACAAGATTCTCAATTTACCTTATTATACTTTTCGTAAATCTTATCATAGGTCGTGTTCTTCGTCATACAACTTCAATATTGACAATAATATTTGAGTAAGGCGTCATATAAGACCAATAAATAAGTAAGTAAGTAAGTTGGTTACCGACTTGAAATTGAAATTTTGTAGGTGTTCAGCAAGAGAATTCATGATGGGTTACATCTAAAGATACTTGAATCCATATTACTCGTTGAGGTTGATTAGAAGTTTCTAGGGTCTATATTATACTTAGTAAATATAAAAATTTTAAAGTGATTGTCTATTGAGTGAACGTGAAATTTTAATAATAGGAAATATTAGTTCATTTATAGTGATATCCATAGTACTGAAAGAGATTGTAAGTCACACATACTTAACGTTCCAAGTAGTCGATAAGGGAATAATAAATCGTGATATGAATGTTAGTGCGATTTATCTAACGACAGACGAAATATGACTGAACTATTTAATCGATTAGAATAGAATCCACACCTTTTGATTAAGTCTATAGTAAATCATGTATGTATGAGATTGTAAGAAAAAAGGAAGTTTCCATATTGAAGTGAGTTCATTGTTCTGAACGGTTTTTTTCAAGGAGAGAATCTCATTCTTTATTTCTTTATTTTCGTAATCCAAGTACTTGAGAGTTAACAAAATACAGTAAAGACTTGGGGATACTCTCTCTTCACTTTTACTAGGAAGTCTTTGGGACTTAGAGGAAGTGTCCTAGTTTGCAGAGGACTCACATACACTCCAAATGACGTCATTAAACCTCACCATTCTGTTGGGAGTAATTTTGTTGAAGGAATGAGATCTTAAAAGAGTGTACTTTCTAACTGAAACTCGACGGGTAATGTCATAGAATTTTCTCTCTGGTGTCGACAAAAGTGGGTACGAGATTCGAGGGTCAGACACAAAGGAGAGGAGACACCGTTTGCCTCCTCTCGTTGTCTCTGTCTTCCCGTACGGTCCAAGGTCAATACTGATGGTGATCCAAGGGACACCCATGTTCACTGACCCACTTCAACGGTAGGTGACTTTACCCATTGTGACCCTCTGGTAGTCCGTAAGTGTGTTCGCACATTCAAACGGAAAACACAAAGTCTTGGTTCATGTGTCCTTTATGTGCGTTGGTAGACGAATGGGTCCGGTTCTGGGAAGAGGATGTGATGGTAAGATCTGATAAGGACCGGGGAAAAAAGAAGAGTGGTGTGACTGTTCACAACAACGAATCAACGAGTCAGTACAAGCTAGGAAACACTGGGGTACCTGACATCAGACGGTCCGAGGAGACAGGTACCCTAAGAGGTCCGTTCTTATGACCTCACACAACGGTACGGGAGAAGGTCCCTTAGACGGGTTGGGTCCCTGGTTTGGGACAGAAGACGTAACGTCCGTCTAAGAAATGACGACTCGGTTGTTCCCTTCATCTTGTAAGGTTAAGACACAGGATAAAGTAGTCCTTAAAAGAAAGACCAAATAAGGTCTTTGTTTAAGATTCCGTAATTACCTCCGGTTTACCCAAGAAGGTAGGTAGAATGGTGTTAACCCGATATTATGTTTGAATGTTTCTTAGTTGTTTGTTATCCTCAAACCCCAGGATGTCGTTCCCGTCCCTCCTTATGTAAAAACATTTCTACGTGTAAAGTCACGGGTAGTTTAATATTATATGTTCTAAGGCCAGACTAAAATTATTTTGTAGTTTCCTTTGTATTCATTTAAGTGTATAGGCAGACGTACCTTGAAAGAGGTCAACAGTAGTCCATCTTTACTGTTGAGAGAGGGAACTTGAGTGTATCCTGAAAGAAAATGTGAAAAATTATAAATATAGGGTAAATGGACACGTGTACATAGAGGGTATGACGTTTCACTGAGTTAAGGGAGAACAAGGAAGAGAAGAAAAGGGTGAAAAGTGTGTGTACGTACACGTGTGTGTGTGTGTGGTGTAAGAGTGATGATGACGTGACACTAAACGTTTATTACATACACGTCAGTCAAGTCAGCGAGTCAGCACAGGCTGAGAAACGTTGGGGTACTTAGCGTCGTTCGGTCCTGAGGGACCTTACTATTTACAATCTTCTATCTAAAATTTCGAAATAAACATGTACCTCTTTCAGAAAGATAAGACCGGATACTAATTTTCCGTGGTGTTCGTTAGTTCAAAACAGAGAGGTCTAGTGTTAGTATTATGCGGAGAAGGTTTCGTAACAGATTTGGTGTAAACGAAAATAAATAAAAAAAAACAAACAAATCGTCTAACTTCTTTGATGGAATACACGAAATTTCGATAACTGTAAAGTAGATTACGGTTCCAGTTCTCAAGTCTACAGAGTTCTATGATACTCTGTTTTCTGTTTATATTTAAATGTCCAACCAAACATTTTCTTGGAATAATTAAATCTGGTGTTGTTACACTTTAAACAATAGTAAACTTTTTTGTCAAACCATAGGTTTTATTATTGTACTCGTTTTAAAGTTCTTTGTATAAATATGAAAATTGGTTGTTAAAGTTCCTAAAAACATTCGTCACGTAACAAACGGTAATTATCTATACGTTTATTGTATATACTTTTAATATCTATTAATTGATGAGTGATTCCTTCGAAGACATTCCTTAGGATAATTCGATATAACAAATTATAAAGATTAAGAATAATACAAAATTAATAAAAACAGAAAGAGGACGATGATCTTTAGTTCGAACTACTATTATCCTAAAACAGATAAAACAAGTGACGATACAAGAGACGTGACTCTTGTCGCGGACCGTACGTCTCTACAAATTATTTGTTCGACGATTTATTCATTTTCTTACCTACTATAGTGATTCACATAAACTTTCACTGTCTTATAAAAATTTTGTGACTTTATAATGATAAACTTAAGTTTAACATTTGATTACGTTCTCAGGGGGACCACAAGGTTAGTCACGGGGAATAATTGAAATTGAGGTTTCGAAACAGTAAAACCTTTAGTAGTGATGTTTAATCATCTCTTTAAAAGTAAGATGTTTCGGAGTTCCCATCTTAGTGAAAATCTTAACGTTATATTTAAGTCTCTGTATATTTCTTAAATTAAAGGAACCAAACTGACGAGACAAAAGTCGATAAGGTTGGTCGAGTAACTGGTTTTATTATATGTCGACTAGATATTTCATCTATTTGGTGTCGTACGGTACATAATCCTTCTGTAAAACACGTTTAAAGAAAATTCTGACTTAACCAGTATTTCAGAATTTGTAGAAAAAGGGCGGAGATAGTAGAAGGGAGGATATGGTGGATATTGGATAAGGTTCGTAAAGACTTTTAATCACAAGTCAAAGGTACATGAAGTTAGTTCGTTTGTCCGATTCTTTGAACCACGAATTTCTCGTAGCAAAAATTTCTTGTTTTGTTAATATGGATTAGGGCAGACGTTTGTCTTTCTCCGAAGTTACAACTTTCGTACACAAGATAGAGGTGGTCGAGTCTTTGACGTCGCAAGAATAACCGTAAGCAAATGACATAAGAGACTAGTAAAGACTGTGGTGATAATGGTTGGAACAGATATGATTATAGTAAAATACTGAATATTCATTATGTCGTCTTCGTCTCTATTTGTCGGTCGTTCACCTTATCGAACCGAAAGTGTCAACGTGGTCTAGAACGATGACCAAAAACGGATTAGACAGAGGAGGTAGAGTGGGATCTAGTCTTATGAAAGTGTACGGAACGTTGTTTTATTAGACTTTTACAAATTTTGTAAAGAGACACTCGGGAGTTTTCTTGGTCTGGGAATAATAAGGGTTTACTCGGACCTTTAGGTGTAAGACGGAGTCACAGAACTGTTCTTCTCGTCTAGTTTGTATTTTGTACAACTCTCACAAACTCCCCGGTTACCACCACCAACACCAAATGCGTGGGTTTTGTCTTAGTGTATTCGAGGGAATGTGTTGGCCATCCGGTCACTGTAAGTTTAAGTAGAAAAAAGTAACCGTCGTTTTATGTGTGAAAGGGGAGTGGGATTAGTCCTTTTTTTTTTTTAGAATGTGCCGTTAAACCAGGTCTTTTGTATATCTCATCGAGAGGAACTTAGTTCGTGTCTTCTGGTCCTGTGGTGGTCGAACTCTCAGACACTCCAGTTCGGAGTTAGTCGTCCTTTGGACCGGGTCTCCGTCTCGTTTCGTTATTTCCGGTTCTCTAGTCCGTTCTCTGACCCTTTATTCCCGATTCTGAAGCCGATATTCCCGGATTTAATCAACATTTTATTCCCGATTCCGAATCAAGGTCAGTCTCCCTACAACTTACTCATTGTTCTCTCTTCCATGTCTAGATCTTGGTCTACCACTTAGAGCTCAACGGCCGACGGAAGGGTATTGACGATGGAGGTTCCGGTGTGCGAGTCTGGCTCGAACGACTCGTATTACGAGTGACAAGACGACATTGACATCACTGACTGAGTCCTTACACCTAGTCGATATTCCTCACCCCAATTTTTATGGGTCGTCACACAGTCTACGAATCCAATTGTACGAGGGGCTCCTCTGACCGTTAGATCGGAGTGGAGGTGTTGACCGTGATTTCCCGATGTCCGTCCGACCACACTCGTGGTTTGACAGGAAAGGCCACGTCCTTATCTAAGGGTGTGTCCGTCTGTCCCCTGTGACGCTGACCCGAGATAGGGTGGCGTTACTTCCCTGATAGAGTTAGACATTTCACTCAGGGTACTTAACAAATCGAAGGGTCACGTATGTTTTCAATACAAATGCGATAGGATAATTTACCAGTTCTCGTAATACCGATTTGTTTTTTACATGTACGGAACCACAGGTTGAGAATCTCTGGGGTACCTGACGTCGGATGGTCCGAGGAGGCAGGTACCCTAAAAGGTCCGTTCCCATGACCTCACCCCACGGTAACGGAAGAGGCTTAATTTTTTATGAAATAACGATTTTTTAAGGTTGGTAGTAGACTCTGAAGTCACTCAGTATTAATAAAACCCCATCGTTTTAGTTTCTAGCTACTACTTTCCAGTAACATTGTTAATATGATTATTCTCTTTTCAAACTTTATAAGACTCTTAATGGTTGTACATTGTGTCTGTGTGTCTCCTTCGTTCACGACAGTCCTTTTACGACGGCTATCTGGACGAATTCAGTCCCACCCACGTTTGGAAGCTACACAATTTTTTACGTTATAGACGTTTCGTGTTATTTTACTCCATGTCAACGTTTAACCCTTTCCTCATGCAGTTCCGACATATAACAGTGAGACGAATAAATTGAATATACGTCTCACTTTCACTTTCACTTCAGCGAGTCAGCACAGGTTGAGAAACGCTGGGGTACCTGACATCGGGTGGTTCGAGGAGACAGGTACCCTAAGAGGTCCGTTCTCATGACCTCACCCCACGGTAAAGGAAGAGGTCCCCTAGAAGGACTGACTCCCTAACTTGGGTCCAGAGAGCGTAACGTCCGTCTACGAAATTGGAGACTCGGTGGTCCCATGTAGTACACTTTACGACCCGACTTACTTCGTGTTCGACATTACTTCTAACGGTCCTCTTTATAGTTATTGGAGTCTATACGTCTACTGTGGTGGGAATACCGTCTTTCGTTTCTCCTTGACTTGTCGGAGATCTATTTTCACTTTCTCCTCTGACTTTTTCGACCGAATTTTGAGTTGTAAGTCTTTTGATTCTAGTACCGTAGGTCAAGGTAGTGAAGTACCGTTTGTCTACCCCTTTGTCACCCTTGTCACTGTCTGAAATAAAACCCCCGAGGTTTTAGTGACGTGTACCACCGACGTCGGTACTTTAATTGTGTACGAACGAGTGACCTTCTTTTCGATACTGGTTGGATCTCTCGTATAATTTTTCGTTTCTGTAATGAAACGACTGTTTCCAGACAGATCAGTTTCAATACCAAAAAGGTCATCAGTACATACCTACACTCTCAACCTGATATTACTTTCGACTCACGACTTCTTAACTACGCAAACTTAACACCACAATCTCTTCTGAGAACTCTCAGGGAACCTACCATTCCTCTAGGTTGGTCAGGTAGGATTTCCTTTAATCAGGAGTTATAACTAACTTTCCTGACTACAACTTCAACTTCGAGATTATGAAACCGAAACCGGTGGACTACGTTTCCTGACTGAGTGACCTTTTCTCGGACTACGACCCTTTCTGACTGTAGTCCTCCTCTTCCCCAGCTCTCTCCTACTCTACCAACCTACCGTAGTGACTGAACTACCTGTACTCAAACTCGTTCAAGACCCTCAACTACTACCTGTCCCTTTGGATCGCACGATGTCAGATACCCCAGTGTTTCTCAACCTGTGTTGTCTCGCTGACTTGACTGTCTGTCATACATACAAACACATAAATGAGATTAACTCAGGTTGTTTCAAAAAACGTTTTCCTACGGGTTCTAATCCTATACCACAGTCTAGGACCTTGTCTGTTTGATGGACCAGGGACTGCTCACAATTTGACGTTAATACCGGGAGTATCCTAAAGCTGTACATCAAATTTTTCCACGCAAGGTTAGTTGACATTGATCGAGGTCTAATAAGATACTGATCCTGACGTTAAGGAATGTATACCGTCGGACTCAGTGTGATTTCTCTTACGGTTTTTTTTTTTTTTGTCGGTTCTTTTGTTCAATTCATCCAACAATGTAGGAACCCTTTACTAAAAAATTTTTAGTCAATTATCCGTTCTCTTTCCTTTACTCGCACATACTGACACGTTCACACTCACTTACACTCTTTCTGTCTCCACAACTCGTTTAACACTAGACGGAGAACTTTGTATTCTTTTCTATAAAGACGGGGACGGTCCTACCCTTTGAAACTTGTTCAGAAAAGAAGGAAACCCCGGAGTAGATTGAGTTTCGCTTTTGCTACCGAAGTTACACTTACCAGACACTCCAGAGAATGTCGAGAGTATCAGAAACAAAACAAAAAAAAAAATTAAAAATTTAAAAAAAATAAAAAATTTAAAATTTTAGAAATTAAGAATGTACGCAAGGGTTTGTACTTGGGGGGAGGGTGGAGGGAGGGGTGTTGTAGAGAGACCCAGTAGGGGTACGTGGTCGGGGTTCGTACGACGTGGGATGCAGTCTGTACCTGACCGCTAAGTTAAGAATGTACTGTCATATGTACAATCTTAAGGGTAAGAGGGTTTAGTAGGGTGGGAGAGGGAGAGGGAGACTCAGGTTTTCAGGCAATACCAAGAGATTGAGGAAAACTTTTAGATCGTGATCTAAAGTCGATACCCACGTTTCTGGTGTCTCCCTGATTCAGAACGAAAGGAACATAGAAATGAAGTAGAAGATTAATATAGAAGTAAAAGGTAAACAGTATTGTCATTACATACATGGGAGGGTGGTCCGTTAGAGACGGAGTAAAGGACCGTTATTTCTTATTAAAGAAAATAAGATGTGATTCCCGATGTCCTTCGAAACTTAGGTAGGGGTGTGGAAAGAACATTTCGAGAAAGATTCCTCTTACCCGTCCCTCACCGCTAGCGACCGGTCACAACACTTCCTGTGGTAGGTCAATAGTGGACGGTCAATGGGAGTTTCCTAGGGGGTCCTGGGACCCTATTCCACCTTCTACTGGCCGATAAGTCTATATCTTCTCTTGACCCCTGTTCTTATTTACCACCTTATGCACGTCTCCTTTCCTCTGTCATAACATGTGTTTAGTGAGGCATAGAGACCTAGGGTCCTGAAGTGTCAATCAGGGTTGTTCGACATATGGTTTACACCCCTTACGTCGTTCTCTCTAGACGGGTCAACCTTTCTTATAGAATAGTGACTGCAACAAATCGTAAAAACAACATACCACTATTTTACGTCTAGTTGAAATCAAAGTAATAACAAAGACTTAGGAGATGTCTGTCACGGTTACCCTTCAACTAGACTCTTTTGCCTTACATTTCCTTTGTAGGGACATAACTTTTCTGGACTCACGATTATTATTCCCAGTGATTCGTAGACCATCCGACTTATTAACAGAAGGTTTCTATAGGTCCAGGAGTGCGTGCCTTGGACGATTACAATGGAATATACTATTTTCCCCGAAACACCCATACTGATTCAATACCCAGAACACTATTCCAATAAGACCTAATAGGACTCTACTTCACTCTACACGTTAACGTGAGTGAAGGGTGCGATCGTTTTATTGCGAGTTTTAAGAGGTTCCGTCCGAAGTTGTCATGAACTTGACTATCGAAGGTCTACAAGTTCGACCTAAATCTTTTCCGTCTCCTTGATCTCTAGTTTAACGACTGTGGGCAACCTAGTATCTTTTTCATTTTCTTAAGGTCTTTTTACAGATGAAAACGAAGGAACTTATGTAATCTCGGAAACTGACACACCTAGTGTTGTTTGACACTTTTTAAGAAGTTGTCTACCCGTATGGTCTAGTGGAATGGACGGAGGACTCTTTGGACATACGTCCAGTTCTTCGTTGTCGATCTTGACCTGTACCTTCTTGTCTGACCAAGGTTTAACCCTTTCCTCATACAGTTCCGACATATAACAGTGGGTCGAATAAGTTAAATATACGGCTCATGTAGTACACTTTTCGACCCGACCTATTTATGTTCGACCTTAGTTCTAACGGTCCTTTTTATAGTTATTGGAGTCCATACGTCTACTATTGTGGGAATACCGTCTTTCGTTTCTCCTCGATTTCTCGGAGAAATTTCACTTTCTCCTCTCACTTTTTCGACCGAATTTTGAGTTGTAAGTTTTTTGCTTCTAGTATCGTAGGGTGGGGTAGTGAAGTGCCGGTTATCTTCCCTTTGTTACCTTTGTCACTCTCTGAAAATAGAAGAACCCGAGGTTTTAGTGACGTCTACCACTGACGTCGGTATTTTAATTTTCTGCGAACGAGGAACCTTCTTTTCGATACTTTTTGGAACTGTCGTATAATTCTTCGTCTTTGTAATGAAACGACTGTTTGCAGGTATATCAGTTTCGATACCAAAAAGTCCACCAGTGTATACCTACTCTCTCAACCTGGTATTTCTTTCGACTCTGGACTTCTTAACTATGAAAACTTGACACCATAACCTTCTCTGAGAACTCTCAGGGAACTTGACGTTCCTCTAGTTTGGTCAGTTAGGAGTTCCTTTAGCTAGGACTTATAAATAACCTTCCTGACTACGACTTTGAGGTTATGAAACTGGTAGACTATACTTCCTGAGTAACCTTTTCTAGGACTACGACCCTTTTTAACTTCCGTCCTCCTCTTCCCCTGCTCTCTCCTACTGTACTAAGCTACCGTAGTGACTGAGTACCTGTACTCAAACTCGTTCGAGGTCGTCAACCATTACCTGTCCCTTCGGACCGTACGACGTCAGATACCCCAGTGTTTCTCAGTCTGTACTCTCAGTGACTTGACTGACTGACCGGAACTCTTCCCGGGATTCAAGTTAAGTCAAGTCAAGTCAGTGAGTCAGTACAGGCTGAGAAACACTGGGGTACTTAGCGTCGTGCGGTCCGGAGGGACAGGTAGTGGTTGAGGGCCTCAAGTGAGTCTGAGTGCAGGTAGCTCAGTCACTACGGTAGGTCGGTAGAGTAGGAGACAGCAGGGGAAGAGGAGGACGGGGGTTAGGGAGGGTCGTAGTCTCAGAAAAGGTTACTTTCCCGGGATTTACGACAGTGTTTATAGGAATCGATTAGCTGGTCGTTACTGGCCGAAGATGGAAAGTTGTCTAAAATAGTTTAACAAACATGTGACTCCATAGAATATTGATCCACAATACCTGATTTATAGACACAAGGCGGTCTTAAAATCCAACTTTAGGATTGCGGGTGGTACTATCATAATCCTTTACCCCGAGATCCCTTCACTAATCAAGTACTCCTACCTCGAGAGTACTTATTCTAATCATGAGAATATTTTCCGGGTGTCTCGAGAGTCGTGGGGAGATGGTGACACTTCCGTGTCGTTCTTCTTGGTCCCTCGTCCGGGAGTGGTTCTGGGGGTTGATACCACTGGGGAACTATAGTCGGAAGGTCGAAGGTCTTGGTGTTCTTTATGTAAAGACAATAAATTCGTAGGTATAGTACCATAATAAAATATCGTCGGGTTTGACTGAGTCTGTAATCCAATTATCGAAGGGCAACAAAAGTCTTTTATACTCTTGGGGGGGAAATGGTAGTCCGTAAAAGAGTCTGGAGGTGTGCTGTTGTCGATATGAAGTGATGACTACCAGCTCTTTTGTATCACCGTTATCATTGACTTAGGGTCCTATGTATGTAAGTTTTACAATGTATGTACACGTTCATTATATAAATAGGTCAAAAAGTGTTCTAAAAAGACTTCAAGAATTTTATTTAAATAGGGAGGGGTGAGAACTCCGGCAACAGTTCACCCGTAAAACAGAGAAAAAAGGAGGATGAAGGAACAGGACTATACCGGTGGTTCGGAGGAGGAGTTTGTACCAACGATACACTGGTCTTAAGTTGCGAGACTGATTAGTCTAGACAACAATGAAACGACAACCAAATAGGTCAAAGAGAGGGAATGTGATAAGAGTGTACACTTTGGATCCTGTTTTAGAGGGACGTTTTAAGGCTCAGACAGGAGGTCGAGACGAAGTCAATAGGGTAAAGTCAAGAGAGTTGAGAAGGAACTTGGGGTCAAGACTACAGGGTACAGGGGGTGAGGTACCGATTGGATATACTACCTTTACTCCCTTCCCATAGTTATACCGGAGTGACTCCTCTGAGGGAAACTTGACGTAGAACTCTTTACTCGTCCTCAAAGTGACCGTTCCAATTCCCTTTTTCGTAAAGTTTACTCCGTTTTGATATCTTTCACAACTTGTCATCAAGCTTTACTTCGTACACAATTTGTACGTCTAAAGACCTGGGGCGGAGGTCTCTAAGACTGAGTATTCAGATCCCACCCATCAGATCCCATGTACAAGTTGTATACGGGGTATATCAAGACTATCACCACCAAATGTGTAACATGAAATTCTTTGTTACTGGATCTTTGTCCGAATCATTCAGTTTATATTAAACAAGTAGACATCTTGACACGTCCCTTTAAGACGACTCCCAGTTACCATTATCGATACCGAGTAGACTTCTTTCACGGAGTACATGTGTAACTCTATAATTATGTAGGGACTAGGGAACCATAACGACTGATTACCGTGCGACTTGTTTCGAACGGATTCTCCCTCGATCAAGAAGGAAATGTATAGAAAGATTGAAGTAATTTCGGTTTTAAAAGTTCATATATATTCGTAACAACTAAAAACGGGACGTTTAGTGTTCTGTCTTCTACGAAGAAAACATATGGATTGGTGGTGACACAGTTTTAAAGTACTGTGGAGTATAAAATTCTACCGTGAAGTACCGAAAACCAGAGTCTCGAGAACCGTGGACGTATTTTCGTCAAAGACGTGTATGAGTTTTACGTGTACATGTGCTCTCTACCTCATTACTCCACTCCCATTACTTTAAATGTATATACTCGTTTACACATTCGGACTACCAATTGAAAGATACAATTCCATACTTCAAGTACTCCGGTTCCAATATTCAAATTAGATATATACTTAGTCTATTGACAAGAGGTAGTGAATTGTCTGGGATGGGAAAGGGGTTCAGTGGTTACTTGTTTATATTGACCCGATCCGTATTCACGTGCCGATCGAGACACATTCTATAAGGTGGATACACTTTTATTGTTTCTACGTCTCTTGTACAAATTATTTCTCTTACCCAATCCTAATGAAGGAAAAAAAAGTTTATTTCATCTTGGTCTGGAAATAGAATCTCTTAAGTTTGTACCAAAATACACGGTGGAAAACATCATTATATACATCTATTCATACGATTTCGTAGGAAGATTGACTCTCAGTTCATCCCTCTTTTTTTACATCAATCACCACGAAACATCTACCTACATTTTACCTCCTCTCGTACGATAGTTCCATCGAAGTGTTACGTTCTTCACCTATTTGTTAAACTAAACAGGTAGTATGGAGTTATTTTTGTTTTACGTTATCAACCAAAATAACAGATTTCCCTTTATATAAAAAGTGTACTATGAAACCCGAAGACTTAAGAAGTGACTAAAGGTGGGTTCTCGTATGTTCTGTAATATTTAGGGTAGTTCTATTTCCAGATTCATCGACAGAAGACAAACTTACCAGTGACCGTATTGAGTTCGTCCGCATCCGGGTTCCGTACGACCCCGGAACGGTTCTTCCGTAGATACACTTAACCCTTCTACCATTCTGATCAGACATATCTCTGACCCTTTGACCGGGGTTTCCGGTCAAATCCTCTCTCGTTCAGTCAGAGGGTGTCCATACTACCAAAGGCAGAATTTGGACTTTTGTCAGTCATAACCAGATAATTGGTTATTCCAGGCACTGACTCAGTCATTTGTTAGGTTCTTCATTAGTGAATCAGTCATCAGTCTAAGATTGACTAAGTATATCTTGTTCACGGGTTTGGTCGTCGATTGGTTTTCTCGTGTCAAAGATTGGTGTGTTCTTCCATGGTTGTCCTACGAAATCTCATTGTCACAATGACTCAATTGACTCAGTCCCAATGACTATCCTAGGATAAGATCTATGAGGACCCCCTATTACTGTTCTACCTCTGGATCCGATCTGGAGACTTTAATGACGGAGGTCTCTTCAATTATGTTCATTACTTGTGACGTGTTACGAACCGTGTCTCATTCAGGTGTTATTCACGATCAATAATATTATTAATGAATTTTTTGACACTGTCTTGACGACCCAATGGGAACGGAAGGTGATCCGGTTAAGACTTTCGGTAAATAAAAGGAGTCGGGAAAGAACGACACTGAATTTCTAGTACATCAAGTCTCAAGTGTTCAGATGGTACAGACCTCTATTTCTTAATGTGTCAAAGTTTACCAGTCTGACTCCGACTGTTTACGGCATAACGTACTGTCAATTCTATTACTCGAGACTCTAGTTCGGTAGACCTAAATTTAAGATTGAACAGGTTTGATACATCGGAGTCCGTTAAACGAATGAAATGACACGGAGATCAACCGGGAGGTATTTTATTCGTACTGTTTTTAGAGTAACTCAATAAGATTTTTAATTTGACTGTATTATGTACATTTCACGAATTGTACCATGGGTCGTGTGTCATTCATGAGTCATTGACAATCGTTAACACTAAACACTAACAACGAAGAAAAAAGTAAGTCTTGACCGAGTCCTCCGTACTGATTTAGACATGAAAACCTATGTACACCCGAATGGACCCTTTTCGACTCCTTCTCCCTGTTACTTCCTTTGCCTAATTCTCAATGATTACTCTACGATTGACGGCTATCACTGAACTCACGGGGTTCTCCTATATAAATTTCAAATTATTCCGAATTCCAGGGAATTGGACTTCGTTACTTCCAAGCTTTATGGTACCGTGTATATTCCCCACCCCTCTGAACTACCATTAGGTCCTGAAGATTTGAGGGGAGTGAAGTGTCGTCCTTCCGTCGATGAACGGGGTGTATCCGTACTCCGGTCACCTTTCAGTCTGGTCTCTCTGACGAATACCTAGAGGAGTGTGACATTCTCACAAAGTTCGACCAAACCCATCCCTTCTAGAAAAAGTAAATACAATCGTTAAAAAAGTAACGTCACGAAATAAGTTGTGAATGGGGGTTTGGTCGATTTTACCGTCAATAATGTAACCCGAATTACTTATCCTTTGATTGCTTATATTGACTCCACTAGTCGGTCTTACTTAGTGGCCAAATCCTTCCTTACGGTCGAGTCGTTCCCGTGACGAGTGGAAGTCCGTACCCGGGGTTTGACGTCGAAGGTCGTGGTTATCTCAAATACCCCCTCCCCTTTAGTGGGGTCACCACGGATTCATCGGTGGGAAACGAGAGGATACGGGAGAGTTCGGGACGGGAAAAGTGAGAGTCCCACTGAAGATGTTTCTCATCTTATAAATGTAATCCCTTCCGTTCTCTCGTGGATTCTCGGACGTGAGACCTCAGGGGATTTGACCCGTACTTAGGATCGAGAAGAAACTGATCGACACGTCCTAACTCGTCCCATGTGTTGTAACTACCCGAAGTCTCAGGAGTGGATTTGATCCCCAGTTGAACCATTGATAGGGTATCCAACTGATATTCCTAAACTACTCTAATAAAGTAAGTTGGTTACAAATCCCGTACAGATGAAATGTCAACCGACTCTGACACGATCCACGATGTCTGTGTGTCTCCTTTTTGATCTGTACCAAAGACGGAGTACCTTGAAGGTTAGTGTTTCCCCTCTGGTGTCACGGGGAAGATACGATAGTGACCTGAAGGACAAATGGCGTTCCGTCATCGTCGACTACCAACCTATACAAAATGTTGATCTTTGATCCGGAGAAACGGGTGGAAATTGGGTTTGTTATGATAGACGGGCTCTGGCATAAAGACTTTTACACGGGAGAAAGGTCCGACGAAGTAAAAACACACGACGGATGATCCTGTGTAAACGACCAAAATAAGTGAGTGACTTTCTCTACCCTTATGGTCTGTTGGACTGGACGGAGAACTCTTTGGACATACGTTCGGTCCTTCGTTGTCAATCTTGACCTGTACCTTGTTGTCTGACCAAGGTTTGTCCTTTTCCTCATGCAGTTCCGACATATAACAGTGGGAGAATAAATTGAATATACGTCTGATGTAGTACTCTTTACGACCCGACCTCCTTCGTGTTCGACCTTAGTTCTAACGGTCCTCTTTATAGTTATTGTAGTCCATACGTCTACTGTGGTGGGAATATAGTCTTTCACTTCTTCTTGATTTCTCGGAGAACTACTTTCACTTTCTCCTCTCACTTTTTCAACCGAATTTCGAGTCGTAAGTCTTTTGATTCTAGTACCGTAGGTCAGGGTAGCGAAGTACCGTTTACCTACCCGTTTGTCACAGTCTGAAATAAATACCCCCGAGGTTTTAGTGACGTCTACCACTAACGTCGGTACTTTAATTTTCTACGAATGAGGAACCTTCCTTTCAATACTGGTTGGATCTGTAGTATAATTTTTCGTCTCTGTGTCTCCCTCTCCCTCTCCCTCTCCCACCCTACTAAACCCTCTTACCGTAAGATTGTACATATGATAGTACATTCTTAACTTAGCGGTCAGATACAGACTGCGTCCTATGTCGTACGAACCCCGACCACGTACCCCTACTGGGTCTCTCTACAATACCCCTCCCTCCACCCTCCCCCCAAGTACAAACCCTTGCGTACATTCTTAATTTCTAAAATTTTAAATTTTTTATTTTCTGATTTTTTTTTATTTTTATTTTTCGTCTCTGTAATGAAACAGTTGTTTCGAGGTAGATCAGTTCCGATACCAAAAAGGTCATCAGTACATACCTACACTCTCAACCCTGATATCTCTTTCGACTCGTAACTTCTTAACTACGAAAACTTGACACCACAACCTTTTCTGAGAACTCTCAGGGAACCTGACGTTCCTCTAGGTTAGTCAGGACCCACAAGTAACCTTCCTGACTACGACTTCGACTTACTTTGAGGTTATGAAACCGGTGGACTACGCTTCTCAACTGAGTAAACTTTTCTGGGACTACGACCCTTTCTAACTCTCGTCCTCCTCTTCCCCTGCTGTCTCCTACTCTACTAACCTACCGTAGTGGTTGAGTTACCTGTACCCAAAACCACCTGAACTCTCAACCACTATCTGTCCCTCTGGACCGTACGACGCCAAGTACCCCAGTGTTTCTCAACCTGTACTTGACTTGTGATATGTAACCACCTTTATCTTTTTCCATTAACACAGAACTTGTCACTCCCTCTACGATCTCACCTCCCTCTTGTTTCGCCTGTCGAGACAATTCTCGTTACAACCTGGGAAATCTTCTGTACTTCCTAATATATAAAACATAGTTCATGTTGACTTTTGGTAACTTCTCAAAATCCATGATGTTGTTCTGTGAAAATACAAACGTTTTCTAGGAGGAAAAAGTAGTAAAATATTATTTTTTAAAGTTTTACTGGGGTCTTTAGTTTTTTGAAAATGTCATTCGTGGGGGTATAATGGGTGATCCTCAGATATTATGTAAATAATCTGAACGAAATAGTGGACACATAGGTGGATCAGTAGGAAGTTACTTAGGTCATATGGAATAAAAGTGTACGTAGTGTTTCATTCAATATTAGTAGTTATGAAACTTTTAAAGTAGGATTTATGAAGTGGTACGTATAGTGATTAACCTCAAGTTATAAAGAAAGAAAGGGGGTTTACTAACGAAAATCTTTAGACTGACGTCTTATCGTCAATGGAGTTTTCCTTCGAGTTTCTTCGAAAGACTCCACGTTTTGTCACATGTAAAACTAGATCCCTTATCAATGTTCTCATATATGTATAAATTTTAAGTAACTCAATATGTGAACTCTGATTACGTGAAACATGTATAATGATCGACATACAGTACAGAGTAAAATTTTTCATTTTCAATTTTCTAGACAGGTTCCATATCCATGTCTAATCTTCCCTTGTTCATACACTGTCTACTTTGGTCAATCTTTCGATAATATTAGAGGTCTCTTTTACTGTTATCGAAGATGATACTACCACTATAACTTTTTCCTTTATCTGTCTACATAATATATAAAACCTCTTTTCATAGTCTTAAACGACTCCAAGACTTACGTCCTACGTGAACTTATCAACCACCACGGTACATCATTGTTCTATTTGTCTCCCTTTTCGTCTTACCCTGACTCCACTGTCTTGGACATCCTCCGTGTTAAGTCAAAACTTTGGAAAACCAAAGTCAACGGAGACCTTATAGGTTTACGGGTAAAGTTTGCAAGTACAATCTATATATCCAGATCGTGAGTCTTCTCCAGACCTCCTTTCTCCTTAAACCCTCAGTAATCGTGTACCATATCTACCATATCTACCATAAACTTCTGTTCTATTACCTACTCTATGAATCCTTCTTTTACGTCGTACCCCCCTTTACTCTGATATCTGTTAAGTACATTTCGTGAATCGTTTGTACGACGTGTATCATTCTTTAGTTACTAGTCATCGACGAGAATAATAATGAGGAGTAGTAGTAGTACTAATCTGGATTGTGTTCTTTTTTACTATCGCGAATTATCCGTCCTTTGTATGACTTGAACCTCAATTCAAATTCTCGAGTTTATGAGACAATAGAGAAAGACAAGTGAGACAGGGTTTTATTGTGTTTTCTATCTACAGACTTTTTAGTCTTATAAAGTGAGAATCTGGTAAATCTTTTGTATATTACTCATGGATTAGACCCGGATCCGTGATACCTATGATTTTAAATATTTATCGTAAAGGTAAATCCTCCGTAGATGATATAGACCGTGTGATATTCGTAATGGAGTAAATTAGAGGTGTTTCTAATAGACGTCATCCAACCATATTAATAGGAGTAATATGTGACTCCTTTGGTTCTAAGTGTTTCCAATTCGTTGAACAAGTTCTAGTCTCTGTCTCACTCATTCGTCGTCCCGATCCTGAGTTTGAGTCCGTCAGACCTACGTCTGAGGTATGAAAGGGGTGAGAATGTAATAGGGTTCTAGTGAATGGTCTCTTCCTTTACCGTTGGCTGAGGTCATTAGAACGGATTTTTGAAGGTACCTGTGTCTTCAGACCACCCGATGTCAGGTGCCCCAGCGTTTCTTAGTCTGTGCTGATTCGCTGATTTGTTGTAGTGAATCCATCTAGTTCACCTCGGTATTTTAGTATTGGTTTTTTTAATTCACATACAATATTCGGTGTAATGTTATTATGGTTATTATAGATGACTAACGACTCGTCCACGATAAGAGAAACGGGTCATCATAAGTGTTACGAAATGGACATAATTGAGTAAATTAGGAGTGTTGTCGGTTGAACGAGTTCATTCATAATAATAGTAAGAGTGAAATATCCACTCTTTTGGCTCCGTGTCTCTCGAAGTCATTGAACAGGTTCTAGCGTGAAGAGTATTACTGTTTCGAACCTACACTTAGGTCAGTCCAAGTCTTTGGTTTTCTTGTGACTCCTTTAGTGTCTTCTGTAGTACCTTTACGATCCTAAACAAGATCTAGGATTTTTATCATCCTAAATCTCTTCGATCCTCCTTCCGTAAGGTGACTTTGTCGTACGAGCTCGTCGTCGTCGTCGATGGTCTGAGACGTCTCCTGTGGATCTCTCCCAGTTCTTCAGACTTCCGAAGAGGTAGTGACAGGGGGGGTGTTTCGGCGAGAGTTGTTCGACGGGTTTAAAGTGTCTTCGTGTTTGTATCCTCTCTGGCTTCCATTATAAATCCTTCGACGTCTAATCCAAATATCCTAAACTTACAGTTAGATTCTTGACAATAAACAAACCGAAGTGGAGTGCACATAGACCCCGATCATTCGTGTCGGACTGTGAGGTTTCCAATCCAGAAAGGCAGGGTCAGGTAAAGTAAAACGACAACAAACAAAGGGACGAAGGACGACCTGTCGAACTTTTACGTCCCTGATTCCTTCGTTGTCACATTGACCTTCTCCGGTTACCACTACTATGTTCTTCCCATACTTTTTCCTTTTTCTTCAGATTGTACAATTTTGATAAATGAATTTACACGTTCCCGACGATGTACTTCGGTTCCATATTGAACGTCCGTAGTACAGATCAATGTGATGAGTAAGAAAGTGAGTTCTTCACGAATAACTCGTGGAGGATCTAATCGTCTCGTCCTAAAGAGTGGGGAGTTGGGATAGATGGAAGAAAGAATAATCGTAGAAATCAGGGCTCACTGTTAAAATCGTTTTATTACCGTTGGGTGAGGTCATAAGAACGGACCTTTTAGAGTACCTGTCTCCTCGGACCACCCGATGTCAGGTGTCCCAGTGTTTCTCAGCCTGGGTTGACTCACTGAAGTGAATTATTCGTTGGTTATAAGTCAAGTCAAGTCATCGAGTCAGTACAGAGAACCAGTACCTGACGTCGTATAACGTTGGTTTATAATCATTATTTGGTTATTTGACTTTGTTCATAATCATTCTTTTTATAAACAGTGTATCAACATGGCGAGTCTTCTTTGATTTTCTAATTTTGAAATCAGTTGAGAAGATGTTTTTAGTGGGATTTATAAGAGACTTTTAAGGTATATATACGCAATCATATGACATAACCACCAAAAAAAAAAAAAAAGACTGAACGAAGTGAGACATATTATCCGAGGTCAAAGTAGGTGTAGTAATCTTGACTAAATTTATGTAAGAAAAATTACCGACTTTATTCAGTCTTTCTTTTTGTGGTTATGTCATATGATTGCGTATATATACCTTAAATCTTTCTTCAATTACTACTAGGATATACGCTCTGTCGTTTTCTCTGTGTCTATATTTCTTGTCAGAAAACCTGAGACACCGTCTTCCGTTCCCACCCTACTAAACTCTCCCACCACAACTTTGCACATATAATAGTATACACTTCGTCTAGCGACCAGGTGCAAGGTACGTACTCTGTCCCACGAGTCCCGACCACGTGACCCTACTGGGACCCCCTACCCTACCCCTCCCCCCAAGACCTCCCCCTTGTGTACACACAGACACCGACTAAGTACAGCTATAAACCGTTTTTGGTGATGTTATAACATTTCATTAATCGGAGGTTAATTTTATTTAATGTTTTTAAAAAAAATTAAGAGACTTTTTTAAAAGTTTACTTTGAGGTATCGATACTAATGATCTCTTTCTCGATCTTGTGATCCCTTTCCGTTTTCTATCGTTTCTCTTCGACCTTCCAGTAATCCTTTTGTTACCTGTGGATCTTACGAGTACATTGAGTCTTGACATGTGACTTGTTACCCTTCTTCGTGTCTGAAGAAAAAGCGTAGCGTGATTTTTAAGGTGCGTACAAGTATTAATCGTCGAGTGTTCTAACGTACGAAAGACCACTACTCGGAGTAGAACTTCGGAAAGGTCTGTTAAGTCCCGTCTTTACCGTCCCAATAATGTCCGGTCTACGACCCCTACGTAGTGACTTGTTCTTGTTATTTGTGCCAGGGACTGAAGGGTTTCGAATCTGAGATCAAAGGTTTATTGTTTAAAAGTTTTGACGCACTACACGATATTAGTCCTTTCGTGACTCCCGACTTTAACTCCCCCAGTCTCTTTCAAAGGGTCTTCTTTACTATGGATTAATATTGAAATTTTTACTCATCTTCACTGTTTCTTTATCAATAAATTATTTTTAACTATTTGATCTTTAATAAAATATTAGTAAGTACATATTTTTGTTTTGAAAGATGACTATTTGATCCTTTTCTGTTACTTCTTATTTTATTTTGGTGTGACATTTATTGTGTTTTCCCTTATTTATGACTACTTGTCGACCATTCTTTAATACCATATGTCCTAATTTTTCCCAATTTTTACCTTTACTTGTCTCAAATTGTCCTAAGTTTTACTTTCTGTTTCCTCTAAATTTTGTTTTATTGACTCCTTGTAATTCTTTTACCTGATCTTTTATAAATTTAGAGGGGTCTTTGTTCTTTGAGTTTATATATCCAAATGTTTTGTATGGTGTTAGGATCTTTTTTAACTATGTCTTGTTAGTCGTGATTTTATATAGAATCATTTTATTACTCTAAAGTTCTTGTTTCTTAGGAAACGTATAGATCTGTTTTTTACTCCTGTGACTATTCCTTAAAATAGTCCGACCGGAGTCTACACAGGTCCCTTTGTAAGTCGTGGTCTTCTTTCTTTCACTTCGTTACAGACAGGTGTTTTAGAAGTCTTTTTTATTTACAATCGGTATAGAACGATACACGACGACGACGACGACGACGATTCAACTAAGTCAACACAAGCTGAGACACGTTAGGGTATCTGCCGTCGGGTGGTCCAAGGGGGTAGGGACTCTAAGAGGTCCGTTCTTGTGACCTCACCCAACGGTAAAGGAAGAGGTTACGTACTTTCACTTTTCACTTTCACTTCAGCGAGTCAGCACAGGCTGAGAATCGCTGGGGTACCTGACGTCGGATGGTCCGAGGAGACAGGTACCCTAAAAGGTCCGTTCTCATGACCTCACCCCACGGTAACGGAAGAGGTATAGGACGATATATCAGAAAGTACTTGTTTTCATTGTTTACAAAACCTAATATGTTCTTAAATGTCTTTCTTATAGTAAGGTCATCCGTGTGCAACTTTTTTTTTTTTTTGACGACCTCCTGTTTGCAATCGGATGAGTTTTCTATCTACCTTTGAGATCGTGCTCCTAATTGTAACTTCTGTCTTTGGTGAATTGATGTCCTGATTCTAATTTTATTGGGACCTTTAATGTCAATTTCTCATTTTGTCTTTAGAATATTTATTTTTATGTTTCTGATGTGTTGATTTTTAATCCTCTCTCTTCCATCCTGAATTATATCCACATAGTTACAGAAGCATAAAATTTCACCCAGTCAGTCAAGTCGGTGAGTCAACACAGACTGAGAAACACTGGGGTACCTGACGTCGTGTGGTCCGGGGGGCAGGTAGTGGTTGAGGGCCTCAAATGAGTTTGAGTACAGGTAACTCAGCAACTACGGTAGGTTGATAGAGTAGGAGACAGTAGGAGAAGAGGAGAGTGGAAGTTGGAAAGGGTCGTAGCCCCAGAAAAGTTTACTCAGTCAAGAAACGTAGTCCACCGGTTTCATGACCTCCAAGTCGAAGTCGTAGTCAGGAAGGTCACTTGTGGGTCCTGACTAGAGGAAATCCTACCTGACCAACCTAAAGGAACGTCAGGTTCCCTAAGAGTCCTCAGAAGAGGTTGTGATGTGATGTCAAGTTTTCGTAGTCGAGTCGAAAGAAATATCAGGTTGAGAGTGTAGGTATGTACTGATGACCTTTTTGGTATCGAAACTGATTTCACCCATTGGTTTCCTATAGTATTCCGACTATTGAGTCTACATATCCGTATAAATTTTCATATTTCGATTTGTTTGTTCTTTTGTTATATTGATATTAACCCTCTTCCTTCTTATCTTACCCTCTTTTTCCTGTTTCCTCATTTTACTTCATCTAAGTAAAAGAAGAAACGAGTACGTCTCAGTTGTCTGTGATCAAAATTTTTTATTTCCTAACTCTCCAACAGACATCGACACTGCTACTGGGACTGAGTTTGAGGCTCTTGATTTGATATCCTCACAAGTGTCAATGTATAATAGTACAATAAGATGTTAGGGTTCACCCAGTTCTACTTGGTCCGAAGGTCGTATAAATTTCATTCACACTTCTATTGCACATGGACCAAATCCCAGGTGTGATGTCGATCGGTACACAGTTTACGTAGAGATTTTCTTTCCTGTCTCTGTTTAAAAGTGGTCAAAAACCAATGTTGGTCTTATCTTGATCTGGGGTTCGACAATTGAGAATGTTAAAAAGGATAATCGTAGTGATCATAGTGTAGATCGATATGACGAAAAAGGAGGAGAACTTTCTTCATGTGAATTGGTGACTCCGAGAAGATGTTAGGATAATACCAATTGATCAAATGTTTATTGATTTTTTTTTTTTTTCTACTCAAGATAAAAAAGGTCAAAATAACTCTATATTGTATATTGTGACGTATGCAAAATCTACATGTTAGACTAAGTACACACATAATGTTTTACTAATGGTGTTATTCAATTGTGGATAGTGAAGTGTTGAAGTGTGGTAATATTTAAACGAAAGAATACTACTCTTGAAAATTCTAGATGACGGAATCGTCGAAAGTTTATATGTTATATCATAACAATGGATATTAGTAGTACAAGGTATGATGTAGTATTGTTAAATAATTAGAATGTCGACCTTCAAACATTGGAAAATGGTAGAAGTGAGTTAAAGAGGATGGGTGATGTTGTAACCGTTGATGGTTATACAAGACAAAGACACTCAAACCAAAATTAAGGTGTAAAAAAAATTCACTATAGTATCTCATTAACAGAAACAGTCTGAATAAAGTGAATCGTATTACGGGAGTCCCGAAGGGTCGACCTCGATCACCATTTCTTGGACGGACGGTTACGTCCTCTGTATTCTCTGCACCCAAGTTAGGAATATAGTCCTTCTACAGGACCTCCTCCCGTACCCTTGGGTGAGCTCATAAGCACGGATCTCTTCGGGTACCTGTCTCCTCGGACCACCCGATGTCAGGTATCCCAACGTTTCTCAGCGTGTGTTGACTTCGCTGAATCGTGTGTATGTGTTACAGGAGTTCCAGGTAGGTCCAACAGTGGTTACCGTCATAAAGGAAGGAAGAATACCGACTTATTGACAACACACACAAACTCACACAATGAGTATAACAGAAATAGGTAACTACCTGTGACCAAAACACAGAACCGATAACATTTATTACGAAGTTACTTGTGTCAATACGTCTATAGAGAAATCCTATTACTAAAGAAAAGGAAGTCCAAAACATAAAGTGGTTTTCACCGCAAAGACCTAATATACCGTCAAGACAAAAGGGTTATTTTAAATTAAGTTACTCTCATGGTAAGGAACAAGTACCTCTTTTAGAGGTTATCCGGATACTGAAAAGTCGAGTTATTATCATCTTTTTAGGATTGAAATGGATTTACTTTAGAAGGTTGGAGTTCTACACTCCAACGTTACATCTTCGAGGAAGACGATCGGACAAAAGAGGACTTAGTACGAGGTAGGATGTAGGAATGACATCTGCGAGGTAGGTCCAGTTTCTCCACCCCTGTCAATTGTTTGTCTATCCCTATCAAGAAGGAACCGAATTGTGTCATGAGAAGACTTAGACCTGGATCTTGGACCGTCTATTAATTTCACCTGGGATAGAGGACCAACGAAGTTGTGTGGTAGAGAAGACGACAAGGATACTGGGTCGTCCACGTCGAGACCGGACAGATCCTGGTCCTCAAATCTGACGATTAACTCTGACAAAGGAGTTGGAAACCCGCAGACCGTGATCCGGAGGACGAATAAAGACGAATCTAAAGGGGTAGAGGGATGTGTCGAGGTAACATGTTCTGGGTTCAGAGGGAGTATTACCGGGTATAGGTAGACGTCTTTGTGAGTACGTTACGAACGAGACTGGTAGTGACCTTTATATCTGGTTAGACCCTCGGTCCTCTGTCCACTTCCTCCTCTTAAATAAAACATGATATACATGTGGTACAGGAAACCCAAAAGAACATGACTCATATGCATAATAGTTTTAAGTACTTATTTCATAAAATTTTTCGTTTGATGTCTGACCATCTTTTATAAACGTTAAGTACATAGTCGGTTTACTGAAAATAGACCTTATATATTTCTTGAGAATATTCATCTTACTGTTTGTTGTCTTTTTACTTGTCATATATACTTTTCTATGAAGTATTCTTCTATATATTTACGGGTTATTTGTGTTTACTTACAAGTTGGAGTGATTAGTAATACCTTTATATTTGATTTTGGTACTATTGTGGTTTATGAGGGAGGGAGTTTTTTGGAATACAGGTTTTGAACACGTATTTACTAGTACCATCGAAATAAGTAATAAGTATTTTTAATCTTTATAGGGTCTCCATATACTTACCCACTTACCTATTTATTTTACGTTATGATGAGTCGTTATGTGGTCTTACTCATGGCTGTGGTTGTCACTATTTGGAGTTCTAGTAATTAATGTGACTCATTTTACTCGGACTGTTTTTTTCTTGTCTAGTATTCTAATTAAATCTTGAAGTTTTTCCGTTTGATTAGATATTACTATTTTTCCTCTAGTTATGACTCCCGTTCCCATTTCTCTTTCTACTTAACATTTCTGTATGTTTCCTTGAGAAACTCCATTATCTTTGTAAGTCACAGGAATAGAGTATCCATATATTTATACGGTTTTGAGTAGTGTAACATGTGAAATTTATTTATGTCAAGTGAAATACATTTAATGACGAGTTATTGAAAAAAGAACTTTTTTCTTTGTGTTTTAGGAGAAAGTCATTTACTTTCGATCACCGATTAGACTTAACATTTTCTTTAAACGATACATAAATTATATAAAAGATTATTTAATAGTGTTTCAGGGGGTGTGTTTCGACTTTTTTACCCATCCAAAACGGGGTTGTAAAAAATTTACACTCCTTTAATTCGAAACTCCTTCTTTCAATAGAGTTACATGTGTTTCATTCATCCGAATCTACACCAAACTTAAGTGAAGTGTTACAAGGGATTAAATTTATCCGGAAATACCTTTAGTTAGGACTTATAAGTAACCTTCCTGACTATGACTTCGAGGTTTCGAAACTGGTAGACTACGCTTCTCGTCTGAGTAATCTCTTCTGGGACTACGACCCTTTCTAACTTTCGTCTTCCCCTGCTGTCTCCTACTCTACCAACCTACCGTGGTGACTGCGTTACCTGCACTCAAACTTGTTCGAGACCCTCTACCATTTCCTGCCCCTTCGGACCGCACGACGTCAAGTACCCCAGTGTTTCTCAGTCTATTCTGACTCGTTGACTTGTGGTGGTGGTTTGGTTACCTGTCTTTCTCATAAAGGGTAGTATTAAGATTAAAAATGGATACGTTTAAGGTGGGAGTAGTGTTAGACTTGTTTAGGTATAGTTCTTATGGTCCAGGAGTCCAGATAAGACGAACCAACTTTATGCGAGAAGAAGTAGAGGTCACAAAAGTTTACAGATTTAACTGTCTAAACTATGTAAGACATTCAGAAATCACTGACTATTATATATGTGACAGGACCACTTCTTTTCAAGAAAAGGATATATAACATATGGTTTCTCGTTTTACGTTATATAATACGTAATATTTTATGATAAAAACATTTACTTTATACACATTTTCAAATATTTCGTTGGGTCTATAGGTAGTTACCCATTTACCTAAAAAATTTACACCATGTATATAAGTCACCTTATAATAAGTTTGAATTTCTTTTAGGACAGTGTTGTACTTGAAACTTTACAGTAAGATTCACTTTATGTGGTCAGTGTTTCTCTGTTTATGTCATACTAAGATGTATATACTCCATAGAATTCCTCAGATGAATGTTTATCTTTCGTCTTACCACCAATGGTCCCCGATCCTGTTCCCTCGTCACCGTTCCCCATTAATAACAAATTACCCATATTTCAACGTCAAAACGTTTTACTTTTACAATATCTCTAACCACTGTGTTGTTACAATTGTCTTGACTTGATATATTTGAATATTTACTAATCAAATGTTTTAAAATACAACACCAAAAATCGATTTATTTTTCATCACAAATTTTTAATTACAAATTTAATTCTTAATCCTTGTGTGAAGTAGCTCTTTCAATATGGGTATCCAGCATGGAGAACGAATGTGGTTGGTGCTCCGGAAGATGAATAACTTATTAAACTTATTAGATATAAAACTTTCTTCATACAGTAACTCTATAAGTTTAAATTTCGTACCTCAACATGTACTGCAAGTGTATTAAGACTTTGAGAGGAGGTGTAAAAATCAATATAAGGGTAAAAGTAAAGATTAAAATACGGTAAGGGGGGAAAGTCTAAATAATCGGATCCTAAGACAGGGAGTATAAAAAAAAGTTCTTTTCCATAAACGTAAACGTACATCAAAGTTACCTAAAAAGAAAAGATCAAGTAATTATAGAGGAATATGATAATTCAAGAAGGAGTACGAAAGGGAATACGAATACTACAAGATCGAAACCTTCATCTTACGAATTATTTTCTTTAAAACATCTTGATACTTAATAATTAAAGGAAGATTAATTTCGAACAGTTATGGAGAATCTAAACCTGTGTATTAAGAGTAATAACACTAAAGAAATTTATAAGACTACGACACCGAAGACAAAAGAAAGAGTTTGGTTCTTCAGAAAACTTTCTCACAAGACTTAACAGATACATACATTTTCCAAAGATGAACAGGTAGATAGTAATTAACGTTTATAATGACTGACAACATGATAGAAACTAAAAACCTTAACCCCAAATGCAACAGCAATCATACACTAATGTAAAAATTACAAGGTACCCATTTCTTAAAAAAGTATTTAACTAATTTGAAATAATTGATTAGTCTGGGAGATATAACAATAAATATAAAACGGAAAAATAGGAAGTATCTTTTTTTCTATGTATAAGACAGGGGGAAATGTTGAACGTAAGACATTCAAAAAGGAACCTAGACCGTCATAATTTAATAATGTAAACTTACCTAAAATAAAACATGTAAGCCCAAGTAGTTACAATGTGAGAATGATATATATGTAACGTCAGGAATGGTCATGACAGTTTGACTTGGCTCTACTACTTTAGAAGACAGTAACGACAGGTTACAAGACTGATAACTCGTGAACCTGTGTACACCGACGACTCGAAAACTTTACACGGATCATCGAGTCAACCATTTCTTAGGCGGACGTTACGTCCTCTGGGGTCAAGTCAGGTACCCAGGTCTTCTAGGGGACCTCTTCCCAATCCGATGGGTGACGTCATAAGAACCCGAAGGGAACACCGAATCGACCATTTCTTAGATGGACGGTACGCCCTCTGGACCCAAGCTAAGGACCCAACCCTTCTAGGGGACCACTTCCATTTCCAATGGGTGAGGTCATAAGACCGGACCTCTTAAGGTACCTGTATCAGGTACCCTAGTGTTTCTCAGCCTGTGTGACTCACTGAAAGTGATCGTGATAACTCCTTGACTTTAAAAATTTAAATTAAAATTAATATAATTTACATTTCAGTGTGTCGGTGTAACATCGATGGAATGATTTCTTTACAATTCAAGTATTATTTAATGGTCGGAGTAGAATACTTATACCAACGAGATCCAAGGTGGAATAATTAATATACAGAAGATAGACCTAAACGACTCTATATCTATCTATAAAGAAGATGTAACACAGAAAATATTTTATGTCTTTGATATCAACTTGTGACAAAGACTTGAGGTAGACTCTTAGAAACAGGATATTATCTTTACAAAGTGAGTGTAAATTATCGTAGTGAACCAAAATGAATACAACAACATAAACTTAATACGAAAGAAGGATAGAGGAAAAAAAATTATACCTAAAAGAAAAAATAAGACGAAATTGTTAAACTTTCATATGAAAGACGAAAATTAAGACATTCTCCAATGGGAATTTTGATTTTATTAAACTTAGATATTAAGAGGAACTTTATCATAGATGATTAAGGAAGACACGAAAGGATGGTGTACGGGTAAAGAAGGTCCATTGTCACCGTATCACACTCTAAAATCTGACTCAAAACATAAAAGTTACAAATTATTAAAAACTTTCCTGTCTATTGTAAAATTACTAAACACGTAAGACTAAAAATATTAGAATGATGTTTTAAAAATCTTATTAAGATACAAATTTACCTCAGTAACATACGTAGTTGGAAAAATATTTGTATTAGGTGTGAGAATTTCAGAAATAAAAAGTCAAAAGTCAACGAAACTTAAGATAAAACTCAACGGGTGGAGGAAAAGGTTTCTGAGACGTCTCCCACATAAAAGGTTCGAGAATGTAAAGACTTCCATAGAAATACAACGTTACAATCCCATTTCTTGAAGAACCCATTTTATAAAAATATAGTTTTTATATTCATAGTGAGGTAACAGAATAGTGTAAATTATAATACACTTTCAGATCAATAGGGTAAAAAAATGAATCTCCACTCGGCCAATAAAACAACAACAACAACACAAAAAAAAAAAAATCACCCAAGGATATCTAAAAAAAAAGAAAGTAGAGTTTTAAGTCCTTAAGTGGTCCTAATAAATCTACAGTCAGTGTAGAATAATCAAACTGACCATGGACCACTATGGAAAACTAGACGTCTAAGTCGGTAAAGAAATAAAGTCTCTACAAAAGAAGACAACAACAAAGATAACGTAAATACGAAATAGAAGTCTAAATACCTAATCGGTGCACAACGAAGAGGTAAGAGATCAGGTAATAAGTATAAAAATAGGGAGCAAGAAGAAGAGTCGTAATTAACGACGAAAATAAAGGGTGTAGATGTTTGGACTAGGGATAACAAAGACCAAATAAAAAAATGTAAGATCAAAAAAATAGCTACCAACTGATAAAACCCATGTGTTTTTACCGCTAAAGTATACCAAATTTGTTTATGTTCTTGTCAATGACGTCAGGGTTGTCATACCGTTGATTTTTGTGTAACTTAATTATATCTTTACTAACTTGTCTGACACCATGTTGTGTAAGTATAGTACTTGATGACGGTAATTCTCTTAACCCATTTTAAGTCATTTAGGTAATCATGACTAATTATTTGTCTACTATGTCTTTTACATATTGTATGATTAGTTATAATATTTTATTACTGGTTTGAAGACATACACACAGGTACAAACAGACTGAATACACTTTAATTAGATCTCTTTACATGTCTTTCTATACAGTCCGACAATTGAAACCAGTGGAACCCGTTCATATTGTTCCTCTCCGACATTCCTGTTCGGGAAGTTTTCTGTAGGAATTTGTTGTTCTTTCGTAATCTCATACTACGGTAAATGTTTTTCATTGTATGTATTATTCGGTGTCTTTTCCTACTAGTAAGATTCTGCAAATAGAATCTAGGATGGGGGGATTCTAAGATCCATTCTAAGAATGGATTCTTAAAATCTAAAATCGATTCTAAAATCTAAAATCCATTCTAAGAAAGAAGACAAAAGGAGGTAGGGTTGTGTGTGTGTGTGTGTGTGTGTGTGTGTGTGTGTGTGTGTGTGTGTGTGGTAAATCTTTTGTATTTATATTGTGAATGTGAAGCTTTACGGGTGTCGTATTCGATCAAAGGTTCTTATGACCGTTTCTTTGGAAAAGAGGTGAAGGAGATAAATCACTTTGAAGAGGGACGGACGTTACGTCCTCTGCATCCAAGCTAAGGACCAAACCCTTCTAGGGGACCTCTTCCTTTACCGTTGGGTGAGGTCATAAGAACGGACCTCTTGGGGTACCTACCTCTGCGGACCACCCGATGTCAGGTGCCCGAGCGTTTCTCAGTCTGTGCCGACTCTCTGAAGTAAAAAGTGATGAAAGAAAGAGGTGGGTACCGGTCTGAGTCTGGTCGGAGGAAGTGTTATATTGACAGAGATGTAGTCTCAGGACGATGGAAGGGAATATCAAGACCGAGAAGGTTTAATGTCTCTCTAACACTCCAGGTCCTTAAAAAGTTAAATAACTCTTCGACCCTAAGAGAACGACTCACATCTCCTGTAAAAGGTTACAAAAAGAAACAAAGAACAAAAGGTTGAACCAGGTGTGGACGTGAGACAGAACTGATAAGGGAGGAAAAAATGTGAAGTCCTATTCTGTACAAAAGACACGAAAATTTTAAAGGAGTCAGGAAGGTCTTATAGGGATAAAGAATTTGAGGGATAAATAAAGATTCGAAGTACATAAAATTCAGGTGGAATGGAAGATCTTAGAGTCGGAGGTAAAATGGAAAGATCCGTCATTAAGATCACTAAGAACGAAGTTCCTTCAAATTATGAAGTAAAGTGTCCCGGACTCCTTTGGTTGGTTAGAGTTGGGGAACTCTGACGGTACCGGGAACCTGGTGTAAATTTGATCATGGTTTCGAAATTTTCGGAAATGAGTAGATTACGACTCCGGGGGACACGGGAGTCGTAATGTAGAAGGGTGGGGTAGTTATAAAATACCTTAGATTTAATTTCCGACAAAAGTTTGAGAATTAACATTTCGTAATGAAAGTTAAAAATATTACTGATTCTGGTTTAAATCGAAGACCGTAACGAATCCGAGAGGGATCAATCTCTCTCCGTTCCCGACAAATTTGGATATTAGAATCAAAGTCAGGTGTGAGATATTAAAAGACCTTAGCACCGAGACTGTTCTTTTACGGACCTTTCTGTGGTTGGAGACCCAGAGTGTTGAGACGTTTCCTGTGAACAACTGTCTGAAGTTGTTTTCCAGACGTTACTCATCTGTGACTCCGTCCAAAGGTTTACTTAGTCTGTGGAAGGACAAACCGGATACGGAAAAGTTTACTCCCGACTCTCGAAGACATATGATACATTGGAAGTGGAAAGCGGAGTAACCGTAACCAGGGGGTTAGTGTCTCGTAGTTCGTTCGTTGATTTGTGACGGGGTTAAGTTGACGTGGACGCGTCGTCTCTGGACGACGGATGACCCGAGGTCGTGTTCTCTCGATATGACTCTTCGGAAGACCTTCACTTGGTTTATCTGATATTGATCGACTCTAGGTAAACTTGGTAAAGTTTGGTTTAGTGTTTAGTGACCATCAGGACTGATTAAACGCCGAGTCATTTTTAATCCGTCGTCGATGTGTCCTACTTGTTTCTCAATTACACTCGTTATAATATTTCTTTCTCTTACTTGTCCCTTCGGGATTTTGGGAGAAGAAGTGGGTGGTGGTTTATTTTTAGACAAGGAGTGTAAAGACGTCTTAGAATTTTAACGGTAGTATCCTTAAAGAGACAATCCAACTTTCATAACTTACAGAAACAATTTTAAATTGTCTCTTTGGTTCTTTTCTATGGAGTTTGGTAATATTTTATTCAGTATCCCGGGAATTAAACAAACTGTATAATTCGTCAAAGGATCTTTTTGGATCATTATAGAGTATAGATATTTTCCGGAATTTTTGATGAGTAACATTGAAAGACACGAATATTGTGAGTCTACTGTGTTCCGCCACCCCTCCTAGATAATGATAGAAACAATAAACCATTCCTCTAACTCTGGATTTCTCCATTCCACTGAGGTAGGTCGATCGTTGACTGTGGACTTTATTCTCACCCAGTTTCCTGTTACTTTTAAAGTCTCTCTTCCTTAAACCCTTCTGGTACTTGTGATCCCCCGCCCGATTCCACCCCGGGGACCATTGTGACTCATTGGAGTCTTGTGACTTCTGGTTTCGAAACCGACTGTCTCTTCCCCTCCACTGACCCATCGTGCAAAGACAGGTACCGTAATGTCATACGTGTAGTAGTAAATTCCCAGAAAGTTTTTTGTATCGTATAGCAATCTAGGTGGTTATAGGTTTTTATTTCATTGTGTCTAGATGAGATGACCCTTACTTTTGTTGGACCTAAGACCACGGTCCAAGATGATTAATGATCGACGTACTGATAAACACGTAAAAGGATAGATAAAGAAACTTGCGCCCGTTTTCTTCTCCTCGGTATTTCTTAAATTTTCTGGTGTCCTAAACCCTGTTCTTCTGACTCCAAGGAAAGTTGTGAATTGTTTTTGTAAGTGATATACGGTACGTGATTGGATTAGAGATCCCTTATGTCTCCTCTTGTACTGTCTGTTTTCGGGACAAGTATAGTTTGCATGTAAGATTACCGTCTCTTCTGTCTGTCATTGGTTTGTTCGTTTGTTAGACTTCTTCACTTCTTCTTCACTTCAGCGAGTCAGCACAGGCTGAGAAACGCTGGGGTGCCTCCGAGGAGGCAGGTACCCTTAAAGGTCCGTTCACATGACCTCACCCAACGGTAAAGGAAGAGGTCCCCTAGAAGGGTTCGGTCCCTAGTTTGGGTTCAGAGGGTGTAACGTCCGTCTGCGAAATGGGAGACTCGGTGGTCCTCGCGATTGTTAGACTTTCTGTAGACGTTTACTATACCCGATACGTTTTTTACCTAAAACTCTGACTGAAGTTTTTGGACCCCGTTCACTGAAGAGACGTGGAGGTGGGGTAGAGTAAAAATTTTCTTACGATTACTGAGTACGGAGCGGATGAGGTCCCTGAACGACATTCCTACTTTATTTTCATCCCTAACCTCTCGAGTGACATGTTACGTTAAACAAATGTATTGAAAATGGTCTCTCCTTCTTTTTAGGACTGGTGAAATGACGACTTTCGTTCGTTTCTTTGACTCACTCGGTCTCTAAGCCAACAAAGATTTCTCTTCCATATTTCCCCGTGCAAGTAATTGTTCCATATTTTCTTCTGGTCATGGATTCCGACTAAGTACAACTACAAACTGTCTTGTGTTGTTTTAAACATTTCGTTAATACGAAGTTAATTTTTGATTTATTTTTTTTTTCTGATCAGTTGTATCTGATCCACCCATTTATCTTGACTCTCAACCTTCTTTTACTTAACTCTGGGTTCGATTTAGTCTCTTTCAAGAGGAAAGTATATAAACCCAAAATAACGGTCTTGACTATCCCGTACGTTTTCACTTTTAACTAGGTCAATAGTCACTAACCGGAGTTTCGGAGGTTGATGTTATTTCCGGTTTCATGAGAACTAAGAAATTTCGTGTAAGAATAGTACGTCTGTGAGCGTGACTCACAAAAGATGGTGTCGACCGCCGTCTCTTGACTCGGACCTATTCTCCTCCGTGTCTGATCTCACAGATCTACCTCCCCGTGTAGTATTCGTGTACAAAACAATTGGGTGTCAACTTCGTACGGTCCACGGTTTATCTCTCTCTCTTGTGGTTTTTGTTTGAAGGTCCGGATGCGTTGATTCTGTCACGACCGGTCGTCGTCTCGTTGTACGATCTTCTGGTCGATAAATCCAGAACGAAGAGAGTGTAGATATTCATTGGGACGATCTCGTCACCGAGAAGTGGCACCGACCTGAAATTTTAGAAATTTTCTTCGGTTATGGATGTGGGCGAGAGTCTCCGAACCTAAATTAATCAGATGCCGTACTGGATCCGTGACAATTAGAAAAGTCGACGGGTCCCCGAAGACTACATGTCGGTCCAACCTTCTTCACACAGACGTTGACTAAACTTGCCAGGGAAGTTTCAAACTAAACTTGTTGTAGAGAGTGATGAATACAAGAAAGTCGTGAAGGTAAACGATCACCGTTGGTTATCTGGTGTTCCCTTTTCCTCTCTTTTTTTCTCCCGTAAGTGTAAATGGGTAGGTTTCAGGGTACTGGAGAGAGTCGAGGCATACTGTACCGGGGATGGGGTAGTATACGGAGAGAATAATCTTGCACGTAGGGTACGTAGTACCTAGTGATCGTCCACTTGTGCCGTAAAGAGGTGGGTTTCGGTTTCTCACAAGAAATCGACAGGGATAGGGAGTTGGACACGACTGTCCCTAGGATGGACATGAAAGGTTAAATGACAAGTGACTTAGCAAGGGTAGGGGTGACTTACGTGAACATTGGAACCTCTACTTTGTTCTCCCGTTTCCCTTTTCCACCCTTCTCTTCCTTTCTTATACTGGTTTCTTTCTCCTTCTCTCTTTCCTTTTACTTCCATCTTTTTACTCAGCAAGGTTAGGGTTTTGTGTTCCTTTCGGTAGTCTTTATTTCTTGAAAGTCTCGACATTTTCTGGAATCTTTAGTGGATTAGGCCAAAGAGTTTCTCACCTGGAATTTGGTATGTCTAAGGAAAACTCAATAAAAAATTGGACTGCTAAGGACCGGGATTAGATTTGAATGACTGAGTTTCCTATTTTTGATCTGCTACTGGAGTTTAGACTTAAAAATTTGTGAGGAAACGTATTAAGAAGATGTGGAATTTCAGACTCTTGAGGATTAGATGTAAGAGAGGAAATTTTTTTTTTTTTCCTGTGATGTTCTGTCATACCATGACCGTGTTTCTGTCTGTATATCTAGTTACCTTGTTTTATCTTTCGGGTCTCTATTTAGGTGTGTGTATACCTGTGGAATAGAAACTGTTTCCTCCGTTCTTATATGTTACCTCATTTCTGTTAGAGAAATTGTTCACCACGACCCTTTTGACCAGTTGGTGAACATTTTCTTACTTTGATCTAGTGAAAGATTGTGGGGTGTGTTTTTATTTGAGTTTTACCTAATTTCTAGATTTACATTCTGGTCTTTGATATTTTGAGGATCTCCTCTTGTATCCGTTTTGTGAGAGTCTGTATTTAGTGTCGTCCTAGGAGATACTAGGTGGAGGGTCTTAAGACCTTTATTTTCGTTTTTATTTGTTTACCCTAGATTAATTTTAATTTTCGAAGACGTGTTGTTTCCTTTTATATTCGTTCCACTTTTCTGTCGGAAGACTTACCCTCTTTTATTATCGTTTACTTCGTTGACTGTTTGTTGATTAGAGTTTTTATATGTTCGTTGAATACGTCGAGTTCAGGTCTTTTTATTTGCTGGGTTAGTTTTGTACCCGGTTTCTTGATTTATCTGTAAAGAGGTTTCTTCTGTATACCTACCGATTGTTTGTGTACTTTTCTACGAGTTGTAGTGAGTAATAATCTCTTTACGTTTAGTTTTGGTGTTACTCCATGGTGAAGTGTGGTCAGTCTTACCGACGCTAGGTTTTTAGAGGTTCGTTATTTACGACCTCTCCCACACCTCTTTTCCCTTGGGAGGATGTGACAACCACCCTTACGTTTGATCATGTCGGTGAAACTTCTTCTCACACCTCTAAGGAATTTTTTAACGTTTATCTTGATGGAATACTGGGTCGTTAGGGTGACGACCCGTATGTGTGGTTCCTTTGGTCTTAACTTTCTCTGTGTACATGGGGTTACAAGTAGCGTCGTGACAAATATTATCGGTCCTGTACCTTTGTTGGATCTACAGGTAGTCGTCTACTTACCTATTCTTTCGCCACCATGTATATGTGTTACCTCATAATGAGTCGGTAATTTTTCTTATGTAAACTTAGTCAAGACTACTCTACCTACTTTGACCTCGGCTAATATGTCTCACTTCATTCGGTCTTTCTTTTTGGTTATGTCATATGATTGTGTATATATACCTTAAATCTTTCTACCGTTACTGCTGGAACATACGTTCTGTCGTTTTTTCTGTGTCTACACATATATTGCCTGAAAACCTGAGTCTCCCTCTCCCTCTCCNCTGAGACTCCCTCTCCCTCTCCCACCCTACTAAACCCTCTTACCGTAACATTGTACATATGATAGTATATTCTTAGCTTAGCGGTCAGATACAGTCTGCGTCCTATGTCGTACGAACCCCGACCATGTACCACTACTGGGTCTCTCTACAATACCCCTCCCTCCACCCTCCCCCCAAGTACAAACCCTTGTGTATATGTGGGCACGACCTAAGTACAGTTACATACCGTTTTGAATATGTCATAACATTTCATTTATTTTCATTTTATTTCATTTTTTAACATTTCATTTTATTTCATTTTTATTTTAAATTTTTTTTTTCCTGTGATTCCGAGTCTCTTTTCTTCCCTACACGAATTCTATGTGTATTTAGATTAATCAACGACTCTACCCTGAACTTGGATCCAAAGGTTGAGTGTCAGATCACGATGAAGATGATAGGGGATGTCCACAATGGTGGCGACGGTCACGGTTTTGTATACTTGTGGTTCTGCGTAAGACGAACCAGATCTTTTTCAGAGATAGTCCATAATTTGAAGGAATCTGTAGGATATTCAGAAACTGTTTTGTGTATGGACTAATTTTTGTTGTCGTCTTTGTTACTGGGCATAGGTGGGGGGATTTATTTTTCGGGAAACATGCTCCGTCTTTGCTCACCATTAGTTGATTTAAGGGGTTTCGGCGTTATGGGGTTGGTGGGTTCAGTACTGAGTCTGTACTGTCTTTACGTCCGTAGTTCCCCGTATTTCAGTAAAGAAGTAAAGAGAGTTAAGGATAATACATATTTCGGACAGGACTCATCGTTATTAAAATCTCTTTCGATCAAAATTTATGTCGTTATAAAAACAATAATAGAAGACCCCTGAGATACCCAGTTTATAGATTGTAGAAGTGGTCTTCATGAGACTTAACGAGTGACCAGTGAGTCTTCCTCGAAAAAGTAATGGAAAAGACTTCACCGGTGGACTATGAGTCTTCCATATAGATAGATCTAAATACCGAGAACTTGAGTCAACTAGGTAGGTCGACCAATATTAAAATACAATATGTTCTGACCTACGGAATCCCGGGACAACCGGGTCTGAAAGATTAACCGTAGACGACTCTGACTGTAAGGTAATGGACGACCTCGTGTACATAGACTTGTTGGAAGTACGTGACTGTATTTGATCCTTAGTTCCTGACCGACACCGTAAACCTATGTAATTTTTGTGCGTCCCGAACCCTAAACCAAGTCTCTAGTATCGTTTCTTAGTCTTCTAAGTCTTCGTGGGATGGGTTGTAGACTTGTTGCGTCACTTTGTAAGGTTGTTGGATCCCTTTGTGTGTTAAAACATTGGTAGGCTTTCTAATTTTTGTAATTTGTTTAGTCAGTACATTAACACTTAGTTTAACATGAGGTTCACGAGGTATTGATATATTTGTAATCTTTTAAAACAATACTAACTTTAAACTTTGTTTTTATTTGACACTCATAGTGTAGTACCTTTTCAGAAAGTGATACTGTCTTATATGTGGGGTTTACACAAATCCCTCTCATTTGGAGACAAGTTTCCACTTTACAGGAGATCGATCGTTTCTCCGTAAATAACCCTCGAATGATATACTTCTTTATTTTTCAGACCCGGGAATAGGATCTCTATAAATATTTTATGAAATCTTCTATATTATATGTTTTACTTTAATGTCCTCTCTTTCGTTTGTCGGATTATCTATCGGACGGGATGTCCGCTATTTGTTGACAGGCACTGTTCTAATGGTCTACTACACGGAACAGACTCGTACCTGTTCACTCAGCAAGAGAGAAGACAAGAGACAGGGGAAGGGTAGAAGAGAGGAAGGAGAAGAGGGGAGTGGTTAAAGGGGATGAGGGGACGGGAGGGGTGAGGTGGGGGTGAAGGAGAGGGACCTGTGTGTGTGTGTCTCTGTCTGTGGTGTGTGTGTGTGTTGTTCTTACGTTAGGTTGTCTCGTTTCTGACTTTGGTCAATAAAACTGTTTAATACAAAACTATGGTATGAGTAAAAGATGTGTAAAGGTACTACAAAGATTCTCTGATGTCCTATATCAAACACTTTAGGACCCTGGTAAGGGTGTCACTGACTTTAAAGACTATAATCATTTTGAAATTCCGTTACTAAGTGGAGAATAAACTCCAGTTCCCTGTATTAATTTAGACATATTCCTCTCCCATACTATAATATTAGATAACTTTTTTTAAGTACACCATCACTAATTCTTGTACTCGAGATCTTATACCGACGGACTCAACTGTTCAGGTCACTCAAGAATAGTGAAGAACAGACATTTCTAAAGAAATTTAGGTGACGTCCGTTCGAAAAAAGGGGTAGTGATGAAGTGTTTTGACGAGAACGATTCCAGTTCATACTAGAGATACAATGATTTAGGTTATCATTTAACAGTCAGGAGTGGAATAAACTTAAAATCATCATTAATGGTAATAGAGAGAGGTTGAACTTCATCAGAGACAGACTTGAAGTTCAGTCGTGTGAGAGGACCAGAAGGAGAATGGAAGAATCAAAGGTCGAAACCGAGAGAAAGAGAAGGGTTAGAGATATACGAACTTACAGGTTCCCAAATCGAATCTTTAAAGAAAAGAGGAAGACATGAGTGAGAATGACTAGAGGAAGTCAGAGTAACGTAGATTAGTAACTCGAGAGAGTTTAAACATTAAAGTCGATCTCGTGGAGGGGACTTGAGGTATATATATATATGTATATATATATGTGTGTATGTGTGTGTGTACATCGGTAAAGGTATTATGGACGGTGAACCGACGGACTCTCCGGAGATTTTGGATCGTATAGGTTTTGGTTTGAGGTCAAGAAGAGAGAATTTGAACAAGGAGGGTGGTATAGAAGGTAGACTCAACAACCATTGAGGGAAGGTTAGTGAGTCCGGTTTTTGAGGTAACAGTAGAAATTAAGGATAAAAAGAGTGTCGGGTTAGGTAAACCAATCGTTTAGGGTGACCGGATTGAATTGTACTAAGGTTTTAAGTTGGTGAAGAGTTCAGGAGATGGCGTAGTGGCACCAGATTCAGTGGTAGGAGAATGTACTTAATAAATATTATCGGAGGATTGTAGAAGGACGCAAACAAAGAGTGACAAAGGATGTCAAACAAAACTTGTACCGTCGACCCCTAGAATAATTTTACATTCAGTCTAGTATACGGAGGAGTCGAGTTTTGGGAGTCTACTGAAAGAGTGAGTTCTCATTTTCGATTTAGAAATGTTCCGGGTGGTTCTCGGAAAGAGGGGAGTGACAAAAGGAAGACTGGAATATAGAATGATACGACGTGGATTGAGTGAGGTGGGATTCATACGACCGGAGGAACGAGAAGGTACTTACTTGATTCGTTCTGAGGTGGAGTCAAAACAGGAAATACAAGTGAGATGGCCCTTTTTAGACTGGGATGCATAGATGTACCTAGGAGGGAGTGAGGAAGTTTCAAAACGTGTTTAGATTAATAGTCACTCCGGATCGGATCGTGATAAATTATGACATTGACGTGTGAGGTAGAATCGGACACTATATGGAAGGGAGTTAATAGAAGGAGGTTGTATAATATTTAAACTAAAAAGACAAATAACAGATAGAGGTCTTTATGTGTGGTCTTATATTCGATTTAATCATACTTGATGGTAGACGAAACAAGTGACAGTATAGGGGTCGTGGCTCTCAATAAGGATCTTAAATTTTTCACTACTTGTTTATTTACTAGAGTCCATTCAATTTAATTTGACAGTCACAGTTTAAACTGAGTAAACGTTTCACGTTTCTGGTGACGATGGATAGAGTATTTCAACGTGACTTCTAATTTACTTATTTATGTATATTCCAGAAACCGTTTGTTGGAGTTGTTCGTAAGTTATAAACGTCGATAAATAATGATACCCCGAAGAGACCACCGAGTCATCATTTCTTGTACGGACGTTTACGTCCTCAGCACCCAAATTAGAGACCCAGTACTTCTAGGAGGTCCTCTTCCTTGAGTTTGGTGAAGTCATAAGAACGGACCCTTTGGGGTACCTGTGTCTTCGGACCCCCCGATGTCAGGTACCCCAGCGTTTCTCAACCTGTACTAAATCGCTGACTCATATGTATGTGTAACAATTTTACTAAGTGATTCTCCTATGTTTACACATGTCCTTTCCTTCCTCTTTCTTATACCCAGTCTTTGAAACTTTAGGTCCGGGATTACAGATTATTCCCCTTCACCCCATCCTACCTCCTGTATTTTGGAGTCAGAAGTGACCTCTGAAATCCCTTACATACTCTAAACGTGTTTTCTTTCATGTACACTATTATACACTATATACTATACTATGACGGAATCCCGAAGGGACCACCGAGTCTCCAATTTCGCAGACGGACGTTACGCTCTCTGGACCCAAGCTAGGGACCCAACCCTTCTAGGGGACCTCTTCCTTTACCGTTGGGTGAGGTCATAAGAACGGACATCTTAGGGTACCTGTCTCCTCGGACCTCCCGATGTCAGGTACCCCAACGTTTCTCAACCTGTACTGACTCGCTGAAGTGAAAGTGAAAGTGAAATTCCACTGGTACTCGGACAGATACCTGGGTGTAAAGGTAAGTCCAACATCGTCGTTTTTCAACAACTAATTCATGGGACCGACAAGGATACTGACTCGGTTGTGGGTCCTTTATCCGTTTCCCGAAAGAAATCGAGAAATATTCCACGGTTTCTTTACAGTGCAAAATAAAAGGTTTATCTTTACCTCATGTAAGGATATTCCTTTTCTTTGTATTTAAAGTTGATTCTTCTTCAATAATCTCCGGTCTTCATCATTTTAAAATTCTTAAATCTTTGTACATCACTATCGAAAATACTCCGTAAGACGGAAGGAATTCAAGTCCCAAATATATGTCGGAATTTAATTCGAAACGTCCAAAACTGTCACGATCAAGTCTCAAACCTATAAAAGAATGGCGGAATAATACGACCCTTTCCCCGGTACCCGTCAAAAGAAAGTCGTGGACTTTTGTAAAGATATTTTTTAAGTAGTTGGTAATTAAACAAAGTTACTATGTAAATCGAAAAGTTAAGATTCCGACGTCGACGACGGCATAACACTTCTTTTGTACAACTCCACTAAAAGGAGACGGACGATTTCTCGTTCGTACCAGACTGGATTGGGGACTCTGTGAAGGTGTGTTAAAATTTTCCTCGTCTTATGTGTTACCTTTTCTGTATCTGTGTGGTGGTTTCAGGGGAGAGTTCCCTCTCCCAGACTAGTGGTTCATTTATTCATTGGTCCCGTTCATCCCCACACTTTACTCCAACTCCCCTTTGATCTTAACTGTCACCTCCTACATCTGGAACTCTTAGTCAACGTCGGAACTCTAGTAGGTGGAAACCCCCTCGACCCTAAAAGAGGTGATCGGAAGGAAAAGATTCAAGAGAGGTCTTTCTCTCCAGATATCTTAGGACCCTTTAGGCATGGACTTTGTGTAATCTTCTTGACTTAGATTCGGTTGTCCCCCGTTTGTGATGTTATGTGACGAGGGCACCTCATGGATAACAAAGTCATCGACCTCGTTGGAACCGTCTGTAGGAAGTCGAAAATCCGGAAAGTCTCTAATGAAGTTGGTCTCTTTGAACAGAACGGGTTTCAGTACTAGGAAGAACCCTGTCGGTATAGGTTACTGACTAACTACTCTAAGGGAGTATCGAGTCAGTCATTTCTTAGACGGACGTCACGTCCTCCGGGTCTAAGCTAAGGACCCAGCCCTTCTGGGGGACCTCTTCCTTCACCGTTGGGTGAGGTTATGAGAACGGACTTCTTAGGGTACTTGTTTCCTCCGACCGTCAGATGTCAGGTACCCCAGTGTTCTCAACCTGTGCTGTGTCACTGATTTAGTGGTATTACCGGTCCGGAAAGACTTGGTTCATTCCTTTTGCGACTTCCTGTAAAAAATCAAGGTCTAAAGGGATCGATTTCTAATCGATTCCGACGACAACTCGGATATCGAGTCTAAGAGACCGATAGGTAAGGACGAAGAAAGGAAAGGGAAGGTATGTGCGACTAGGGTTCCCTTGAGGAGTTATTTATAGGATATTGGACCTCTTCCGTTACCGTGGGGTGAGGTCATGAGAACGGACCTTTTAGGGTACCTGCCTCCTCGGACTATCCAACGTCAGGTACCCCAACGATTCCCAGCCTGTGCTGACTCCCTGAAGTGAAAGTGAAAAGTGAAAGTACGTAACCTCTTCCTTTACCGTTGGGTGAGGTCACAAGAAAGGACCTCTTAGGGTCCCTGTCCCCTCGGAAAACCCGACGGTAGGTACCCCAACGTGTCTCAGTCTGTGCTGACTTCGTTGAATCGTCGTCGTATACAGTTGAGTCTCAACGAAGGATCCCTTGGATTGGTTACTTTTGTGTCCGTTAGTACAGTCTTTACAAGTCATATAAGATCAAGTAATTTGTAACTAAGTTATAAGTAACTCCTGAAAAAGATCCATAATCCCTATCTGGTAACTTGTTCAAGGACGACAGTACCTCGGACATAAAATCACTCCCCATTGTTCGTTATCTGTTTATTCGTTTACTTATTATATAGTTTATTACTATTTTATAATACTCTTTTTTTACTAAGTCCTCGTGCACTCTTTGATTTCCATACCAATTATATTTGACACACCAGTGTTTACAGGAGTTATTCTTTCACTGTATGTTCTGTCTGATTGTAATTTGTATAATGTCTTTCTCGTAAGGTTCGTCAACCTTGGTATTTACGTTTCCAGAATGACACGTTTCCTTAATCCGTACAAGAACTTTTACTTTCTTCCAGGTACACTGACCTTATCTCCTTTTCATCATTCTCTACTTCCACTTCTCCATCGGTCCCCAGTCTAATACCATTCATAAGACCCAAAGTAAGATACATATAAGCCTTCAATATTCTCGTATATTTCGTTCTACACTCTAATACACCAAATATAAAAATATTATACTGAGATCGATGACACTTCTTTTTTTTTTAATTTTCCTTTTATTTTTACTCTTTTAGTTAATCTTTCGAAGTCGTCTTCAGGTCCCAATCTCTCTTACCACCGAACTTAACCCATCGTTCTTACCTATACTTCTTTCCACACCTCTAGTATCTATATAAAGTCTTGATGACGTACGTTCGAACGACTACTTAACCTATATTTCCTATTCCCTCTCTCGGGAATCTCTTTTAAGACTGAAACTTAACTTTGTAGTTTAATATCAAGTAACCTGGGGGGCGGGGTAAGTTCATGATACGACTCAAGAGTTCTCCAGTTTAACTACTTAGTACACTCCCGGGGTTTAAGTTTATCGACTCTCTGTCCTATATCCTATAATATATGTGTGTGTGTACATGTGTATTTCTCTGTATATGTATGTGTATATATACTGACATTTCACTCAATCCTTCATCCCGTACGGTTTCTTTATGTGTAAAAAATAACAGGAGATGAACGAAGTACGTATAATTGAAACAAGAAGTCAGACTGTGTATACACAAGAACGATACTTCGATGCGTTTAAAAACCATAATTTCTCTATGTCCCGAAGGGACGATCGAGTCTACCATTTATTAGACGGACGTTACGTCCTCTGGTTCCAAACTAGGGACTCAACCCTTGTAAGGGACCTCTTCCCTTACCGTTGGGTGAGGTCATAAGAACGGACGTCTTAAGGTACCTGTCTCCTCGGACTGTCCACTGTTAGATACCCCAGCGTTTCTCAGTCTGTGTTGACTCGCTGAGTGTGTGTGTGTTTCTGCGTATAATCAACGACCTAATTGGTCGTTGAGAGAGGTCCCATAAATACTTACGGAATAAGAAATTTTTTTTTTAACTTCGTTTATTGATATAATGTAAACGGTACTTTACCAAAGTCTTAGAGTCACGGTTTAAACACAAGACAGATTTTCACCCCATTTACTTAATAAAACAGAGTTAATTGGTTACTCGTAGATAAGTCTCTTTCTTCCGCCGTGATCAAGTCAAATAATACCTGGTATCGTTTCTGATCGAGAAGGGGTTTTAGGAAAGGGATGAAGGACGAATCTTTATATTGAAGATCAAAAATCGACATCTGTACCGGTAGTGTTTCTTTCTGACATAAAAGGTTTAGGGAACTTACCGGTATACTGTTTCAAGACAGTATTCTACTCTTATTTTTACGGGAGGGTTGTGGAACAGAAAAGTTTACTGGTGTTTCACAGGTAGGATAGATGTCAATCTTGTAGTGAAAACTTGATATTCCATCTTCATTTCAGGACCTGGACTACCTAAGTATCCACTTAAGATAGATTGTAAATATTTTCTAAATAGTGGTTACAAAGAGTTTGAAAGTTTTTACTTGAGTTCTTTTTCCTTATGAAGTATTGTGTAAGATAATCCGGTCAAGTCGGTGAGTCAGTACAGACTGAGAAACTTTGAGGTATCTGATATCGTGTGGTCCGAAGGGACAGGGTTGAGGGTCTCGAACGAGTTTGAGTACAGGTAACTCAGTTATATTTCTGTCTATTTTTGTAGTGTCCTTTTTTTTAGTGTCTGGGTATATGGTTTATCTCTAAGTTTTGAGGGGTTGTTTTCTAATCATTTAACTTGGTTTGTCGTATAATTTTCCTAATAAGTGGTATTGGTTCACTTTAAATATGGTCTTTACGTTGTCACAAAGTTGTTTTCTTTTGGTCACATTATGCAGTGTAATTATCTTATTTCTCCTTTTTTGGTGTCTAGTAGATTTAATTTCGTCTTTTCCGTAGACTGTCTTATGTCGTGGTAAAGTACTATGTTTGAGAGCCTTTTGTTCTTATAAAATGGTGTTTTTTTTCAAACCCAAATTTATGACCAAGACGGTGAATTACATACGTCAACTCGTTCAGTAAGCTAGAAAATCGTGGAGAATATTTTCATAACTCCATCAATTCAAGAGTTTTGAAGTACACCACGTACATTCCTTGAAACGTTTTATAGACCTTGTCTCGTTCAGGAGTTATTTTCAATTTATAATAATAACCCCGAAGGGACCACCGAGTCTACCATTTCTTAGACATTATACCCTGTGGACCCGAGGTAGGGACCCAGTCCTTTAGGGGACCTCTTCCCGTACCGATGGGTGACGTCATAAGAACGGACTTCTTAAGGTACCTGTCTCTTCGGGTCACCCGATGTCAGGAACCCTAGTGTTTTTCAGCCTGTGTTGACTCCCTGATTGTGTGTGTAGTGAAGAGACGGCCGAGTCACCATTTGTTAGGCGGACCTTACGTCCTCTGTATTCTCTGTACCCAAGTTAAGGACCCAACCTTATAGGGGACCTCCTCCTACACCGTTGGGTGAAGTCACAAGAAAGTACCCTTTAGAGTTTCTGTCTCCTCGGACCACCCATGGCAGGTACCCCAGTGTTTTCTGAGTTTCTACTGAATCGTTAATTTGTTATTGTTGTTCGAACCGAACTTTTTCGGTTCTTTCTAACTTCCGTTTTCCTCTATCCCCTCCGTCTCCTACTCTACCAATCTATCGTAGTGGTTGGTTTACCTGTACTTAAACTCGTTTCATGCCCTCTATCACCTCCTGTCTCCTCGGACCGTACGACATCAGATACACCAGTGTTTCACATCCTGTACTGCATCACTGACTTGTTGTTTTGTATAATAATGACATTTCCTTTCATTAAAGAATGTGATTCTTTATCACGTAAGGATTGATGTTTCAAGTCGTTTACTTACGATAGATTCGTGTCTAGGAAGATGTTTTATGATATGTCGTCCCTAATCATTTCAAAAGGATATTTTTCGGTATCTCATTGGTTTATATGATTCGACACGTCCGGTATGTCAGAGACAAAGTTGATGAACTGAGACGACAATATCGTGTTTTTAACGGTATTTCTTGTGGATTGGTTTATTCACACTGACACATGTTATTTTGAAATAAGTTTTTTTGTCCACTACCGGTCTGAACCGGATGTCTGACATCAGACGACTGAGTCAGTCACGATCTGTGAACCGAGTTTATTTGATATTTGATGATCGTGTATACGTATTTAAGTCCGTATGAGAACAAAGGAAGACTTACCTGACAAAACTTCTTGTGACTTAGAGACGAAGGGAATTTTGTTTGTCGATTGAGACTGATGTCTTAAATGACTAACGTCCACCAGGATTCTACCACCTCCTCATCCTGTCCCTCTAGTGAAAGAGGGGTGTTTAAGTAACTTCCTAGTAAACTTGTGACTCTTTTAAAGTGTTTTGTTGAAGACTTACGACCGCCTCCTGTGGTCCGTGGGTCTTTCCGTCGGGTAACAGAAGTTTTCCTCTACAAAATAGTAGTCACGTCATACCTACCTCTTCAGAACTCCGATGACATTCTTATTCTGACTTTTGGTCTCCGTCCTCCGAATTAAGGTTTGAACTCTTATGGTCTTTTGAGGACTGAGGTCCCTTGTAACTTTTTCTAAGTAGGTTTTCGGAGGTGTGGATGTGACTTTGGTTCGAGGTGGGCTCTCGGTTGTTCAAGGTCTCGTTCTGTATGGTCCGATTAAGAGGTCGTTACGTCCTTGTATCGGGACTCGTAATTATATGTCCAACGGGTTTCAGTGTGGTTCGGGTATCTGTGGAGTTTTGAGTGATGACCTGTGCAGTAACGTGAGGTCTCTCTTCTCTAGGTCGAGGTGGGTGGTCTTGTGGCTGTGCTCGAAGGGATTGATCCTTTGGAACTGTTCAGTGATCAGGTTGGGGTGGGTGTCCCTCCTTGGAGGTGTTATTTCTCCTTGTTGTGTGACGGTTTTGTGTCTTTCCGGTGGGGTTTGTGTCGTTAGATTTGTTCTACTTTTCCGTCTCTTTGTAAGTCGTTCTTTTCCTTGTACTATTTACGGGTGGTTTGGTTTGGTTTCTCCTCCTTTATCCCTCAGATGGACTTTTATTAAGTCTTATGACTATCATTTTTACTAGGTTTTAGAACTTTTATTTTACCTCAATGTCTATTTGTCGGACCTCTGTTCCTAACTCTTCTACGTTCTTTACAAATTGTTCCTGAATCTTCTTTATTTTTTCTCAGTTATATATTACTTATTCCGTTATTGACTCTAGTTTTCATGAGACCTCCCTTGGTTTTCATCTTATTGACTCCGTCTTCTATCCTATTCACTCCGTCTTCTATCTTGCCACCTTTATTTACTTCTTCTCTCCTTTTTTTCTTAATTTTCTTCAATCCTGTTGGAGTCTCTGGAGACCCTTTTACAGTTTGTGGGGTTGTAAGCTTAGTGTCCTCAGGGTCTTCTTCTTTTGTTTTTCTATACGGTGTTTTTTTATGAACTTCTCTATTATCAACTTTTGAAGGGATTTTACCCCTTCCTTTATCAATGAGTTCAGGTTTTTTGGGTCTCTCAGGGTTTGTCCTATTTAGGTTCTACTTTGAGGGGTTTTGTGTATAATTAGTTTAATTGTTTTTAGTTTGTGTTTCTCTTTTATAACTTTCGTCGTTTCCTTTTCGTTGTTTATTATGTGTCCCCCTAAGGGGTAATCCTATTGTCGATTAGTAAGTTATCTTTGAGAAGTCCGGTCTTCCCTTACCGTCCTGTATGAATTTCCCTACTTTCTCTTTTTGGATGTTGGGTCTAATGATATTGGTCGTTCCTAGAGTAAGTCTATACTTCCTCTTTAGTTTTCGAAATCTCTATTCGTTTTCGACTGTTAAGTCGTGGTGGTTTGGTCGACAAGTTGTTTACGATTTCCTAGAAGAGAGCTGTCCTTTGTGTCTTTTCCATATATTTGAACTTGGGTTTTGTTGTTTCATTTACCGTTACCCTAGTATGAATAGTTATTAATGGAATTTACATTTACCCAACTTACGGGGTTGGTTTTGTGTTTCTGACCGACTTACTTATGTTTTTGTTCTGGGGATATATACGACAGATGTTCTTTGGGTGGAGTTTTGTTGCCTGTGTATGTCTGACTTTCACTTCCCGACCTTTTTCTATACAGTGAGTTTACCTCTGGTTTTCTTTCGTCCTCATCGTTATGAGTATAGTCTATTTTGTCTGAAATTTTGTTTGCGACACTTTTCTCTGTTTCTTCCGGTGATGTATTACTAGTTTCCCAGTTACGTTCTTCTATATTGTTAGTATTTGCATATACGTGGGTTAATCCTCGTGACGTTATACATTCCGTTTACGATTGTTCATACTTTCTCCTTTAATTGTTACTGTGTTATTATCACCCTCTGAAATTATGGTGAGTGTGGATACCTATCTAGTTGATTTGTCTTTTAATCGTTCCTTTGTGTTTGAAATTTACTATTTTACCTGGTCAATCTGGATTAACCATAGATATCCTGTAAAGTGGGGTTTTGTTACTTAAAGTGGAAAAAGAGTTCACGTGTGCTTTAGAAGAGGTCCTAGGACCCGGTATTTAGATCGGAACCATTTAAGTTTTTTTGACTTTAGTAAGGTTCGTAGAAGAGACTAGTGTTGCACCATTCTATTACAGTTGATGTCCTTTTTTGATAATTTTTATGTTTGTATACCGTCGATTTGTTATACGAAGACTTATTAGTCGTTTAGTGTCTTCTTTAGTTTTTTCTTTAGTTTTATACGTAGCTTTGCTTACTTTTACGTTGTTGGGTTTTGGATACCCTGAGTCATTTTCGTCACCAATTCCCCTTCCGAATAACGTTATGTTGTAATGGAGTTCTTTGTTCTCTTTTCAGTTTATAGTACCTGTGGTATAGAAACTGTTTCCTCCGTTTTTATTTGTTACCTCTTTTCTGTTAGATAAATTGTTCACCACGACCCTTTTGACCAGTCGGTGAACATTTTCTTACTTTGATCTTGTGAAAGATTGTGGTATGTGTTTTTATTTGAGTTTTACCTAATTTCTAGATTTGAATTCTGGTCTTTGATATGTTGAGGATCTCCTCTTGTATCCGCTTTGTGAGCGGTTGTATTTAGTGTCGTCCTAGGAGATACTGGGTGGAGGGTCTTATAACCTTTATTTTCGTTTTTATTTGTTTACCCTGGATTAATTTTAATTTTCGAAGACGTGTTGTTTCCTTTGGTATTCGTTCCACTTTTCTGTCGGAAACCTTACCCTCTTTTACGATCGTTTACTTCGTTGACTGTTTTGTTGATTAGAGTTTTTATATGTCCGTCGAGGACGTCGAGTTAAGGTCTTTTTATTTGCTGGGTTATTTTGTACCCGGTTTCTTGATTTGTCTGTAAAGAGGTTTCTTCTGTATGTCTACCGATTGTTTGTGTACTTTTCTACGAGTTGTAGTGAGTAATAGTCTCTTTACGTTTAGTTTTGGTGTCACTCCATGGTAGAGTGCGGTCAGTCTTACCGACGATAACTTTTCAGATGTTCGTTATTTACGACCTCTCCCACGTCTCTTTTTCCTTGGGAGAATGTGACAACCACCCTTACGTTTGATCATGTCGGTGATACCTCTTGTCACACCTCTAAGGAATTTTGTGACCTTTATCTTGACGGTATGTTAGTTCGTTAGGGTGACGACCCGTATGTGTGGTTCCTTTGGTCTTAACGTTTCTATACACACGGGGTTACAAGTAGCGTCGAGACAAATGTTATCGGTCCTGTACCTTCGTTGGATCTACGGGTAGTCGTCTGCTTACCTATTCTTTCGACACCATGTATATGTGTTACCTTACAATGAGTCGGTAATTTTTCTTATGTAAACTTAGTCAAGATTACTCCACCTACTTTGACCTCGGATAATATGTCTCACTTCATTCAGTCTTTCCTTTTGTGGTTATGTCATATGATTACGTATATATACCTTAAATCTTTCCACCATTACTACTGGGATATACGTTCTGTCGTTTTTTCTGTGTCTATATTTCTTGTCTGAAAACCTGAGACACCGTCTTCCGTTCTCACCTTACTAAACTCTCCCATCGCAACTTTACGCATATAGTATACACTTCGTCTAGCGACCAGGTCCAAGGTACGTACTCTGTCCCACGAGTCCCGACCACGTGACCCTACTGGGACCCCCTACCCTACCCCTCCCTCCACCCTCCCTCCAAGACCTACCCCTTGTGTACACGCGGGCACCGACTAAGTACAGCTACATACCGTTTTTGGTGATGTTATAACATTTCATTGATCGGAGGTTAATTTGTTTAATTAAAAATTTTTCTTAAATGACTAACGAAAAAGAAACGATTTGTACAATTGACTGCGAGGAAATAAAACTCCCCGAGGTTTTAGTGACGTCTACCACTGACGTCGGTACTTTAATTTTATGTGAGGAACCTTTGTTTCAATACTGGTTGGATCTATCGTATAACTTTTCGTCTGTGTAATGAAACGGTTGTTTCCAGACAGATCAGTTCCGATACCAAAAAGGAAACCAGTATATACCTACACTCTCAACCTGACACTTCTTTCGACTCACAGCTTCCCAACTACGAAAACTTGGTACCACAACCGCTTCTGAGAACTCTCAGGGAACCTGACGTTCCTCTAGGTTGGTCAGGTAAGACTTCCTCTAGTCAGGACCCATAAGAAACCTTCCTTACTACGATTTCGACTTTGAGGTCTTGAAACCGGTGGAGTACTCTTCTCAACTGAGTAACCTTTTCTGAGACTACGACCCTCCCTAACCCCCGTCCTCCTCTTCCCCTGCTGTCTCCTACTCTACCGACCTACCGTAGTGGCTGAGCTACCTGTACTCAAACTCACTTGAGGCCCTCAACCACTACCTGTTCCTCCGGACCGCACGACGTTAAGTACCCCAGCATTTCTCAGCCTGTGCTGACTCGTTGACTTGACTTGACTTGCGAAATGGTCTACATGGGTTTTCTCTTAAAACTTTGGATTTACATCTATGGGAAACACTGTAAAATCAACCAAAAAGGATAGTTAATTTTATTATGAAAGGATTAAGTGATATGACGATACTTTTAATAATAGATATTTTACGAAGTTTCAATATTCCCAATTCATAGTAATATATCAATGTGTAGGTTTTAAGGAAATAATTGATACGTTAAAAAGAGTGATGTGTCCACTTTATGTTATGTAAATTAGAATCAATAGAAAGTAAGGTAGTCACTCAAGTATAAACAATGTCAAAACTCTTGGTTTTACTTTTGGACTTAAGAGGATGTTAAATGTCCAAGAGTTAATTTCTGAACCGGGTGTTAATGGTTTGCATCGGTGTTTTAATATACCGAGGTCGTTTCTTCCCCTGTTGACAGGTGTCAAAGTAATTTACTAAGGGGAACCTTAAAGGGAAAACTGGTCCAGAATTTGTGAGAGGAAGTGGGTTGTATGAGATGAGTCCATGAGACTTGATATAAAAATTAGTGTTTTACAAAGTAACCGGACTAGATTAACTTAATGTTAGTCTTAGGGGTGTCATAAAGACTCTTTAAGTGGTGTGGTTTTCAACGATGTGAACGGTAAAGAATAATTCTTCTTTTGTCTGTTCGGTATGACAAGTGTAACGACTCCGTTCTGTCGGAGAGGACCTTAGAACGAGAAGAAAGGAGGTGTACAGGGAATCGTAAATACTCACGTCAAAGTTTGTTTTCAAGTTTGGGGTGACGTCAGTAACTCCCTGACAGGTCTCAAACACACACAAGTAGACGAGGTGGAATTCGACAAGTTCTCTGTTCTGAGTTTGAATATTTTTTATGGAGTTAACCCCCAAACAAACGAAATAATATTTTACCTAATTAGTGTCCTAAAAATATTATCGAAGTATTCGTGTTCAATTGTTATCAAGTTACTTGTTTTTGACTAAAAGTGATCAATTGAAGAACCCTTGTAAAGATGACGTAATTAGTGTGACGTAGACCTTACGTCTATGAAGTATGTAACATGTTTTTATATATATATATATATATGAACGATCCTGACCCTTCAGAGACTCATAAGAGTACCATAAAGGATGTCGTCCGGAGCTGAAGAATCACTTTAGTAAAATTAAAAACAAATTTCATAGGTACTTTCCCATAAATTGAAATTCACCGGTAACTTGAAAACATTTCATCTGAAACGTTGGGATCTCTCTTTATGACAGTATGTTCACACCCCTAAACGAGAACAGATGACTGTTTCGTGTTACTAAAAGAAATTGTGAATTCACACGTACACATAGGACGAGGATAATATGTTATTACAGAGGTTTTTGTTGTTAGAGGGAAAATCCTTCGGAGATACTTGTCAGAGATAAGTTACTGAACTTACACGTTCTATCAGTCAGTTTGTCTCTTGTCATTGAAGTTGTGAGTGCAACAAGGACTGTGGTTTTACCTCGGGATTCGGAATTATACTAGTAGTTCTTCGTTTCTTTTGTCGTACTCGTTGTGGAACACCAAAGTCTGGTGACAACAAGATAAAGGAATGACATAGCGGAATCTTTTACATGACTTTGAGTATTCATGTCTAAGAAAAGAGAAGTAAGATCTAAGGAGTAGACACATTAGTCCTATTCTATGTAGTGGGTATCATCAGTAAGTTTGTAAAACCTTTATTAAAGTTTTTTTTTTCTCCCCTTTTTTCTTTGTTTAAATATTCATTAGGACTTTTTTTAGGGTGATTAGTCTTGGAAGGTACGAAAGGAGGAAGGGTGTGGGGTCGTAAGTCCAATTATCTCCAAAGGGATAGTGTCCACGTCCTTTCTCATTTCATCGAGTCGACCGAAGAGAGTTGACTGAGTATTTTTTACTTTATGGTGAGGGTAGTCGATAATATTGCGGTGGAGGGGATAAAAGGTTCGGGGTGAAACGTTGGTCACTATTTTTTTTTTTTTCTCGTGTTAGTAGAGAGTGGAATTTCGTTGAGATACACTTAAGAAGTCAATAGAGAGTACATAAGTCCTCTCCGACCTGGTTAGTCTATAATCAGACCCAGGTCCGACGACGAAGGGACTAGACGGGAACCGAAGGAATCGAGGGTCTGATCTACCGTCCGTCCTTTTGTTTTCCACCCTTGAGGTTCATCTTTTTGTACCTGACAACGAATTGTCTAGGCTAATTTCCAAATTTCAAACCCACTTGGGAGTCATTTTACCCCGAATGAAATTTTCTAAGTAAAGAGAAATAATAGGTGTTGAGTAATCACCCAATCTATTTTTTTATTATTACTATGTAGATCAGGAGGAAAGATTACACTCAGACCTCCCTGTATTATAAATCGGTACGTATAATCTATTATTATTTTATAGATTGTCTTTTGACTCCCAAGTCTCCCTCCTCGACCAAACTGAAGTATATTTTGTCTTAGACGTTATGTAACTTCCACGGAGCTGGTTGTTTGATGACATATTAAGATTCCCACTAAAGAATTTAATAAATGTCAGAGTCATCGAAGGTCACACTATGTGTCCTATGGTAGAGAACGATTCTTAAAGTAGGTTCACAAGTAAATAGACAGTACCCTACGATTTTAAACTGTTGACCATTCAACTCCCTTAGAAACTATGATGTGGTCTTCTCTGTCGTCTACTATGTCGTAGAGATGGGAGTTGACAGAGTCGTAATAAACAAATAAATAAATGAAAACCGAGAAGACCCAGAGACAACGACACACGCCCGAAAAGGAATCAATACCGTTCGTCCCCGGTGAGAGAGAGATCAACACCACAAGCTCGTGTACCCTAGAAGGGTCTGGTCCCTAGTTTGGGTGCAGGGGTCGTGACCGTCCATCTGAGAGTCAGTGACATAGGTAGTCCCTGCGGGAGTCGTAATAGAACTTCTTGTATAAAATTCTCGAAAATGACTTCAAACGAAAGGAGGTTCTTTTTCTCTCAAGAAGTAAATTGTTTCGATACGAAAAGTTCTATCACTACTCTGTGAAACGGGTTCAGATTTCGTCTCTGTAATGAAACGACTGATTCCAGACAGATCAGTTCCGATACCAAAAAGGACACCAGTACATACCTACACTCTCAACCTGACACTTCTTTCGACTCACAGTTTCCCAACTACGAAAACTTGGCACCACAACCGCTTCTGAGAACTCTCAGGGAACCTGACGTTCCTCTAGGTTGGTCAGGTAAGATTTCTAGTCGGGACCCTAAAGAAACCTTCCTTACTACGATTTCGACTTTGAGGTCATGGAACCGGTGGAGTACACTTCTCGACTGAGTAACCTTTTCTGAGACTACGACCCTCCCTAACCTCCGTCCTCCTCCTCCCCTGCTGTCTCCTACTCTACCGACCTACCGTAGTGACTGAGTTACCTGTACTCAGACTCACTTGAGGTCCTCAACCACTACCTGTCCCTCCGGACCGCACGACACTAAGTGCCCCAGCGTTTCTCAGCCTGTGCTGACTTGCTGATTTGACTTGACTTTCTTCGTTTTTTCCTTTTATAGATCTTCGCTAATACCCGATGCGTGTAACTCCAGGTGGGACACTAAGAATTTTCAAGTTTAAGACAAGGGAAAAGGCAAGGAAATGTTAGAAAGTGAAATATTAGGATAGAGGGAGGTAAAACTTATCAACGAGTCCCTTTTATGACCTTGTTGTCTTCGAGTCAATTGGTCGGTTCTCTCATTCTATCTACGAGAGGGAAGAGGACCATACTCCCCCCCTACACCCCAAAATCACGAGAGTGTCCAGATTTCTAATTCAGAGAACCCAAAAGGTCCCATTCTGTCTTCCGTTTCCCATCTTGTGTGTTCTGTCTGGTGGACTTTCCTCTCGTAATCGGTGATTAGTGTCTTCTCTCCAAAAATAAGTCATTACTCGATTTCGAGTTTAATTCTTTCTAGATTCTTAATTTTTATTGAGTTATTTACCACATTCCCACATGTCTCCCTGTTAAAAGAGGATCTTGATTTACAATTTCTGAACTTCCTCATGTCAATTATTATTTATTCTTTTCAATTGATACTTCCAAAGGGTCTATTGAGAGAGAGTCTTTCAGACTAAAAGGGTTCTTATAGCAATAGTAATATTTTGTGAGTATTCCTTTAATCGAAGTAATTAATTTTCGTTTGTTCAAATATTCCCTCCTAAAAGTACTATTCGGTTTTAGACGAAAGGGACATTGAGGATATATAATCAAGATCGAGTCGGGAAATCAAGTTTTCTCTCGTTGGATCAGGGTGAAGGAGGACTATAAGTAGACTACTAGTTTATAAACTTCTGTTAATAGAGGTATTCAGAAGAGAGACATCCACTCTGGAAATAAGACAGTTGGAAAAACAATATTGTATCATACGTCTCTAGTATACAATCTATAAAACTAATATGAGGTATCAAGTCAAGACAGTGAGTCAGTACAGTCTGAGAAACGCTGGGGTACCTGACGTCATACGATCCGGAGGGACAGGTAGTGGTTGAGGGTCTCGAATGAGTTTGAGTCCATGTAACTCAGTCACTACGGTAGGTTGGTAGAGCAGGAGACAACAGGCGAAGAGGAGGACGGAAGTTAGAAAGGGTCGTAGTCCCAAAAAAGTTTACTCAGTCAATAAACGTAATCCACCGGTTTCATAACCTCAAAGTCGAAGTCGTAATCAGGAAGGTTACTTATAAGTCCTGACTAGAGGAAGGCCTACCTGCCCAACCTAGAGGAACGTCAGGTTCCCTGAGAGTTCTCAGAAGAGGTTGTGGTGTCAAGGTTTCGTAATTAAGAAGTCGCGAGTCGAAAGAAATATCAGGTTGGGAGTGTATTCCTGAAGAATTTTTTAATTCCAAGTACAGTAAATTCTCAAAGAATATAATTATAATTAATTGTAATTGTATAATTATAATTAATTGGAATTATATCATTATAATTCTCAAATAATAAAGTTATGAAAATATAACTCAAAGAATATAATTATATTGAGTATATAATTACAAAGAATATATTGAGAATAATACATTCTCATAGAATATATTTATCAAAGAATATAATTATTCAAGAATATCATTATAGTTAAAATATAACTATTATTAATTATAACATGATTATATTCATAATATAATTCTAAATATAATTTCATAAAATTGAAATTTTTCTGTTCATCTGTAAAATTAAAGACGGAGTTCTGAATACTTAGTATACTGAACATTGAGAGAGAGTGATGGACCACCGTCTCGTGACGAACTCTTGATGTCTTAACCAATACTTTCTTATTTACTTTACAATTTTGTTATTTTTGATGTCAGAGTCTCATCGAAAGACTGTAGTGGGTTGAAAGAGTAGTATTTAGTTACCGGATTTAAAGGTAATGATTACTAGACGATCAAAAGTTTGAATAAAATTTTCGGTTCTGTTGGAAAAGCAGTTTATCTCCTTTATATTACATCATCAATTCGTGTTGGACCGGAGTTTGGGGTCAAGATGGTGTATGATCAATAAATCGGAACTCTTTTAATGTAATTACACAGACACGAAAATCGAAGACATTTTACTCCCATTACAGTTGAAGACTCCAACAAAACTCAAAATTTATTATACATCACAACTCTTGTTACATACCGTTTTCACAGAAAATAGGTAGAAGATTAAATCACAAAGATTATGAGGTAACCACCCGAAAAGTCCACCGAGTGACAATTTCTTAGGTGGACGGTTTGTCCTCTACGCCCAAGTTAGGGACCCAGTCCTTCTAGGGTATCTCTTCCTTTGCCGTTGGACGAGGTCATAAGAACGGAACTTTTATGGTACCTGTCTCCTTTGACCGTCCGATGTCAAGTACCCCAACGTTTTCTCATCCTGTACTGAATCATTGATTTGTTGTTGTTGTCCATGATACATTCACAAACGATAACATTAGGATTCTTTTAAAATGGTCCTTCGATTTACCTTACGTTTTACTATATTTTCACGTTTCTTTCTATACTCCGGGACGAATGAAACTTATTTTGTACGATATCGGGATACCTTTGTCACTTTCTGAAATAAAAGAACCCGAACTTTTAGTGACGTCTACCACTGACGTCGGTACTTTAATTTTCTACGAACGAGGGACCTTCTTTTCGACACTGTTTGGATCTGTCGTATAATTTTGCGTCTCTATAGTGAAATGACTGTTTCTAGGTGTATCAGTTTCGATACTCTCTCGACTGAGTAACCTTTTCTGGGACTACGATCCTTTCTAATTTCCATCTTCTTCTTCCCCTACTGTCTCTTACTCTACCAACCTATCGTAGTCACTGATTTACCTGTGTTCAAACTCATTCGAAGCTTCTACCACTTCCTGTCCCCTCGGACCACACGACGTTAGGTACGTTAGTGTTTCTCAGCCTGTACTGACTCCCTGACTTGTTGTTTATCAGGATTAATATGGTGTTGGGTGAGGTGGGGAATATGGTCAGTCCAAGTATCGTAGTTTTGAACTTCAGGTGTGATTTACTAAAATCAAGAACCTCAATTTCTTGTCTCAGTAGTCTTTCAGATTCAATAGATGATGATTATGACGTCTTAATCAATAGAACCTTCAATAGTCAGTGGAACCTTACATCATTTCGGGAGACTTTTGTTTCGTGTCTCATTCAAACAAAACAAAAAATCATCCACCCTTTCCTTCTTATATAAACTTAGTACCAGTCAGTCGGTTCGTCTCGTCTATACCTCTCTTTCATGACGTTACTTTATTACGATACCGACTGTTACCTCATCGATTGATAGTAACTCCCAAATGTTAGACTCTCAACCTGGTATTTCCTCCGAGTCGTGGTCTCTTGACTACACGACGACCCCTTCTGAGAACTCTCAGGGAACCTGACGTTCCTCTAGTTTGGTAAGTTAAGCTCTCCTTTAGTTGGGATTTACAAGTAACCTTCGTGACTACGATTTCGAGGTTATGAAACAGATGGACTACGCTTCTCAACTGAGTAACCTTTTCTGGGACTACGACCCTTTCTAACTTCCGTTTTCCTCTTCCCCCATCGTCTCCTACTCTACCAACCTATCGTAGTGATCAGTCTGTTTTGAATTACTGACTTGTCGTCGTTGTTATTGTTACACAATTCAGTTTTATGAAATATCCAATTAAAAAGTTCGGAGTTTTGTTTAAATACCCTCTCCCTGACAATTGTAGGGAATAGTCGGGTCAAAATGTGTACGTCTATTGACAGTGTCTCTCCAATTTATTGACCGGGTTTCAACATGTTGATCATTTACCGACTCAACTTTAAGTTTGGGATCTGTAAGGATCTGTGTGTAGTCGGGTCATAGTCACTTACAGGATTTCCTTACGTTCCGTTCTCCTCTGTGTTTAGTGACTCTTGTGCGTTAGTAAGAGACATAGTGGACTAAGAACATGTCGTTTCAGTAGTATTCTGACACTTGAGACTTCGGTCTGTCTAGATACAATTTTAAGAACAAAGGTAGGGAATGTACACACGAACTCTCGGTCTATGACTCACAGAACTTCGGGGTTGTAATAAGTTACAACAGAACTCCTCATTTTGAGTACACACGTATAGTGGATCGTGAGAACGTGTGTCGTCCGAAAGTCGTTCACTGTAGTGAAAACAGTTACGAGAAACACAAAAGTTTTGTGCCATAAACATTGAAAACGGGGAGTTGAGTCAAGGTTTTAACTGTAGTAAGGATATCGTGTCTTTCCTGTGTCTCTTTCATTAAATGTGTCTTGGTCCCGAAGGGTCCACCAAGTCACCATTTCTTAGACAGACGTCAGGTCTTCTGGGTCCAAGTTAGGGACCCAGCCCTTCTAGGGGACCTCTTCCCTTACCGATGGGTGAGGTTATAAGAACGGACCTCTTAGGGTACCTGTCTCCTCGGACCATCCGATGTCAGGTACCCCAGTGTTTCTCAGTCTCTGTTGACTCGTACGTGTGTGTTGTCAATTCAGTCGGGTACCGTCCTTGAGTTTAACCTTTAAAGGATCACAGGTTGGTTCAGTAAACGTTGAAAGTCGAAGGAGACCGTTGAAGCATTCAAAAAGAAGAAGGGTTTAGACACAAAGAGTAGGTTTCTTCTTTCACTCGTGAACATTAGTTTCAGTCTACTTTTAATCTGTCTAAAGGTCTCGCTGTCCTACTAGGAGAACGGAAAAGACCCCTTATAACCAAGAACGGTTGGTTGACCGTCTCTTTTTCCACTGTCGTTCGGTGTATTCACGTTCATAGTCACCCACCTCTTTACAGTCTTTGTTTCTTTCGAGAAATGTTATAATTTACGTTTGAGTAAATGACCACCGACGTCTATTCTACCTTCTCAAATGGTAGCTGTCCCTGACACTGTCACTACTTACTTTGGTAAGACCTTGACGCTTCCTTTCACCGGAGGCTCTTCCCCCTATCTGTAAATTCCTCCTCGTACTCCTACGACACCCGCCCCCCTTGTCCTTCTCTTACTCTTGATCAATACACACCCGGCTCCGTAAAAGTCACCGTCTTGTTTTTTATATCTTTATTACGACGACTATGAATTTTTCGGGTCCGTCCGTAGTTAACGGTGGGTGAGCATCAGGGGGTGTGAGATTTTAGTCCTTTCCATATCGAAGGTTCCTTCTTGCTCCCCCTTCCCTTTTACCCATTCTATGTAAGACTGTTTACTTTAATATACCCCAGTCAATAGTTTAGGTGTTTCTTTCTTTTCATAGGGTACCGTTCCCGGTCATATTACCGTCTACATTAGGCACTTATGTGTTTGTCGATAGGGAGTCGTGAATTCTCCCTTACAATAACTTTTTGATCCCTTCAAACTTTCAGGAACAAGGTTCAAGAAAAGTGAGGGACAAATTTTCTACTGTACGACGGTCTTTATTTCGTTCGGACTCAGTATCAAACCTTAACTTTTTTTCACAACTTTTACCTTCAACTCAATACCTTTACCCAAACAAAGAGTATTTACTTTTATTTTTTACAACCGAGTGACATTAAGAGATTTTCGATGACCCTTCTGTGTCTTGAGACGTGTGAAGTAAAAATTCATGAACTGATAAAACCACTGATATTCGTACACAAAATCCAAGTAAGAGGGAAAATAGGGAACTGCTTCGAAACCATAAACACAAAGAGTTCGTTTCGAGGTAGTACAACAGACTTTAGGAAGGTAAGTAAGACGTTCATGACTCACACGAGGATGACGCACCGTGTGTACCACAGTCTACGATGGTCTAACCTCTCACGTTTTTCTTTACAGTCTGTGTTAAATCTCTACTTGGCGTTTTTGTAGTTGTCCATACTTCGTTCATTTAGCGTTAAGTACCTGTTCAACTTTTGTGTGTTGTCTAGGGTTCCGACCCGTCATTTACTTTCCCCGTTGGTCCTTCACTTCCCTTGAGACTTTTGGTCCTTTTAGAAGTACCAGAACTCACCAGGACTTGTGTGTGATCTCCTCTACTCGGAATGTATTACCCAGTCTAGACTTGGTCCTCCCTCCTTCTTCTTTCTGGTGAGGTTTTACCCTTCCAGGAAGATATTGTTCAAAGAGAAGAAACTCGGTTTCTGTGTATCGAACTACTTAAATTTTTTTTAGGTTTCCGGTTCAAAAGATATAAAAAGTTTGGAAAATTATTGGAATCTTAACTGAAAAAAACACGGAAAATGTAAGTTTTGAGGTAAAGAACCAAATATTAGAAAAGGATGAACGTTCACACGTACGATTCAGTGCAGTCAGTACAGGTTGAGAAACGTTGTGGTACCTGACATCGGGTACTCCGAGGATACAGGTACCCCTAAGAGGCCCGTTCTTATGACCTAACCCAACGGTACGGGAGGAGGTCCCCTAGAAGGGCTGGGTCCCTAGTTTGGACGAAGAGAATACAGAGGACGGGACCGTCCGTCCAAGAAATGGTGACTCGGTGGACTCTTCGGGATGAACTCATCAGGAGTGTGGACTCGTACTTGGACTCAAGTACGTAAACACCTCAAACAATTTGTCCGACCAGAGACTAAGTCGGGTAACTCCGGTCCCGGGGTTTACACGTAAAAATTGGTCTAAGGAGAGGGTCGACTTAAAAAATATTCACCAGTTTCTGTCGGTTCGAAACTCCTTTGTGACCACGATGAGGTTGGTTTTTACCTAGGGTATTCGGAGGACTATCTTGAGTCGGTCCTTCCTGAACCTCTTATTTACATGTCTCTAAAGTCTAGACTGGGGCCTGGGAGGAGTGGTGGTGGGAGTTGGAGGTGACGAAATAAAGTACGTTATGTCCTTTTCACTAAGGGTTGACAGTCTTCCTTATTTGTAGTTTTGTCATGTTTGTATGTGTACGTGAGTTTTTTGTTTGTGGATTAATTATAACTTTTTGACCGGGGTCAAATTGAGTTTTGGATGTTTCAAGTGTATCCAAGTTTCAGGTTGGCTTTTTTAATTTACATGAGAGGGTAGGTTCGACCCGACGGAACCGGACTTGTCACTGGAGTCTCGGTAGTTAGTTTATCGTTGATTATTTTCTTTTTAGATATGATCAAGATTCAGAGGTTTTGGGTTACGTAGTGTAGAAGTTATCATCTTCGATGCTCCGGTAAAGATAACGGGGATTCCAATCTCTTTTGTCAAGTCATGAATTGGGTGTGGAAGATCCGACGGGTTTTTGGGAGGATTTCATGTCGAGACTCGTTCCATAACTGACGAGATTTTGGACGGTGGTTGTTGGGTAACAGATGAGATATCTTATTTTGTGGAGATTAGGGTGTCTGTTTACGAAAGGGAAGTAGACTAGGGGTGGATATTTTGGAACAGATGATGATAAAGATGTGAGGTATGAAGATACTGTACTCTGATAAGGGGAACATGTCTGGATAGGACCTGAAAAGGTGGAGATAACCGTATATTGTACGATCAGGGAGATTGGTTTTACAGGTGTTTAACACGGGAGAGGGGAACGGAAGTGTTCGGAGGTACCTTTTAGGGGACGGGGGTCGTTTTTTCATTAAAGAGAGAGTAACCACGGAGGGGGTGTAAATCTTCGAGGGAATGTTGTGAATCATATAAGTCGGACGAAACACATAGTAGTACATATGGAGAATAGAGAAGATAATTTTAAAATTTGGGGGACTCCACAGTACAGAATAGAGAGTGTCGAGGGTTACGTCAATAAATGTTCTAAATACTCACAAAAGTACGACCATGTCTTCCCCAATTTGTGACTGACATATTATTGACTGTCTTCCAGACTCTTCAAGAAAAGATAGTCTTCTTGACAGTAGAGAGGTTATACCTGTCTGACCTAGAACGATGAATTTCATGTAAAAGGATGTCTATGATATTCTACACTAAGGAAGAAAAAAAAAAAAGTTAAAAGTTACTATTCTTAGTAAACTTTAAAGACTCTATACTGTCACTCTGCTCTCGTCGGTTCAAACTTTCAGGTTCGACAAAAGGTATGTAGGTAGGGAGTGAAAGGAAGTCAAGTCAATGAGTCAGCACAGACTGAGAAACACTGGGGTACTTAACGTCGTACGGTCCGGAGGGACAGGTAGTGGTTGAGGGTCTCAACTGACTTTGAGCACAGGTAGCTCACCCACTACGGTAGGTCGGTGGAGTAGAAGACAGCAGGGGAAGAGGAGGACGGGGGTTAGGGAAGGTCGTAGTCTCAGAAAAGGTTACTCAGTTGAGAAGAGTACTCCACCGGTTTCATGACCTCAAAGTCGAAATCGTAGTAAGGAAGGTTTCTTGTGGGCCCTGAATAGAGGAAATCTTACCTGACCGACCTAGAGGAACATCAGGTTCCCTGAGAGTTCTCAGAAGAGGTTGTGGTGTCCAGTTTTCGTAGTTGGGAAGCCACGAGTCGAAAGAAGTGTCAGATTAAGAGTGTAGGTATGTACTGGTGACCTTTTTGGTATCGGAACTGATCTACCTGGAAACAACCGTTTCATTACAGAGACGAAAAGTTATACGATAGATCCAACCAGTATTGAAGGAAAGGTTCCTCATTCGTAGAAAATTAAAGTACCGACGTCAGTGGTAGACGTCACTGAAACCTCGTTTTTTTATTTATTTATTTTATTTCAGATTGTGACAAAGATGACAAAGGGGTAGATAAACGGTACTTCACTACCCTGGTCTACGGTACTAGAAGCAAAAGACTTACAACTCGAAATTCGGTTGAAAAAGTGAGAGGAGAAAGTGAAAGTAGTT
>SJYO01029184.1:12277240-12641063 GCA_006410555.1 Capra ibex | reverse complement strand
CACCACAGTAGACGTATAGACTCCAATAACTATAAAGAGGGCCGTTAGAACTGAGGTCGAACACGAAGGAGGTCGGGTCGTAAAGAGTACTACATGAGACGTATCTTCAATTTATTCGTCCCACTGTCATATGTCGGAACTGGATGAGGAAAAGGATAAACCTTGGTCAGACAACAAGATACAGGTCAAGATTGACAACGAAGGACTGGACGTATATCCAAAGAGTTCTCCGTCCAGTCCCCCAGACCATAAGGGTAGAGAAAGTCTTAAAAGGTGTCAAACAACACTAGGTGTGTCAGTTTCCGAAACCGTATCAGCTATGTCGTCTTTATCCACAAAAAAAGACCTTGAGAGAACGAAAAAGTTACTAGCTCGTCTACCACCGTTAAACTAGAGACCAAGGAGATGGAAAAGATTTTGGTCGAACTTGTAGACCTTCAAGTGTCAAGTGCATAATGACTTCGGACCGAACCTCTTAAAATTCGTAATGAAAAACGTAATCAAAAGTAAATTAGGAACCTGAATCGCTACTATCGTGACATCCTAAACTTCGTCTCCTGTGAGTTAGAAATAACTTGACATAGTGTCGTGACGGGAGGTGAGACCAAATCTGTATTAACGTTTTTTTTTTTTTTTTCTCTCTCTCTCTCTTTCGGGTGTCTTTAGTCATTCTAATCGGTCTTAGGGGAGTCTCGGAGAGTGTACAAGATGTCGGGAGACCCTTTGAGGTCTGTTCAACCTCTGTCTGTCAGGGAAAGACGTTCCTCGAACGTGAGGTCGATCTCCGGGTCTTAGGTATCCGGGGCTAAAATTCCTCTGATTAATTGGTTCACAATTGTGTAGTGATACCATTAACTAGTCACCCGTGTCCCAAGTTCCGATTGGGGTTTGTGTCCGAATTACCTGTCGACGAATATGGCACACCATACTCCCGGTTCCTTTTGGACAGAGATTAGTCGGACGAAATCATGTGTTTTAAGGTGACAAAGGATTTCCATTCCGTAATTCCTATAGGTAGATTTTACGTTTGTAAAGGATTTCGATCCTCATAGAACTTTTTAACGTACCTTTGAAAAGTCTTTAGACATTCGGTCACTCTTTCGTTCTTAGATGACTAGTCCTTCCTTCAGGTTTGGTACCGTCGAAGACTATCTGTGAATCCTAGTGACGGAACCAGGAGAGATATGGCGAGAGGTGGGAAACTTTATAAAACTCACGGAAATCCAGGTAGAAATTCTTCCAACATCAGATTACCCTTTCTCTCTCTACATTTATCAAAGGTAAAGTACCCCATGTATTACTCTGTCTCCATATGTGACGACGACGACGATTCAGTGAAGTCAGCACAGGCTGAGACACGCTGGGGTATCTGCCGTCGGGTGGTCCGAGGGGGCAGGGACCCTAAGAGGTCCGTTCTTGTGACCTCACCCAACGGTAAAGGAAGAGGTCACGCACTTTCACTTTTCACTTCTTTCACTTTTCACTTCAACGAGTCAGCACAGACTGAGAATCGCTGGGGTACCTGCCGTCGGGTGGTCCGAGGAGGTAGGTACCCTAAAAGGTCCGTTCTCGTGACCTCACCCCACGGTAACGGAAGAGGCTCCATATGTGACCACGGTACCTTGAGTTTCCTCTTTATGTCGGGGTAGACTTCCCCGACCTCTTACGGAGAATCTCCTCGACTATAGACTCGACACAGAACTTCATCCTTGTCCTTGATCATTTCTTACATCTTTACCACAGTACCCGTTCTTGTCTTCTGTCGAAAAACAGACATTTCACACATTATCCCTTCGACTCCGTCTTTCTAGACATTCGGTCAGGTATAATATGTCATTACAGTGAGAAACGTTGGGGAACATGATATGTCAGGTACCTTAAGAGGTCCGGTCTTATGACCTCACCCATCGGCAAGGGAAGGGGTCCCCTAGAAAGGTTGGGTCCCTAACTTGGGTCCAGAGGGTGTAACGTCCGTTAAAAAAAAAAAAAAACGGTCGACTCGGTGGGTAATGTCCCTTCGGGGTATCATTACAGTATCCTTCGTATTTTACATCCCGTCTTTCCACGTTCTCCCCACTACCTAGTGTTGTCCTCTGTCTAACACTTCTCGGAACGTGTAGTACAGTCCTTCACACCTGAACTACAAGTCGAATTATCCTTTGTTACTTCCCAAAAATCGTCCCCTTACTCTGTTAGTCTAAATACAAATCCTTTTAGTTACCATGTACACACCTCTTACCTAACTTCTCTCCGTCCTGATCTCCATCTCTTGTGTTACTTATCCGACCGAGTTATTCTACTTAGGGCAGGGGAAACCGAAAGAGGAGATGGGGTAGAAGTGTGGTCAGTCACGGACTCCGATGGGAAACCAAGGACCACCGTGACGTCCACCGAGAGCCTGACCTCCCTCTTGACCGGTTTCGAACCAGAAACAGAAGTGTCTTTTATAAGTTGGTTGAACCGTGGATTTACGAGAGGTGTCACTATCGTTCTCCCTCCCGAGGTCACCCTTGTCGAGTTAGTGGGTGAGTGATCCCACACCAAGAATGGGACTTTTGGAGGAGGTCTGGGATGACCTACAGAGGATATCAGTCAGACCGTTTTTATTAGACTCGAGTTTATTAAGACAATAAACTGATCTCGTTATCTCCGTAAATTTTGTCTCTGTTTAGGTAACAGAAACAATTAAATAGTGTCTTCGGGAAAAAAGTAAAGGGGGAGATAAAATGTTTCGGGACCATTTGTAGACTAAAAAGGACTTATTAAGGAATGATAAAAGGAGAGACAAGGTCGTCCGACGGACGTTCGTCGAGCGGTGAATTGAACCCGTGAAAGGGTATTAACTAAAGAGTGGAGTCTATGGTAGAAATTGACGTTTTATAGACTCTTTTTATCGGGTCCAACTTCTAATTGTGGAGGTCAAACTGACTATGACGACTGGACACCACTAACTATCCTCTTAGAATTTTACCTCGATTGGAACTAGAGTCGAGTCGAACCACACCTACCTCCGTAACGATCAAGTGTATGTTATTCTCCAGGGGTCGCCGACCAGGAACTCCGACTGGTTTGACTCATGTCACAAAGGAAGTTCATTTTACTCGGTGTCCGTCTCCCCGGAAGGTCCGTGTCTTCAGAATCCAGCATACCATCGTGCGAACATAGAAGTAGTCAGAAGTGTCTACTTTAGATAGGGTAACCCGTACAACCTATACAGAATGGTCTGACAAAATCACCCCGTCGGTTTCGATCCTTTCTCTCACGATAGACCTGAGGGTACCTCTGTTTTTCAGTTGAGGTCTGGAAGAGACCCATACTAGCACTCCGGGTCTCGGGTCAGAAATGAATGAACTGATGATTGTAAAAGACCCACGAGTCGAGAGTTCACTAGTGTGTCGTCCATTGGACTCTCTGTTGTGGGTATATATTGTTTTCTTGATGTTGAGGCAACGGTTAGTTAAGTTTTTACAGTTCGATACACCATTTGTTGGGTGGACGATTACGTCCTCTACGTTCTTTGTGTTCTCTGTATCCAAACTGGGGACCCGACCCTTCTAGGGGACCTCTTCCCGTACCGTTGGGTGAGGTCATAAGTACGGACCTCTTAAGGTACCTGTCTCCTCGGACCGTCCGATATCAAGTATCCCAGTGTTTCTCAACCTGTACTGACTTCACTGAATCGTGTACTCCGAAGGGTCCACTGCGATCTCTATTTCCTGCCCGGACGGTTACGTCCTCGGTATCCTCTGTTCCCAAGTTAGGGACCTAACCCTTCTAGGGGACCTCCGTCTTTACCGTTGGGTGAGGTCATAAGAACGGACCTTTTAAGATGTCTGTCTCTTCGGATCGTCCGATGTCAGGTACCGCAGAGTCTCAGTCTGTGCTGGTTTCGTTGACTTGTGTATACTGTAGTTTCGTCTGTTATACTCTACCCCAATTCTTTTTCGGAAGTTTCCACACTTTTTAATCCTCTCTCTCCTCTCCAAAGTCCCCCTCATGTTCATTGAAAAAATTTTGAATGCTAACTGATAGATGGTACCAATTCCGTGATAAGAAAATGTAATAAGGAAAATTCGATTATAGTCATAATAGGGGGTAAAATGTATACTCCTAAACTCCTACCCGTACAAATTTAATGAACGGGTTTGAATTTATTCCACTGTACATCGTACCGGTCTTCAGTTTGGGTTTGGTTGGACTGAAATCTCGGGTTCGAGAATCTTGATGTGAGGTGAGAAGAAGGTCTTACTAGGACACGAGACCTCGTTCTACCAACTCGACTGACCCTTCTGTTTCAACCTTTTTTATGACCTTCCTCAAAATGTGTGGGTACATATAGAGAGGAGTTGTCATAGTTCTTAAGTACGTTTAGACTGAGCTTTTTCAGGACTCACGGGAGAAAGAGGAGACTCGTGTTTCCGAAGGGATTGACGGTTATCTTACCTTTCGGTATTTAAAGTAAGAGTTAAAACTATTTCAATCGGGTTCAAAGTTTGTTGTGCGTTTCCTTTTGTTTAGATTCTTAAAAATCAAGTTCGTTATTAAGACAAAGGTACCTTTGTGTATTCCCATTTGACATCCTTTTTCTGTCGTATCCGTCCGAAGTGGAGGTGGGATACTCGACGTTTCGATAAAAAGAGAAATTTTATTTCTTTGGGACATATTTGTTCGGTAGTTCCGACCCACCGACCACCCAATAGTCCTTTCTTCCCTAAATTGTTATTACCCTAATATTCTTGTTAAACTTAAATTGTCTCGAGGACCGGGAAACTTAATAAAATCAATTAAACCAATTAAGAGGAAACTATCTAGTTCAAAGAAACGACGTATTTATAATCGAAGGATTTAGAGGTCGTTATTTGATGGTGCTCTAGACCAATAAAACCCCTGTCGTTCCCCGATTAAACACGGACTCGATTTAGTACACGTTGGAGGTCACTTTCTCGGTTCGGAGTTAATTGGTCTTAGGTTAATTTACCTCGGAAGTTGATTTACGTAGGGGAAAGACGTGTCCCACGGGTCACTATTCTTTTTTTTTAGTGTCTTTAAATCATATCATACTCACGTACCGTTCCCTCCTCCCTTATATCGACACACTGAAACCCGTTGAAGAAATATGAGAGATAGGGAGGTAAAGGAATAGATATATCGTCAACAATCGTAATTACATCCCACGAAGTATGTCGTGAACTTTGAATCATTCTTGGGTTATTTAGAATCGTATATAAATATGAGAAAATCAGATATTTCGGTGAGTTTTGGTAGAAGGTCCCCTGCTAAATGACACTCACGGGTGGGTCGGAAGTGGAAGAGATAGGGGTAAAGGTTTTCATTTATCACTAGGTAGTGAGACTTGTTACAATGGTTACGGCCGTTCCTGAAAGAGTGACTTCTTAGACATTGTAATGAAAGATTTCGACCTTTCTCTCGAGTTTGTATTTATAGACTCTACCATATTACGGGTCTGTTATAAGTACAAGGTAAAGGGAAATATAAAAAATTAGAGTGACTGGGGATCAAGGGGGTTTACTTGACTAGAAATTGAAACACACTACGTCTGGTGTGTAAAACGGGACCGACTGAATTGTGAAGTAGGTTGTCGGGTCAGAGACTCTGTCACACAATCCGAGTGTCGTCTTTACTTATCCGGACACTTCAAGAGATTCATGTCGTAATACGGGCTAATCCGTGAATTAGCCCGTGGCGTAGGATAACTACTATTAATAGAAATAATAGGGGTGGTAGTCGGACTACGTTTTGACAAGTTTTCTGTTCAATAAAGGATCGGAGTTTGGTTGGTTGTCTGTGAAAAAAGGGTTACAACAGGGAGTCCCACCGGTCACGGGGTTTGAGACTGCGGGTGAGTGTGACTCCATATCTCCTAGTTACTGTCAATTTTCCCCGAAAGGACCACCAGGGAGTCATACGATTCAACGAAGACAGTGCAACCTGAGAAACGTTGGGGAGTCTGACGTCGGACGGTCCGAAGGGACAGGTACCCTAAGAGGTCCGTTCTTATGACCTCACCCAACGGTAAAGGAAGAGGTCCCCTAGAAGGGTTGGGTCCCTAGCTTGGACGCAGAGAAAACAGAGGATGTAACCGTCCACCCAAGAAATGGTGATCGAGGTGGACCTTTCGGGACCACCAGGTTACCAATTCTTGGGTGGAACGTTACGTCCTCTGTACCCAAGTTAGGGACCAGACCCTTCTAGGGTGTACGGTGTCTCGTTGATTCGGGTTCTCGGTGTTGATGACTCGAACACGAGATCTCGGGTCCTTGACGTTGATGACTCGGGTGTACGTCGTTGATGACCTCGGAATGTCGGGTCTCGAGTACGAGGGGTTGTCCTCTTCGGTGGTGTTACTCTTCGGGTACGTGATGGTGACCTCTCGTCGGGGTCAAGAGCTATTGATGTCTTTCGGGGGAGTATCGTTGCTTCTGAGTCGTATCGGTTTTTATTTATTTATTTTTAAAATTCACCTAAATTTCTATATATATCTTACACGTACGAGTCAGTGAGTCGTGACAGACTGAGAAACACCGGGGTACCTGACATCGGGTGGTCTGAGGAGACTGATGTCTTAAAAGGACCGTTCTTATGACCTCAACGCACGGTAAAGGAGGAAGTCCTCTAGAAGGACTGGGTCCCTAGTTTGACCGTAGAGAACGTGACCGTCCGCCTAAGAAATGATGATCGGGGTGGACCCTTCAGGTATATATCCTTTCTCCCAGGAGTTCCAGTCAAAAGTATTATTAGGGTTTCTTCCCGTTACGGTTTCTTACAAGTTTGATGGGCGTGTTAACGTGAGTAAAGTGTACGATCGTTCCAATAAGAGTTTTAGGAAGTTCGATCCGAAGTCGCCATATACTTGGATCTTGAAGGTCTACATGTTCAACCTAAACCTTTTCCGTCTCCTTGATCTCTAGTTTAACGGTCGTAGACAACCTAGTATCTTTTTAGTTCCCTTAAGGACTTTTTTCTTTAGATGAAGACGAATTAACTGATAAGGTTTCGAAAACTGACCCAGCTAGTATTGTTTAACACCTTATAAGAATTTCTCTACCCTTATGATCTGGTGGAATGGACGGAGGACTCTTTGGACATACGTCCAGTTCTTCGTTGTCAATTTTGGTCTGTACCTTGTTACCTGACCAAGTTTTGACCCTTTCCTCATGAAGTTCTGACATATAACAGTGGGACGATTAAATTGAATATACGACGACGACGACGAAGTCAGCATAGACTGAGACACGTTGGGGTGTCTACCGTCGGATGGTCCGAAGGGGTAGGGACCCTAAGAGGTCCTTTCTTGTGACCTCACCCAACGGTAAAGGAAGAGGTTACGTACTTTCACTTTTCACTTTCACTTCAGCGAGTCAACACAGGCTGAGAATCACTGGGGTACCTGACGTCGGAAGGTCCGAGGAGGAGGTACCCTAAAAGGTCCGTTCTCATGACCTCACTCCACGGTAACGGAAGAGGTATTTAATATATGTCCCGTGTAATACACTTTACGGTCCGACCTACTTCGAGTTCGACCTTAGTTCTAACGGCCCTCTTTATAGTTGTTGAAGTCTACACGTCTACTATCGTGAGATAACCGTCTTTCGTTTCTCTTTGATTTCTCGGAGAACTACTTCCACTTTCTCCTCTGACTTTTTCGACCGAATTTTGAGTTGTAAGTTTTTTGATTCTAGTACCGTAGACCGGGGTAGTGAAGTGCTGTTTATTTTCCCCCTTTTCACCTTTGTCTAAAATAAAAGAACCCGAGGTTTTAGTGAAACCTACTAATATCGGGACTTCAATTTTCTGTGAACGAAGAACCTTCCTTTCGATACTGTTTGGATCTGTCGTATAATTTTCGTCTATATAGTGAAATGGTTGTTTCCAGACATACCAATTTCGATATCAAAAAGGTCATCAGTACATACCTACACTCTCAACCTGGTATTTCTTCCGACTCGTGGCTTCTTACCTACGAAAGTTTGACATCATGACCTCTTCTGCGAACTCTCAGAGAACCTGTTGTTCCTTTAGTTTAGTCAGTCAGAAGTTCCTTTAGTTGGGACTTATAAGTAACCTTCCTGACCACGACTTCGAGGTTATGACACCGGTAGACTACTACGTTTCTCGGTTGAGTAACCTTTTCTGGGATTACGACCCTTTCTAACTCCCGTCCTCCCCTTCTCCCACTGTCTACTATTTTACTAATCTATCGCAGTGACTGAGTTACCTTTACTTAGACTCATTTGAGACCCTCTGTCACTTCATGTCCCTTCTGAACGTACAACGTCAAGCACCCCAGTGTTTCTCAGCCTCTACTGAACCGTTGACTTGTCCTTGGGGACTGTAGTACGGTGGATCCGTACACGATGAGGTTTCTTTGTTCTTAATCGGTGTGTTTGTTCGTGTCTCGATGTGTCCCGTGAGTCATAAAGAGTTACTCAGTGATGACGGGTTCTTTTGGATTCTGTTTTGATTTTGTGTTACATCTGCTACTATGGATAAATGGACTATAGTATACTTCTTGTGGTTTTACAGACAGGGTTATCAGTAGTTCTCGTTAAAACTTACTATTCTATATATTCACCATACCATTCAGTAAGTCTCCATACTTTTGTTGTCAATCTAAAGGACATTCAAGGGTTCATTTATTTCACGGGACCGTTTTACCGTGTTGTCAATCGCTGTGTACCTAAACTTTTGATCTTCTCTTCCCTTCAGTCCTTGGGATGAGTCAACTGTAGTGTGGAGAACCTCCTCCAGGATCTGAACAGACGGAAGGAAAAAGGAAGGAAGTTAGGAAGACCATCACCCCCTTTGTCCCGTTCTTTTGTTGTTTTCTCTCTTGATAAAGTGTCAAACGAAGTCTGGTCTGGATAGTACGTGAGTCCAGAGGTAAGAGTATAATTGCCAGACGGGTGTGCGAAAGCAAGAAATCTTTAAGGGGTTTAGGTGAATTGTCTCAATTTTTAGAGACCGACTCAAAGGTAGTCGTGAGAGACACCTTTCTTCTCTAGTTCACTTTCACTTTGACACGTACAGACCGGGGTGCTTCCCACTTTATAAACCTATTGTACAACCTGTAAAGTTTATGGAAGGTAAAAGACGACTCCATCGGACTGAACGACTCTTATACAAGAGACCCTTCTTTTTTCAATTCACCAGATAGGGTCTCGGAGTCACTCCGTCACTCGAACTGTCTTGCAGTTGCTCTCCTTCGGTTAATCGCATCAAAAATGGTACTGTTGGTCACGTGGAAGGATTCTTTAGTCACTCTGAGTGTGCGACTGTCCCCTCTTCCCTCTCCTTACAGTCTCTTACACGACTGAAACTTTCTGGGAAAAAACTTTACTGAGTTATAATACGTAAAAGAGTTTTACAGATCTTTACCTCTTAATAACAACAGTTACTGTACTGTAAGTAAATCGAGTCCGTACGTATCAAGACCTACCACGTTTCGTAGTCGTTCTCGTCCTCTGACTCTTTCATGGGGTTAATATACGTGTCAAATGTCAAGTCGACCTCACCTCCCGGAATCCTGTCCCGTCTAGGTTTGTGTAGGACCGTTTGTAGTGAGTCAAATTCTCTATGTCTGTAGTGACTTTAAAATTCCGTACTTAATCTTCTGTAATAGAAGTAAGTAAGTAAGTACTTAATGGTAGAGACGATTTATTTAAAGGGGTAGAGTTTTCGAGAGGAAAGGGCTGGGTTAGATTTTACGTTCAAGAATAGGGAGATACTTCGGAGGAAAGATTTCAATGGGGACCAAGGTTACTAGTATAAAAGTCTGGAAGATAATCTCAGGTGTGGTGTGTCGAGTCATGACTTAAGATGTAATAAAATATTATGATAAATCATGTAAATACAGTATAAAGGGGTACTGTCATTAAAGAAGTTCCCGTAAGAAGACATAGAGACTCATGATATATTACAACCCAATTCACGGATTATTTTTACATGTACCACGAACTAACGAATGTCTCAAGTGTTTGGACGCAGATTAAATTCCCACTGATATACTGGAACTTGGATCACGGAGATAATGACGTCGTCTTTTATTCTTAGGAACGATACGAGAGGTACCTTTCATTTCCTGCTCCGTGTCGTCATCCGTCCTAAAACGATGGTAACACCTAAAGGAGAAACATTTGACGATCCTACTACTTCTTCTTTTCCTACTCAGTAGTAAACGTCAGGTCAGGGTCATCCATAAATATCGATTGAGATCTTTATCACAAGAGTGTTGACACACGGAATTAAGATAAGAAGGAAGTTCCGAGTCAAATCGACAGTGAAGGAGATACTAAGAAACAAAGAAGTAGGTCTTCCTGAGGGTCCGAAAAAAGTTGATCATCTCGTAAAATAGTACGGAGGAGAGTACTGTATAGTGAAAAAAGAAACACAACATCAATAAATACAGGAACAAAAGAGAGGGGAGTGTGTATATCACTGTATATGATTCATGTGTTATGATCCTTATGGATTGTGTATAACTGTAAATATATATAATAAACTAAATTGGGAATTTCGTTAATTCAACTTCATTTCTGATAAGTGTACAGTTAAAATGTTTACCGTTTGACTCTGAGACTTTCTAATTCAGTAAACGAGTCCTAGTATGTTGATTATTCACAGTCTCCATCTTACACTAAACTCTCAGTCGTAAAAAATTAAATTTAAATAAATTTAACCTCCGATTAATGAAATATTATAATATTGATATGATATTACTGAGTTAGTTACCACTTACTTCCTTTCTTCTTTACATTACTTAATTTTATATGATGACAGAATGGACTATCTCCGAAAGGTCGGTAAACGTGTAGAAATCCGACACTGACGCCTCTTCCATTACCGTGGGGTGAGGTCATGAGAACGGACCTTTTAGGGTACCTACCCCAGCGGTTCTCAACCTGTGCTGACTCGTTGAAGTGAAAGTGAAAAGTGAAAGTACGTAACCTCTTCCTTTACCGTTGGGTGAGGTCACAAGAACGGACCTCTTAGGGTCCCTACCCCCTCGGACCACCCGACGGTAGATACCCCAGTGTGTCTCAGTCTGTACTGACTTCACTGAATCGTCGTCGTCGTCCGACACTGACTAGTTCACAGACTACGAGGGATGAACATTTTCTCATTAGTCTGGGTTACAGTTTTCGTTCTCTAGTTCAATATCTGAAAGTTATAGTGGATAATAAGTCGGTTCTTTTCTCAGGAGCAAATGTAAAAGTCAGAGAGGAACCAGACGTTTGATGTGTTCCAAGAATACACGTTAAAACGTATGACAAGTGGTTCTTATGTGATCGTAAAACCTTGATGAGAGTGAGAAGTCTGACCCCCTAGTACTGGATCCGTTATACTCGGATGGTTTGAGTCGATTTGAAGTAATAAAAAAAGGACTTTGATGACTTTAATCTTACGTAATGGTCACAAGTTGGGATCTAAGGCGCAATTCTACCAAGGGCTGACGTATGTACGGTCTAAGTCAGACACTTTATCGTCGTAAGTAACTAATTTAGTTTTCACCAATCCCTGGTTCTTCTATGGATATTTACAAGTATAAAAATTTTTAATCAATTTTTGTCGAATAAGCATTTGATATTGTGAAATCGGAAATAGACTTCAGGAGATGTCACCGTCCAGGGGACGACCGGGACGTGTTGTAAGGAGACCTACCAGTTACACCTATGGATCTTTTCTTACGTTTATACCAGAGATGATTTTTAACAATAGAGCGGTAAGGTAACATGTTCATATTGACACCAATATCATGTCACAAAGTCTGTTACTCAAGACTACAGTCGGTCGGACCTAAGTTTAGGACCGTGTCGTTGATAGAACTTGTTTAATAAATTGGTGAGACACGGAGGTAAAGGAATATAGATTTTTAGTCTATTATACTCAGGATGAAACCACTGAAGGACCCACCGTGGTACCCATTCTTAGACGGACGGTTCCGTCTCCTGTACCCAAACTAGGGACCGGGTCCTTCTAGGGTGTACGGAGCCTCGTTGTTTCGGACACGCGGTGTTGATTTCTGACGTAAGATCTCGGGTACTCGGCGTTGATGACTCGGGAGTACGACGTTGATGTCTTCGGACGTACGGATCTCGACCACGAGGTGTTCTCTTCGGTGCAGTTACTCTTCGGACGCGTGGTGGTACTTCTCATTGGGAGCGAACACCGTTGCTCTCTTTCGGACTCGTTTTGTCACTTGTGGGTCGTATTGGTTTTTATTTATTTTAAGTAAAATTTTACTTTATCAAAAAAATTTTTTTCTCAGAATGAAAGTCTTAACAATCCTAATATACTCAATATACACGGATTGTGAATAAAGACCGGTGTTTGTTCACAATATATTCATATCAATAATAATAAAATTATACATTCATCAAAATTATGAGTTCTAGACATATCACGTCATCGAGAGTTGGACCTTGTCAAAAACGGAGAGTCCCATGTAAATCGTTTCAGAACCCTGTAAAAACCAACAGTAGTTATTTCTCCCCTCCTCTACGATAACTGTAGATCCTCTATCTTAGGTCCCTTTACGATTTGTAGAATGTTACGTGTTTTGTCTGGGGATGTTGTTTCCTAATGGACCGGGGGTTTTAATTATCACGACTCCGACCCTTTTGGACCGTCCCCGTTGGAGATGAAATACTCTTGAGTCGCCTGGTTTTAAGATTCATTGTTTACGGTCATTTATTGTCCACTATTAAGGAGAAGTTTTTCGAAAGTGGTTTCCCAGGAAAGTTATAGTCTTAAACTATCTAAATCCCGAATGTCTAATTAATATCGAAGTAAGTGTATAAATATTTATAAAATATATGTATATTGTTACCCTTGAAATATTTAAGTTATGATCGATTATATGAATTCCGTTTTATACCCATCTTTAAAACAGTTACTAAAGTATTACGTTTATACATTTGGAGGGGGAAAGTCGGAAGAATTTCTTCAACGTCCCTTCACTCGTTCTATTTTTGAATTTCCATTGTAGAATATGTAGTCACGGTCGACTTCCATTTCGTGTAGATTTAGCTCTTGAGTACAATTTCTCTTTTCTCTCCCAAACGTAGTTGTAGATGAAGAGTCCTTAACTAGTTGAACAACTTACACCGGGTAGATATTTCGGTTGAACTTAATAGATCCGTAACAGAATAGATGAGAGACTAACCAATAATTGGCTTACTAAGTCGGTTGGATCAGTTACACGAAATACACAAACTCTGGACAGTGATGTTGGCGTTGACCAGTTACTTCTCTTTTTAGTTGGTTAATGGGAACGTGACAGATCTAGATCAAGGGAGTGGAGTGAAGTTGAAAAGGGTCTGTTTGAGTATGTGTGTCAATAAACCTAACAAAGATCCAAGATAGGTCAACAAAACCTAAATTTATTTGTTTTTGAGGAAGGAGGACCTTGAAGATGAAAATCTTGGTGTCGAATCGAAGAGAGTTCAACTTAACATGCAGAATACATGGATAACATACGAACCGTGACGTATAAAAATTTTTCGAATTAAGATCTCCATTTTCAGTTCGAATAAGTGTACTTTGTTAATTTCCTATTCAACACTCTCACATGTCAGTTGGGAACTCGTTACGTCCCCAATCCGTGTGTCTAGGATAGTGTCAACTTTTAGGTGTACATTGACGGCAGTCGGGGACATAGAACGTTAAGGTGTAGGTATCTAAGTTGGTTGGTACCTAGTACATCACGATGAAGACATCATATATAAATAACTTTTTAGTAGACACATATTCACTTAGACGTGTCATTTTTGGACACAACAAGTTCCAAGTTTTAAAATAAACTCAAAAGCTAAGTCGTCAAGTCCGGCTCGAATATATCATGTCTACTAATCGGTTGAATGACTTGTTCTCAAGATTTCCACTTAAATTACTCTATCTCGATGTCCTGTCATATATTTTCACCAGAAACCTGATTATGACTGTACTTAAGTTTAGGTTCGAGGTGATAAAGAATCGATGAATTCGTTCAATGAAATGAATCGATGTTCGAGAATCGATGAAACTCGTTCAATGAAATTGGAAAGACTCGGAGTTATGGGGGTAGACAAAATTTCACTTCTATTTTTATCCCAAAAGGAGTAACCCACCAACACTCCTAGTTAGTTCTATTACTTCTTTTGTCGTGTCAAATTGCATAGGACATATCCCACCAGTGTTCAAGGATACGTATGGTCAATCTGTAATAAACGTATAAGGGGAGGTAATGTGTTTAAATTCAGAAGGAGTAAGAAGACCTTATAGGGAAGAAGAATTACCAATCTTTAGTAAATTCGTCATGGACTCTCAATAAAACCTAGACGTTGATAACAATAAGACTGAGAACGACGTACTCCAATATTTTCTTTTGAAAAAGAGTTTTCTCTCTAGTAAGTCCCTTGAAGGTAAATTGTACATATCCCTAAAACAACGTTAAGAAATTCATTAGTAGTTAACGTTCGGGAACAGAAAATAATAGTAACCGTAAAACACCAATAAGTCTCCTTTTCCTCTCCATCCTCCTTTTTCTTTTTCCTCTACTTTCTCCTTTTTCATTCCGTCCTTTTTATTATGGACGGAATGAATATTTCCTTATCCTTTCCAGTAGGTCCGTCTCTCATGTTGTATTTGTTTCTGTGTTTTCGTTCTTACTCGTCCACCTCGTATTTGACCGGTCAGACTAACCTAGTGTTCCTTGTACAACCCACATTACTCCGTAGAAAACTACGTGTTCCTCTTATCGTTATCACTGAACAGTGGTTCATTGATGAAGGGACAATTCCTCAGTTTGAAACTTTATGGTGTACGGATGGGGAGACATAAAAGTTGACAAAAGGAAGGACCACTGGAACTTTTTCCGTTTACGGGTGACTAAAATCTTTTGTGTAAGTTCTGTACTGTTCGGGTGATGGTCAGGACCAGTCACTTGACTGACGGGGTCCATGAAGAGGAACCTGATCTCCCGAAACCAAAGAGTGATGAGATTTGGACGTTAAAGGTCAGTGTCATCCGACCGAGTTAGAGTGAACTTTACTTAATGTCTGTCTACTTCGGGGATCGTAGGACCCATTTTTCGTTCTCCGATCTTACAAATATTTGACGGTCGATTGGGTACTACAGACGGTGGAGATTTAGTCGGCTTCAACCGTGTCCACAAACTCACTAGAGGGGTATTGAGTCGTAAAGAAAACGCAAAGTCCCTAAAAAAAATTTTTTTGTCAGATTGTGTTAATGGAAACATAAAACCAAGTACAAGGTAAGTTTAAGACGGTTTATCTTATTCAATGGGGTTTTCCAAAAGTTGTCTAAAAGACGACTCCCTCTCTCTCCCTCCCCTCTCTCTCCTTTCCCCCTCCTCTCCCTCTCTCTCGTCCTCTCTTCTTGTTTAAAGTATATACTTAGTTAGACTCCAAAATAGAATCCCTTGGTTTGTCTATTCGGCTTTCAGTACTTTGATAAAGGGAGTCAAAGTTTAGGATACATTCGGGATTGAGGCCGTGGGACTCGTCAGACGTGTCTCGTCATCACTTGTTACCCCTCGGTGGAGGGTCGTGTCTGTTGACTACCGACGGGTGGAAGTCTCGGGACGGACGAGAGTCGCAGATGACTCAGGGTCTGAAGAGTTCCTACCTGTCGGACTGAGAAGACCGATGTCATGTTGAAACCTAAGTTTCCCGTTGTCTAGACCATGAACCGTTTGTACAGTTCGTTACCTCGGACAGAAATTATGGACATGGTGGAGGGATTGGGAAGACACGGGGAGTTTAACGGTTTAGAGACGATGGACACGTCGTGTAGGATACTACTTTACCTTTCCTACCCCTTAGACCTTAGTTGTTCCCAAATAGTGGTGAATGATATACTGGAATCAGTACAACGATTGGAGAGACTCGGAGTCAACGTATTAGACATTTTTCTTCCATTATGATGGACGTAGTATTGTAATACAGTTAATCTTTTTTTTTTTTGTCAGAATTGTACGAATCCTGTTCCGGACTGTGACTTATGAGTTTTGTTATTTACCGTTGGTAGCATCAATAATGATAATGAGAGGTCCTGGTAGAGGGACGGTTGTAATCCATACGGAAGAGACCTTTCCCGAGGTAGTAAGCAAGTAAGTAACCCTTACATGACTTTTGGATGAGACACGGGTCTTTATAGGACATATGGTCTTCATGTTGTTACTTGTTTTGTTCCACCGACTGTCATTCTTCGAGTATGAGATTTGACTATTATTATTCCGTTAGAGCACTGACTCTCGGTGTCAGTCTTAGGACTCGTATATTCTTCATACTGGATCAGGGTTCTTCCACCTCTCCCCTTGACCGTTCTTAGTCAGTCCCGATAGACTCAAGTCTTGTCTTGCCCAATCGTCCTTCCGATACCGAAGAATTTATTAGTCCCCTGGATTCCGCACCGTACGTGTGTGCGTACACGTGTGTGTGTGTGTGTGCACGTGTGTGTGTTGGTCCAGGTTCACACCCCTACGTTTTGTTTCATCCGAGGTCAACCACTGTATCTAGGACGTCATCACTCAAAACTACGACCCTACCCGTTCAAATTGAGTGTTTAAATTACATGGTATCAAGATTTCTCCGACGTATTTTCAGTCCAGACTGTTATACATCTATTTGTTCTAATCTACTATGTTCCGGATATTTATACATGTTTCACCATATACTCGATCTTAGCAATCATTTATAATGACTTGCGGATGATCTTCAGTCCGTGATGTGACCCACGAAAACCAAATGTTTCTGTGGAGTAGAAACGGAAGTGTCTCGAATGTCATGACCGCCCCTCTGTCTGTAGTTAGTGTGCATTTTTATTATTGTCTGTTCCTTTTAAGGTATTTCATCTGGAGGGTTTCACGGTGGGTTTAAGTGGGTAAGGTGTATACTATAGGCTAAGGGTCTCTTTAGATTCACCCATCTTCTTTATCACAGTAAATCTACCGCTGAGGAGAGTCTATTGTACACGGTCAAAAATCCTCGCCGGTAGACCTCTGTCGTAAGTGGAGTTTCCCTACAGATACTACCGCCGTAAGGTCCGGCACACCGTGTGATCATTTTCAACATAACAAATCCGGGAGAAAAGCGTTTGGAGTATCGTACCACTCCGGTAGACGAGGACGGGAGTACAAAGGATTTCCTGATTGACACCTCTCTAGAGTCAGTACGTACAGTTCGCTTTTGGTACTTGTATAAAAGGACGGGATGAGGGAAGTGTTTTCTATCGTCAAGAGACCATTTCTCTCTTAGTAAACTAAAACGACAAGTAAGTGAATCAATGTGTAAGTGTATAAGTTGTTTATTAATTACTCACAAATGTTACACGACTCGTGACGGTCCGTGGTTCCCTTTTATTTCTATACCAGGGACGGGAGTCCGTCGAGTGTCAGATAGTCCTTTTACTTGTTTATCAATGTTCTTTCATACTACTTAGAACCTTACCTTATTAGTGCTTCACGACTTCTGTGTTTTCCTATTTTGTGACTTCAGGTCCCCTTCCTCCTCGGACTGTTCCGAAGGGTCTCGTCCTTCTTAAAGTTACTAATCATTATCACGTGAATCTGTTTCTTCTCTTTACCGTGAAGTCCGTCTCCCGTGTCGTACCCGTTTCCATACCTATACTCTTTGTTGTGTAATACATACATGTCCCTCCTTCTGGTTTGGAGGACCATGGGTTCTGTGAGGGTTAATGAGAACAATAGGTCCGTATCAATCTTTACCGTCAGGGAAAGTAAGAGTCTTAACAGGTGAACCTATTATGTAAATACGTTATTGGGACGTATACACTCCTTGAAATTCCTCAAACTCTCCATCGTATTATTTTTTCTACAACATATCTGAGATCTCACTCTTAACACGGGTATTCAGATTTGGTTCTATTCTCTTCCATCAATGACCTGATGAAACTTTACACAAAACGGTAAAATTTTTAAGATTAGTGTTCCAGTTTAAAGGGTCGGTACGGGTACGTGTGTCATTAAGGTGAGTTTTGACCTGGTAATGCAAGATAAATATGTAAGGATCCTGGTCGAGACGGTAAAGGATTGACATACTGGGTCCTGTTCAACTAATTTGTACGATCAGGGTCGAAGGATAGACATTGTACTATTAAGTAAGTTTGTAAGTCGTTTATGAATATATAACTGATATTACAAGATATGGTTCTTATAGGGATCAGTAATAAGGACGGAAATACGTTGAATATTAGATTGCTCCCTCTGTCTATATTTTATTCGTTACTTTCTTATAATTTATTTAAATGGCAAAATACTCTTGTCGTATCAAGACTATAATTTCGACTATTTCTGTCGTGTACATATGTACGTGTGTACATTTGTGTATGTTTTCTATAACTAGGTAAAATCAATGTTTGTATCTAGAATTTTTCGAACTATTTTATGATTAGTTAGTTTATATCATATACTACTATGGGTCATCCTAATTAAGGAGTTTAAGGAAATTATAATCTTTAGATAGTGGTATTATATAGAATATAGTTGTCTCGTTACTTTTTAATAGATATATTACTAGTATTACATACAATTTCCATTAAATAACTTAAGATACAACGTAATGATTATTTATGAAAATCATTTGAAATATATCTTCCTATTATTGTACTGTTTCTTCTAAAAATAGAGTTTGGTTATCGATTATAGGATTAATTGTCACTTCGATCTAGTCACCAAGAGATTGTGGATCTGTCTTTTTAACAAATCTCTAAATTTCTAAAAATGTCTCGACCATATTACTTCTACCAATTATAATTATTGACCATTGTTGATCATTATAAACTCTACTAATATCAATAATATTAGTATTAATAATAAATTCGATATCATGTTCCTCTTACTTATAACTCCGTACCGCCTTTTAATATCCCTATTTCATTGTAGTACCTCACAAAATATACAATATGATTTTTCTATCGGAAGATACGACATACGTTTTCACCTCAATTTTCGTCTCGTCAATATCTTCGTATGTCTATAAATTAGTTATAGTTGTCTAGTGAGACAATACACTTCTATCTAACTATACTCTTCTTACCTTAACCCTTTTCGTCAATCGGTGGATTTTTTACTGGTACTTGATTTCTTTTTTACCATTGAACTTTATCTCCCTACTATGATCTTTACATCTGGATATCTATGTAAGTCTTACATAAATCTTTCGTTTTATGGGTACTGACAGTCACCTGTCCTGTACCCCCTTTCACTTTTTTCGGAAGAATATATCTCCATCCGTCTGATGAGTCCCGAACGCCCGATACCACTCTATTAAGTATAAATTAGATTATCGTTATCTTTCACTTCAACGAGTCAACACAGGTTGAGAAACGTTGGGGTACTTGACATCGGACGGTACGAGGAGACAGGTCCCTTAAAAGGTCCGTTCTCATGACCTTACCCAACGGTAAAGGAAGAGGTCCCCTAGAAGGGTTGTGTCCCTAACTTGGGTCCATAGGGTGTAATGTCCGTCTGCGAAATGGTAGACTCGATACCCCTTTGGGATATATCGTTAATCTCCGGTAATTTATCTAAATTCGTCCTTAAACGACACTATTCTAAACATAAAATCTTTCAAAAAAGTCGATGACCCATCTTTTAATAACCCTTTACTTGCCTTCTTCTTCGTTCTTCTTCTCAAACCTTCGACATAGTCGTCAACTCCTCGACTGACTCTAACAAATAATATGAAGACCTCCGCCCCCCAGTAAATGGTTTTCTTGTTTAAGACATTCTTTTCTTCAAAGTCTCTCTCCTGATACTGAAGGTAAAGTTTCTGTAACAAACCCCCTATAGGTTTTCTTCTATGTCCATATCCATATAGTCACACGCGTACGTACACACGATCCAGTACAGGTTGAGAAGCCCTGAGGCGCCTGACATCGTACGATCCGAGGAGACAGGTACCTTAAGAGGTCCGTTCTTATGACCTCGTCCATTGGTAAAGGAGGAGGTCCCCTGGAAGAACTGGGTCCCTAGTTTAGACGTAGAGAACGTGACGTCCGTCTAAGAAATGGTGTCTCGGTGGACCCTTCAGGATCCATACAGTCATCGACTCGGGTTTTTGGTTCCGACCTCTATCTCTATTCACTCAGTTTAGTATTACCGACGTTACTTCTCTTACTGAACCTCTCACGTTTCTGACCCCGGTTTCTCAAACGAAAAATCACCGTCCTTTTTTTTACTTTCACGATATATGATCTATATGTAATTTTACAAAATTAATGAAAATCAAATCAACCAAGGAGAAATTTTTTTCTATCTCTCTCTCTCTTATATGTTCTTTCGGGTTTTCTACTAGTCGGTACGTGCATTTAATACCTCCTTTAAAATTTTCCTTATGGGGTACTATCGTGAGTTGTATCCGTTGGACAAAGGGTTCCGAAGGTCGAATATAATGTCATCAGAAACATGAGAGGAGTCATCCTTGTTTCCTACTTTAACCCAAAGACGACGAGAATCTTTAAAGACTTCCACTCTCCACCCCGACGTCGAACCACCTAATGTCTCGACAACAACGACAAACTCTTATACTATTAACGTTTGAGGGTATGGTAGGTCTGATCGTCGGTGTCTCGTAAAGATTAACTAATCTAACTTTCTTGATTCCAAGACCATCTTCGGTAAGAAAAGAAGGGGATACTAAGGGTAATCTTAAGTGTCAAGTCACAGGTAGGTTCAGAATCTTAGTGTCGTTCGTCCTTTTTTCATTCGTGACATACCGTGAGTACTTGTAGTACATTCTTCAAAGATGACTGTTACTTTTATTTCCCTTCTTATTTATCAATTTCCCTTCTGTCCAGTTTACAAGTACTCGTGTCAGTAACAGATAATTTTATACAATGTCCTGAAGTTATTAATTTTAACAACTATTATTCCTTCTCTATATGTCTAGTTACTTGTTCTGATCTGTCTTATCTTTCTCTGGATTGGTTTATGTCTTTATCAAACTCTAGTTTCACCGTAAAGTTCAACCACTCTTCTTCTCTGTAATAAGTTATTTATTCAACTACAGTCGACCAATTGTTAAACTTTATAGTCTTTTCGACATGGGGATGGGTAAGGAATTTAGTTTTATTTTAGTCAACCCCCAAAGGGTCGACCGTGTCACCATTTCTTAGGTGGACGGTTAAGTCCGTTGTGTCCTCTGTACCCAATTCACCTTACTCCTCATTTTCATGTCTGTCACTCACGCCTATTAAGTAAGTTATTCACATCTTTATTCTGTACCTCTTACTATGTCCCGTTAACAATCTTCCACAATGTCCGACTGAACACAGGAGGGTTTTCTATTTAGATTAGGGGTCGTGGAGTCTTACACTGGCATAAATCTTTATTCAGTTACGTCCACATTAATGTGAACTTGGAACTTGTCGTGTTTCTAATCCCCGTGGTTCGGAGGTACGTCAACTTCTAGATATATGGTGAATATCAGTCGGGAAGTATAAGTACCAAAGAGACGTAGGTGTCACAGTGTAGATTCTTAAGTTGGTTGACTTCTAACACATCATGACATTATAAATCAAAACTTTTTTTTTAGTATATATTTACCTGGGGTTACGGAGTTTTGGTACAACAAGCTCACAGTTGATATGAATTCTACTTCAGTATGACCTCACTCCATCCGGGAATTACGTTATTATCTATAGGAATTTCTCCTTATTTTTTGGTACACTTCTATTTCAGTCCACCCTTCTTACGGTATTCTTTTGTGTCTTTCTCTAGGTCACTATGTCGACGTTTAGTTTCTTGTGGTTCCTAGTTATCGGTGGTAGTCTTTAATCTTCTGTGTTCCTTCCCAAGAAACATCTCAGAGTCCACTACCGAGACTACTCTAATTCTAAAGCCTGAGGATCCGAGGTCTTGAGACTCTCTTTAAAGACAGCAAAATTCGATGGGTCAAATACCATGAGACAATGGTGTTGGGATCCTTTGATTATGTTTTCTCCTACAAAACAATAAGACGACAAACAAAAATTATGACCATCTTTGAATTGGTGTACCATTTTTAGACTATCTTACTTCACCGGTTCTACCAATTCGTTCTTCTGGAATCCGTGTGGAAGAGGGTGTATGTGTGTTTTTAATGTTATTATAGGTTTCGTTGACAACTACTCTTTCTGGTGTTCTGCTCATCTTTTACATAAGATGTTGATTTCTATATTTCTTCCTTGATGTGGTTCTGTCCATCCTCCTCTTTTCTACACCATACAAGTACTTGATATGGGAACTCATCCACTGGGTGTCCAACATTGAATGTTGGGTTTCTCACTCCCCGGACTCGGGGTGAGACCCGAGAGGTCGGGTCCCCAGGATGTGGTACTTCTGTTCGGGGGTCTTCCGAGACTTCGGGTCACCACGAATGAAAGTATTCTCGGTCTCCCGAAACCATTTATCTCTGAGGTGGAAACTTCCCACATGTGTTTATAGAGTGTACGAGACCCTGGGTACCGTCTTCGTCATTAAACTTTCCTTTTGTCTGAGTATACGACGAGAAACTCCTGGAGGATATCTCTGTTTACCGTTGACCCTATGTAGGACCCCTGTATTTGTGACCGTAGTCACTAAAACCCTGGAACAGGATGGTGTTCCTGTGACCACGACCGTTCTCGGTAAAACTTTACAAGGGAGATCGAATAGTCACGACCCTGAGTCGGGACGTGTGGCCGGTCAACCGTAGTCAGAATCCTGTGGGGTCCGGTTCGTCGATTACTCCGACCCCGTGTCAGGGTGGGTGGTCGTCCGATCGACGGTATCTTTAGGGACCCGAGGTCGGAGTAGGTGGACATCCGACTGTGGTTGAAATCCAGAGGGTCCCTGGACGTCTTCTACTAGGGTCCTGACCCGAGGTGGGTAATCATCCGACCGTAATCGGAGTCCTGGGTCTAAGTAGGTGATCACCCGTCCATGACCGAGGTCCTGGTGGTACTGGGGTATCGGTCAGTACAGTTCTAGGTTGTCCGTCTGGTGGTAGTTGGGTTCTACGGGATCCACGGTTCAGGGTGGGTAATCGTACGGTTTTAGTCGACGTCCTGGGGGTGGGATGTGGTTTCGGGGTGGATAGTCGTCCGACTGTGATCAAGGTCCTGGGGATCGGGGTGTCAGTCGGTGGGATCGTAGACCGAGACGTGGTCGGTCGTCATCGGAATCCTGGGTTGGTGCTAAGACATCGGTCGACAGAGTACCAGGTCGGGTGGTCACCCGGTCGTGGTCCTGACTCTAAGGGGATCGGTACGGTCCTGGACTGGACCGGGTGGTTACCAGTCGTTGGAGGTGTGTTTCGTCTCGGATCGTTGGTTAGTGTGACCCTAGGTTGGTTTAAATGGTCATGTGGTTGTCATCAGTCGGGTGGTATTCTCTTTCTGGGTACGTCGGGTGCATTTCCCATAAGGTTCTCGTATACCGAGATCACTGTTCTTCCCTCATAAGTGGTCTCTGGGTATTCTACAAAGGATGTTTTACAGTGAAGGGGTTCTAACCCTTTGCATTACTTCGATGGTTTATGTATCTTTATTTTTGTCTCTTCATCCGTTTTACTCTGTTGTCTCCTTAAACAAGGTTTGTCACTTTATTTTGCTTTGGGGTCTTCTTGTTGATTCACCTTTATTCGTTACATTGACTATCATAACATTTCATTTTATTTAAATTTTATTTTAAATTTTTTATTTATTTATTCATTTATAGTTCCCGATAATTGGTGTTTTATTTTTTTTTATTTCATTATTAGTATTTCTACAACTTTCTTGAACCCTCTTACATATCTGTCTCACTCTTCAATCTTCAAAAATTTTCTCAATCTTTTATATTTCTTTTCGTCTTGTCTATACCTCTTGTTTTATTGACTTTATTTTATATGTATCTTTCTTAGTTGTGATCTAATCTACTATGTCTCCTTACCTAGTCACTTGTCCTTCTGTCTCGTCACCGTTAGTGAGTTTGACTGGTCTTTTTTTCTTTTTATTCTCCTGTCAAATTCTCTGGAGACTCTGTTGTATTTTCGTATAATTGTAAATGTGATATCCCCAGAGATCTCCTCTTCTCTCTTTCCTCGTCTCTTACATAAATTTCTGTATTATCGACTTTTTGAAGGGATTGGACCCTTTAATTTGTCTGTAGGTCTAAGTTTTTTGTTTCCTAGCTAGGTTTCTCCTGGTGTGATTGTGGTTGACATTACTATGTCGTTTTTACTTTCTATTTTCCTCATAATTTTCGTTGTTTCCTTTTTCTTGTTCAAGACATGTTCTCTTGATGGTATTCCGATAGTCAAGTGAGAAATCGTTTTTGACGTCCGGTCTTCCTTCATCGTGTTATATAAATTTCAGTATTTCCTCTTTTTTCAGATGATGGTTCTTGTGAGATGGGTCGTTCCGAAAGTAAGTAAAACCTTCCTTTCTAGTTTTCAAAATGTCTGTTCGGTTTCAATTCTCAAGTTGTAGTATTTTGGTCGAAATATTCTTTACAATTTCCTTGAAGAGGATCAACTTTTCTTTTCCGGTGTTGATCTTTATGCTTATAGTGTATTACTTTTTAGAGTCACCATTTCCTTTTATATGTCATTCATGTCATTTAGTTGGTAAATATTTCGTTATTCTTCCAATTTTCAGTTTTCATTGTTTCAGTATATATACGAATTACTCACGAATTCCCTATACGTTATCTTTTCCTACATTTTATACAGTTTTTGTAATTTAACCCATCTTCATTTTTACTTACCAACAATTTATTTTATGTAAAGTTGAATTTGTTGAATTTTATTAGTACATATAAATCTCTATTTTTCTATTGATATCTGTCTATGTGTCTATATATTTCTAACAATATATATTTGGAGTACCATTGTTTACTTTATAGAAATTGTCTATGTGTGTTTTTTCCCTTTCCTTAGATTTGTATTGTGATTTCTATCAGTAATTCAGTGTTTCCTTTTATCTCTTTCTTCCTCCTTGTTTTTGTTCGATATTTTGTTGGGTTTTTACTAAAAATTTACCGTCATTTCATTTATGGATAGTTATTGTTGAAATTTTCATCCACCTGGTTTACTGACTTACCTGTGTTTTCGTTTTGGGTAGATACAGACAAATATTCAGTGAGTGACGTCTAGATTTCTGTGTGTGTTTGACGTTCCTTCTCCTACCTTTTTCCATAAGGTGCGTTTACCGTTATTTTTCTTTCGACCCACCGTTACGAATATAGTCTGTTATGTCTTGAATTTTGTTTCTGACATTTTTCTACTCTCATTTTTATTTACTTTATTTACTCCGTTTTTTGTTGTTATCTTTTCTAGTTATTTTGATTCTCGACCAAGAAACTTTTCTTTTTGTGTCAACTGTTTGTAAATCGATTTGAGTAGTTCCTTTCTTTTACTCTCTCGAGTTTAGTTATTATAGTTTTCACTTTTTCATCTTCAATGTTGGTAGTAGTGTCTTTATGTTTCTGAGTGTTCTTCTGATGTTTTTTAATACACGGTTTTTTACCTGTTGGTTCGTCTTTGTCTTTTTAAGACTCTTTACTTTTAGAGGGTTCTGGTTTAGTTCTTTTTATCTTTTATGTTTGTTTGGTTAATGATTATTACTTTGACTTAGTGATTAAAAAATTTTTATGGGTGTCGGTGTTCAGGTCTTAGTCTGTCGAATTGTACACTTAAAATGGTTTGTAAATCCCTTCTTGGTTGTGGTCAGAAAAGGTTTGATAAGTTTTTTGGACCTCTCCTTTCTTACGAAGACTTGAGTAAGATACTCCGGTCGTAGTGGAGTTATAGTTTTAGTCTGTTTCTATACTTTTTTTCTTTTAATGTACGGTCATTAGTGACTACTTGTATCTATGTTTTTAAGAGTTGTTTTATAATCGTTTTGTTTAAGTTCTTATGTGATTTTTCCAGTATGTGGTACTAGTTCAGTCTAAATAGGGTCCCTGCGTTCTTACCGAGTTGTAGGTGTTAAGTTAGTTACATTATGTGTTGTAATTGTTTAACTTAAGTTTTTTAGTATACTGGCAGAGTTATCTACGTCTCTTTCGATAACTTCTTTAAGTTATGTGTAAATATAGTTTTGAGAATTGTTTCACCCATACGTTCCTCGTATGGACTTGTATTATTTCCGGTATACACTATTTATGTGTCGATCTTAGTATCAATTCTCACTTTTCGATTTTAGTAAAGGAGATTCTGTTCCTTGTTCTGTAGGAACACCTGTAGACGGGTGAGAGTAGTGAAATTAAGATGTTTCATAATCTTCAGGATCGGTGTCGTCAGTCCCTTTTTTATTTTCCTTAATTTTCACCTTTCCTTCATTTTGACAGTAACGAACGGTTACTGTACGATAGGTATCTTTTAGGGCTTCTGGGTGGGTTTTTCATGATCTTTACCAGTTACTTAAGTTATGTTGAAGTCCTATGTTTTAATTATATGTCTTTATACAACACGAAGATAAGTGATTATTCCTTGATGGTCTTTCACTTTAATTGTTTTGTTGGGGTAAATTTTGGAGTATTTTTTATTTTATGGACCCTCATTTAGATTCTTTTATTTTCTGAGTATGATCCTTTTGATATTTTGTTACTTTTTTCTTTAATTTCTACTGTTTTTACTTTTTTATATGGTACAAGAACCCATCCTTCTTAATTATAACAATTTTACTGGTATGATAGGATACGTTGATGTCTAACTTACATTCGGGATAGTTTTATGGGTACTGTAAAAAGGGTCTTGATCTTCTTTCTTAAGTCTTTAAACCTACCTTTGTGTTTTATGGGACTTATCGGTTTGTTGGTATTCTTTCTTCTTATTTTGACCTGAATAGTACGAGGGACTAAGGTTTGATATAATGTTTCGATATCATTAGTTTTGTCAAACTTTGACTGTGTTTTTGTTTGTGTATCTTGTTACCTTGTCCTTTGTCTCGGGTCTTTACTTAGGTGTGAATGTCCTCCATAATTAGATACTGTTTCTATCGTTCTTATGTGTACCCCTTTTGTGTCGAAGAAGTTTTTTACCACAAACCTTTTACCCTGTCCGTATACGTTTTATTAGTTTGACCTGATGAGAGAGTGTGGTAAGTGTTTTCATTCAATTTTGACCTAAGTTCTGAATTTATATTCTGGACTGTGGTATTTCGAAAATCTGTTTTGTATCTGTCATATAAGAAACTGTTATTAGAATTATTTTTAAAACTTGTACAGAGGAGTCCGTTTCCTTTGTTTTTTGTTTATTTACTCTGACGTAGTTCGAATTTTCCAAAATGTGTCTCTTCTTTTGATAGTCGTTTTACTTTTGTGTAATAACTGACCCCCTAAAAACGTCTTTGATTACGGACACCGACTGTTAAACAAAACTTTTACTTATAGCTTTACGGAGGTCAGTTATTACAAGTCTATTGTTTTCTGTATAATTATGTGGAGACGAGTTACATCAATTGTCTTCTATAAACGTTTACTATGTAGGTTGTTCTCCAATTATAGGTTTTATGATTTCCTGAGTATGTTGAGTTGTATTTTTTTATATACTAAAATTTTACCCGTCTTCTAGAATTATCTATAAAAAGGTTTCCTCTGAATGTCTACCGGTCATCCTTGTCCTTTTCTACGAGTTGAAGTGATTAGTAGTCCCTTTACGTTTAGTTTTGGTTTTACTCTTTACTGGAGTGGTGGACAGTCTTACCCGATAATTTTTCTGTCGTGTACCTTGCGACGAGTCACAATGTCGGACCTACCCTCCCCCCAAACTCCCTCTTACGTATGTACATAAACATACCGACTCAGGGAAGTGACAAGTGGACTTTGATAGTGTTGTAACAATTAACTGATATGTGGTTATGTTTTATCTTTCAAATTTATTGTTTTTAATTATTTTTATTGAGAATCAGTAGAAGGTTTTTTTTTTTTTTCTGTTGTTGATTATGTACAACTGTTCCTACACCTCTTTTCCCTTAGGATCACGTACCAACCACCCTTATATTTAACGGTGTCGGTGAGACCTTTCTTCATATCTCTCAAGAGTTTTCTAATTTTTCTCGAGATGATATGCTAGGTCGCTAAGGTGAAGACCAATAAATAGGTTTCTTTTACTTTTGTGATTAATTATTTCTATATACGTGGGGATACAAGTGTCGTCGTAATGAAGGTTCTCGGTTCTATACTTTCGTTGGATTCACGGGTAGTTATACACTCACCTATTTCCGTACCATGTGTGTGTATGTGTGTGTATATGTGTGTCACCTTACACTGTCGGTGTAAAAAATTTCCTACTTTAGAACAATAAACATTGTTGTACCTCCATATATTGTCCATAATACGATTCACTTTATTCAGTCTGTCTCCTTCTGTTTATGACATACTAAAGTATAAATCCACCTTAGATTTTTTAGTTTTGTTTTGTTTAATTGTGTATATTGTTTTATCTTTGTCTCAATATCTATGTCTCTTGTTTGTTCACTAATGGTCTCGTCACTCGACCGTCCTTCTTTCTTTATCCACTCCCTCTAATTCTCCATGTTTAAATATTAATGTTTATTTACTCAGTACCCATATTTTACATGTCACACTCTTTATGACATTGATACATTATAGAGACATACGACTGTATAACATTGATCTGAATATCACCACTAGTAAAATTTTACATATCTTTATAGTTTAGTATACAACATATTGTCCTTGATTGTTACAACATCCACAATATGAAGTTTTTATTTGTTTGTACCTTTTGACAATGATCCCCAACCCCTCCATCCCCCTTACTTCCATCGGTTTTCCATGTTTGAACGTCAATATTCTATTTATTCGTGATCCCTATATTACATGTTGTACTGTTCATATTAATTGTGACGACATACAATATATACTTTCAATTATCTCATTTAGGATTCTCAAGAGTAGTGTTCCTTCTTAAAAAAAGAAATTAAAATATAGATATAACTTTACTACCTGCAAGTGATATAACACTATTAGTAAAATAATATATTCAATTTGGTAATACGACATATGGAATTTACATATGTCACGACATATAATTACTGTAGAGTTTTAACTTTCTTTTTTTACTTTCCGGTTTTTTATTATTGTTACGTACACTAAATAAACAAATTTTGTTTTAAACTTTTTACTGAAAAACCCTGAATTAAGTTGGAGTCGATGAATTTCGATATGTGTTAACGGTTGGGTACTTCTCGGGGGTCGGGAACCACCTTTAGGAAGAAAAGAAAACCCTCCTAAAAACGTAAAGTTTATAAACGACAAAATGGTCTACTTATCAGTCAATACTTCATTTGTCAGTAAATATTCGATTTAAAATTGTTAGACTTTTAACCTTGAATATTTTATTTAATGTCACCTCTATAATTCTTCGACCCCTTTTGGATTGTGAGAGATTCTCGAATTTTTTTTCGGAAACAGGAAAGAATTTACTAGAAGATTTATTTGTCAACGATGACAAATTGTAGTCCTCTGTGTAATGTCAATTTCTTCGGGTTATGGACGTAACTTGACTATTGTGTGTAGAGATATTGAATCCCCCTTTTCATTATTCATACCGACACCTCGGAATAAAGGCGGCAGAGAAGACCCCTTTTATTGAAAAATGCGTTTGAGTAAAAAGTAAAGGTGGTGTAACAGAAGGAAAAGGTTTGTCCTATATTTTACTAAAGTGTCCGTGGAGACCTTTACTCGTGACTCTTTTCGAAGGGGAGTGTGTTTTCGGATGGGTGGAGAACTTTCTAAGATTTTAATCTTTTCGTAAGAGAAAGTGTTTTTACCTTCGCTACGTCGATTGGATGAAACGTGTTAAGAAGTTCCGTCCGTATTGATGTAAAGGACTCGAAGGAACTCGATACTGTAAGACTTTTTATGAAGTCCGGTGGTTCGTAGATTAACCCGGGAACCTTTCTGGTAAAAGAGTGATACTTACAATCCGGAAACTTATTAAGAGGGAAAGTCCTCAAGGAATAGTTTTCCATCACCTAAGACAAGGGAGTTGTACAACCGTACGTAAAACCTTACACAACCGTAGAGAAACCTTTAACTCTTTATAGAAACGGAGAAAGTTTACCCAGTAAAAGTTAAAGAGATCTGACGTAAATTCAATGTAGGTTCTTAAACCGACCTCTCCGTCGTGAGACTGGATCCTCAATGTCTGCCCTCAAGATCAGGGTTCGGGAGACAAATGTTGGTATATCAGTACTTCTGATCAATTTATGAAGACTCAAAGGAGTCGATATTTATTTCTGTTACCTTTGTTGTTATTGTTTGTCGTGTTCCATTAAAATTCCTAGTTCACTGTAGTAGACTATTACAATGTAAACGGTTTTCATTGGTGTCAAATGTCTTTCAAGAAAGTATACGTAATCAAGTAAATTAAAACGTCCTCGTGAACGTTTTACTATTTACCAATATAATCCGTAACACTGTTAGTGTACGTAGTTTAAAGAGAGTTTAATTGGTCCGGGTTTTACGTATCATTTGGAGAAATTTACAAGTACCGTTCGTAAAGTTAATTGTATATTGGGTAAACAACACGAAAGTAATGAAGATATCAATAAAAAAAGAAGATTATATAAAACCCTTCGATTTTTGCTATGGTAAGACAGTCTTCTTTCGATGTATTTTTATTGGGGTCGAATTTGTCGAGTCTAAGATTGAATAAGTAAATAAAAGAAGAAAAGGGAAAAAATTTTAATAATAAGAAACAGAAAAAAATTAACATCCGATTAATGAAATGTTATGACACAGTCAAAACGGTATGTAACTGTACTTAGGCGGTGTCCACATATGGACAAGGGGTAGAACTTGTAGGGAGGGTGGATGGAGGGCTATGGTAGGGAGACCCAGTAGGGTCGTGTGGTCGGGGCTCGTAGGACATAGTACGGAGTTTGGACCTGACCGATAAGCATAGTATATACTATAATATGGACAAAGTTACGGTAAGAGGGTTTAGTAGGGTGGGAGCGGGAGAGGGTGTCTCTGGTTTTCTGAAATATGTAGACAAAGAAAACGACAGAGAGTATGTCTCAATAGGAATGGTAGAAAGATTTAAGGTATATATACGTAATCATATGACATAACCACAAAAAGAAAGACCGAATGAAGTGAGACATATTATCCGAGGTCAAAGTAGGTGAAGTACTCTTGAGTAAGTTTACGTAAGAAAAATTACCGGCTCATTATGAGGTAACACATATACATGGTGCCGAAAGAATAGGTAAGTAGACGACTTCCTGGAGATCCAACGAAGGTACAGGACCGATAATATTTGTCACGACACTACTTGTTACCCCATGTACACAGAGCAACTTAAGACCAAAGGAACCACGTATACGGGTCTTCACCCTAATGACTCAGTATTCGGTCAAGATAAAGGTCAAAAAATTCCTTAGAGGTGTGACATAAGGTATCACCGACATAATCAAACGTAAGGGTGGTTGTCACATTCTCCCAAGGGAAAAGAGGTGTGGGAGAGGTCGTAAATAACGAACATCTGAAAACCTAGCGTCGGTAAGTCTGACCGCACTTTACCATGGAGTAACACCAGAACTAAACGTAAAGACTATTACTCACTACACCTTGTGGAAAAGTACACAAACAATCGGTAGACATACAGAAAGAACCTCTTTACAGATAAATCAAGAAACCGGGTAAAAAACAAACCCAGCAAATAAAAAGACCTTGACTCGACGTACTCAACGAACATATAAAAACTCTAATTAAAAAACAGTCAACGAAGTAAACGATAATAAAAGAGGGTAAGACTTCCGGTAGAAAAGTGGAACGAATATCAAAGGAAACAACACGTCTTCGAAAATTAAAATTAATCCAGGGTAAATAAAAACGAAAATAAAGGTTATAAGACCCTCCACCCAGTATCTCCTAGGACGACACTAAATACAGTCTCACAAAACGGATACAAGAGATCCTCAAAATATCAAAGACCAGAATACAAATCTAGAAATTAGGCAAAACTTAAATAAAAACACATACCACAATCTTTCACAAGATCAAAGTAAGAAAATGTTCACCGACTGGTCAAAAGGGTCGTGGTGAACAATTTCTCTAACAGAAAAGAGGTAACATATGAGAACGGAGGAAACAGTTTCTATTCCACAGGCATCCACGCACCTAAACAGAGACCCGAAAGACAAAACAAGGTAACTAGATATAAAGACAGAAACACGGTCATGGTATGACAGAACTACTGACACCGAAACACCATCTCGGACTTCAGTTCGTCCAACTAAGGAGGTCAAGGTAAGAAGAAAGAGTTCTAACGAAACCGATAAGTTCCAAAAAACATAAAGGTATGTTTAACACTTTAATAAATAGGATCGAGACACTTTTTATGGCAACCGTCAAACTATCCCTAAAGTAACTTAGATATCTAACGAAACTCATCATATGAGTAAAAGTGATAACTAAGAAGACTAGGTACTTGTGTCATATAAAGAGGTAGATAATCACAGGAGAAACTAAAGAAAGTGGTCACAAAATATCAAAAGATATATATCCAGAAAACAAAGAAATCCATCTATATAAGGATTCATAAAATAAGAAAAGTAACGTTACCACTTACCTTAACAAAGGAGATAACGGGAAAGATAAAAGAGTAATAATCACATATCCTTACGTTCCCTAAAAACACACAACTAAAATATAGGACGTTGAAATGATATAAGTAACTAATCAAGATCATTAAAAGACCACCTCAGAAATCCCAAAAGATACATCTCCTAGTACAGTAGACGTTTCTCACTCTCAAAATGAAGAAGAAAAGGTTAAACCTAAGTAAAATAAAGAAAAAGACGAGACTAACGACACCGGGTTTGAAGGTTTTGTTACAACTTATCATCACCACTCTCACCCGTGGGAACAGAACAAGGACTGAAATCCCCTTTACGAAAGTCAAAAAGTGGTAACTCCTATTACGAAGGACACCCAAACAGTATATATCGAAAATAATACAACTCCATACAAGACAGATAATGACGAAAGACCCCAAAACAAAACAAAAAATAGTATTTGCCTACGACTTAAAACAGTTTCCGAAAGAGACGTAGATAACTCTATTAGTATACCGAAAATAAAGAGTTAAACAATTACATCACATAATGAAACTAACTATAACTTCTTAGGAACGTAGGGACCCTATTTCGGGTGAACCAGTACTATATATTGGAAAAATTATACAACAACCTAAGACAAACGGTCTTAAAACAATTCCTTAAAACGTAGGTACAAGTAGTCACTATAACGGGACATCAAAAGAAAAAAACACCGTAGAAACAGTCCAAAACCCTAATCCCACTACCACCGGAGTATCTTACTCAAACCTCCAAATGGAAAGAGACGTTAAAGACCTTCTCAAACTCATCCTATCCACAATCGAGAAGAGAGTCAAAAAGTATCTTAAGTCGACACTTCGGCAGACCTGGACCCGAAAACAAACGACCTTCTAAAGACTAATGTCAAAGTTATAGGTACGAACACTACCCAGACAATTCTAAAAGATAAAGAAGGACCAAGTCAAAACCTTTCAACATGAAAAGATTCTTAAACAGGTAAAGAAGGTTCAACAGGTAAAATAACCGTATATTAACGACTATCATCAGAGAATACTACGAAACATAAAGACACAATAGACAACACTAGAGAGGTAAAAGTAAAGATTAAAACAACTAGACTAAAAAGAGGGAAACAAAGAACTACTCAGACCGATTACCAAACAGTTAAAATAAATAAGAAAGTTTCTTGGTCGAAAACCGAAACAACTAAAAACGATACCAGAGAAAACAAAGAAAACATAAATAAAGACGGGATTAAAAATTCTAAAGAAAGGAAGATGATTGGGACTCCAAGAAGTAAAGAAGGCAAACATCAACGAAATCCACATCTCAATCCAATAAATAAACTGAAAAAAGAACAAAGAACTCCATTCGGACATAACGATACTTGGAAGGGGAATCGTGACGAAAATGTCACGGGGTATCCAAAACCCAACAACACAAAAATAAAGGTAAGTAAATATACGTATAAAACTAAAAAAACTAAAGAAGACACTAAACAACGAATAAGTCGTCGTAAGACAAGTCGGAGGTATACAACCCTAAAAATGATCAAAAAGAGGACATTAACTCCAGATTAGAAGGACGTAACACCAGTCTTTTCTACGAACCTTACTAAAGTCCTACCGATTGTTTGTGTACTTTTCTACGAGTTGTAGTGAGTAATAGTCTCTTTACGTTTAGTTTTGGTGTTACTCCATGGTAGAGTACGGTCAGTCTTACCGATGCTAGGTTTTCAGATGTTCGTTATTTGCGACCTCTCTCACACCTCTTTTCCCTTGAGAGAATGTGACAACCACCCTTACATTTGATCATGTCGGTGAGACCTCTTATCACACCTCTAAGGAATTTTTTGACCTTTATCTTGGGGGTATACTGGGTCGTTAGGGTGACGACCCGTATGTGTGGTTCCTTTGGACTTAACTTTCTCTGTGTACATGGGGTTACAAGTAGTGTCGTGACAAATGTTACCGATCCTGTACCTTCGTCGCATCTACAGATAGTCGTCTACTTACTTATACTTTCGACACTATGTATATGTGTTGCCTTATACTAAATCGATAATTTTTCTTACGTAATAGTCAAGATTACTCCACCTACTTTGACATCGGATAATATGTCTCACTTCATTCAGTCTTTCTTTTTGTGGTGGTGTCATATGATTGCGTATATATACCTTAAATCTTTCTCCCATTGTTACTGGGATATACGTTCTGTCGTTTTCTCTGTGTCTACATTCTTGTCTGAAAACCTGAGACACCCTCTTCCGTTCCCACCTTACTAAACTCTCTTATCGTAACTTTGTACATATAATGGTATGCATTTTATCTAGCGGTCAGGTCCAAGCTCCGTACTCTGTCCCGTGAATCCCGGCCACGTGACCCTACTGGGACTCCCTACCCTGCCCCTCCCTCCACCCTCTCCACAAGTCCTACCCCCTGTGTACCGACTAAGTACAGTTACATACCGTTTTTAGTGATATTGTCACATTTCATTAATCGGAGATTAATTTTAATTAATTAAAAAATTTTTTCTTTTTCTTTTCGATGTTTGTACTTCTACATACGTTTAGTGTGTCGGTTGTTCTGTACAAGTATTACATGTTTCTTGAGAGTTTCGAGTTGTCATTCTCTTGTTTATTAGGTTAAAATTTTGTATGTTTCTTGGACTGGTATATGTTTACCTTTTTTTATCTGTCTACAATTTATAGTAATCGGTAATGTCTTTACGTTTAACTTTGTTACTGTTCTATGGTGGTGTATGGATAATATTGTGGATTTATTTTTTCGTTGTTATGGTTCTCAACTACTCCTACGTTCTTTGATGTTGAGAGTATATGACGAGTACCATTAGTATATATGACCGTTTACTAAACCGGTAAACAATGTTTTAATTGGTATTTCAAATAGTATTACTATGTCGTTAGGGTGGGACCCATAAATGAGATTTCTTTTAACCATAAGTGTGATTTGAGGGGTGTCTTATAAAGAACTCTAAGACAAGTATTGACGGGTTTTGACCTTCGTTAGGTTTACTGGTAATTGTTCAGTTACCTATTTGTTTGACACCATTTAGGTATATTACCTGATGATGAACCGTTATTATTCCTTACTTGTATAGTGTTGTACCTATTTAGAGGTCTCTTGACGACTCACTTTCTTCGGTCAGAATTTTTCTAATGTATGACATACATATAAGGTTTGACACCTTTTAAGAATTTCTCTACTCTTATGGTCTGGTGGAATTGGGGGAAGGACTCTCTGGACATACGTCAAGTTCTTCGTTGTCAATCTTGGTATGTACCTTTTTGTCTGACCAAGGTTTCACTCTTTCCTCATGTAGTTCCTACATATAACAGTGGGACGGATAAATTAAAGATACGTCTCATGTAGAACGGTTTACGACCCGACGTATTTCGTGTTCGACCTTAGTTCTAACGACCCTCTTTATAGTTATTGGAGTCTATACGTCTACTGTGGTGGGAACATTCCGTCTTTCGTTTCTTCTGATTTCTCGGAGAACTACTTTCACTTTCTCCTCTTCCTTTTTCAACCGAATTTTGAGTTGTAAGTCTTTTGATTCTGATGCCGTAGACCAGGGTAGTGAAGTACCGTTTATGTATCCCTTTATTACCTTTGTCACTCTTTGAAATAAAAGAACCCGAGGTTTTGATGACGTCTATTACTGACGTTGTTACTTTAATTTTCTACGAACGAGGAACTTTCTTTTCGATACTGTTTGGATCTGTCGTATATTTCCTCGTCTCTGTAATGAAACGACTGTTTCCAAACTTATCAGTTCCGATACCAAAAAGGTATCCAAAAAGGTTCCAGTACATACCTACACTCTCAACCTGGTATTTCTTCCGACTTACGGTTTCTTAACTACCAAAACTTGACACCAAGACCTCTTCTGAGAACTCTTAGGGAACCTGTCGTTCCTTTAGTTTGGTCAGTTAGGATTTCCTTTAGTTGGGACTTATAAGTGACCTTCCCGACTACGACTTCGAGGTTATGAACCGGTTGACTACGTTTATCGGGTTAGTAATCTTTTCGGGGACAACGACCCTTTCTAACTTCCGCCCTCCTTTTCCCCTGCTGTCTCCTACTCTACCAACCTACAGCAGTGGCTGAGTTACCTGTACTCAAACTCGTTCGAGGTCCTCTATCATTTCCTACCCCTTCGGACCACACGACGTCAGACACCCCTGTGTCTCCCAGACTCTACTGACTTACTGACTTGTTGTTCATATACTAAGGTACTTATACCGTAAGACCTTTTCTTGATATCACTATCTTTTGACTAGTCAACAAATGTGTCGTTTGTCTCCAATCTTCACTCATCTCCCAAATTGAGTTTACCTTGTCGTGTTCCCTCGAAAGTCCCTCTCCCTTGATAAGACATAGAAGTAACACCACCATCAAACACTAAGATACACACGCGACGCCGACGACGATTCAGCGAAGTCAGCACAGGTTGAGACACGCTGGGGTATCTGTCGTCGGATAGTCCGAGGGGGTAGGGACCCTAAGAGGTCCCTTCTTGTGACCTCACCCAACGGTAAAGGAAGAGGTTACGTACTTTCACTTTTCACTTTCACTTCAGCGAGTCAGCACAGACTGGGAGTCGCTGGGGTACCTGACGTCGGAAGGTCCGAGGAGGCAGGTACCCTAAAAGGTCCGTTCTCATGACCTCACCCCACGGTAACGGAAGATACGTGTGGTTTATTCTGTTGAAGTGACATATTAAATAAAAATTAAAGTCATTCATAAATAACTCACGGACAATGTGTATTCTAAAACAAAGTATATGAACCCTGTGTAGTCTCCTATTTTGTTGTCAGGGACGGCAGTGCCTCGAATGTCAGATCGTAAATACTGGTAAAGTGGACCTACGTCAGTGGGACCCGTTCAGTGACCCGGAGATAGGAGTCGGTGGACTAGGTCCTCATTCCTCCGGGTCGAGTCTGTACCCATTGACTGACCGACACGACCTCTACGGTTTGTCCCGTGGATGGGGGTCGGGTGGTGGGTCTGTCAGCTGTTCTGACCTTCGACCGAAAATTATTATTTCATGTCCTCCTCTCCCGTGTCCTGACCTCGACCATCAGACGATCCGACGACGGAGCCCCGGACCCGACCGATGTGTTTGACGGCGACGACGAAGAACCACCGACGGGACGACCGTTCCAGGAACCGGAAGAGGTATCGACGGTGACTGTAGAGGAACCGGAAGAGGAACCAAAGGAACCGACAAAGTTGTTCCCAAAACCCTCCCCGGAGTGGAACGTCGAACCGGTTCTACAAAAGTTTTGGAAAGTGTCAGTATCAGTGCAACGAAAACTTGTCACGTTCTGGTTTAAGGACCTGTAGAGACCTCTATGGTTGATTCGATCTCCTCTGGGTCCAAAGGACCGTCTAAAGTCAGGTCGGCGACAATAGTCTCAAGTGTGTCATTTGTGTAGTAAGGAGGTGGTGGTAGTCGACCCACACCAACTACAAAGTCCACTTCCACCGGTACCAGACCAAAGCACCCAGGTGTTATCTTAGAAGGTCCTACATGTGACTCACTCTTTGTGACCGTCCTTTGTCAGCGAGTCGGGTCGCCCCGTAGGACAAGCAGAACCAGTCCTCAGGAACCTGTCCTCGAAGACCAGTCTCCAGTGGAGAGCCACGTGATACAGAAAGTAGTTCTGTACAAACGATATCCCTAAACCCTGTCGACGGTCTTCCGTCGTTTGTGAACCAGGGTCCTTGAGGTCTCGTACGAGACCGGGTCTTTTATGAGGTGGTAGTAGGACCGGTCCCGTCCGAGTCACGGCCCCGTTGTAATCCCCCAACCTCGGGGCCCCCGTACGTCTCCGGTCCGACCTCGAGTTGCGACCCGGTGGTCCGATCGTCGTTGAGTCAACGATATCGCGACGTGGGTTGGTCGGTGGCGGTGGCGGCGGTACTCCCTATTGAAAATTTTATCTTACTTTTTGATTAGGACTAAGTTCCTCCAATTTACTATTTAAAATACAATATGTAAAATAGGATTAAAATTTTTTAGTTACGTAGTTAGTTAGGATCAAGTCAGTGAAAGTCAAGAGACTGGGACCCGTTGAACTGAAGTAAAATAGACATATATTTTACACTTATTATTTTGACGGATGGAGTATTCGAATAGTACTCTTAATCTATGTTTAAAATATATTATACGAACGGTATACTGTTCTCAAGTTATTTACAATAATTAAAATGGGACATCTATTAAAGAGGGAAAACTTAGGTAGGATTTGTTTAAGAACCCTTATAAAAATAATTATATATACGTGGAAGTATATATACGTATAATTATATATACGTCGGACTCGATTCCTAACCTCTGACTAGTGGAGGAGAACCGTCTCTTGAGCTTAAGACCAAGACCAGACCAGACTAAAGACCATCCCGGCTCAAGGTCAGGAGGGAAGAGACCTCCGGGTCCCTTTTCAGGGTATTACGGACCCGTAGACATCCACAGTCCACTGCAGACATTCCGGTGGGGAAAACGTGGGGCAGAGGGTGGAGGAGGAGGAAGAAAGTTGGACCGAAGGAAAGGAGGGAACTTTAGAAACTACAATCATGAACCTAGACTTCAACACACAGAGATATCCTCCAAAAGACTTTCTGACATAAGAACATAAATTCTCGAAGGGACCACCACGTCTCCAATTTCGTAGACGGACGTTACACCCTCTGGACCTAAAGTAGGGACCCAGCCCTTCTAGGGGACCTCTTCCTTTACCGTTGGGTGAGGTCATAAGAACGGACCTCTTAGGGTACCTGCCTCCTCGGACCACCCGATGTCAGGTGCCCATTGTCTCTCAGTCTGTTCTGACTCGCTGAAGCGAAAGTGACGAGTCAGCGAAGTCAGTACAGGCTGAGACACGCTGGGGTATCTACCGTCGGGTGATCCGAGGAGACAGAGACCTTAAGAGGTCCGTTCTTATGACCTCACCCAACGGTAAAGGAAGATGTTACGTACTTGCACTTTTCGTTTTCACTTCAGCGAGTCAGCATGGACTGAGAATCTCTGGGGTACCTGACGTCGGATGGTCAGAGGAGGCAGGTACCCTAAAAGGTCCGTTCTCATGACCTCACCCCACGGTAACGGAAGAGGTAGTGAAAGTGATACGTGGAAGTAAAAAAAAATAGGGAGGTGTTACACAACAGATAAGTCGTGTCCACCTGGGGGTCCTCTCTGGGTTTAAGGATGACTCAGGAAGTTAGTTAAAGTTCGGTACCGGGTATTGCTTGTTCTTAAACGGGGTAAGGGTCCCGTAGTACGAATGTGATTCGACGGAGAAGACCTCTATCTCAGAAAATGTGGTCCGTCAGAACGGTAGTGGGGACATAGGGTCTATATCAGGGGAGAGATTCTTTCAATGGTGACTACAAAGTGATATTGGAATTGTCTCCCCCTAAGATCAAAGTGGTCACCTCTTATTGTTCTCGCTTCGTTACTTCATTTATCTTTCCATCCTATAATCTGTATAAAAAGGTTGAAGTGTCAACCAGTTCCCGGTTGATAAAGGTGGGTAAAAAGAAATTGTTAGGGGAGGGGGTTTAACTCTGTGTCTTAAATAGGGTCAGGTGGGATAGTAGATCCTTTTAGAAGCGTTAAAACCTACGTTGTAAACACGTCCGGTGTCGAGGTTGTTTAGACAAGATACATTGTTTAATAATAAAGGAGACGAATAGTAGTAGGACGTGAGACGGAGTGAACGTTTTTATACAAAGTCTGCGATAAACAAGGTGTTACAAGGTGACTCTTTGTTCCGTACGTAGTACGGGGGTTGTCATCGAGGGTCTCGTATGTCAACGGTCGTAGTCTTGGGTAGTATTTCTTCTCTTTCTTTAAAGGTAGAGGGCGGGGGAGTACTAGTTTGACCCCGAAGTCGGGTGTGTCTAGACAGTGAGACTCTTCCGAGGGGTCAGTGTCGTAGTAGAAACGGTTCCTTCTTGTCTCTTTTAACGTAGAGTCTCGATGTGTTTCAATTGAAAAGATAAGATCGGACATAAAATCGTCGTGACAGAATCTTGTTAATAGAGTTTTCATGTTTGAGTCGAAAGTGGATTTCACCTTTTGACTAAACCTTCTCCTTACAGGACCTGATTCAAGTGTGGTCTAGGATTTTAGTATAACGTTTTCTTGGTTTGGTATCTTACCACCTTGTGTCTTACATTCTAAACCGTATTAGTTTTTTTTTCCCCGACCCCCCCTTTGTTTTGGAGGAAACTGTCCGGGGGAGGACTTGAACAGTAGACTCTACTTTTCTTTATAAGGAACTTTTTCTTAATTTATGCCCCAAAGATAGTACGGTAAGGTGATAGGGTTTTATCATCGTGATTGTGACTAAGTGTTTGTGTGACGTTAGTTTTCGAATTGGGCACGAGAGTCGTAGTCAAGTTTCCAGGAGGGAAAGTCCTTCGAAGAAATTCGTCGGACTGGGCATAGAGTAAGAGACAGGGTTAGAGGGATCGTATTCAAATATTGACACAACATACGACGAGTCAGTACCACCCTTTTTTAAATTCCAAAGGGAAGGGTTAATCTACCATCCGAGTTCTCGTTCCTCAACCAAATATTGTAGGGACAGCCATCCACTAAGAGTTTATGAACGACGAGTTGATATTTTGTGACTTCACGATTCTTTCGAATTCGTTGGGGCCGAGGGTGACCCAGGTGTCTCTGAGTGTTTGTCTCCCGGTGGGTGCTTTGGTAAAGTCACAACTCTTCTTCCATGGATGGCTGTTAGATATGTTAGGTCTTTCGACAAACAACGATAGTATAATTACTTTTTAACAGGGTTTACGAGTTATGGTTAGTAAATTCATACCTCCAGGTACATGAGTGTCCCTCTCTCCCCGAGTCCGTTACGTCGGGTAACTTTGGGAATTTCCTCTAGACGCAACCTCCTCCGTCCTACACCCAACCTTTAGAACGGAGCGAATAATACGGAAGAAAGTGACGAGTATAGGTGTTTACATTGTAAAACTTTCATTGTCTCAAGTTTCCGGTTATAAAGGAGTCCAGGTTGTCTGACTTTCACCCACAAGGAGATACAAGAACCCTTCTTTTTCAAGGTCACGGTGTTTAAGTAGACGTTTAGAACATAGTTACGGTTCTGACATCATGTTCCTATTGTCCTTGTCCCCTTCCACGGACCTTACCCTTTCGGTTTCGTTCTCTACATATATATGTCCCGTTTCATATCCATACTCGTTCCGTCCATTTGGTTTTCGTCCTCCAGTGTCACCTACTTCCATCTTCAGCCTGGCCAGTACTCCTCAGACCTTTGTGTACCCATGGTCTCTCGTTCCGTTCTTAACTGAACTGATTAATTTCATTTATGTTACCTACACCTCCGTCTCAGGGTCAATACGGTGTCCAACGTAGAGATTGCCGGATTTGAGGAAATACATACTTTGTCCCTATCAATTTGGATGAATTGACGGATGAAGTGTACGTCATTATCCCTCGTTTCCTTCATTTCGTGTAGACTTGTACGGACGATTTAAGATTTAGTGACAAGTTTACATTCACTGACGACACTACTCTAGTAAAACCCCTGTTCCTCTTCATACACCGTGATGACCTGACCATTCGCATCACTCAGGTCTTCGTCACTCAGGTCTTGAACGTAATATCTGGTGTCTTACGTTTTTATCTAGTGTCGTCGTCTCTTTTCTAAGGATCTCATCGTTGTTGTTTCTACGGTACTTTGATTGTAGGAAGTGACGTCCTTCATAGAATGTATTCGATTCCGTCCTGTGTTTCTTTTCCGTTCTGAAAGAGAAGAGAGAATTGTCTTATTTTAATTATAGTACGTAAAGACTCGTGAATGACACCTGGGTATACCCTAACGTCCTCCTTCCTCTCCTCTGGGTACTCCCTCTCCCGACTGAAGACAAGGAACGGAGTCACTCACCGTGATTGTGGGTGGGTCACCAGGTTTGGTCTTTGGACTCTCAGTTAAGATCTGAAGAGGAGGGACGGAGACCGGGAAGAGTAGACTAGTTAGTCATTCAGGATAGCTAAAACGAGGGTTTGTGGAGATTTTAGACACGAAAGAGAGTTAAAGATAACGGTACCATAAGTGAGGGAGTCAGGAGGTTATAGAGTTGGAGGATTAGTCGGAGGTACGGTAGTCAGTAGAAAAATTTAGTGATTAGTCTAGTACATTGATAAAGTGTGTTTTAAGATGTTACCAAGTGGTGGTGACGTATATTGGACTTCAAGTCACCTATTATGTTCTGTTATATTATTCGTGTACGATTTACCATACAACGTCTGTTGTCAGTGACTTCCTCTACTCTTTTTTGTTGTGTCCAAGGGAATGACCCCTTCTTATGTTCCTCTCCTCTTCTGAATATGACTAAGAGTTTCTTGACTGTCTTAACCTTTTCAACCTTCATACAGACGTAGACTCCTATACACACCCCCACCCCCCACCCTTTTAGTGTCTCTAAAAATTCCTCCTCTTAATTTGGAGCCCTTGTGTTACTCGAAGGATTCTAAGTCCCCCTATTACAGTCGGGGGTGTGTCGTAGTTTATTCGTGTAAAGGTCAATTATTCCATCGAACAAGAAACGAAGGACTTTTACCTCTTTAATTTAATAGACGAAACTTTTCCGACGGAGTCTTCGTGAACCGTTTGTCTAACTTATACCTCGGTGGTAGGACCGTCTTCTATTTAGTCTATGTCTTACCGAGACTGTTTCGAGTCTTGTACGTTGCTTTTGACTCTCTCTGTCCTGGACCTAAGGTCGGTATAGGTCACACAGTTCTAGGGACTCCCCGTCGACGTTCTTTCTTCGATTTAGTTTCTTCTTCTTCGTCATAAATTTCTCTGATAGTAGATGTCTTTGTCGTGGGGAAGGTTTTTTTTTTTATCATCGTTACCCTACGTAATTTTTTTTCGTGAAATTATACCTTCACTCTGTTTGTCGTCCGTCTGCGTGTCTCCGACTGTGTCGACAAAGACAAAGTTTTTGACCCTTCGAAAACCTCTTGGGTCGGTAAGGTTAAAAACCATGACACTGAGGGTGTACTATGATTATACAAACCGACTCTCAACTCTTCAAGTATCTTAGTTGGACTAAAAAACGGGTAAAGATACTATGGTTTATGTGTCGAAAATAATCGCCAACCAAACAAAACAAAAAACCGACGCGGTGTGTCGGTAGTATGTCCTAGAATCAAAGGGGAGGTCCCTATCTTGGACGCGGGGGACGTCACCTTCGTGTCTTAGAGTTGGTGATCTGGTCGGTCCTTCAGGGAAATAACCACCAAAAATAACTGTATTGATTAACACCACTATAGTGCAATGACCAGTTCAGTTTAAGTGGAAAACCTCTGACAAAAGACAGAGACGTATCATTTGTGTTTTATATGGATCAAGTACTACAACTGTAACCTCTCTTGTCGGAACCACGGGACCAGTCTCTTTCTTAGACCCGGACTCACCTTATGTGGTTTTCCTCCCTAAATCCTAAACATATCGTAACTCCTAAGACGGATCCTGAAGACCTCTTATCTATATATTGTCTAGTATTACTATCCACTCTCTCTATCTACTGTCTGGATTTACTACTCTATATCTACTACTACCTCTGTTTGGGGCTAACGTAAGGTAAGATTAATTTGTATCTCGTTTGTGGTGTGTCAACGTAGAATCGATCTGACACTTGGACTTGACTTGAAGGACGGACGTCTACACACCCACAAGTTCGATCTCTCCGAGTATTTTGTACATCGAGAGCTGTGTCGTGTCTACATAAATTCGTGTTTGTGGAAGAGGGGGCGAGTCCTATATGAGACTTGGTATAATAATAATATAGTTTGAATTATGACTGTCGGTCCAAACCTAGAGGTTCATAGAGTTTTTCTCAATGTCTCGAAAAATTTTTTTTTTGTTTCGTGGTTTTTACTTACGTCCTGGACTGAACGTTATTAAGTACCGGGGTCCGAGATGATGGTAGGACTAGACTTACTCGTGTCCACACTCTGTCAAGACATGAAGGAGATAAGACAAGAGAGAAAACCGATTCAAACCCAGGTAACTTCCCTCTTCCATCCACGGAAATGTGGGACCTGTTCAACTAGTTTAGGTGACGACAGTAAAAGTCTCAATTAAATGAAGTATCGTCCTTCATAAATCCCGAAGGATCCACCGAGTCGTCATTTCTTAGACGGACGTTACGTCCTCTGTATTACTCTATGTCCAAGCTAGGGACACAGTCCTTCCAGGGGACCTCCTCTCGTACCGTTGGGTGAGGTCATAAGAACGGACCTCTTAGGGTACCTGTATCCTCGGGCCACCCGATGTCAGGTACCCCAGTGTTTCTCGGTCTGTACTGACTCGTGTGTGTGTCCCTCATAGACGTCTTCGAAGGAGTGAACCGTTATAACCGAATCAATAAAGCCTGACTTTCGAGTCGAGTTTACAGTGAAAGGGGTCCTTTCGGAGGGTCTGACCTATTGGGTGATTTATACTTAAGAAATTGTGGGACAGTGAGAAGAAAGAGTGAGTTGGGTTAACAATAATTAATAGATTTCACTTTTTTCACTATCAGTGAGTCAGCACAGACTGAGACGATGGGGTACCTGACATCATCTGACGGTCCGAGGAGACAGGTACCTTAAGAGGTCCGTTTTTATGACCTCATACAACGGTAAGGGAAGAGGTCCCCTAGAAGGACTGGGTCCCTAGCTTGGGACGAGAGGATGTAACGTCCTTCTAAGAAATCGCAGACTCGGTGGTATAATTAATAGATTCACAACAGGTTATCTTGAAGGTTACTCTTACCTTTATTTACAAGGCATAGACACGACGGGTCATGTCACCAGTAATCGTACACCGATAACTCAGGAACTTTACAATTACATTGACTCTCTGACTCAATTGAGAAACTGAAATTTATTAAATTTGAATTTAACGATATTTGTCGAACCTATAGTAACGCCTGTCGAGGTCGTTAATGTAAGACACAAAATTCTCTCATTCCCAATAAGACCATAAAAACATTGTGACATAGGGGTCCTGTTCACATGTCATTCGTAAGCTACTTATACATTAACGAACTAGTCAATTAGTCAGATGATAATAAATAAATCGGGTGGTTATAATTGAGAGAACCTTTGATAAAGTGTTTAATAAGGTGTTCCATTAGTGAACTATAAGTCCGACTCCATCCTTTCACATTTGTTACTTCCATTACCCCTTCTCTCTTCCTTCCTCCTCTTCTGTCGATGGACTCAAGTATAAGACCAAGTCTACGAGTCATCGAGATACTGGAACCCTTTCAGTAAATTGGAGTAACTCGGAGTCGAAGGAGTAGACATATTAGACCTGTTATTATAGATAGGTCTCAACAACACTACCACTTTATTACGTATGTTTCGTGATATTTACATTCACCATAGATAATATTGATAAAGATAAATAACCTTCTTATCCTAATCGGTCTGTCCCTGTCGTATTGGGTTCATTGGTTGAAAATATGTTTTTCGTGTCAGAGATCATAGAGAGGACTCTTTAAGGAAACAAAGGAGATAAAAGTTGGTTTAAGTTTATCCTAGGATATACGGTGGGAGGATGAAGGAGAAGAAGTACCCCTATTACTGAATCGGTTATGGATCGGTGATTGAAGTACTAAGTTATCGTAGAATATGTCACTGTAAAAAGGGTGATTATGTCCGAAGGATTTTGGTATGTTAGAGGAGATATAGTCGGTGACAACATCATGTCGGACGAGACTCATAAATAGTGCTATTACCCACGAAGACAGAAACCAGGACGGAGGGGATGGTTGTGTCTGTGACCTTCTCTACCGTCGTAAAGTTGAATACTACGAGTCACACTCTTTGTCGGAAGTGTCAAACCTTAACTATCGATACCGAGTCCTATCCTCCGAAGACAGACTTGTAGGGTATATGTCGAAGAGTGTTGGTTCCCGTTTCAACGGTATGTTAAGTAATTGTGACATTCCTGGTAGCTCGGAAAGACAAAGTCCTGTTTCAACTTTTATAAAAATTTTTAACCTTTTACCTTAAACTTCGTTTAGTTAGGATGAAAATTTTACAAACCTTGGAGTACATAGATTTTAGGTCAGTCAGAGGTCATATGTTTATTTATTTTAGGTGTATTGAAAAGTTGAAGTCCCCGTCCTGTTATTTTTGCTTTTTGTCCTAGATATACAATTACTCCAGGACAGAATTAATTCGTTTCGTGTGATATCGAAGGTCAAAATGAAAAGTTCACCTCATTCCTATCCAGTGTCTTGTACAAACAGATACGAAATTTTCGGAAATCTTCGTTAAACTAGACTCGAAGAAAAAATGTCTATTCCTTGACTTTACGTATCTCCCTTGTACTGTAAAGGTTCCCGTGTATTTTGACAAGTCTGAGTCTGTACTTAAATGTATGACCTAAAAGGAAAATGATCCACTTCAATAAACTGGAGCGGTTAGGAAGAAAAAGATTCTTATACACTACTTATTACTAGGAGGTGGAATGTACAAATGGTACTCCTGGTGTATTCTTTTGTATATTTTATGGATGAAACACGACCTGTATATTCTGTTCAATTCATTTATTGTCGTTATTAACATAGAAACGTTTTTCTCTACCACTGTTTCAACCAATGGTCTTAAAGAGAGTTCTTATTGTGACAGAACCTAATCTTCTGACGGAATCATCCACAAATTCCGTCTTTCTATCTTTCACTGGGAGGGGTGGTGAGGGGGTTGGAGAAGGGGGAGGTTTTTTTGTTGGACCTATTCATCCGTCGTGGTTCAGAATCCTACCCGTGCAACAACGATACTTATCTTACCCCTTCCTTAAAACAACTATAGAATCTTATATTCTCTTGCACTTTCTTTAACCGGTCGATCTTTCTCTGAACCCAAGTCTCTTGTTCTATCAGTTTGAGGTGTCCTAACACCATCGATTATGACAGACGCCATGTACAATTTCAGTAAACGTAACGACATTACATTTAATAAGAGGTATCGGAGATATTTTAAAGTCATTTAAGATGTGACCATTATGAAATGTATACACCTAATAAACCTCCTTTGAACTTAAAAATCCCTACGTCCCTTTCCAAAACCTGAAGGTATCAGGTACTTTAGCCGTTCCTAAGTACGATTAATGTTGATCCTGACTGAGACTCCAACATGGATTGAAAACTCCGTACTTGTAGAGTACGCAGTATCCTGCAAATAGCTTAGGTACGGAGAATCCACAGGACAGGGATTAGATCGAAGGTTACTCTACCCTAAGTTCGAGACTCCTGATTCACGTAGATATAATCTCCGTCCATCAGTTTTCCGTATCTTGACTTTCGATTTCAAAGAATTCACGGGGATTCCTTTACCCGTTTCATAATAAAGGTTCATAGCCCGTGATCGGGGTCTCTTCCTTCTTCCCCTCGTCACCGGTTTACAGTTTAGGTGGAAGTTACTGGAAAAAATTCTTGATTAAGATCTAATCAGAACTATGGAAGAGGGATTTTATTATATAAGGAGAGAAGGAACTAAATAGAACTTACATATCAGGGGTATCGGAGTTCCGAAAGACCTTAAAAGTGACTGTTAAGGTCTATACGGTTTCTATTGACTCTATCAGTTGCAGATAAAAGACGATTGTGGATCCATCTTTCAGGGACTTCTCTCTTGTTTTTGAACTGTACTGTTTCTATATACTTTTTCGGGGAGGGGGAAAAATCACGGGACTCCAGGTATAAAGTCGTTAAGAGTTTAAATTACACATGTTCTTAGTGGACTCGAAAGAACTCGGGGTGGTGTCTTTAAGACTAAGTCAGACTCTATCACCAGTCCTTTAACGTAAAAATTGTTATAGAGATTGACGAAGAATATTCATATAATCAGACGATCCCGACTGTATTGTTTATTGGTGTCTGATACATCGAATTTGTCGTCTTTAAGTAAAGAGTGCCAAGACTGACTCCCCTCAGATTGTCTTGTACAACCGTCTAAACTAAAGAGGACTCCGTGGAGAAAGAAACCGAACAAACACACCACCGCAGCAAACACAGGAGTTATACCGGAAAAGAGACACGCACCCGTAAGGAACAGAGAGAGGGAGAAGTACATTATTATGTTAAAGATAACCTAATCTCGGGGTAGGAGTACTGAAGTGAATTACAATTGACAGAGGAATTTCCGGGAGAGAGGTTTATGTCAGTTTAACTCCCAATCCTGAAACTGTATACTTACCCCGCCCTCCGTTAGTTGAGTGAAGTATTGTCTATCAAATATTTGCACCTCTTTATTACTACCGAATTAACGTTTTATTTCTTATATCAATCAATCTTTGTCGATGGGTCTTGGGTACCATATGTCTAAGATCCCATGAATGTCCTCTTTGATGTTTTATTTTTACGAGGACGGAAGTACTTTTACATTCCATTTTCCTCTGAAAATATTTGTGTGAGTTATGTAAATGTTCACGGTTTATAACATAACTGATTTTTCAAGTACACCCAAAAAAGTCTACTACAATGTCTTTTTGGGTTTGTTTTAAAACCGGTTGGGTTATTTATGTCACTGGTATATTAAATAGTAGATTTATTCCTGTGCTCTCATTTTGTTCCGTTTTCCATATTTAACCTTATAGGTCCCATTTGGTATGGGAGACCAGTAGGCCATCTATGAAAGAGGAATTTACAAGTCCCTGTTTCGGTCGAAATTTTCCATCTGTGGTCGGGTCAGGTAAGTGTAAACAACGTGTGAATTATTTTACTGAAGGAAGGTCCACTTAAGTAGAATATTTTATAATTATCATTAGTTCTCCCATACCCTCAATCTTCCCACATCACTACGTACTTTGGTAATAGTGAATAATTACGGAATCGAACTTAATCATAAAAGGTATGATAGAACTCCAGAGTCAACTCGGGATAATTTTTCCTACGTCTTGTCCATATGAAACTATTTCTTTCCTCCTTTTCCGGTACCTACTCCTTCACCTCCGAGGTCCTTCGATTCACTAAACGGGTTTCAATGTATCGAGTATTCACTTCTCCGACAAAAGATTGGGACCGGAAGACAGAGGATAAGACCACAAGGATAGACAGGTAATATGAGGTTCTAGAAAACCTTTGTTATCGGAATGTACTCACACTTCCTAAGACCCGTGGGTTACTTATCTTAATTCAGACCTCGTGAACTGTATACACCATCTTCTTGTTGTGTGGGGGAGTGGGACCGTTTCTACAGGTGAAGAGTTAGGGGTCTTAGACTCTTGTACGATCCGTTATTACCTTTTCCCCTTGATTCCGACTTCTACCTTAACTACAATTATTAGTCGACTGAAATTTTATCTCTAATAGGAGCTAATGGATCTACCCAGGTTAGATTAGTTTCCTAGGAATTGTGACCCTTTCCCTCTGTCTTCCGATCCAGTCTCGGTAGGGGGTACTCTTTCTCAACTGACCAGCAACGACCAAACTTCTACCTCCTACCTCGGTGTTCAGTTCGTTACATCGGAGATCTTCGACCTTTTCCTTTCCTTTCTGTAAGACGGACTCTCGGAGGTCGTTCCTTAAGTCTGGACGGCTGTAGAACCAAAAATCGGGTCACTCTAGGTAAAACCTGAAGACCTGAAGTTGGAGGTCTTAACATTCTACTATTTACATATAATAGACTCGGTGATTCAGACACGATTAAACAATGTCGTCGTTACCTTTTGATTATGTTATGTCGTCCTTCTCACTATTCCATCCTGTCACCACCTCCCCCCACCACACGTGCACACACACGTGCACACACACACACACAGATACTATCTTTCTCTGTTATGTCTCTGGGTTGTCTAAACTCCATTAAATAGACGGTGTCGTTTGAAATAGATGAAACGAGAAGATAAACACTAAACGTGTTGTTTTTATCACTCATCCATGAAATCTATTATCAAAAATTATATACGTAAGAACCTCAAAAGATCATAAGTTTTAGACGTACTTATTTAGTGAGTAAACTATTACGACGTTATCCTGTCCACGTCTCAGGTAAGGGGAGAGTCATGTAGAGAGACCTTTCTTAATCGTAAAATTTTGATCTTAAACTTTCTCCCATTTAATTCTCTTCCTTCTGACTTTATTTTACAAAGGGAAGGTTTGAAAGGAGACTTTTATTGTACAGACGGACGTACTGGGTTTCTACTAAAACGGTCACTGAACGTGTTCGTACTTTAAGATAAATGAGACGTAAATAAAAAGATAATGCACTAAGGTACCTCTTTCTTCTCACAATTGGTAAATGTCTCCTTCGACTGAGAGTTACACAAAAAGGGTTTACTGTTGGTCTAAAAGTCCCGGTCCTGAACTAGACACTTATATGACGTGACAGAGTCTCTTCCCGGGACTCGACCTGAGAATGTATCATGGTAGACACTGTTATAGTCTTAAGATTATCAAGATGTTAAAAATGATGGAGCTCGTGACATAGTTCTCGTTATGAGGTAGTTGGAAGTTTGGTTGTTAGATTTTTTCCTACAGAGAAGTTAACTACAATTTGTTGACCTACTGACCGAGCACCCCTAGTTCTAAAAGAAGTCAGAGAGTGGTTTTTCTTAAGTTAAGAAAGGTTCTCGAGTCGTCAATTATATGTGTCATCCCTTTCGTTAATCGGTTAAGTATTTCAACCCAAGTCGACTGTACAGGTAACCTTTCCCTTTAATAAAAAATCGAATACATTCTTAGACATTGAGTTAAAGTCCGTTCTGATCGTAATGTTTCTCACAAGTGGGAACCGATCTAGTAGGAAAACAGAATCCCGTAACACTGAGATACTTATAAAGTTGGTCCCGGTACTCGTGGTAGTGTTGTCCTAATTGAAATGTTTTCAGGTGAAGACATCACCTAACATTATAGTAGACGGGTCGTATTATAAGGAAAGGGGAAAGAAGAACATTGGTTTGGAGGGAAGGATATCCTTTGAGTAAGGTATTTTAAATTCCATCTGGTAGTAAAGTATTAGTAGACGGGGGTGGTATAGTGGACTCAACCATACATTTGGCCTTAGTGGTACGAAAGGAACTTTGATTGTGTTGTCACATTTAGTTGATATACAGTTAAAAATTTTATAAATAATTTACTCCCCTGAGGGGGGGTTTTTTCCAGGATTCTACCCACGATAGTTACTTACACTTCTTTTTATTCCGTCATTCATGGAGGTGAGGTGTCTGACTGTCAGGTGACTTCCTCTCTCCATAAATGAGTTTATTTGGTTTCGTCTCAGACTATGCACTTTGACTTTTCACTTTCACTTCAGTGAGTCAGGACAGACTGAGAAAGCTGGGGTACCTGACATCGGATAGTCCGAGGAGACAGGTACCCAAAAAGGCCCGTTCTCACGACCTCACCTGACGGTAAAGGAAGAGGTCCTCTAGAAGGGATGGATCCTTAGCTTGGGCCCAGAGGGAGTAACGTCCGTCTGCGAAATGGCAGACTCGGTGGTCCCTTCGGGGTCTTTTGTATTCACTTTGGTTACCCGATACCCTTTTATTCCCTGTTCCCTTAAATAGGGTTAACCTCCGGAGAACTCTCCGGAAGACCTCATGAATAATAAACTTTTACAGAAACTTCCGTCGATTTTACCTTTTAAGGACTTTTTCGTCGATCGTCTTCGTTCACACGTTCTACCCTGTCTCGACCTGGACATTTTCTTTCCGTCTCAACAGAGTAAGTCAAATTCTAGTAGACTGTCATGACGGTAAACACCTAACGTTACAACACCTACCACCTTTAACACAATGCATTTTACTTACCTCTTTGTGTTCGACTCTACTCTAACATCTGTTTTTCCCTCTGGTCTATAATAAGACATAAATTCCCCCTTCGTAGAACTCTCCATTTTACTGTGTCAGTCTAGATAAAACCCCGAAAAAGGACGTCTTTCAATCAGACCGGGATTACATTTCCTGTCTTTTTTCTTTCTTGTCAATCCTCACCCCATGCGTCTTTTACTCTCGGAGTCGGACTCAGTGCCGTGGTTCTCACTCTTCTATTATGCGGTTTTTCCCTTTTCAGTATACAGAGGATTTAATTGTCGTCACACCCCGTTCTCACCTACTACCAATTTTTATATTGGAATTAAAAGAAGGAGTCTTGAAAATTGGAAGGTATCCAATACGACGACGATGACGACGATTCAGCGAAGTCAGCACAGGCTGAAACACGCTGGGGTATCTGCCGTCGGGTGGGTCGAGAGGGCAGGGACCCTAAGAGGTCCGTTCTTATGACCTCACCCAACGGTAAAGGAAGAGGATACGTACTTTCACTTTTCACTTTCACTTCAGTACAGGATGAGGATCGCTAGGGCACCTGACGTCGGATGGTCCGAGGAGGTAGGTACCCTGGAAGGGCCGTTCTCATGACCTCACCCAACGGTAACGGAAGAGGCAGGTCAACGGTTGAGTCGGTATCCAATATGACGGATCATTTAATCATCTCCCTTCTCACCTCCTTTAGGTGCTTTTAAGGAGAAGTATTTTTATTAAGATTTGGTGTCTTTACAATTTTGGTGTCCTCCTTTTTTCCAACCAATGAAAATCATGGTATATAAAAAACTTTTCCCCCAACACTCCTCAATCACTCAAACTACCGGTTGAAATGTCTATTCAATGAGTGGTGAGAGAAACCCGACAAAAATTTATAGTTCCGGCGTAAGTTTTCTGTTTCTAAGGCAAAGGTTAACGTCGGTTCCACCTCATTGTCCCGAACCTAATAGAAGAGTGAACTTTGCTGGGTTTTTTGTCTCTGTTATTATTTACTCTCTAAAGTTCTATATCATGTGGTTCGTTACTTGTTATCAATAGGGACTTTGTTTGCTAACACGGTCAAACGACGGGGTTTTCTCAAAGGTCCTGTGTACGTCCCACGTCCCTCTCTCTTACCTCCTCTTCAGAAATACCCAGAAGACTCGATCTCTCTTTCTTCGACACTCATGTTCTTCTTGTTCCTCAAGTATCGTGTCTATTAGTCTGTCCTCCCTCATCGTCTGTCTTGGGACCTTCAGTTATGTACACTTCTTTGATTGGTTCCCTCCCCTTTCTTGGTGGACTTTCCTGACGTCTCTCGTCATCGGTCGTGAGTGAGTCCCGAGCCCTATTTCGGACTAGGAGATTCGGTTTTACTTTTTGGATCCCATCTCATGAACAGTTTTTGATTTCTCAGATCCAAAGGGGGATGAATATATTTGGTTTTTCTATTTTGTATGAAAAAGTACCTATGACTTTCTTCTACTTTCTGGGAACCCAGTCTCTATCTCACGAATAACGAGTATCGTGTCGTTCATCGTACTAGTACACTGTATAAACACAACCAAGAGACAATTCGGTATTGACTTACGAATACAGGAGTGTTTTAAGGATACGTCTTGGTGATTGGAGGATATGTTGTTATAATCTTCCACCTCGGAAACCCTCCATTGATTCAAATCTACTCCATTATTCCCATCCGGGGTTATTATCCTAACGACGACGATTCAACGAAGTCAGCACAGACTGAGACACGTTGGGGTATCTGCCCTCGGGTGGTCCGAGGGGGTAGGGACCCTAAGAGGTCCGTTCTTGTGACTTCACCCAACGGTAAAGGAAGAGGTTACGTATTTTCACTTTTCACTTTTCACTTTCACTTCAGTGAGTCAGCACAGGCTGAGAAGTGCTGGGGTACCTGATGTCGGATGGTCCAAGGAGACGGGTACCCTAAAAGGTCCGTTCTCATGACCTTACTCCACGGTAACGGAAGAGACTATTGTCCTAATCACAGGAATTTACTTCTCTGTGATCTTACGACCGAAGTAAAAGAAGGGAGACGGTACGTTCCTATGTCACTCTTCCGTCGACACACGGTCAATCCTTCTCCTAAGAGTCGTCTTAAACTGGCACGGACATGGAACTAGAACCTGAAGAGTCTAAGGTCTTAACACTCCTTTATATACAGACAGCATATTCGGTGTGTCAGATATCGTAAATCTATGTCGTCCGACTCGTCTAATTCTGTCAAGGGGAACAGTTACTCAGGGTACCTCCACTAAACTATATCCGGGTCCGTTTACACTTGAAGGTAGTGTCGACTCCTTGTGGTTCGAACCCATTGAAACAGAAGTATTCTTCGTCATTTGGACACCCAGGGACGACGACGACGATTCAGCTAAGTCAGTACAGGCTGACACACTGGGGTCTCTGCTGTCGGGTGGTCCGAGGGGGCAGGGACCCTAAGATGTCCGTCCTTGTGACCTCACCCAACGGTAAAAGAAGAGGTTACGTACTTTCACTTTTCATTTTCACTTCAGCGAGTCAGCACAGGTTGAGGATCGCTGGGGTACCTGACGTCGGATGGTCCGAGGAGGTAGGTACCCTAAAAGATCCGTTTTCATGTCTCACCCAACGGTAACGGAAGAGGTCACCCAGGGATTCTCTTACGATTGTTAAGTCTTTCCGTTGTATCCTTTAGTAATCGTGGGTAGTTCGTATGTCCTTGTTCTACTACCTTAGTGGACCTTGTATCCGGACCTTTTTATTATTCATATCCTGTTTTTCCCGGTATCGTACCAAGTTTCTATGGATCAAGTGCCCGTTTATTTTCGTTCCTCTCCACCGTACCATATTACCTTTTAGTAGACTGGACTTTTTACTCCCACGATTATAAATGAAACGTTCTTTTACAATTACGGACCATATATCGTATATAAGTATCTCGTTTACCATCGAGGAATTTCTATTCCTGGTCCTTTTTTTTTCGTGTATATATCATGGTTACCCGAAGGGTCCACCGGGTGACCATTCTTTAGGTTGACGGTTACGTCCTCCACGTCTAAACTAGGGACCCAACCCTTCTGGGGGATCTTCTCCTTTAGCGTTGGGTGACGTGATAAGAATGGACTCTTTAGGGGACCTGTCTCCTCGGACCGTCCGATGTCAGGTACTCCCCGTTTTCTCAACCTATACTGAATCTTTGATTTGTTGTATAATGGTTATCGTTTGTTATCACGAACTTTTCGTACTCCGTGTCATCTTTCTCTCTCTTACGAAACGTAAGTCCCTCTCGAACTGAACTTGGTATACGACACATGGAACTTGGTACAATAGAGGGGAGAGACGAAGAGTCAAAGGAGTATATGTTTCATCTCTACGTTTATAGTTACAACGTTATAAATCTTTGTTACACATTTTACATTAACAGTAGACTATACAGAACTATTGATTATCGATAATAAAAATAATTATATTAATAATTTAAACGGAGTTTTGATCGGAGTCCGTTTCACAGTGTCACACCTTCTGATGAGACATTTGAGAAGTCGGGATAAAAGACTTTCGTGTCTTTTGTCGTGAGAACGACTATGGGTAAACAGAAAGTATCTAGCGTCCTCATTGTTTTCTGGTCCTTCGAGGTAGGTCTCAATGTTCCGTAAGTTTACTTAATGTTCTTTCTTCACAATGGTCTGTGTAATTGTTGTTTTATCTTGTAAGACGACATTCCAAAAAGGAGTCGGAAGGACCTTTTATAATCGTCTTACAGTTGGGAGTTTGTATGAGGTTCAAGGATAATTACCGATGGACTCAGCGGAAGTGAAGGAAAGAAACCGAAAACAAAAAAGTTCTTTTTCTGAGTTTAGACAAGGAGTAAATTCCGTGATTCTTTTACTTTAGAGAGAGTGTGTGTGTATGTGTTCTGTATTAAATAGAAGAAAGGTAGTTCCGTTTCAGTTTACGAGAATCGATTTAAAGGGTTATTTAGTTTCTTTAGTTGTTTTTCCTTTTCGTGTGACTTATAATCGAGAGTTTACAAGGACTCTTTTTCTTTGACTGTATCTTTCAGGGTACAGTGAGTGAGTGGTTCCACTAGGTATCCATAGTTTAAAAAGACTTGGTTTTCAGTCCTGTGTATCCTACTCTTAATACTCGTGTGAATACTCCCGTTACCATTTTATAATTATAGATTTTAGTGACGATAGGTAAGTGAAAAGATGGGTCTGGAATCTGTTCAGTTTTCAGGATCTGAATCTTGTAAAATTAACTAATAGAGACCGATGACTAAGACATGTGATGTATTAGTGAACCCGCTTCCCCTTGATTTGATTTACGTTAAAGATGGTCTTTTTCTTTTACTCGGTTGTCTCTAAGATCTTCTCTCTTGAGATCAATCTTATTGGGTAGTCTTCTCCTGTCTTTTGTCACGAGTTCTGGTTTTTCTTATGGACCCGTAAGAGTAATCAGTCTCCTTTACCACCATCCATTTCTTTTAAAAGATTCTACTTTGGTTTATCTGACTCTAGTGTTGTTCATACTTTCCACCGGAGTGTCGGACCATTGTGAACAAAAATCTTACTCCTATTCACTGGTATACTCAAAACTGATGAGTCCCTGTCGGGAGACCTTTGATTTGGTAGTACTTTCTTTAAATGAATTTTTAAAGACTTTAATTTTATATCTACTGAAGAAGTTTTAACTGGACATGACTCTTGGAAAAATCGATCGGTACTCCTATTAAACCAGACCACCTTTCTTGGAAGGTGATCGTCAATCCACTGAACTAAAAACTATGAAGGATATAGAACTGATAATGAGACACCGAAACACTTTACACCAGGTACAGGTCTCTCTTAAGTCGATGAGACTCTGACGAGCACTGGATAAAAACGAGTAAGATTAATTATTCTATAACTAATATTATTGAGTATCACCCGTATCGTAGTCACTTTTAATACCTCATTTCCTAGGGATCCCGGTTAGGGAGGTGTTTTTGTAGTTTCTCCTTTTTTTTTTTGAATACTTTTGATAGTCTTAGTTTAAATAGTCTTGAGGTGTTTTGTCAGTTTCGTTTATAAAATTATTCTTTTTCCACTGATTTTGGGTCAATTGTCTCGAAACACCGTAAAATCGAATAAGGAAGACGTAGGTGTGGAAAATCCAAATCACACCCAAACACTTTGTGGTTAAGTGTACGGGTCTTAACCAAGGACCATAGTCTGTCTCGTCTAACCTGGAACAAGAGTTTTTAATACTGTCAACCGAAACTAGACCTACCGTTAAGGGGTTTCCTGATTGTGTTTTTCTAACGGAAGTAAAACGATTTTGACTTTGAGAGAACCCCATATACTTACTTACGTGTCTTCCCTCGTAAACAGTTTTTGTAAAATTTCCGTTTACTTGATCGTAGAAGGTGGACTTTGTTACCTATAGTCAACTCCATTTGGTTTCTGTGTTACTTTTCGGTTTCCTTTCCGATTCCTCCTACGAAACCCCCTACTTTCAAAGGTGTATAAGGACCTTTGAATTTTCCGATACGTATACGGGTTGTACTCTTCGTACTAATTTTTTTAATTCGTTAGGGATTCGGGAGAGGAGATCGACAGTAAGTTCGAGACGTGTTCTTCCTTCCCTCCTGTTTCCGTCTCAATATTTTACGGACTCACATCCTTCGGTCTGAGTTGTGTATACCTTTCTGGTCGATGTTTCTGACTCTCTCCAAAAAGAACTAGGTTCTCAAATTCCTCGATAGACAGGTTAGTTATCGATTACCTTGTCTGAAGTCACTGGTGAATACTGTTTATGTGGTAGAAATGTTTTATGTGGTCTCTTCAGTGATTTATTTGTTTTATGATGTTGGGTACTGTTTGTTTGTTTGGGGTACTCCTTCCCCCTTTAGACTACAAGTCTCAATAGTGTAAAAATTACAAGTTTTACAGGTCAAAAGTTGACCTTTAATACTCCGTACATTTTTCTGTATTCTTATCTACCGGGTAAATGTTCCCTTTTTTCTTTAATTTTCTTTGGTAATAATTCCTTCGGGTTTGTAACATGAATGTTCTCCTTTTGAAATGTACTTGATAGAATTTATACGACTTTCTCGAATTCCTTCGTTACCTTTTTTTGGATTTCTTTGAGTCCTTTTGTTATAGAACGGTTTTATTTGTTTCTAGATAATAAAATATTTATTTAAAAATATTTATAAATAATAAATATATTATAAAATTTTACAAAGAGCGGTAGTTATTTCTTTTCCTTTAAAATTTTACCTTTTTTTTGTTTTAAACTTCGATTTTTCATGGTATCAACTTAACTTTATAAGTGATCTCTCTAACTTCTCAATTTGGGATCTCTTGGGATTATCGGTTTTGTTAGAACTTTCTCCTCTTGTTCGGGTCTAAATAGTGCAAAGGACTAAAGTTTGATATGGTGTTTCGATGTCATTAGTTTTGTCTTACTCTGACCGTGTTTTGTCTGTGTGCCTCGTTACCTTGATTTTCTCGGACCTTTAGTTGTGTTAATACAACAGTTAATTGGAGGTTGTTTTCTCTGTACTTATGTGTTACCCCTTTTGGTAGAAGTTATTTACTAAGACCATTTTGACCCGTCGTTGAGCGTTTTCTTTGACCTGATGAAAGAGTACGGTGTATGTTTTTATTTCATTTTTACCTAATTTCTGAATTTACATTTTAGACTTTGGTATTTGAAGATCTACTTTTGTGTTCGTTATACGAGAAACTGTAGTTGAAGAGACTTGTACAAAGGAGTCCGTTTTGTTCGTTCTCGTCTTTATTTTTTTAATCTGATGTAGTTTGATTTTTCGGAAACGTGTCGTTTCCTTTAATAGTTGTTTTATCTTTCCCACGAATGATTTACCCTCTTCTATAAACGTTTGTAATGTAGATTATTCCCTAATTATAATTTATATATGTTTCTTGAGTATGTTGAGTTGTACTTTTTGTTGGGTTAAAATTTTTCTTCTCCTGGACTTATCTGTAAAAAAGTATCTTCTGTATGTCTGCCGGTTGTCCTTGTACTTTTCTACGACTTGTAGTGATTAATAGTCCCTTTATGTTTGGTTTTGTTTTACTCTATAATTGAGTATGGACAGTTTTACAGTAAATAGTTTTTCTGTTGTTTATTGTTCAACCGTTCCCACACCTATTTTCCCTTTGACACCCACTCCTACATTTGACTACGTCGGTGATTCCACTTCTCATAGTTCAAGGAGTTTTTTAATTTTTCTCTTGATGGTATACTGGGTCTTTAAGACGAGGAAATATAAATGGACTTCTTTTGTTTTGAGATCGATCTTTTCTGTATATGTGGGGATATAAGTGACGTCGTATTATCGGTTCTATACCTTCGTTGGATTCACGGATAGTTATTTATTTACTTATTTCTTCTATACACACACACACATACACACAAGTACACATACAGATATTATCCCATAGTCAGTATTTTTTACTACTATAGAACGGTAAACTGTGTTGTACCTACCTGGATGTCTCATCATAGGATTCACTTTATTCAGTCTGTGTCTTTCTGTTCATAATACTAAAGTGAATATACACCTTAGATTTTTGTTTATTTGTTTCGTCTTTGTCTTAACTTCTATGTCTCTTGTCTACAAACGGTCTCCCCTCCTCTACCCTTCTCCTTTCTTTATCAATTCCCTCTAATTCTCTATGTTTGAAAGCTAATGTTTTTTCTACTCAGTACTCATACTTTACATGTCATACTCTTTATATCAGTTATTTATACGTTATAGAAACATACCGTTGTGTACAATTGATCTAAATGGTTCTACTAGTCAAACTTTACATATCTTTATGACTTAGTGATACAACGTGTGGTCTTGGATTGTCACAGCTTCCATTTAATATAAAAAATTTTTCTGAGTATCTTTTTCTTTAGTCTAAACACCAATACTCTCCACCCCACACCCCCTCCCCTTGACCTACTTCCATCAGTTTTCCATGTTTGAAAGTCAATATTTATTCATGATCCCTACATTACATATTGTACTATTTACATTACTCGAGACGAAATACAATATACACTTTAAATTCTCTCATTTAGGATTCTCAAGAGTAGTGTTCCTTTTTGAAAAGAAGATAAAGAAATCAACATGTCGATGTACTCTACTACCTACAAGTGATTTGAATAACACTATTAGTGGAGTACTCCACAATTATACATTTAGTAATACGATATGTAGAATACATCACGACATACAGTTAATATAGAGTTATTTTGACCTCACTTTTTTCCTGGTTCTTATACTTTTAGTTACTTTTTGATTCCTCGATGAGATCTGATTACCCGGTAGTGGTAATTTACGTCGTGTACTAATACGTGACCTGGGACACCTGTAATAACCCTGTTAGATACGTTGAACTTGTCTCAGATACTTAACTTACCGTCATAATATAATTACAATAAAAGTACTTAACCTATGGAAAAAAATCCATACATCCCTTTAGAGAAACGAATGACCTTTATTGTATATTCTGATTTTTTACTACTTTAAACACTGGACTGTGTCTCCTTCTCCTTACCTCGAATAGTCTCGTATAAAACATATGATATTTTCGATTCCACTACAATTAAATATCGTTTGATCTAACGATATTTAAATTCTACAAGAAACTTTAGGGTTCCTATATGTGGTTCTTCTATTGAAAATGTATCTTTCCTTTTATTCCCTTATATTCACCATGTAATTTTTTTTTGTAGTTAATTTGTGTTTTCTCTCGTTATTACTTCATTTTTTCCTTGTTTTAACTACGTATTCGATCTTTTATTTATCGTTTTACCGTCTTCAGGAACCTATTGTCATTATGAAATTTTTATTTATCTAATTTGATAGAATTTAATTTTCATCTCACCGTTTTACCTATATTTTTGTACTAGATTAATATACGACATATATGCTCTGAGTGAGTGTAATCTAGGTTTCTGTGTTTATTCAATTGTTCCTTTCCTACCATTTTCTATCGTTTATGATTGGTTTACGTTGACCTCAAGACATGATTATAGTCTATTTTATCTGAAAATTCAGTTTTTACAATGTTATTTTTTCCTATGTATTATTATTTTCCCAGATAGGTAGGTCTTCTATATTGTTAATATTTGTATAGACATGGATTCTTCTCTCGGGATCTTTATACTTCGTTTGTGACTGTCTTTCCTTACGTCTTTATCCATCAAGATGTTGTCATCAGTCCGAAGAGACCACCGATTTACCATTTTTTCTAGACCCTGTTCTAGGTGATCTCTTCCTTTACCGGTGGGTGAGCTCATAAGAACGTACCCTTTGGTACCTGTCTCCTCGGATTCCCGATGTCAGGTATCCTAGTCTTTCTCTGTGTTGACTCAATGACTCGTTTGTGTGCAGGTGATTCTTATGACCCCGAAGGTTTCACTGAGTCACCATTTCTTAGGTGGACGGTTACGTACTCAGTACCTAAACTAGGGACTCAAATCTTCTAGGGGACCTCTTCCTTTACCCGACTTCTTAAGGTACCTGTCTCCTCGGTCCACCCGATGTCAGGTACCCCAACGGTTATTAACCTGTACTGAATCGTTGATTTGTTGTTGTCGTTGTTATCAACCTCTGAAGTTATATGACGAAAGTTGTTACATACTTTAGTAATCTTCTCGTTATTTTTATATACCCTATAAACTCTTGTATTATGTGATCTGGATTGACTGTATATGTTTCTGTTCTATGTATAAGAAATGTACCGTGTACCTTATAAAAGGTCATGTCTGTTGTACAATCCGGTGTTTTGTTAAAAGTTATTAAAAATTTTGTGACTTTAATATTTTGTATAGAAGAGACTATTGTCATCTTACTTCGATCAAGAGTTGTTTTCCTTTTATTTAAAAAATTTTTTTGTATATCCCTTGTGTACATGTGGGTACCGACTAAGTACAGTTACATACCGTTTTTGGTGATGTTATAACATTTTATTAATCGGAGGTTAATTTTATTTATTTAAGTTTTTTTTATTTTTTATTTTTTTTTTATTTTTTTTTTTTTATTTTTTTGTACATCTTTAATTTATTATATGAGAATTGGTTACCCAGTTTTACTCGTCAGTGTTCACTTTAATCTTTTANCCAAGAAATTGTTTCCCTTTATATTCGTTCCACTTTTCTGTCGGAAGACTTACCCTCTTTTATTATCGTTGACTTTGTTGACTGTTTGTTGATTAGAGTTTTTATATGTTCGTTGAAGACGTCGAGTTAAGGTCTTTTTATTTGCTGGGTTAGTTTTTTACCCGGTTTCTTGATTTATCTGTAAAGAGGTTTCTTCTGTATGCCTACCGATTGTTTGTGTACTTTTCTACGAGTTGTAGTGAGTAATAATCTCTTTACGTTTAGTTTTGGTGTTACTCCATGGTGAAGTGTGGTCAGTCTTACCGACGCTAGGTTTTTAGACGTTCGTTATTTACGACCTCTCCCACACCTCTTTTCCCTTGGGAGGATGTGACAACCACCCTTACGTTTGATCATGTCGGTGATACCTCTTGTCACACCTCAAAGGAATTTTATAACGTTTATCTTGATGGAATACTGGGTCGTTAGGGTGAAGACCCGTATGTGTGGCTCCTTTGGTCTTAACTTTCTCTGTGTACATGGGGTTANTTTTATTTTTTATTTTTTTTTTATTTTTTTTTTTTTATTTTTTTGTACATCTTTAATTTATTATATGAGAATTGGTTACCCAGTTTTACTCGTCAGTGTTCACTTTAATCTTTTATAAAATTCTCCTTACTTTTTTTTATGTAGTATTGGTTTGAATACCCTACCGTTATTTTCATTATGATTCTACCTTTAAATACCAACGTTTACGGATGTAAATTTTTCCCCATTTCTAGAGTTCAGTTATTAGATTTCAATATGGAAGTCTTTGTTATTTTTCTTTCCTTTTGATTTAAGTTTTAGACCTAACCCTTCCTTTATTATCATTTTAAATTTGGTGTCTAGTCAGTCAATTCAAGTCAGCGAGTCAGTTCAGGTTGAGAAACGCTTGGGTACTTAGCGTCGTGCGGTTCGGAGGGACAGGTAGTGGTAGAGGACCTCAAGTGAGTCTGAGTGCAAGTAACTCAACCACTACGGTAGGTCGGTAGAGTAGGACCCAGCAGGGGAAGAGGAGGACGGGGTCAGGGAGAGTCGTAGTCTCAGAAAAGGTTACTCAGTTGAGAAGTATACTCCACCGTTTTCATGACCTCAAAGTCGAAATCGTAGTAAGGGAGGTTTCTTTAGGGTCCCGACTAGAGGAAGTCTTACCTGACCAACCTAGAGGACCGTCAGGTTCCCTGAGAGTTCTCAGAAGCGGTTGCGGTGTCAAGCTTTCGTAGTTAAGAAACCGCGAGTCAAAAGAAGTGTCGGGTTGAGAGTGTAGGTATGTACTGGTGACCTTTTTAGTATCGGAACTGATCTGTCTGGAAACAACGGTTACAGAGACGAAAAGTTACACAATAGATCCAACCAGTATTGAAAAGAAGGTTCCTCATTCACAGAAAATTAAAGTACCGACGTTAGTGGTAGACGTCACTAAAACCTCGGGTTTTTTTATTTCAGACTGTGACAAAGAAATGTGACAAAGGGGTAGATAAAGAGTACTTCACTACCCCGGTCTACGGTACTAGAAGCAAAAGACTTACAACTCGAAATTCGGTTGAAAAAGTGAGAGGAGAAAGTGAAAGTAGTTCTCCGAAAAATCGAGGAGAAGTGAAAGACGGTATTCCCACCACAGTAGACGTATAGACTCCAATAACTATTAAAGAGGACCGTTAGAACTAAGGTCGAACACGAAGAAGGTCAGGTCGCAAAGAGTACTACATGAGACGCATATTCAATTTATTCGTCCCACTGTTATATGTCGGACTGCATGAGGAAAAGGATAAACCTTGGTCAGACAATAAGGTACAGGTCAAGATTGACAACGAAGGACTGGACGTATGTCTAAAGAGTTCTCCGTCCAGTCCACCAGACTATAAGGGTAGAGAAAAGCTTAAAAGGTGTCAAATAACACTAGGTGTGTCAGTTTCCGAAACCGTATCAGTTATTTCGTCTTTATCTACAAAAAGACCTTGAGAGAACGAAAAAGGTGCTAAGTCGTCTACAAATGTTAAACGATAGACCAAGGAGACGGAAAAGATTTTGGTCGAACTTGTAGACCTTCAAGTGCCAAGTACATAACGACTTCGGAGCGAACCTCTTAAAACTCGTAATGAAATAATCGTACACGTTAACACGCCATCAAACTCGTAAGAAACCGTAACGGAAAGAAACCCTAACCTTACTTTTGACTGGAAAAGGTCAGGACCCCGGTGATGACTCAAAAGGTTTAAACGACCGTATAACTGACGTCGTGAAAGTGTCGTAGTAGAAAGTCCTAAACTTTATCGAGTTGACCTTAAGGTGGTGGAGGTGATCGAAACAAGTATCACTACGAAAAAGATTCCGGGTGAACTGAAGTGTAAGGTCCTACAGACAGAGATCCACTCACTAGTATGGTAGCAGTTACTTTGATTCGGTACGGGACACCCCGGTGGGTTCTACCCGTCCAGTACCACCTCTCCAGACTATCTTACACTAGGTGACCTCTTCCCTTACCGTTTGGTGAAGTCATAAGAACGGAACTCTTGGGGTACTTGTCATACTTTTCCGTTTTATTATCCTATGACTTTCTCCTTGAGGGGTCCAGTCATCCACGGGTTATACGATGACCTCTAGTCACCTCTTTATTGAGGTCTTTCTACCTCGGTTTCGTTTTTGTTATGGGTCAACACCTACATTGACCACTATCTTCGTTCCAGACTACGACATTTCCCGTTATAACGTATCCTTGGACCTTACAGTCCAGGTACTTAGTTCCGTTTAACCTTCACCAGTTTGTCCTCTACCGTTCTCACTTGTAGCTGTAGGATCCTTATTGGTTTGATTTTACCTGACCTTACCCACTTAAATTGAGTCTACTGGTAATATAGATGATGACACCCGTCCTTAGGAATCTTCTTTACCTCATCGGTAGTACTAGTTCTTCTCTGAGACTTTACGTCATCACCTACGTGAGAGTTTTTGCTGTCTTACTGGAGACAAGTAAAGGTTCGTTTGGTAAGTTATAGTGACATTAGGTTCAGATACGGGGTCGGTAATTGTGACTTCTTTGACTTCAACTTGTTAAGATACTTCTGGATGCTCTGGAAAATCTTGATTGTGGGTTTTTTCTACAGGAAAAGTAATATCCCCTGACCTTACGTTTATATTCTTCAATTCTTTGTGGACCTCATTGTCTGTTTAAACCGGAACCTCATGTCTTACTTCGTCCCGTTTCCGATTATCTCGAAACGGTTCTCTTGCGTGACCAGTATCGTTTGTGGGAGAAGGTTGTTGTGTTCTGTAATGTTCTACCATTTGTGGTTTTAGTCTAACTAATATAAGAAACGTCGGTTTCTACCTCTTCGAGATATATCAGTCGTTTCGTCCCTATGTTCTATGGTTTTTTTATTTTTGTTAGTCTTAGTTATTTTGTTTTACACTAAGAGACCCCTTTTTTTGTAAATCTATTTGAATAGTTCTTAAAAAATTTTTCGATTCGGTTTTAGTGTTTATGTTAACCCCTGTAAAGATGGTTGAAATGATTTTGTTTTTTATATTCTGTAATAATACTCGTTGACATGTAGTTAAACTATTGGATTTACTTACCTTTTTAAAGGTCTCTGTGTGTTTGATGGTTTTGGCTGTGTTCTTATTTGTCTTTTAGATTTATACGGATAATATTAATTCTTTTGATTTATTTTTTAGAGGGGGTTTTCTTTTCGGGTCTTGTTTAACCTAAGTAACCATTTAAGATTGTTTGTAAATTTTAATGTCGTGCGGAAGAGTTTGAGGAGAATCATAAACTTTACCATCTTTGTGTAGGATTGAGTAAGATACTCCGAATTTGACTCCCATTCAGTAGTCAATCTAGGTAATTTGGTATTGAACGAATCGTTTGTTACTTGACATTGGACGAAAGTGACTGGTTCTAACAAAGAGAAAAATTGTTTCGGAACGTACAGGAGGAACGTTCACGGTATATGGGGTTTGTTATCCTACAAACAGGTTCAACAAAAAGTCCTAGAACCTCAGTCGACACAGGTCAATCTCGAACTCGTACGATTCTCACGAACCCTAGTGCCTGTCAGGTCGAACATGCAGGTCTGTACATGTTCACAGACTAGTCACTGGAAACTGTAGTCTCCCGATTTTAGGGGTGGGAGTCTTACACGATTGTGACGGCAAAAACAGGGTTCTCCTTCGAATGTCGAATTGACACGAACAACACGGATACGTCTTACTACTAATGGAGTGGAAAATGAATACAAGTTAGTGAAGAGTACGCGGGTACGAAGTCGAAGTAGGGTATTTATAGGTGTCGGGGAACGGAACCCCCGAACCCATAAACTCTAAAGAAGAGGGTATAATAATAAACCAAAGGAACACTTATTTGGAAAGGATACGTTGTTTAGAGTCACAAAGTCGTAAACGAACGAGACGTAGTTTAGTTAGACCAAGTCATTGTTCCGGTTGTGAATAGATTGTAACTTCAGTCTGTTCCCGCTATGTTTTTTTGTTGTCTTGTCACAGAAAATACTTATATCTGTGTTTTAGGAGTTATTTGATATCATTTGACTTAGGTCGTCGTATATTTTTCCTAATATGTGGTACTGGTCCACACTAAATAGGATCCTTATATTCTTACCAAGTTGTGTGTGTGTTTTTATTAGTGATGTTATATGGTGTAATTGTCTTAATTCCCGTCCTTTTCGTGTACCAGTAGAGTTAACTACAGTTTCTTCTTAAACTGCTTTAGTATATGGAAACATAATATACTTATGAGTCGTTTGGTCCTTCTCTTCTCTTGAAAGAGTTGTACTGTTTTCAGTATTTACTTTTTGGGCGTCGAATGTAGTATGAATTACGACTTTCTGATTTTCGAAAGGGTGATTCTAGTCCTTGTTCTGTTCCTACCAGTGAAAACGGTCAAGATGAGATTGGTCTCGTTGATCCTTTATTTCTCTTTGTTATCTGTAGTTTTAACCTCCCCTTCTTCAGTTTTATAGACAAACGTCTACTACACTAGAATACACATCTTTTAGGATTTATACGGTTACAATTCGATTATTTGAGTTACGTAGTTTTTCTTATTTTATAAATGTTTATTCAAATTGGTTCCTTCGTTTTGTGAACATGTCTCTTGTGATATTTTGTAACGATTACTGTAATGGAAGTTACCTTTCATAGGACGTAAGTACCTAATATTTTTATAATTACACTTTTAAGATGGATTTTCACTAGTGTTAAAGTTACGTTAGAGATACTTGTATGGTTACTGAAAAAAAGGATGTCTTTACCTTTTTGAGTGGGATTTTAAGTATACCTTAAAGTTTGCTGGGTCTTATCGGTTTTTTTTTTAGCACTCTTTCTTCTTATGTCTCTTAAGTGTAAAGGGTTAAAATTTTGAAAGATGTTTGGATGTTATTAGTTTTGTCACAACATGATCGTATTCCTTTCTGTATGTCTGGTTGCTTTAACTTTCAAAACTTGATTTAGGAGTGTAGATGCCAGTTGAATAAAAGTTGTTCTTACGACTCTGGTGCATTATTCCTTTCTTGTCAGAAAAGTTGTTTATAATGACCCTTTCGATCTATTGGTGTACGTTTTCTTATGTCGACCTGGAAATGGAATATAGTATATGTTTTTAATTGTGTGTACTTAGTTTCTAGATTTAAATTCTCGATTTTGGTGTCTTGAGAATCTTCTTCTGTATTCGTTCTAACATACTGGAACCTAAAATTTCACCAAAGAGTTTATACTGTGGTTTTCTTGTCCCTTGTTTTCTTTTTTATCTGAATTAATTTTAATTTTGTACACGTTTCCTATGATACTTCTCTCATTTTTTTTGTAGGTGTCTAACCCTCTTATATAAACGTTTAGTATCTACTATTCCCAAATTACGGGTCTTATATTCTTCTTGGGAACTTTGAGTTGTTATTCTGTTTTTGTTAAATTAACCCTTTCTTATAATCCTCTGTAAAGAAGTTTCTTGTATACGTGTACATGTTATTCGTATACTTTTCTACGAATCATGGTAGTCAGTAATGTCTTTACGTTTATTTTGGTAGAGTAACCTCTAGTGTAAATGACTCTACCAAGATTAAAAAATTTATCTCTTTTATTTATTCACAACCACTTCCATAGTCGATAACCTCGGGAGTATGTAACGACCACTCTTACATTTTAACCCCTCCTTAAGGGACCGTCAGGTCACCGATCCTGAGCAAGGAAAGTTACATCTCTTGTGTCCAGTCCTTTGATTCTAGGACGTGTGATACACCCGGAGGAGGGTGGTTTTTTCTTACATTTTAACATGTTAGTGACACCTTTTGTCAAATTATCAAGGAGTTTTTCAATTTGTATCTTAAAAGTATACTGGGTCGTTGAAGTGAGGATATATCTATAATCCAAACACGTTCGATAACGTCAAAACGTAACAACTTTAAACTAAAACTATAACCTTATAAAAGAATTTATTCACACCAATACAACATGTAGTAAAATTATCCGTAAAGAGTCAATGAAAAAGAAAAACGATTACTGTAATGAACGACAAATAAAACATAAATAAAATCTGATGTCTTTACTGTAATTTATTTTTCGTTTAAACTCACTAAAAAATTAAACTCAAGTTTTACCCAGTATTTCATCACCTGTGTCGAGTGTAGTCGTTGTTGTGTAAACCGGGTCCTTGACGATTGCTTGTATTTCACTTCACCACTAAGTTCTTCAAAACGTTTCCTTTGTTCTCAGAACTTCTACTCCTCGTGTCACCGGTCGGTAGCCTTCAACTGTTGTTGGATGACTCTCCTAGTAGCTTCGACTAGGTGAACGGCTTCTTGATTGTAGTTATGAAGATTCCAGTGAGTAGTACACTTCGTTTAACCTTTCCACTTTTTCTAGGTATTCACCCTCGGAGTACAACAACAAGTCAGACGAGTCAGTACAGGTTGAGAAACACTGGGGTACCTGACGTCGTGTGGTCCGTAGGGACAGGAAGTGGTAGAGGGTGTCAAACGAGTTTGAGTACAGACAACTTGACTACTACGGTAGGTTGGTAGAGTAGGAGACAGTGGGTGAAGAGGAGGACGGGAGTTAGAAAAGGTCGTAGTCTCCGAAAAGGTTACTCAGTCGAGAAACGTAGTCCACTGGTTTCATAACCTCGAAGTCGTAGTCAGGGAGGTCACTTATAAGTCCCAACTAAAAGGAAGTCCTAACTGACCAAACTAGAGGAACGTCAGGTTCCCTGAGAGTTCTCAGAAGAGGTCGTAGTAAGTTTTCGTAGTTAAGAAGTCGTGAGTCGGAAGAAATATCAGGTTGAGAGTGTAGGCATGTCCTGATGACCTTTTTGGTATGGAAACTGATGTACCTGGAAACAGTCGTCACCATAGAGACAACAAATTATGTGACAGATGCAAACAGAATCGAAAAGAAGGTTCCTCGTTCGTAGAAAATTAAAGTACCGACGTCAGTGGTAGACGTCACTAAAATCTCGGGTTCTTATATTTTAAACAGTGACAAAGGTAACAAAGGGGTAGATAAACGGTACTTCACTACCCTGACCTACGGTACTAGAAACAAAAAACTTTCTACTCAAAAATCGGTCGAAAAAAGTGAGAAGAGACAGTGGCAGGAGTAATGGAAGGAGAAACGGAAGACGGTAATCCAAACACAGTAGACGTATAGACTCCAATAATTATAAAGAGGACCGTTAGAACTAAGGTCGAACTTGAAGTAGGTCGGGTCGTAAAACGTACTACATAAGACGTATATTCAATTTATTCGTCTTACCGTCATATGTCGGAACTGTATGAGGAAAGGGTCAAAACTTGGTCAGACAACAAGGTACAGAACAAGATTGACAACGAAGAACTGGACGTATGTCCAAAGAGTCCTCCGTCCATTCCGAGTTATTGATACTCGACTGACGTTTAGTTTTTTTTTAGTAGTAAAATTTCACAGTAGAAGAAAATAAGAAACATTTTTGTTACTTGGTAAAGAGGTAACCTAACACTACACACTACTTTTTACCTAAAATATACTGTTGGTTGTTGCTGGTCGAGTCGTCGACTTAGTCTTATTCGAGGTTTCGTGAAGAGTTTCGGTTTGAACGTGGTTTTTTTTTCCAGTACCAGTGACCACCAGACGTCGGGTAGACTAGGTGATGTCGAAAGACTTAGGACCGTTTTGGTAATGTAGACTCTTCATAAGAGTCGTTTGACTACTCTACGTGACTTTTGACGTTACGGACGACGGTCGTATCCAGTTGTCTTTCCCGGGTTAAGAAGAGGTACTGTTACAAGTTGGTGTGTAACGTGTTAGTTGCGAAGTTGTCAACTTGTTTAACCAGATGTTTCAAAACGGAGTAGGTGGTATAAGTGGACTGAAGAGTAGTTGGAGATCTAGTGAAGTTCGTGGATCTGTTGAAAAACGTCTCTTTTGTGAAGGTGTTGGTCGTCCTCCGTTTTTTTACAAAAGGTTCTCAAAAAACTTGGGGTTTCATGTCTAAAAATACGATGTCCTTATTTGTTTGTAAAGAGTAACCGTTTTTACACAACTAACATTACCAAGGATAAAACTGATTTTTTATACACAAACTCGGATCAACATTACTAAATTTTAAGTACCAGACTTCAACGTTAATAAAAACGTGATTGGATTATACATGGTTTTTCATCGTTTTTGTCTAAGTTTGTCTATGGACATGTGGTTATAAGTATTGTCATAAAAAAATTAGTTAAATAAAAAATCAACTTCCTATGAAATGTCTTAACACAACCAAAGACGACTTGTACTTGCATTTAGCCGGTATTCATGTGTGTACAGGGGAGGGAAAACTTGGAGGGAGGGTGGAAGGAGGGATAGGGTCGAGAGAGCCAATAATGTCTCAGGGTCAAACACAAGGGACTCAGTATGTCGTTTAAGCGTAACCGATAGGTAAAATGTATACTATTAAATTCAAAGGTACAATGAGAGAAGTGTGTAGGGTGGGAGAGGAAGGAGGGGGGTGGAGTAAAGGTATTCAGTCAAGAGATACAGTCACGGAGGTAACGACGGGACGTTTATTAAAGTAGTCATGGTAGAAAGATCTAAGGTATATATACACAATCATATGTTATAAACAAAAGGAGAAAGACTGAATGGAGTTAGACATATTAGCCGAGATTCAAGTAGGTGGAGCAATCTTAACTGAATTTACGTAAGAAAAAATACCGACTCATTATAAGGTAACATATATACATGGTGTCGAAGAAGTAGGTAAGTAGACAATTACCTGTAGATCCAACGTATCATAGTAATAAGTGTTATCAGTTTTCCATTTTTGTACACGGGTAGTTTTCTACTTATCCATTCGTTTTACACCATTTTAGATCAAAAACATAAATATACTAACGACACTTGTGACTTAATCGTTTAGACCTTGGTGACAAGGATCTCCTTTGAGCCCAAACCAACGATGTTCAGAGACCAGTGTTATAAAAGTAGTAGGTTAGTTATGTATTGGTACAGAATCCACACAAAAAATAAATTACATACGACAATATGTATATTATTTGTGACCTGAGTGTCGGTTGTCGTCATATTGAGTATGGTCTTGTTTCGATTAGATTACGTATATAAAAGAGGTTTTCCGTGTAGTGTCGAAAGAACACGAATCTTTGAGATCTATCATAAAGTTGTCATACGAGTCACCGTTAAAATTCGTCTTTTAGTGGGGTTTTTCGTTTTGTTCCTTTTGAATTTTGGGACCGTGATTGATCTGAAGTTTCTTCTGTGAATAAAAACTTTCGATTTTGTTCTTCCGTCTCGTAGTGGAGTAAGTTGGAATTAAATCTTGTACATATAGTCCTCCAAGTTTAAAAAACGGTGAGACGTTTTTTGAAGAAGACGTTTACTGATGTTTTTACTGTCATAATAATTGAATCACTAATGTTTATTTAGAATTACTCAACCACTTTAGAGTTTACGTCTTAGGTACTCATTAGTTGACATATATGTATTTTACTTTAAAATTAGTCAGTAATTTCCTTTATTTCAAGACTATGAACGATTTTACATCACCTTTGAACTTTTGTACTGTGATTCACTTTACTCGGTCTGTGTTTTACTGTTTATGAGATTCTCAGGTGGATATACTTTGTGGTTTTATCCTTTAAATGTCTTTGTTTTTCACCTAATCTCCAATAGTTCCTAACCCATTTCCCATCATACTCCTTAATGATCAATAACCCAAAGTTCAAAGAGAAACCCCACTATATTTAAAAACCTTTAGTCTGTCACCACTACCAACATGTTGTGACACTTATATTGATTATGATAGTTTAATATGTTGAATTTTAGTCAGTGTGACCATTTAAAATACAATATATATGAAATGGTGTTACTTGTGATTTAGATGGATTCACTTTAAAAAATACAATATACTGTTTTTTTATGTTTACAAACTCATAAGTGTCAGTATAGGATGGAGTGGGGGTGGAGTTTCCTACGTTGTTGTAAATTGTCGAATGGAGTACTTTAAGACTAAACCACAACTGTAATTTGATCTCTTCAGTTTCCTGTCTAAATAACTAAACTCCTCATCTATCAGTGAGTAATCTCCATTTTGATCTAGCCCTTTCCGTATCTATTCCTTTTTTTCCATACCTTCTCGGTCGTGTCAGGCTAGAACCCCTTAAAGTCCCTCTCATCTCTTTTCTACCTCCCGTTGACGGTATGTCACACTCAATGATTTCCTCTCTATCCTTTACTCCTAAGATTCTCCAAACTGAAACCCGATATTAAAAGCAGGGAAAAAACGTGGAGAAGTTTTTCGTAATGATTTTTGTTATTAAAGTTTCAAAAGGAATCCCACATCTAAACACAAAAGAAAACCTGTATTGTAATATAACTTTGTCTGGGCGAAATAAGTCTAATATAATTTGTTTCCGATCTCCCCAATAATTAAGTCTTCAAATACTTTTACTTGTTTTCTTACACAATTCTTACTGATGACGTTTAGGTATTACTCTTGTTATATGTGAATTGAGGGTACGGATCTATGTGACTTGATGTTTCTTATGTTTATTTTTTTTACTTATGTTTACTAAGACTAAAGTCAAGGATCGAGAAAGATTTATTCCTTGACCATAGTTGGTACAGGAAACGAAACATTTTTAGATAGGGGTTTTGAAGCACTAAATTTTGTTATTCGTAAATCGATATAGAGTATTAAAATATTCAATACTTAAGGTCGTCTCGAACTGACCCACCAAGACAAGGTGTACTGCAGTTGACCCTACTGAATCACCATAAGTTGACCACCGAAGTAAGTATAAGAACCACGGGACAGGTCCTGTCGACTTCTAAGTAGAGTTGTCCTGTAGAAAGAGAGAGATACCTCAGAGTTCCGAAGAGACGTACTGGAGAGTCGTCCCATAACTCTGGAAAATGTCCCATAAAGTCACGAGGCCCTTTAGTTCCACCTTCGACGGTCATGAGAGTAACCACTCCGGGTCTTGACTGAATCGTAGTGAAGGTGGTATAAAGTAATCGTTCTTCTCCCTGATCGGTCGGGTCTAAGTTCATATCTCCTCTATACATGGTTGTGAACTATCCTTTTTACGGTTTCTTGAACTTCGGTAGAAATTAAAGGGTGTTTGTGAATTAGTTTTACCGATCCCCAGTAGATAAGGCTAAGTCTAGTAGAGGATAAGGTGTGACGAGTAAGGTGTGGTAGTTAAAACAGAGACCCCACCAACAAAATATGAAATACCACGAATAATTATTACCTTTACTTCATATACCGTACTTTAAACCCGAAATACTAGAAAAATTTTTAGAAATTGCTTATTTTCTCCACCTGATTTCAAAACCAGTGAAGTTACTAATGTTCTTAAGACAGAGAGATCTCTACTTCTGACATCAAGTCGGAAGTGAAATAAGAAACCCCTTTAACACACCAGTGATAATTCCATGTACGTCTCTGATATCTACGTTTAAAGTTGAGATGTCGAATTATTTAACCCGTATAGAAAACGACCTGACACTCCTCAATTCTTATAAAATTATATTTAAATGTAACCTAATAGAGACTTTTAATAGAAAACAAGTATTTTTAAGATTCATCCAGAAAAACAAGTTTATAAACGATGGTCTTTTAACCCTCTTGTTTTGATACGGTTCTTCTGATACGTCTAGACTAGCAAAGAAGTAGAGTATTACCTTATTTCTGACACTTTTCTTTTAATTGACTTATATGTAATTCACAAGACCAAAAGTTCATATTTGACAACAAGTACTAACTCGTTCCTGAGATGAAGACTTCGAAATACGTTGGACAACGATCTGATACATACTTGACTTTATCATAATATGGACTTAGTAATGAACACTGATTTCTTTATTCGTACCTGAAATAAAAAACAAATCAAAAACAAAATTCTCTATAACTCTGAAGTACACGTCGTTATATCGAAACCAACGGATCCCGTCTCTCAAAGGTCTATATCGATCTCTGTAAGAGGGATGAAAGTGTTTATCAAGTCGTAAGGAGACTGTGGAGTTTTTCTCCATGGAGACTTTCTACCGTGGAATCCATGACTACGACTGGTAGTGGACTTCCCATAGAGATTATGTTCGATTCACTCTTTATGATTTGACAAAGTTCCCTTCTCCGATAGCCGACCTCCCCTTCCACCTTGTGTTCCTTTTATAGTACCGTCAACAATACACCATCTCCCGTCTGTCCAAAATATTTTGTAAATGACCTATAAAAATCCTTGAGGGTCTATACATCTCTCTTCTTACGTACGATTCCAGTTCTATAGTCCGGTTGTCCTTACATTTACTACCAGTAAACTAGTAATTTACAATAACACAGTCCCTTCCTAAAGAATTTGTTCTGAGTTCTTCGAATTTAGTATTTCTGACTATTTATGCTCGTGTAATTTAGTTCTTTAAGACTACTAGTTTTCATTGACACTTCTTTCGTCTTGTCCGGTTTTGGACCTTTTTCAACTCTTTCTACAGATATTGTGTATATTGGTTTCAAAATAATGGTTCTAATGTAATTAAGGATCTTTATTTAAAATTTTGTTATAGGTTATGTTTTTACCCGTCTTCGTATAGTCGTATAGTTTGTTCGTATAGTGTCTTCTACTTTGAACTTACGGGTTATTTGTCTACTTTTTCACGGGTTTGAGCAATCATTGGTTTCTTTTGATTTTAGTGTTTCTTAATTATGTTCTGTGAGTGATTTCTTTTTGATTCGAAATATTTTGGTTCACAACCGGTTCTTGAACCATGTTAGTTTTAAGAGTATGTAATTTTTTTTAAGAGTATGTGACGAACTTTATGTTTATACAAGTTACTAGAACCTTAATCTTTCAAAAAGTAATAGACGTTTTCATCTTCTGTACGGATAGGATGCTATGTCGTTCGTCAGATAAGGATCCATAAGTAGGAGCTCTTGAAGAGTGTGAAGATTGATAAGTATATTTCCTGAGTTTAAATCGTTGTAAAATTTACAAGTAACCGTGTTACCGGTTTAACACTATATCAATATCAATACATTACCTTATAATATGTAGTCACTTTTACTTAGTTGATATCTATGTACGACTACATAGACTGGAACTACGATTCTTTCCAACTCCCTTTCTCCTCTTCCCCCGTTGACTCCTACTCTACCAATCTATCGTAGTGACTGAGTGACCTGTAACTCAGACTCGTTTGAGGTCTTCTGTCACTTACTGTCCCTTCGGACCGTACGACGTTAAGTACTCCAGTATTTCTCAGTCTGTACTGAATCGTTTACTTTTTGTTATTTATGTATGTTGTTGTATCTTATTTGAATCTTATATTTCATTTTTTTAGTCCAGAGTTTTTATCTTTGTCGTACTATTGTTGTAAATACTGTGAGTTTTAAATCGTTTTTTATTTAATAAATTCTTATAGATGTATGTGTCCTTTCGAGATTTTTAAATTTCGTTATGATTTAAGTCCTGTCATCAGTGGAAAGTCTGTATCGTCATTATACAATAGTTCCTTCTTGTGTGTCCTTAAAGTTGTAGTAAACATTAAATGAGAAAGATACCGTTTCATCGTCAAATCTCAGTAAACAAAATAATACTACTATTGATTGAAAGTTTATACAATGTACATAAGAAGACACACCTAGTTTATAAAGCACTTTTTTATACCTTTGAAAGAGGTAACCTTTTGTCAATTACGCTAGTGTAAAATGTTGTCCGAACACTACTTCACATTTGTATAGAATCCGTCTGTTTCGAAATCATTCTCTGACAATCTTCGGGATAGTAAAATATTTTATTTTCGTACGAGTAAAAGTCGATGTATCGTACGGTAATAACCTCTTCCTTTACCGTTGGGTGAGGTCATAAGAACGGACCTCTCAGGGTCTGTGTCTCCTCGGACCACCCGATGACAGATACCCCAGCGTGTCTCAGTCTGTGCTGACTTCACTGAATCGTCGTCGTCGTCGTCGTCGTCGTCGTCGTCGTACGGTAATACCTTGTTACGGATGTCCGACCGAGGATTCTCCAGGGTGTCCTTCCACGAGTAATGGAACCACTTAATTGGTATCAGGACTCAGACCGGGAGACGGAACGTTGTAGACTTCAGTCTATAACAGTCGAGTGACTCTCGTCTAGGTGGAGAGTCGTTACGTACGTGTGATTAATACGAGGGATCTGATTCTGTCTGTGGTTTTACGGTTAAGTAAATAACTGTTTCATTTTGTATTAAGAGTGTACCTGACCTTATTAGTCCGTCCTACTGCTCTCTTAAGAGAGGATCATTAGTATGGTGTACCTGTCGTTTTAGTGTTATTTTCCATTAAAAAATATTAAATGTGACTCTTAATTGACTGTATCCGTAGTCTAATAAGTGTCAAATAAACTTATTACGTAAAAAGAGGGACATCGATACCACGTACCTTTCGGTGTAGTATGAGTCAATAGACTACTCGATCTTTAACATTCTTTCTCTTATTTCATGTAGTTTACGAAATTTAGTAGTCCCATCCAACTCCATGGGTAGAGTAACCCTAAGAGGTCGTATAACCCAGTTTCGCGATCTTCGTTTGACCGAGTCCGAGAGAGAACGTAACTCGTATGAACCGACCTGTGTCGATGGTCCACCGAAGAACTCAGAAGAAAAAGATACGAATAACTTAACTGGTATGAGAGAGTAACTAAACCAGTAATAAATCTGGTTGCAAAATGTTACATTGTTATTAAGAGCAGAATCTGTAGAACAAAGTCCACTGTCATGTCTAGATGGGACCTAGATACACAACTTGAGTCTCCCGTTAAATAGGGAAAGTAAAAGGGTATAAGAATCCCTATGGAGTAATTTCGAGGGGGTGAGGTTCATGAATATGAAGGATAAAGACTTAAATTTCATGATAGTCATTTTATATTTATAGGTGTTTTATCAAGTTATTTCTATTCTGTGATCTATATTAATTATTCTTTCCCTTAATATCAACATGGTTTTTACTTTCTGTTCTAGTACTGACAATGACTCAAAAAGTTATATCGTCACGTATGGGACTGTCGGTTCAGTCTTTCCTTTCCGTTTTTATTCAACGTGAAGGGTTTTCTCCTGTATTTATAAGAAAGTCTTCTGGAGCACTCCTCAGACCATATAATAAATTCAAAGGGGAAACAGTTGAAACATCTTTTACAGTGACGAGAAGGATCTGTCTTCCCAGTGTTGACTGGGTTTCAGTCATTTGACTTCATCAAATATCGAACTAACCTCGATCGGTAGAAAGGGACTGACTGGGAGTTTTTATTAATAAACACTGGTTCCAACGTTAATGGGGGACTTCGAAAACGTCTGTTCAATGGTTTGACAGGGGAGTGCTTTTATTTTGAAGACACAACCGAAGGAATCGGGGTTGACTCGTTAGGTGACTCAACCGACCGGTGATTAAGGGGATTCGGGATGTCATCACTTAGAAGTCATATATATAATGGGTTCGTCTGAAATGGTAAGAATCCTCGGGTGTTTGTTACTTTTCGTTTTTATCGGGTCTCAATTTGTATTCTCAGTTGTCTATGTATGGTTACAGTATCGGAATAAGTGTATTGTTTACACGTACTCGTTTGTTGAATGGGTATGAAGAAGATCCTTTATAAAGGGTTTCTACGTTTGTAAGGGCATTACTCCATGTAAAAAAAGTATGACTTAATTAGTCCCGGGGGGAGTCCTTTTTCTAGTGTGAGAGTTTTCCTGTTAAATTATTTCCTTGATAAATATTACAACATTTTTTTAATTCTCTTTAGTTTTTCCCTTCCACTTCGAAAAGTCCCATCTTTGTCTCTGTTCTTCTGAAATGGTAGTGGGAATAGTTTCTCCCGTCATCTCCTTCCTCATTCCGAAGGGTCCACCCTGTCACTATTTCTTATACGGACTGTTACGTCCTCTGGGTCCAAGTCAGGGACCCAACCCTTCAAGGGGACCTCTTCCCTTACGGATGGGTGAGGTCATAAAAACGGACCTCTTAGGGTACCTCTCTTCTCGGACCGTCCGATATCAGGTACCCCAACGTTTCTCAGCCTGTACTGACTTGTTGACTCGTGTGTGTACGTGTTTCCTTTCCTCATTGATCTTGGACACTTCTTGAAGTCCCCTCTGGATAGTCTCTCCTCGACTCCATAAGTCATCTCCTTGTTTCAATTTAGGTTTGGTGTAGTCCCTCCCTCAGACCTTATCGGTAGAGAAAAGAGGATGAGAGGTTGACGGACAAACATGGAGGGGACCTCATTTGAGTTTTCTGTCTCCCTTTCTCGTGGGTAATTCTGTTAGGTAATCCTAACCGGAAGGTCCTGTGTTTAGTCCACATCCCCTCCTTTTTGGTAAAAGGACGATGTGAAAATCCCAGAACCGACCTTGGGGGACACTATTTTCTGTAATTATCCTCTTTATGTTTGTCTTTAAATTATTGTACATATAGACGGTATATGATTATATATACTCTATGGGTCCTTTTGATTCATCGAGAGGTTTTATCGGGTACGGAGGTGAAAGACATGGTATGGATAGATTTTCCATTTTCTGCTGACCCCTAAGGTCACTTCAACATCCTCCGAGAGTTTGTTTCGTGTCCTTTGGTCCCATACCAACAATACGTCTGAATTCAGGACCGGAAGAGATGACTATCCTCAAAGTTCTCTGAATGTGGGAATGTTTACCTCTAAAGGGAATATTTTCCCATTGGAGATAAGTCAAAAGTCTCGAAAAGGATGTATACGTCAAACAAGTTTTATTGGTCAAATTCTTGTACAAATGCGGTGTTTCCATGTAAAGTGTCACTGAATAGGACGGGAGGAAGTGTCTATTCTTTTAAGACGGATCTCTCTACTTGACGGATACTAGTGTTTCCGTGATTTACCGTCTCCGATTTGAACTTACTTTCTGGAGACTAAGGAATGAAAACCCTCTTCTTAATCTTATTTGAAGAACTGTCGGGACTGGTAAAGGGGGTGAAGTAACGAAACTCGTCTCTCCTTTACTCATCTTACATTTCTCATCCTCTTTTCTTCGTTTCTCTTGATCATCCTGTTCTCCCCTTCCACGACTCCAATAGTTCTTAGTTATTTACACGTTAGGTTGTGAGTCTGGTTGACTATTGTGTTTTGTAAATATCACTGTTTCGTGGTATCGGTTTCCAAATGTGTGTACTTATTCGTATACATTGTATAACCCTGTAAAAGAGTTTATGTGATTCTAAATTCTTCGGACCGTTATTAGGAAAAAGAAATAGAATATTGTCGACGATCTTGGGAGACACTAAAGATTGTCGGGGTTAAAGATTTGCAACTTTCTCACCTTTATATCTTCTATGCGATAAGGTTCTTTATTTAAAGTCTTTACCTCAATCTACTCTCGATTCCACCACCTCCTTACCCTGCCCCTCTGGTGAAAGAAGGGGTGTTTAAGTAGTTTTCTTGTAAACTTGCGGTTCCTTTAAGGTGTTTTGTTGTAAACTTATGACCGTTTCCTGTAGTCCGTGGGCCTCTTCGTCGGGTAACAGAAACTTTCCTCCATCCTTTTTTATATTTTCTATTTTTCTCTCTGTTTTCTCCATCCCTGTCTCTAGGTAGGGCCCTTCCCTCAAAATTTTTTCTCTCTTCAAGGTTTATGGTCCTTTGTGAGAGTGACGACTCAGACACCGCACGGAACCTTGGTGTCTCCCGTTGTATTGGTCCTCCTTTTTATTTATTTATTTTGGGTGTCTAATACTCGGGTTGCCATTGAGGGAGTCACATCTTCGTCGTGTCTGCGGACGTAGGTGGCGTTCGCCCCCGACCCGTCCCTCCGCGTCCGACGTAAGAATCTCATTCCTGCCCCGGACTTACGGGGCTCCCGTTAGACTCCCTTGATTGAACCCTGTCGTTTGGTCTGACACCCTATCGATGGTGCGCTTTTCGGGATTGAATTCTGTGGCGGTCCGGGCGAGTGTCTTGTTTCCTGACTCGTCTCGATCGACCGATGTCTGGTCGGGAAGGGGGAGGTCCGTCCGCTCCCGTCGGTCTCGGCCTTCCCCCGTTAACACCGGGGGTCTGTCCGTAATAGATGGTTTGACGTTCGTCCGAAGTAACGATTGGTTCTGAAGAACCCTAAGGTCTGTCAGTTGTAGGCGGACTCTTCCACACGGTCAACATGTGGGTCTTTTGGGCTCGCCGTCCCTGCCCTCTCCGTTATTCAACGTACCTGACGCGAGCCGTTTGTGGACCAGTGGACTCGACGAACCTGGACCCTTCCCGTGTTTGCGTCCGGGTTGGTTCAGACGTGGAGACTCCTGATGGACTCATGGACTTGGACTCGTTGAGTTTGGACCCTTCACGTATGTTGGGTCCCGGTCGGTGTCTGTCAAGGGTCGTCTCGTTGGATCTCAGATTCGTCACAACTGTCCCTTTCGTGTGTGCGGCACTCGCCCCCGTTTGGGTCACACCGGCTCTGTGACGCTCGTGTGCGGTCACAATAAACAAACGTCACAGGGAGGGAGGGGTGTCGTGTTTACTTGTTCACTCGGATTTTTTTCACAGATGGTGGAGTGGGAACACAGTCCCACCTTTAATCTGTGACCTCTATGGTCGTTGGTCTTCTTCGATTTTGTCTCCCTTGACGGAACCTTCACTGTCCACGTTGTCTAATTTTGGGACATGAATCATGTCTGATATATCCTTCCCCGGATGTCTAGAACTCTTTATATTCGACCTAGTTCCTTGGTCGACTTTTACTTAACTACGGTGTGACGGGTGTTGTTGTGGTCTCTTTCAGGATCTATATAAAAATGATAAAAATGATAGTAAGAAATTAAATTAAAAAAAATAAAAATTCAGGAGATAATGAGGAAAGTAAAAGTAAAAATATTAGATGATAATGAAACATTTTGTTTTTTCTCTGTGGGATAAAAAATTTCGTTTGAAGTATATATGTATATATAAAATATTAAAAACACTGAAACAAAAAAAAATATAACATAAAAACTTTTAGGTTGGAGATCTAAAAATTAGAAACGAAAAATCATAAACAATAATTACAACATGGAAATTCTTGGGTTAGAAGTCATGAGTAAAAATGAACCCCACTCTAATGACCGAACTGACGAGAGAGGGGGAAAACCTGAGAAGAAAAAGACCTGGTTCAGTGGAGATAGAGGAGGGAGGAGAAAGAGAAGAAAAGAGATGGGTTGAGACACTTAGAGTAACATACAAGGCCTACACCTCTTGTCAATCTCTTGACTAATGACCGACCTAGAGAGAGGAAAACTGTGGGGGGAAATAGGAGGACCGGTGGAGACAGCGGAAGGAGGGAGAAGAGATACATTGACACTTGTAGAGACTCCCTAAGTCTGACACCTCGTGTGTATTCCTTCACTAATGACCGATCGAACGAGGGAGGAGAAAACTAAGGTGGAGTAGAGTAGGACCAGTGGAGATAGAGGGAGGAAGGAGAAGAGAACAGGTACATTGAGACACTTGGAAAGACCCACAGGGAGTGACATCTCTTTGAAAAGTAGAAATTAGATCTACAAAATAGTTACCACGACATATTTACCTCTTCAGAACTCCTATGACATTTTTATTCTGACTTTTGGTCTTCGTCCTCCGAATTCAGGTTTAGGACTCTGGTGGTCTCTTGAGGACTGAGGTCCCTTGTAATTTTGTCCTCAAGTAGTTTGTGGAGGTATGGATGTGACTTTGGTTCGAGGTGGTTTCCCGGTTGTTCAAGGTCTCGTTCTGTATGGTGCGTTTAAGAGGTCGTTGTGTCCTTGTATCGGGACTCGAATTTATATGTCCGACGTGTTTCAGTGAAGTTGGGTAACTGTAGACTATTGAGTAATGACCTGTGAAATAACATGAGGTTTCTCTTCTTTAGGTCGAGGTAGGTAGTCTTGTGGTTCTGTTCGAAGGGATTGGTCCTTTGGAACTGTTCGGTGTCCATGTTGGGGTGGGTGTCGATCCTTTGAGGTGTTATTTCTCTTGAGGTGTTTGACGGTCTTATGTGTTGCCGGTGAGGTTTGTGTCGTTATATTTGTTCTACTTCTCTCTCTCCTTATGGGTCGTCCATTTCCTTGTCCTTTTTACGGGTGGTTTGGTTTGTTTTCTCCTTCTCTATCCCTTAGATGGACTATTTCTTAAGGTTTATTACTATCACCTTTACTAGGTTTTAGAACTTTTGTTTACCTTAGTGTCTATTTATCGGACCTCTATTCCTAACTCTTCTTTTCAAATTGTTCCTGGATCTTCTTTATTTTCAGTTATATATTACTTGTTCCGTTATTTACTATAGTTTTTGTGAGATGTCCCTTGTTTGTCAACTTATTACCTCCGTCTTCTATCCTAATCATTCTATCTTCTATCTTACCATCTTTATTTAGTCAGTCTCTCCTTTTTTCTTTTTACTAAATTTTCTTTACTTCTGTTAGACTCTCTGGAGACATTGTTACAATTTGCGGTTTGTAAGTTGAGTATCCTCAGGGTCTTCTTATGTTTTTCTTTCTGGTACTCTTTTATGAACTCCTCTATTATCCACTTTTGAAGGGGTTTTACCCCTTCCTTTATTAGTGGGTTCAGGTTCTTTGGATCTCTCAAGGTTTGTCCTATTTGGGTTCCTTTTTGAGGGGTTCTTTGTATAATTAGTTTAATTGTTTCTAGTTTGTGTTTCTTGTTTATAATTTTCGTCGTTCCCTTTTTGTTGTTTATTGTGTGTTCCCCTAAGGGTATTCCTATTGTCGACGAGAAAGTTATCTTTGAGAAGTCCGGTCCTCCTTTACCGTCCTGTATGAATTTCACTACTTTCTTTTATTGGATGTCGGGTCTAATGACATGGGTCGTTCCTAGAGTAAGTTTATGCTTCCTCTTTAGTTTTCGAAATGTCTGTTCGTTTTCGACTCTCTTAAGTCGTGGTGGTTTGGTCGAGAGGTTGTTAACGATTTCCTATAAGAGATCTGTCCCTTGTGTTTTTCCCGCATATTTGGGTTTGGGTTTTGTTATTTCATTTACCGTTGTCCTAGTATGAATAGTTATTAATGGAATTTACATTTACCCAACTTACGGGGTTGGCTTTCTGTTTCTGACCGACTTACCTATGTTTTTATTCTGGGGATATATACAACAGATGTTCTCTGGTTGGAGTTTTGTTCCCTATGTATGTCTGACTTTCACTTCCCGACCTTTTTCTATAAGTTACGTTTGTCTCTGGTTTTCTTTCGCCCTCATCGATATGAGTATAGTCTATTTTATCTGAAATTTTGTTTCCGACACTTTTCTCTGTTTCTTCCTGTGGTGTATTACTAGTTTCCTAGTTAGGTTCTTCTACTATATTGTTAAAATTTATATATACGTCGGTTGTATCCTCGTGGTGTTATACATTCTGTTTACCATTGTTCATACTTTCCCCTTTAATTGTTATTGTGTTATTATCACCCTCTGAAATTAAGGGGTGAGTGTTGATACCTATCTAGTTGATTTGTCTTTTAATTGTTCGTTTGTGTTTGAAATTTTGTATACTATCTGGTCAATCTAGATTAATTATGGATATCCTGTAAAGTGGGGTTTTGTTACTTAAAGTGGAAAAAGAGTTCGCGTGTTCCTTGGAAGAGGTCCTATCTAGTGTAGGACCCGGTATTTAGATCGGAACCATTTAAGTTTTTTTGACTTTAGTAAGGTTCGTAGAATAGACTGATGTTACGTCATTCTAATCTAGAGTTAATGTCCTCTTTTTGATCATTTTTAAGGTTGTATACCTCCGACTTGTCGTACGACGACTTATTGGTTGTTTAGTGTCTTCTTTAGTTTTATACGTATCTTTACTTACTCTTACTTTTACTTTTGTGTTGTTGGGTTTTGGACACCCTGTGACATTTTCATCACGATTCCCCTTCCAAGTATCGTTATGTCCGTATGGAGTTCTTTGTTCTTTTTTCAGTTTATTTATTGGATTGAGACGTTGATTTCGTTGATCTTTTCCTTCTTTACTTCTTGGGGTCCCAATCGTCTTCCTTTCTTTAGAATTTTTAATCCCGTCTTTATTTACGTTTTGTTTGTTTTCTCTGGTATCGTTTTTAGTTGTTTCGGTTTTCGACCAAGAAACTTTCCTATTTATTTTAACTGTTTGGTAATCGGTCTGAGTAGTTCTTTGTTTCCCTCCTTTTAGTTTAGTTATTTTAATCTTTACTTTTACCTCTCTAGTGTTGTCTGTTGTGTCTTTATGTTTCCTAGTATTCTTTGATAAAAGTCGTTAATATACGGTTATTAAAGCTGTTGAACCTTCTTTACCTGTTTAAGAATCTTTTCATGTTGAAAGGTTTTGACTTGGTCCTTCTTTATCTTTTAGCATTGTCTGTATAGTGTTCGTACCTTTAACTTTGACATTAGTCTTTAGAAGGTTATTTGTTTTCGGGTCCAGGTCTACCGAAGTGTCGACTTAAGATGGTTTTTAAAACTCTTCTCGATTGTGGATAGGATGAGTTTGAGAAGGTCTTTTAACGTCTCCTTCCATTTGAAGGTTTGAGTAAGATACTCCGGTGGTAGTGGGATTAGGGTTTTGGACTGTTTCCACGGTGTTTTTTTCTTTTGATGTCCGGTTATAGTGACTACTTGTATCTACGTTTTTAGGAGTTGTTTTAAGATCGTTAGTCTTAGGTTGTTGTGTAATTTTTCTAGTATGTGGTACTGGTTCACCCGAAATAGGGTCTCTACGTTCCTAAGAAGTTATAGGAGTTTAGTTAGTCGCATTATGTTGTGTAATTGTTTAACTTTTTATTTTTGGTATACTAATAGAGTTATCTACGTCTCTTGCGGAAAATGTTTTGAGTTGTAGGTAAATACTATTTTTGAGAGGTCTTTCGTCCTTATCTTCCTTGTATGGAGTTGTATTATTTTCGATATATACTGTTTAGGTGTCGTTTGTAATAGAAGTTACCATTTTATGACTTTCGTAAAGGGGGATTTTAGTCCTTGTTCTGTTCCCACGGGTGAGAGTGGTGATGATAAGTTGTATCAAAACCTTCAAAACCGGTGTCTTTAGTCTCGTCTTTTTTTTATTTTCCTTAGGTCTAACCTTTTCTTCTTCATTTTGAGAGTGACAAACGTCTACTGCACTAGGAGATGTATCTTTTGGGATATTGAGGTGGTCTTTTAATGATCTCGATTAGTTACTTATATCATTTCAACGTCCTATATTTTGATTGTGTGTCTTTAGGGAACGTAAGGATTTGTGATTATTACCCTTTTGTTTCTTTCAATTCCTTTGTTAAGGTAAGTGGTAACGTTACTTTTCTTACTTTATGAATCCTTATATAGATAGATTTCTTTGTTTTCTGGATATATATTTTTTGATATTTTGTGACCACTTTCTTTAGTTTTTCCTGTGACTGTCTACCTCTTTATATGGTACAAGTACCTAGCCTTCTTAGTTATATCACTTTTACTCATATGATGGGTTTTTTAGATATCTAAGTTACGTTAGGGATAGTTCGATGGTTACCATAAAAAGTGTCTTGATCTTATTATTAAAGTGTTAAACATATCTTTACGTTTTTTGGAGTTGATCGGTTTCATTAGAACTCTTTCTTTTTACCTTGACCTCCTTAGTTGGACGGACTGCAGTCCGAGATGATGTTTCGGTGTCAGTAGTTCTGTCATACCATGACTGTGTTTCTGTCTTTATATCTAGTTACCTTGTTTTAACTTTCGGGTCTCTATTTAGGTGCGTGGATACCTGTGGAATAGAACTGTTTCCTCCGTTCTTATATGTTACCTCTTTTCTGTTAGAGATTGTTCGCCACGACCCTTTTGACCAGTTGGTGAGCATTTTCTTACTTTAATCTTGTGAAAGATTGTGGTGTGTGTTTTCATTTGAGTTTTACCTAATTTCTAGATTTGCATTTTGGTCTTTGATATTTTGAGGATCTCCTCTTGTATCCGTTTTGTGAGAGACTGTATTTCGTGTCGTCCTAGGAGATACTGGGTGGAGAGTCTTATAACCTTTATTTTCGTTTTTATTTGTTTACCCTGGGTTAATTTTAATTTTCGAAGACGTGTTGTTTCCTTTGAGATTCGTTCCACTTTTCTGTCGGAAGTCTTACCCTCTTTTATTACCGTTTACTTCGTTGACTGTTTCTTAGTTAGAGTTTTTATATGTTCGTTAAGGACTTCGACTTAAGGTCTTTTTATTTTCTGAGTTAGTTTTTTACCCGGTCTCTTGATTTATCTGTAAAGGGGTTGCTACTGTATGTCTACCGATTGTTTGTATACTTTTCTACGAGTCGTAGTGAGTAATAGTCTCTTTACGTTTAGTTATGGTGTTACTCCATGATAGAGTGTGGTTAGTCTTACCGACGATAGTTTTTCAGATGTTTGTTATTTACGACCTCTCCCACACCTCTTTTTCCTTGGAAGAATGTCACAACCACCCTTACGTTTGATCATGTCGGTGATACCTCTTGTCACACCTATAAGGAATTTTTTGACCTTTATCTTGACGTTATACTGGGTCGTTAGGGTGACGACCCGTATGCGTGGCTCCTTTGGTCTTAACTTTCTCTGTGCACATGGGGTTACAAGTAGCGTCGTGACAAAGATTATCGGTCCTGTACCTTCGTTGGATCTACAAGTAGTCGTCTACTTACCTATTCTTTCGACACCATGTATATGTGTTACTTCATAATGAGTCGGTAATTTTTCTTATGTAAACTTAGTCAAGATTACTCCACCTACTTTGACCTCGGCTAATATGTCTCACTTCATTCGGTCTTTCTTTTTGTGGTTATGTCATATGATTCAAGGTGTCGTATATATACCTTAAATCTTTCTACCATTGCTATTGGGTCATACGTTCTGTCGTTTTCTTTGTGTCTACATGTCTTGTCAGAAAACCTGAGACACCCTCTCCCGTTCCCACCCTACTAAACCCTCTTACAGTAACTTTGTACATATTATAGTATACACTTTGATTAGTGACCAGGTCCAAGTTACGTACTATGTCCTACGAGCCCCGACCACGTGACCCTACTGGGTCTCCCTACCATACCCCTCCCTCCACCCTCCCCCGAAGTCCTAAACCTTGTGTACATGTGGGCACTACCTAAGTACAGTTACATACCGTTTTGGTTATGTTATAACATTTCATTAATCGGAAATTAATTTTATTTATTTAAATATACTTTTTTTTTCTCTTTACCTCAATAAGAATTCAGACAGGTTTGGTCTTTTAAAGGGACAAACAAAGAGGACCTAAGGGAGATCTTTGTCTCTTAGTGGTCAGGTAAGATCCAAATTCGGAGTCGATACTTTATTGAACGACAGACTTGGACCCGTTCGATGGAGAGGAAAAATTGAGGACTTAAGGAATATACATTTCACCCATATGTCCTAACCTACCAAAGATTTTAAGTTGGAATTACAACAGTAATAAAAAAGATGTCAAGATTTCAAATTATGAATGGATACCGATACTGAAATGTGTCAAGACATTTTATTTAGTTTCCTCAGTCTTCCGGTTGAAATAAAGGGTTACTTGGAATTCAACCTTTCCGAAATTGACGTTTCTGTAAAGTGGTCTTCGTTTGTTATAGAAGAGGGGAAAGGTACGACCGGTGTCAGACTGACTTTATTGACTTCCCTAAAAAAACAACAAAAAAAACAACAACAACTTCTTATTTTGTCAATGGTTCTGATTTGGTTCTTTCCCATGGTAACTGATAGAAATTCATTAAGAAGTTTACATTTTCAGTTTACTATGACTTAACCACTTACTCGTTTCTTCTACTTTGGAGTCATTTCGTTTCATATCAAAAAGATTTTTCTCCGTGTTCACTTTTAAATTAGCCCTCTTTTGTTTTGGTTCCGTCGGTGACCCGGGTCCTCGTAAATAGTCGAATAAAGTAAATTATTTGACGTAAGTTTTGTGGACTTGGTTCCCCTAAGGTGAGGGAGAGTCTTTATTTTTCTCGTTGACCCTTATCGTCGAAAACGAGGAATGTGTCGATAAGAGTTTGAATTCGCACATAGTCTTATTCGACCTCTTGAACAATTTTGCATACAAAGACCTGAAACTGAGGGGCAGGGTGGGGGATGGGGTGGTTTAAAGAATAAGGCATAAGACCCCACCCTAGACTCCTGAACAAAAAGACAATTCTAAAGTTCACTACGAACTTATGACGACAGGCCTGGAGTGAAAATCTTGGTGACGGGATCTTTTTTTCGAGGTTTAGAGTAGAAAAATTTTCATGAGTGAATCCCGGAAGGGACCACGGAGTCACCATTTCTTAATAGGACGGTCACGTCCTCTGTGTCCAAGGTAGGGACCAGGTCCTTCTGGGGTGGATGGTTTCTCGTTGATTCGTACACGTGGTGATGATGACTGGGACACGACATCTCGGGTCCTCGACGTTAATGACTCGGGTGCACGGTGTCGAGGACTTCGGACGTACGGGATCTCAGACACGAGGTGTTGGTCTCTGTGGTAGAGTCACTCTTCGGGCTCGTGGCGTTGGTTTGTCGTCGGGGACGAACGGTGTTGATCTCTTTTCGAGGGCGTCGGTGCTTCTGGGTCGTGTCTGTTTTTATTATTATAAAATTTCATGAGTCAGTTATATTCTAAGTAAAAACCCCTCCCCATGTAAAGACGACACTCACAATTTTGTATGGTGGTTTTATCGAGTCTCTGACATGATTGTGTTAACTATTTTCTTCCCTCTTATTTCCGTTTGATAAAGATAAGTCCTTTTTATTACTAATTCAGTAAATTTGGTGTGAGGGTCATTTAGAGTGGAATGAAACCTCTAACACCCATCAGTAACATTTAGATGGACGGACTAGAAAGTTCTTTTAATCTCTATGGTTCCCTTATAAAGTTCCTTTCTACCCGTGTTATTTCCTGTCTTTACCATATGTGGATTGTCTTCGTCTTCTATAATTCTTCTCCACCGTTCTTATGTGTCTTCTTGATATGTCTTTTCCGGAAGTACTGGGTCTTTTGGTGTTACCACACTAGTGAGTGGATCTCGGTCTGTAGGATCTCACGTTTCAGTTCACCCGGAATCCTTCGTAGTGATGTTTGATCCGATTACCTCCACTATCTTAAAGTCAACTCGATAAAGTTTAGGATTTTCTACGATGACAATTTCACGACGTAAGTTATACGGTCGTTTAGACCTTTTGAGTCGTCACCGGTGTCCAACCCTTTTCCAGTCAAAAGTAAGGTTAGGGTTTATTTCCGTTACAGTTTATTACAAGTTTGATAGTGTGTTAATACAAGTAGAGTGTGTGATCTTTTACGAGTTTTAAGAGGTTTGATCCGCAGTTGTCATGCACTTGGCTCTTGAAGGTCTGTAAGTTCGGACTAAATCTTTCCGTCTTCTTGGTCTCTAGTTTAACGGTTGTAGGTAACCTGGTATCTTTTTCGTTCTCTCAAACTCTTTTTGTAGATGAAGACGAAATAACTGATACGGTTTCGGAAACTGATACACCTAGTGTTGTTTGACATTTTAAGAATTTCTCTAACCTTATGGTCTGGTCTGGTGGACTGGACGAAGGACTCTTTAGATATACGTCCAGTTCTTCGTTGTCAATCTTGGCCTGTACCTTATTGCCTGACCAAGTTTTAGCCCTTTCCTCATGTAGTTCTGACATATAACAGTGGGACGAATAAATTGAATATACGTCTCATGTAGTACACTTTACGACCCGACCTACTACGTGTTCGACCTTAGTTCTAACGGTCCTCTTTATAGTTATTGGAGTCTATACGTCTACTGTGGTAGGAATACCGTCTTTCGTCTCCTTCCATTACTCCTTCCATTGTCTCCTCTGACTTTTTCGACCGAATTTTGAGTTGTAAGTCTTTTGTTTCTAGTACCGTAGGTCAGGGTAGTGAAGTACCGTTTATCTACCCCTTTGTCACCTTTGTCACTGTCTGTAATAAAAGAACCCGAGATTTTATGGACGTCTACCACTGACTTCGGTACTTTATTTTTTCTACGAACGAGGAACCTTCTTTTCGATACTGGTTGGATCTGTCGTATCATTTTTCGTCTCTGTAATGAAACGGTTATTTGAAGGTAGATCAGTTTCGATGTCAAAAAGGTTATCAGTGTATACCTACACTCAACCTGATATTTCTTTCGACTCGTCACTTCTTAACTACGAAAACTTGACACCACAATCTCTTCTGAGAATTCTCAGGGAACCTGACGTTCCTTTATTTTGGTCAGTTAGGATTTCCTTTAGTCAGGACTCACACGTAACCTTCCTGACTACGACTTTGACTTTGAGGTTATGAAACCGGTGGACTACCCTTCTTGACTGAGTGACCTTTTCTGGGACTACAACCCTTTCTAACTTCCATCCTCCTCTTCCCATACTGTCTCCTACTCTACCAACCCACCGTAGTGGTTGACCTATCTGTACTCAGACTCGTTCAAGATCCTCAACCACTACCTGTCCCTTCGGACCGCGTGACGTCAGGTATCCCAGCGTTTCTCAGTCTGTGCTGACTCTTTGACTTGACTTGACCAAGAACTTGGGTATACGATATTCTTCTCGACGGGTAGTTAAGAGGTATGTGTGAACATGTCATAGTTCAGTCAGTAAAGAAAGTTTCAAATAACTATTGAGATATATATCTAAATAGGTTCGGAAAATGAACATCTAGACTTACCTGTTGATTACTATCGGTCTGTAGACCCCCACTCCTCGGTCCCCTTCGTTGTTTCTTTTCCTAGTTCTAGTTGTTTTTCCTTGGTTTAGTCTCTTTCCTCTTTTCCCTTTTGACTTTATTTCTTTATTAAGTTTCTTGTTTCTGTTGAAATTTTTAAGATTAATGACAGGAGTATCTATAAAATTTTCTATACCGTAAGTATTTTCTCGTTTGAGACTATACAGTTTTCTTTTTGTTTTACATTCTCAAACATATGTAATTTTGGTAATAATGGGGTCTTTTTTTGACATAAATTAATTAAATTAACCTCCGATTAATGAAATGTTAAAACAACACTAAAAACGGTATGTAACTGTACTTAGTCGGTACCCACATGTGCACAGGCGGACAGGGCTTAGGGGAAGGGTACAGGGAGGGGTAGGGTAAGGAGACCCAACAGGGTGAGGTCACCGAAATCACGGGAAAAAGTACGTGACTTTTAAAAAAATTAGTTACCCATCATACTTTGATCAGTTAGGTAGATTCTTCAGTTCCTTTAAAAGTTACTGTATATCTTCTGTTTTTCTACCTTTAATATATTACTCTTTTCTCAATTCTATTACTTCCGATCTAACTCCTACAGATTGTTCATAAATTTTACTCAATGTCTTAAGTTCTTATCTACGTTACTTTCTTTTTATATGTTCTTTTGAGGAGACTTGATTTTTGTTTGAGGAAACCACTTTCCTCAGTGGTTTACGGTTGATTACCCATATTTATGTATTCATAGGTATCGAAGAAATGTAAAGTCTTTCGGTTTTGGTTTCTCCCCCCTTTTTTCCTTTTTGTAATAACTGTCTTCTTTTCTAAGTCTCGTGGTCCACGTTTCCAAAACCAGGAAAATGTAGGATTCATCTTCATATTACAAAGTGGATATATTCAAAATTTCTGGTTTTGGGTTTGAGTTATAGTACTTATCTAGTTAAAAAAAGTTTGATAAGTTGTCTAATTTACGTTATGGTTAAAAAATTTTTTACCAACGTATTCTGATATAAGCTCAAAACGGTCTCGACGAGGCTCAGAATCGAGTTTTTGACGATTAGGAGTGGAAATTGTCCTCAGTTCGATTTAAAAAATTCAATTTCCAAGGTCTTTATTCTTTTCTTCGACTTTTATTTGTTCTTTTCGACCTTACTCGTCCCTGGTTCTACCTCTACTTAGACTGGGACTCAGAGTAATATACAACTAGATTGTGATCGTATAATTTAATATGTGGACGGTCGTCGGTACTGGTCTGTAATTCCTAGTTTTTTCCTACTTTCCCCGTACCGTAGGGTGAAGGGACTTTTTCGTTCGGGAAGGGGTCATCTAATTACGTAAGTGACGGGGTAGTAATCGGAGTGAGGAGGAGGGAACCAGAAATGGGAAATTTTAATTTAGAGAGGGGTCCATCCTCTCTTCAACTAGACACTTGAATCAACGACAAAGAGGTGAGAAACCGGTGACTCATTTTGAACACGACACAACTAGCGGCGAAACCGATACAATTCTTGACGAACTTAGACTTGTCTCTTTCTTGAGTGGGGAATGGGTGTTTGGTTCTGTCTCCCGGAGTAGTTCCCGATACCGGACTCATCCCAGATGTACTGAATTAAACCATTGTCATATAGACACCTTAAAATTTTACATAATTATATTGTTATAATAATATAATTATATAACCCTTAAAGGGTCGTCAGGTCACCAATTCTGAGACACGAAGGTGACGACCCCGACCTAATGCTAAGGACTAATCCCTTGATTCTAGGACATTCTACCACATGGGTTTTATATATAATATATATATAATGACATACATATAGTTATACATGTCATTTATTATGATTTATTAATATCCCCTAGTCTATACGGTGGGGTTTTATACACATAAACCGTATTCCTAATTAAATCCGACTAGTAAAAATTCTTAGGTATCTATGTCGTCTTCGAGACTTTTAACTCATCTTCGATGGGAAAAATTTCTTTGTAAATACAAATGTTCCCGTTGGAGATGAAAATTCCTACAGAGGGAGTGACACGGTCCTTCTCCTTCTGAAGATTTAGAGATCTTTGACAATAGTTAAGTCTTTGGTTAGTGGATTTAGAGGTATTGTTGGTATGAGTAGATGATACTAAAAGAACAAGTCAAGTCAACGGACACTGAGAAACGTTGGGGTGTCTGACGTCGTGTGGTCCGGAGGGACAGGTAGTGGTTGAGGACCTCAAATGGGTTTGAGTACAGGTAGATCATGCACTACGGTAGGTTGTTAGAGTAGGAGACAACAGGGGAAAAGGAGGTCGGAAGTTAGAAAGGGTCGTAATCCCAGAAAAGTTTACTCAGTCAAGGAACGTAGTCCACCGGTTTCATAAAAGAACAATGTGAGGGAACTGGGAGGGAGGGAATTCAACCTGAGGGGTGAGGGTTGTGGAAGAAAACAGAAACTGATTTTGACCATAAATTCTACTACCGTACCCGGTAAAACCTCTCAATGAGTCAAAAGGACCCAGTGAGGGTATATATGTATACAGTAATTTGAACAAAAGGGGAACAATTAAACAGAATATCATTGAATAATATCTGATCGGTTTCCTGGGTCTTTACATTTCTTTTTTTAAAAAGGAGGGTTGTTAACTACATCAATCCTTCTATTTGAAGGGACCGACCTGAGTCGACGGAGATTCCGATGACTTCGATTCTTTAGGACCCTGAAGACTGTTTTTCGGGAAATGGACGTCCCAGACTTCCTTTGATTCTCATCACTGTCGGAAAAAGACTAAGATTTAAATCTAATCGACCTCCTTTATAAACACCTTGAGTAAGGAGTCCATATCGTTGAAACCATTTTTACACAATACTCGTGAGAACAAAAGATAACTAGGGAAAGGAGGGTATCTAACAGTAAGTAACAAAACAGAGTCAACAAGTACAAGACTCTCAAACCGAAATCTTGGTCACTCTTATCAGAGAGGTCTTTGACCGTCTACATACATGACTGTACTTAGACCTCTGTTTTGACTCATCCGACACCCTGGTTATTTGACCGACCAATCTTCGTGTTCATTGTTGCACCCGAATACTGACCATAGAACCGTAAGACAAACACGATGTCAGTTTGCTTCCGACAGATGTTTACTTCCGAGAGTCCTCTGAAGTAGTTTCCCCCGGGGTTAGGTAATCTCCTGAAAAAGTACAGTTGTAAGTAACAGAGAAATCACGACTTTTTCAAAATAAGGTCATCCCGAAAGGGTCACAGTGTAACCACCCAGATATGGACCTCCACAGAGGGTAAGAGTGTCCTTTGACCTCTGTGACGAACGAAATATGGTAAGTATACCGGACACTGTTGTCAAGAACGAAATAGTCCCATTGAGACTCTTTTAAAGACATAGAAAACTCCCGACGTATCAAACGTAAGAGGAAACTTCTACGAGGAACGGAGGTACCAATTCGGTACTTTTCCCAATGACCAAACTCAGTGATAGTTCCAATTATAGTTCCTTATAATTCAATTATAGTTCCAGTGATAGTTCCTTTTTATCACCTTTGTCACCGTCTGAAATAAAACCCCCCGAGGTTTTAGTGATGTCTACCACTGACGTCGGTACTTTAATTTTCTACGAATGAGGAACCTGCCTTTCAATACTGGTTGGATCTGTCGTATAATTTTTTGTCTCTGTAATTAAACGGTTGTTTCCAGGTAGATCAGTTCCGATACCAAAAAGGTTACATACCTACACTCTCAACCTGATATTTCTTTCGACTCGTGGTTTCTTAATTACGAAAACTTGACACCACAACCTCTTCTGAGAACTCTCAGGGAACCTGACGTTCCTCTAGGTTGGTCAGGTAGCATTTCCTCTAGTCAGGACTCACGAGTAACCTTCCTGACTACGATTTCGACTTTGAGGTTATGAAACCGGTGGATTACGGTTCTTGACTGAGTAAACTTTTCTGGGACTGCGACCCTTTCTAACTTCCGTCCTCCTCTTCCCCTATTGTCTCCTACTCTACCAACCTACCATAGTGGCTGAGTTACCTGTACGTAAACTCACCTGAGGTCCTCAACCGTTGCCTGTCCCTCCGGACCACACGACGTCAGGTACCCCAACGTTTCTCAGTCTGTACTAACTTGTTGGCTTGACTTGACTTGTTCCAATTATATTTTAGGAAAAATTAGTGGTTTACTACTTAGGAAATTTAACCGATATAAATCCAAGGAGTGGAACCTGGACTTGTCGTACACATACGTACGAGTCAGGACAGGATGAGACGTTACGATACCTGACATCGGATAGTCCGAGGAGGTAGGTGCCTTAAAAGGTCCGTTCTTATCATCTCACCCAACGGTAAAGGAGGAGGTCCCTAGTTTGGACACAGAGGACGTGATGTCTGTCTAAGAGATGGTGACTCGGTAGTCCCTTCGGGGTTTAACCGATATAAATTTTCTTTTTTTTTAAAAGAATTCTCTCGAGAGTAAGATTTATTAACAGTGTAATTATAGATACCTTTCTGGTTGAATTCTTTTCCTGTGTTTCTACGTATTGTCAGAATCCCTGGGGGAATTATTCTAAAAAAATTTTTAATCTAAATCTTGTCTTTTATTACAGATGTAGGTTGTATTTAAAGGAGAGTTTTAGGTCAGGGTAGTCGAGTCGTTTAAAGAATTTTATAGGTTTGAGGAGATTGAAGGGGTCTTTATAGAGAATTTGTGAGTTGACGGACAAAACTGCAGGGAGAGAAATGTTCTGAATGTCTATCGTGAGGTCGGATTGAAATTCCGGGTCTCATATGGTCCAATGAGTACATTTATGTCTTTAGGTCCTTTACTTAAATCATCTTTGTGAGTTCTATCCATTATCCCTACGAAACGACAGGGAATGTTAAGAAGGAGGAAAGGTCCCGAGGGATTAGATTAATGGATTAATGATTTATATCCAAATAGGTACCACCGAAAGAGAATATCTTTTTGATTTCTATAAACTCACATAATCAATTGAGTAAACCACGGTACGACTCTTTAAAAGATACTTTTTACTGCAAAGATCTTTAATGTTTTTCATAAAGATTTAAAAGGTTATATGTTTTGTTATTACATATTCTGTCAAGTGTTGATGAATGAAAAAGTCAAAAGTGATCTTTAATTACCAAAATTCCCAATGTCCAATTTCCTACTTTACCAATCTATCATAAGTGATTGTGTTACCGGTACTTAAACTCGTTTGAGGCCCTCTATTACCTCCTGTCCCCTCGGACCGTGCGACGTCAGGTACCCCAACGTTTCTCAGTCTGTGTTGACTCACTGATTTGTTGTTCTTTCTCGATTTTTTTAGATTATATACACTAATTTCGATGATCTTTATTCTTTCCCTTGTAAAGGTATACTGTCCTTTTTCTTGCATATGAAACCCATTTTCTTCTAAATACTCTTTTAGAAACCTTTCGTTAAAATACACACCAGTTTTGATTCAAATGTTACTTAAATTAATTCGTTTATTCAAAATTATAATTTTAATTCGGACCACGTTTTACATTTAAACCAAAAGACAATTTTCCTACTTCAAAAGAAAGTGATAAACAGACGAGAAATATTCTCTAACGTTTTCCGAAGTGAAATGTGGAAATTTTTATTAGACGAAAATTTTTCCCAAGACACAAAAGAGTTTTATTAAAGGACACAAATCTTTTGACTTGGAAGAGATATAATTTTCTCTATTCCACCACCAAAAAAACGTTGATAAATCGACAAAAAAAAACAAACAAAAATAATAAATCGGAAATTATGGAAGACAACAGTTTAACTAATTTTCCTATTGATTGCAGTTCCGACATATAACAGTGGGACGAATAAATTGAATATACGTCTCACGTAGTACTCTTTGTCACCAGAACCTCTTCGTGTTCGACCTTAGTTCTGACGGTCCTTTTTATAGTTATTGGAGTCTATACGTCTACTGTGGTGGGAATACCGTCTTTCACTTCTTCTTGATTTCTCGGAGAACTACTTTCACTTTCACCTCTCACTTTTCAACCGAATTTCGAGTTGTAAGTCTTTTACTTCTAGTAACGTAGACCAGGGTAGTGAAGTACTCTTTATCTACCCCTTTGTCACCTTTGTCACCGACGGAAATAAAAAGACCCGAGGTTTTAGTGACGTCTACCACTAACGTCGGTACTTTAATTTTCTGCGAATGAGGAACCTTCCTTTCAATACTGGTTGGATCTATCGTATAAGTTTTCGTCTCTGTAATGAAACCGTTGTTTCCAGGTAGATCAGTTCCGATACCAAAAAGGTCACCAGTACATACCTACACTCTCAACCTGATACTTCTTTCAACTCGTAGCTTCTTAACTACGAAAACTTGACACCGCAACCGCTTCTGAGAACTCTCAGGGAACCTGACGTTCCTCTAGGTTGGTCAGGTAGGAATTCTAGTCAAGACCCACAAGTAACCTCCTTGACTACAACTTTGACTTTGAGGTTATGAAACCGGTGGACTACTCTTCTCAACTGAGTAAACTTTTCTGGAACTACGACCCTTTCTAACTTCCGTCCTCCTCTTCCCCTACTGTCTCCCACTCTACCAACCTACCGTAGTGGATGATCTACCTGTACCCAAACCCACCTGAGACCCTGAGCCGCTACCTGTCCCTCCGGACCACACGATGCCAATTGCCCCAACGTTTCCCAGACTGTGCTGACTCACTAACTTGACTTGACTTCGTAATAAAGTGTCACTTGATACTAAGATAAAGTGGTTCACATACTTTTGGAAAAAGAATAAAAACTGTTTGAAGGGTTTCAGTTTAAGATTTACTTCACACCAAACAAAAACAAAAAATGGAGTTTGATTAAAACTTTAAGGGGTCTCCCGGAACCTTATAAAATTTTCTAAACGAGAGAGAAGAATATTTTTCCTTTTACACTGTCCTCAATCCGAATAAACTATACAATTTAATGTTGCCCAAACAAAATCAGCAATTCAGTAAAGACTGAGAAAATGTTGGGGTACCTGAGATCTGACGGTCCGAGGAGACAGGTACCCTAAAAGGTCCGTTCTTGTGACCTCACCCAACGGTAAAGGAAGAGGTCCCCTAGAAGGACTGGGTCCCTAACTTGGGAACCGAGGACACACAGAAGACGTAACGTCCGTGTAAGAAATGGTGACTCGGTGACCCTTCTCAACAGTTTATTCTTTGTTATGATAAAAGAAATACAACACATATATGACATTCATAAGGTCTTTAACTTTAGGGATCTTTAGACTATACAGGACATATTACAATAGTCAGTATTGAGTTCAATAGAATTTTACGATATGTAATATCTTTATTGGGTGAGGAACAGTAAAGGTAGTATTATTTAAGAGTACTCTATAAATTGTTACTCGTAAAAAATCAGAAAAAAGTAAATGTCTCTTAATAACAAAATGAGACTACGAAAATGTTTTCGTATGACGTTTTCACGAATTGGGAGTTTCTCTAAGTTCCTTTTGTGAAAACTGTTCATATCGAAAGACTATTGAAATTGTAGTATGTTAAATTGACCCATTCTTAAAGGTCTTGATGACCCTCTTACTATGTTCGTCTTATTTATAATTATTTTACCCTGATTTACTCGACTCTTAATACTAATATTTAAAAGTACTGAAGAATGGACTTTATAAGGACAAAAAAAAATTACAAAACAAAAAAGTCTAAATTACTTTGGAAAAAGAGAATTCGATGGAGACTGGATGTCGTTAAACCATTTTATATAGAAACACTTTTTTCTACTTTGTAAAAAGGGATGGACTAAGGGGCAGTCTTGAGATTCGCTCATAAGAATAAAAGTACCGTTATATCAATAAACGGATTCAAGTGATTGTTAAACAAGAGGAACATTGTCCTGTGTTAACCTTCGTGACGTATGTAATTAGTGGTTCCGAAACTCACCTTATAGTATAAAATTTCTCCACACGTATCTGAGTGTATACTACTCTGTCGAAATTCATCTGTTCCAACTGAAATATGTCAGTTGTTTCGGGGAACCTTTTCATCGGACCATGGAACGATTGTCCCAGGGGTCGTCGGAATGATCCACTTATTCTTCCCAGTCAAGGACCGTTCACGTCCTTGGAGGTCTATAGACCCCCTGAATCTCTTCCCTCCTTAATTGAGTTTAGATATGTATGACGACGGTTCAGACTACTATTAAGAAACAAAACAGAAGGATCGAAACTCCGAAAATTTTCAGGTTAGACTCTAGGGAATACTTTTCAAGGTCGTTTTATCTAAAAAATTTTCGGAAGTACCAGGTACTGACCAGAACGACATGAATGTGTTTACTACGATAATTTTTTTTTTTGGGTATTACATTTTCATATATGTTTGTGTATGTATATATACATATATATAGACTTAGTGACACGATATGTGGTCTGTGACTGTGTTGTAACCTTTAGTTGATATGAATTTATTTTTTTCTCTATGTTCCTTTCACCCTGTTACCTTCTTACATACACGTAGAATATATTTCTTTATTATGTCTTATGTACACGTAGAATATATTTCTTTTATATGTCGTGAGGATGTTTATTTATGTTTTCGAGTGTCTATCCGTAAAGTGTCTTTTCCTTTGTTTAAAACTTAGTTGTATCCTTTGCTAAGAATTGAGGTAATCCTTAGTCCCTTTACACTTAATTTTAGTACTACTCTATGATAAAATTTGGGAGTTTTATTCGTTTTGAAATCTTGAGACTATCAAGGTGTACCACCGTTACTACGTCTACTTGTCCTTGAAAGTGAATGACGTTACCTTTACATTTGGATTTCTGTGTGAAATCTTTTGTTAAATCATAATAGAAAATTTTAACCTTTGAACGAGTGGGAACTGGATTGTTAAAATGAGAATACTTATATGAGATCTCTTTGAAACGTCTCCGTATGTCTTTCTATTCGACTTTATAGAAGTACCATTGTAACATTATCGTCTTTTTACCTTTGTTGGTGTTACAGATCACCAATTTCTTGTCTATACATTATAAGAACATTTATGTTAAATAGTCATTTTAACTCAAACGATGTTTATGTGTTTACTTTCATAGAATCTTCGAAACTTACTTTGACAATCTTTTAAACGTTTGTTTTGTTACTTAAACATCTTTTGTCGTATATTATACCGTGTAAATTTTTTACTGTCCTAGGGGATTCTAGTCCTTGTTCTCTTCATACGGGTAAAAACGTGAAAATGAGTTATATGATAACCTTTAGATTTGTGTCGTTAATCCGTTCCTGCTATTTACTTTACGTAGGTTTAATCTTTCTTCTCCAGTTTAATAGAGACAAGTGTCTGTTGTACTAGTATACACATTTTTGAGATTTATAAGGTGTCTTTTGTCAATGTCGATTGTTTGAGTTTCAAAGACTTATGTGTCAGTTATACTTTTTTAATCAATATAAGGATATAGGTTTTTTTCTTTAATTCCTTTGTAAAGGTAAATGTCATCGTAGTTTTTCTTATTGTATAAACCTTTATTTAAATTGGTTCCTCCATTTTCTGAATATATTATTTTTGATGTTTTGTGACGACTTTGTTTACTTTCTTCCGTATTCAATTTTTTTTATGACGGGTATAAATAAATTATAACAATTTTACTGTCAAGATAGGTCTTCACTAGACTTCTAGGTTATGTTAGAGATACTTACAGGATTACTACGAAAAGTACCTTTGTTTTTTCCGATAGGATTTTAAATACTTTAAGGTACCCTGAGTCTCTTTTGTTTTGTTAGAACTTTTTCTTATTTTGTAACCTCCTGAATGTGAAGGACTAAAGTTTTGAATGATGTGTTTCCATATCATTAATTTGGTTATGTCATGTCCGGATTCCCGTTTACTTATTTGTTTACCTGATCTTATCTTTCGGATCTTTATTCGGGGGTGTATATACTAGTTAACTAAACAATTTGTTTCTATGGTTCTGGTAAACTACCCCTTTTCTCAGTAAGTTGTTTATTTCGACCCCTTTGATTTATAGGTGAACGTTTTCATATTTAAACCTAGGAATGGAACGTGATATATGTTTTTAATTGAGTTTCACTTTGTTTCTGGATTTAAATTCTCGTTTTTATCATTTTAGGTACTTTTTTCTATCCTCTTCTAGAAGTCTCGTAACTTAAAACCTCACTAAAGATCCTGTACTGTCAGTTGTTTTATTTTTTTTTTTGTCCATTCAATCTAAAGTATTTTTAAATTTAAGAAATCACTTCAGCGAGTCAGCACAGACTGAGAAACGTTGGGGTACCTGACATCGGATGGTCCGAGGAGGCAGGTACCCTAAAAGGTCCGTTATCAGGATCTCACCTGACGGTAAAGGAAGAGGTCCCCTAGAAGGGTTGGGTCCCGAGCTTGGGTCCAGAGGGCGTAACGTCTGTCTGCGAAATGGTAGACTCGGTAATATATAGTTTTTTATGATAGTTCTGTCCACTTTTATACGTATCTAGAATATGGACTATTCTCTAATTATAGGTCTTTTGTTTCTTGATATTTTTTATTGTCTGTTAAGTTTTTATATGTTTCCTGAAGTTATCTGTAATGAGTCTCTATTATGTTTACTAGTTATTGTTTATTCGTGTACTTTTATATTAGGTGTAGTGATTAGTCGTCCCTTAACGTCTACTGTATTATCATAAGTATCTTTTAGGATTTTTGTGATGGTCTTTAGATGATCTCAAGTAATTCATTTTCACGGTCAGTGAGTCAACACAGGTTGAGAAATGTTAGGGTGTCTGAATCGGACGGTCGGAGGAGTCAGGTACCTTAAGAGATCCGTTCTTATAACCTCACACATCGGTAAAGGAAGAGGTCCCCTAGTAGGGCTGGGTCCCTAACTTGGGTCCAGAAGGTGTGACGTCCGTCTAAGAAATGGCAGACTCGGTGGTCCCCTCGGGTCTCAAGTAATTACTTAAGTCAATCTCAACGTCCTATATTTTAATTATGTGTCTTTATAGAACGTAAAGATATGTGATTGTTGTTTTCTAGTCCTTGTCTTTAATTCTTTATTAGGGTAAATGGAAACGTAGTTTTTCTTTTTTTTTAGATCTTTATATGAATTCCTAATTTTTTTAACATAAGGTTTTAATATTGTGTGACTACTTTATTTAACTTCTACTCTGTTTGTCTACCTTTCTATGTGGCACAAGACCCTAATCTTCTTAGTTATAAAAGTTTCAAAGATATGATGGGTTTCGTTAGATGTATACGTTACTTTAGGGATAGATTAATGGTTACCGTAAATAGTGTTTTGATTCTGTTTTTACAAATTTAAACATACCTTTGTGTTTTCTCGGGTTCCTCGGTTTCGTTAGAACTTTTTCTTTTTGTCTCGACCCCCTTAGTCCGACGGACTGAAGTCTGATGTAATGTTTCGATGTCACAATATTAGTTTTGTCATACCATGACTGGGTTTTCGTCTTTATATCGAGTTACCCTGTCCTAACTTTCGGGACTTTATTTAAGTACACGGATACCAGTTAATTAGATACTGTTTCTTCCGTTCTTATTTTTACTCCTTTTCTGTCAGAGAAGTCATTCACCACGACTCTTTTGGTCTGTCGATGTATACTTTCTTACTTTAATCCTACAAGAGATTGTGGTATGTGTTGTTATTTGAGTTTTACCTAATTGTTGTATTTACATTCTCGTCTTTGATATTTTGAGAATCTCCTTTTGTGTCCGTCTTGTGAGAAACTGTGTTTACCGTCGTTATAAAAAACATAGATGGAGGATCTCATTACTTTCTTTTTAAAAACTACACTGGATTAATTTGAATTCTCGAAAACGTGTCGTTTCCTTTAGTATTTTACTTTTCTACTGGGTGTCTTACCCTCTTTCATAGACGTTTGATATGGTTCTCGTTCCCTAATTAAAGGTTTTATATTTGTCGAGTACGTCAAGTGATGGTTCTTATTTTTTTTTTTGGAGTTCGTTACCTGTCTTTTATTCTGTGTGTCTACCGGTTTTTCGTATGTTTTTCCACGAGTTGTGACGATTAATAATCCTTTTAAGTTTAGTTTTGATGTCACTTATGTCATAGTGGAATATACAGTCTTACCGGTAGTAGTTCTACATATGTTTGTTATTTACGACCTCTCCCATACCTCTTTTCCTTTAAGAGGATGTGACAACCACCTTACATTTAACCATATCGATGATGCCTCTTGTCTTGTCTTGAAGGAATTTTCTGATTTTTATGTCAATAGTATACTAGGACGTTTAGGGTGAGGACCCGTATATAGGTTTTCTTAGGTATTAAGTTGTTCTATGTCGTGGGGTCACAAGTAACTTCGTGATAAATGTTATCGGTCCTACACATTTGTTGGATTTACAGGTAGTTGTCCACTTACCTATTTCTTCTATACAATATCTCTAATAATTTAATTCACTTCATTCGGTCTGTTTATATAGTGAATATGTACCTTAGATTTTTCTTTTACTACGTTTACTTAAATATATCGTGTTTATCTGGGTGTCTGTGTCTTATATTTGAATACAAATGGTTTCCCCTTTACCCCCTACCTATGTGTGATGATATATATTTTATCTATTAGTTGTTCCTGGATGATATATCGTGTCTCTTGATATGAGTTATAAAATATTATTATATATTCTCTCTTATTAAACGTTTTCTCATATACACACACACACATATTGACTTGATGAAACGACATATGGACTTTGATTTTGTTCTGACATTTTAGATATGGAGTTATTTTTATTTTTTTCTTTTTGAGTGAAACTTTTGATAAAAATCTGTTCTTTACGTATTGATACCTTCTTTATAAACGTAAATTTTTCGAAAACTAGTTTTTTTGATGTTACACTATGATATAAGATTCATCTTATCGGTATTATTTTTTCTCTTTTATGGTTAACAACTGTTCCTATACCTCTTACGACGTACAACATACAACAACGTACAACGACCACCATTACATTTTATAACATCGGTGACACCTATTCAAACTGTCAAAGAGTTTAGCAAGTTGTATTAATGGTACACTGGGTCGTTAAGACGAGAGTACATGTGGGGGATTTCTTAATTTTTGTTCTTGAGTTTCTCTATTGGGTATATGTAGATACAAGTGTCGTTGTCTTAAGTGTTTTAGATTTTCCACTTTTAGTGGGTTCACGGGTAGTTGTCTACTTACCTATTTACTTTACATCATATATATATGTTACTTTATAATAAGTGGTTATCTTTCCCTTACTTAAGACTGTGTTTGGTGTTGTGTCTACTTGGGATTTCTGTAATACCATTCAATGTATTTGTTCGGTCTGTGTTTACCTGTTTATAAGTTGCTAAAGTATACGTAATCCATCAATCTTATCCTTTTAGGTATCTCTGTCTTTCATCTTGTCTTCAATGGTCCTTACCCATCTTACGTTACCCATTTCTTCTGAAACAAAATCTTACTAAAAATTTTTTTCGAGACCTCTACCTATCATCACTACCGACGTGTTGTCATATTGACCTGCATTACGGTGACTTAACCTGTGGTCTTTTAATAATTTTATCAATTAAAATACAATACGTATAAAATGGTGTTATTTTGTTTGATGTTGATCCTTTTTTTCTGTTCTTTGTCATTTATTATATAACATATCCCTGAATATGTATAAGTTATCTGTAATGATTGTTCTTGTCATTCGTGTTTTAAGTTTTGTTAGTATGACCTTACTTTATTCCCACCTTTCACCTACCTTGTATGTCGATCTACCGTCCTTATACCATCACAAGATCGACCCACCACCGAAATATCTACAAACAAAATAGTTTTAAGTGGTCAATACACACAATATAAATAAGAATTTTAAATAGTTTATAGTATTATTTTGTGACTTTTGTTAGAGGGAGGGTTTTTTATTTGTCTGATCGTATTCTGACAGTTGTAGTGTTTTACGATTTTCTGTTGTCTTCACTTAGAGGTCTCAAATTTCCTTTTACGGGAACACAGATCGTGACATTTGGAATGGTTCATAACTAGTTCCTACTCTGTTTTGTTTTTAAAGCCCTGTACGTTCCTGAGTTTCGAATTATAGTTAAGTATTATATAAATTTTTCAATTAACTACTAATTAGTTATTTTATTTTTAGATTGGGTTCCTCCTCTTTTGGTACCCTATGTTCCTTGTCACCGTCTACTCTTATTGGGTCTCCTTCAGTTCTTTACATTTTTCGTAATTCTCATTTGTTATGTGGACTTTGTTGTCTGACCAAGGTTTATCCTTTTCCTCATGCAGTTCCGACATATGACAGTGGAACGAATAGATTGCATATACGTCTCATGAAGTACTCTTTGCTACCCGACCTTCTTCGTGTTCGACCTTAGTTCTAACGACCCTCGTTATAACTATTGGAGTCTATACGTCTATTGTGGTGGGAATACGGTCTTTCACTTCTCCTTGATTTTTCGGAGAACTACTTTCACTTTCTCCTCTCACTTTTTCGACCGAATTTCGAGTTGTAAGTCTTGCGCTTCTAGTACCGTAGACCAGGGTAGTGAAGTACCGTTTATCTACCCCTTTGTCACCTTTGTCACAGTCTGATAAAAACCCCCCGAGGTTTTAATGATGTCTACCACTGACGTCGGTACTTTAACTTTCTGCGAATGAGGAACCTTCCTTTCAATACTGGTTGGATCTATCGTATAAGTTTTCGTCTCTGTAATGAAACCGTTGTTTCCAGACAGATCAGTTCCGATACCAAAAAGGTCACCAGTACATATCTACACTCTCAACCTGACACTTCTTTCGACTCACGGCTTCTTAACTACGAAAACTTGACACCACAACCTCTTCCGAGAACTCTCAGGGAACCTGACGTTCCTCTAGGTTGGTCAGGTAAGATGTCCTCTATTCGGGTCCCTAAAGAAACCTTCCTTACTACGATTTCGACTTTGAGGTCATGAAACCGGTTGAGTACGTTTCTCAACTGAGTAACCTTTTCTGAGACTACGACCCTCCCTAACCCCCGTCCTCTTCCCCTGCTGTCTCCTACTCTACCGACCTACCGTAGTGGTTGAGTTACCTGCACTCAAACTCACTTGAGGCCCTCAAACACTACCTATCCCTCCGGACCGCACGACGCTAAGTACCCCAACGTTTCTCAGCCTGTGCTGACTCGTTGACTTGACTTGACTATGTGGACTTTGTAGGTTAAAAGGACGATCTCCGTTCCTAAATTGTTGAATAAAGGAAAATAAACTGATTTTAGGGATACTAAGGTGTCACTTATTATAAAGGTATTAAGACATTAATATTTACACCAGAATAATCAAATTGTACCAAAATCTTAAATGTATTTGTCTTTTTAAATATCAATGCATGTATTCTCTAACATTGTAAATTTTTAAGACTTGTTGCATTTTTATTGTCACCATAATTTTGAAACCTTTACCTCCTCTATCTTCATCTGTTCCCGCGTAGTGTCGATTTCTCAGTTATATAACAAATTGTAATTTAGTTTTCTACCTACGTTTGTACGAATCTTAATACCATTAATTGTTTTTTCGTATTTTTTCTTTACAGAATTTGATCGATGATACCTGATTCTGGTCCTCATTAGTTATCTACCTTTTCCTCTCTTAGACCAAAATAAATTATAGTATTTCCGTTTCTTATGTTCTAAAATTTTATTTTTGTACCCTCCTTTCCCACAAGCTACTACACAATTTAAATGTAAAGTAACACCCCTCAAGCATTAATGATAAATTTCTTTTGTTTAGTTCTTTGTCCCGACATTCATACCACGAATCTCAAAAAAAAAAATTAAAAATAAAAATGAAATAAAATGAAATGTTATGACATAACCAAAACGGTATGTAACTGTACTTAGGTGGTACCCACATGTACGCAAGGGTTTATACTTGGGGGGAGGGTGGAGGGAGGGGTATTGTAGAGAGACCCAGTAGTGGCACGTGGTTGGGGTTCGTACGACATAGGACGTAGTCCGTATCTGACTGCTAAGTTAAGAATGTACTATCATACGTACAAAGTTACGGTAAGAGGGTTTAGTAGGGTGGGAGAGGGAGAGGGAGACTCAGGTTTTCAGGCAATATGTGTGACACAGAGAAAACGACAGAACGTATGTCCCAGTAGTAACGGTAGAAAGATTTAAGGTATATATACACAATCATATGACATAACCACAAAAAGAAAGACCGAATGAAGTGAGACATATTAGCCGAGGTCAAAGTAGGTAGAGTAGTCTTGACTAAGTTTACATAAGAAAAATTGCCGACTCATTATGAGGTATCACATATACATGGTGTCGAAAGAATAGGTAAGTAGACGACTACCTGTAGATCCAACAAAGGTACAGGACCGATAATATTTGTCACGACGCTACTTGTAACCCCATGTACACAGAGAAAGTTAAGACCAAAGGAGCCACACATACGGGTCTTCACCCTAACGACCCAGTATTCCGTCAAGATAAACGTTAAAAAATTCCTTAGAGGTGTGACAAGAGGTATCACCGACATGATCAAACGTAAGGGTGGTTGTCACATCCTCCCAAGGGAAAAGAGGTGTGGGAGAGGTCGTAAATAACGAACGTCTAAAAACCTAGCGTCGGTAAGACTGACCACACTTCACCATGGAGTAACACCAAAACTAAACGTAAAGAGATTATTACTCACTACAACTCGTAGAAAAGTACACAAACAATCGGTAGGCATACAGAAGAAACCTCTTTACAGATAAATCAAGAAACCGGGTAAAAAACTAACCCAGCAAATAAAAAGACCTTAACTCGACGTATTCAAAGAACATATAAAAACTCTAATCAACAAACAGTCAACAAAGTAAACGATAACCACGAATCTCAAAATTAACCACCACATAACCAGTTTCAAAGGTCGATCGACGGACATCCCCTCAAGATTAAATATCTAAAACGACCAAAGGAACCGGATTATAAAGGTGATATCGGTTAACGTTCGTGGTCACACTGTGGTTACCTGAACATTTTAAGGACTTTTTAGCCACTACCCAAGAGTATTACTGGAACAAGGGTCCACGGTGACCTTTACCTTCTTAACTTTTGTCTTTCAAAGAATCATGAACGACGGAGATCACTCATCCCGAACACCCTTTAAAACGGATTGTAAAATATATGGGTAACTTAAAAAATGGGACAAGTACATTATGAAAATATTTATTTTTTTGACGAGTTTTTTTCCGTAAATTAGAACATACGTCTTTCGATCTTTCTCGTAATAATAGTTGAATTGTTCTTTTTAGGTCTATTTGTTGTTTTAGCCTGAAAATAGACGACGGTGGTCTCTTGACTGTAGTGTCCCTTTTATTGATTAGATTTTGGGTTCCTTTCTGTCCGTGGAGGGTACTGTCTCTCTCCAGTGTTTGTGACCGAATGGCTACCATCCCGTGTCCTCCTTCTCTGTGTCATGGTTTGACTCGATTTTGACGTTACATGACAATTTTTGTTCTGAACCGATTATCTTAAGAACCCGCGGAGTCTGTGTTCCCCTTAAATGGGGATAAGTGACTGAGGAGACGTTTCTGAAGACAGTCCACAAGGGACCTTTCTGACGTCCTCCCTCTTACGTTTCTCGGAGAGTCACCATATCTGAACCACTCCAACGGTGACGTCCGTTCCGTGTTTGAGGAGGGCCTGGGAATAGGGGTCTCTAGCTCTCAGAAATTCGGTGATCGTCTCCTCGTTGTTTGGGACAGGGAGGGTCCCGGGTCCACTTCTAGGTGATCCCGTCTCCCTTCACATTTTCTTTTGATAAGGTGGTGACCCCCTCTTCGTCCTTTATCAGGTCCCGAGACTTCGGATACGATTTTGGTAATCATCAGAGAACGGTGACCCCCTACCGTCCTTTGAGAGGACAGGTTCGAGGTTACTATATTCCGTCTCAAACCGACCTTTCCCGTCTTATTGACTCTTTCGAGGTTGGGTACTCTGGGTCTGTGTGTCCGGATTTTTACTTTGGTCTTTTGGAGGAGACCGGGGTCATGGTGTGACGACGACGATTCAGTGAAGTCAGTACAGACTGAGACACACTGGGGTGTCTGTTGTCGGGTGGTCCGAGGGGACAGGGACCCTAAGAGGTCCGTTTTTGTGACCTCACCCAGTCGTACCATGATGGTTCGTAATTCATTGGTCGTTGTCGTCAGATGACAACCGTACCCTCCGTTCTTGTACCCTCCTTTGGGTGGGGGTGCATGGGAAAGTTCCATATCCACGTACCCATTCGGACTTTCAGTTCCCACCACGTCCTTTTGTAAATTTTTTTTTTTCTTGGAAGGTATTTGGGTTGGGAATAGACTATCTTAACATTTCTCTTGACCTGTTTAGGTTTTAATATCAACTTATAAAGTTATAGGAAAGTTAGTAACTAGTTTGTTCATCTGTCTATTAGAGACGACGACGACGATTCAGCGAAGTCAGTACAGACTGAGACACACTCAGGTATCTGCCGTCGGGTGGAGGAGACAGGGACCCTAAGAGGTCCGTTATTATGACCTCACCCAACGGTAACGGAAGAGACTCTATTATCGATTTCTATATGTTTTTTTGGACTTGTTGTGACCGTCAATTGAACTAAAATGATTTTAAATATCTTGTGAGGTGAGTTTATGTTTTCACGTGTCCCTTTTAAGTAGTTTTATCCGATATAGATCTAGTTTTTTTATATGGAGTTAAAAATTTTATTTTAACTTAAGTAAATCTCACATAAAAGACCGACTTTTCCATGACTTCATCTTGATTATTTTTTTTTAGTCCTTTTAACCTTTAATCGTTTGAGGACTTATTGTTATAACTTACCAAACGGAACTTTTGCTTGTCTCTAGTAAGACAGCAAAAAATCTAACGTACGTTCATGACGTAAAACCTGAAAGAACAACTGATACTACCGATGAGGTAAAGAATTTTTCCTAAGGACGGACGTCATCATCTATATTACCAGTAGACTCAATTTAAGTGGGTAAGGTCAGGTAAAATCAAGTGACTAAGGATCTTACAGCTACAAGTGAGAACGGTAGAGGACAAACTGGTGAAGGATACGTTATAACGAGAAATGTCGTAGCCTGGAACGAAGATAGTGGTCAGTGTAGGTGTTGACCCATAACAAAAACGAAACCGAAGTAGGGAAGTAAGAAAGACCTCAATAAAGAGGTGACTGGAGGTCATCATATAACCCGTGGACGGTTGGACCCCTCAAGGAGAAAGTCATAGGATGGTAAAACGAAAAAGTATGACAAGTACCCCAAGAGTTCCGTTCTTATGACTTCATCAAACGGTAAGGGAAGAGGTCACCTGGTGTAAGACAGTCTGGAGAGGTGGTACTGGGCGGACAGGACCCACCGGGGTGTGCCGTACCGAATCAAAGTGACTCAATCTGTCCGACATCAGGTACACTAGTCTAACCGAGCAAAAGACACTAATACCAAAGTCACACAGACGGGAGACTACGGGAGAACGTTGTGGATAGTAGAATGAACCCAAAGAGAATGCACCCCATAGAGAAGTACCGACGAGATCGTTTCGCGTCGACGACGAGGAATGGAACCTACTCCCCATAGAGGAGGGTCAGTGGGGAGGACTGGAACTTACACCTCATCGAGGAGAGTTGGGAGGACGTGGGTGCGTCGGTGAAGAGGAACCTACACCCCAACGAGGAGAGCCGGTGACGGGGACTGGAGCCCGCACCCCAACGAGGAGAACCGGCGAGGACACGGCAGGATCGGACCGTGAGATCCAGTGGCGGGGACTGGAACCCGCTCCCCATCGAGGAGAGTCGGTGTGAAGACACACCAGGTAGCGTGGGTCACACGAACACGTGCTAGGTAACGTATAATTTTTCGTCTCTGTAATGAAACGGTTGTTTCCAGGCAGATCAGTTCCGATACCAAAAAGGTCACCAGTACATACCTACACTCTCAACCTGACACTTCTTTCGACTCACGGCTTCTTAACTACGAAAACTTGAGACCACAACCTCTTCTGAGAACTCTCAGGGAACCTGACGTCTTTTTAGGTTGACTTGACTTATTGTTATTTTTGTGTACATGATTTTGAACAAACCTACGTCGATTTCATCACAAATCCTACTTTAAATGTATCGTAAATTGTCGATATTAATCTCTTCCGAAGTAAGTTACCACAGTTAAAGTAGAATTCTGATCTTTTTCTTTAGTTTCGGTTACGTTAGTCTTATTACTTTGATGTGTTTTCAGTTACTGTTGTTTTTTTTGACTATCTTTTCTTAGTGCTTTAGTTTACGATCAAGAAACTTTTCTAATGATTTAGACTGAAAAGTCAAGTCAAACCAGTGAGTCAGCACAGGGTGAGAGACACTGGGATACTTAGTGTCGTGTGGTCCGGAGGGACAGGTACTGGTTGAGGGCCTCAACTGAGTTTGAGTACAGGTAGTTCAGCCACTACGGTAGGTCGGTAGAGTAGGAGACAGCAGGGGAAGAGGAGGACGGGGGTTAGGGAGGGTCGTAGTCCCAGAAAAGGTTACTCAGTTGAGAAGTGTAGTCCACCGGTTTCATTACCTCAAAGTCGAAGTCGTAATCAGGAAGGTTACTTGTTGGTCCTGACTAGAGGAAATCCTACCTGACCAACCTAGAAGAACATCAGGTTCCCTGAGAGTTCTCAGAAGAGGTTGTGGTCTCAAGTTTTCGTAGTTAAGAAGTCACAAGTCGAAAGAAGTGTCAGGTTGAGAGTGTAGGTATGTACTGATGACCTTTTTGGTATCGGAACTGATCTACCTCGAAACAACCGTTTCATTATAGAGACGAAAAGTTATACGATAGATCCAACCAGTAGTGACAGGAACGTTCCTCATTCGCAGAAAATTAGAGTACCGACGTTAGTGGTAGACGGCACTAAAACCTCGGGTCTTTTTATTTCAGACTGTGAAAAAGGTGAGAAAGGGGTATTTACTTTCCTTTGTTTTGGAATTGAATTTTTTTTATTCATCATAGAGGAGATAGTATAACCCCTTTTTTCAGTAGAAGGGTCATTATCTCTGTCAAGGTAGGACACCAGTGGTGAAGATGGGTCATTTATTCGTTATCTTTGTTGGATTAGTATATGAGTCCGATCGGAAGTGTAGATCACATCGGAAGTGTAGATGATCACCGATAAACAAATTGTCAGTTTAGAGGTCTTTACAAACTGAAAGTGTGACAGCGAGGGAGTCTGAAGGGGAGTCGTGTACTAAGACTTAAACACTATTCTTACCATTCATCTTAAAGATCTATTCTGACTATACTTCACTACTGATACTAGACATGAGTTATAATTAAATACTGTTTTCGTTTTCATGTCCCCATTCTTATAATATTTGTAAGTACAATATGTCCTTGTTGGATGTCTGGTGGTTGTTCTCCTAATGACGGTCCGTTTTAATAATGTAGTAACTTTAGAAAGTAACTACGGTGATAAGTGTTACTAAATTAGGTAAAGAGTAGAGACGGGTAATTTTGAACGAGAATAATCTTTTCTTAGTTCCCATGTTTGTTGACTCTTGTCGAAGTTTACGATGGAGTGAGTTCCTTACTCTTTACTCCCTCTCTTTGTAAACGACCCAGTCTGTAAAATATATATAGTAGGGTAAAGAAGAAGTGTTTTCGGTACACTAAATCTTTGATAATACGGGCAAAGTGTCTCCTCTTTTGACTCCGGGTTCCTGTATTTTAGGTTTCGAATAATCTAAGGTTTCGGGTGTAAAGAAGACAGTATTGTGTGATGGAGATAGGTTCCTCTTCTGACTCAATGTTATTCCTGTTCTCGGAATTTGATTTTTTTTTTTTCTCTCTCTCTATTTTAATATATCTCGGGATGTGTATCCACGATCACCATTTCTTGGGAAGACGGTCACGTCCTCTGTACTCTGACCCAAACTAAGGACCCAGCCCTTCTAGGGGACCTCTTCCCTAACCCTTAGGTGAGGTCATAAGAACGGACCTTTTAGGATACTTGTCTCTTCGGACCGCCCGATACCAGGTATCCCAGTGTGTGTCAACCTATGCTGACTTCGTTGAAACTGACGTGTGTGTGATGTGTGTCTCTCTGTATTTATTCATATACGTCTTTGACTTTGACTTTAGTCAGAACATCAGACCAATTATCATAATATGGTTACAGTCTAAGAACCAAAACTTTAATAAGTTGTGAAAATACATTCTAATTGTAATCTCCTTCGATTCGTTTCACATGTTCTTTGAGAGACATGATAAAAATATTGAAGGGTACCAGAAATTAATAAAGTTTTATTTTTCAATATGAATAGAGAGTCATCTCTACTTATTTCTTATTTAGAGATGATCACAACTACCCTTCCATCGGAGGGGTCAGGGAAATTAAGTATGGTATCTCCATCAGTAGTTGAGACGAAGGTACATTCCAGTCGGAACCGACGGTCTTTAGGTGACACCAACATGTTTTATCTAGTAATCTACCTTTTGTCCCCGGAAAAAGGGGAATCGTGACTACACATCACCTCGAGGTCAAGACTAGTTTAAGAAAGGACCACTTATGTTATACATAACGTATCCCTACAGGAGGGTTTTCGTAGGAGCCAAGGCATAAAACGACCTACATATACAGTGGTAGGTACTTCGGATACATACTTTCACGCTTTCTCTACCCGACCAAAGTGACCTAAGAACAATCTGTGTCACACTATAATATCCTTCTCTTAGTCGGTACCTTAGTCTTTCGGGTTAAGATGTTCAAACACTAGAACTCCTCACATAAATTGTAAAGAATTGGAGTTAAAAGAGAGACATTTTGACCCCATGTTTAGATGTATTAGTATACTCTGTTACTGACAGTTAGTGTTTAAAATATACTGATCGAAAGAATAATAATTTGTGACTACTAACGAAACTTGTCTTCTAAATGACAGGACCTATGAAGTGTAACATACACCTTGATCGTTCACTGTTGAGTTTCCGGGGAATACTCCAATAAAGTGGTCACGTGTAAGTGTTTAGAGGTACGTCTTTACACAAGTCGATAAAAGGTACCAGATTTAAACGTACGTCTACATGAAGTCGAAGGCCGGGTTTGAGACACACTATTTTAATTAGGAACCTCGACGACTTAATATTCCGACCTCCGAAGGTGACCTCCAGGGTCACAATCAGTATCGAGACCTAAATACTTGAGTATTTTGTAATTGACGTAAAGAGTCACTAAACACAGACTAAGACAAAAAGTGTGTACTAAACATTCACTTCATACGATAGGGGTCTACTGTAGTCACGGGACTATTTGGATATTTTAACGAGAACACAAATTGACAGAAGTGAGGGATCTTTATATTTTTGACTTACTATACTTCTACTTATTTGTTAGATGTGTGAAGTATGTTGATAACCAAAGTGACAGGATACGACCTTCTCACACTCACCCGGTTTAGGACTGTAATCCATTTACCCGAGATAATCGTCTTCAGGTCCATCCTACTGATCCGAAAGGACCACTAGGGGTTCCTTGAAAATAAAAGAATATTAAGCAAATTCCTATCACCATGTGTAACAAAACCCCTTTTGACGATGGTCATAAACGACATCACTTCCAATTAGTAGAGAGTCTGGTCCTGGTACCATTGTCCATCCGTCATGGTTTAAAGTGTTTCGGAACCGAGACTGTATGTCTACCGTTTATTTATGTACTTTTCTACAAGTTGTAACGAGTAATAATCTCTTTACGTTTAGTTTTAATATTACTTCATAGTGGTGTGTGGTCAGTCTTACCGGTAGTAGTTTTTTAGATGTTTGTTATTTACGACCTCTCCCACACCTCTTTTTCCTTAGGAGGACGTGACAACAACTCTTATATTTGACTACGTCGGTAATTCCCTATGTCATACTTCTAAGGAATTTTTTAACCCCTATTTAAATGGTATACAGGGTCGTTAGGGTGATGACCCATATATGTGATTCTTTTGGTGTTGAGATTTTCTGTGTACATGGGGTTACAAGTGACTTCGTGATAAATGTTATAGGTCCTGTACTTTCGTTGGATATACAGGTATCTATCTACTTACCTATTTCTTCAACACCATGTAAATATGTTACCTTATAATGAGACGGTATTTTTCCTTCTTTAGACTCAGTCGACATCACTTCACCTACTTGGATCTCGGAGAAAATGTCTCACTTCAGTCAGTGTTTCCTTTTTATTCATAGTATATAATTACGTATATATACCTTAGATCAGGACCTTTTGTCATGACTACTTGGATCATCTCTTACCTGAACACCTGTGTCACTCCCTTCCACTACCACCCTCCTTGACTTTTTCATCGTAACTGTATATCTGTGACAGTACATATTTTGTCAATCACTTTTCAACATGGGTGGGACCAAGAGACACTACTAGATCTCACCACCCTACCCCCCTCTTTTCTCTCCAAACCTTCCCTTCCCTATATATACATATATATACATATTTAATCCTGACTAAGTACCACATGTATGTGTCTTTGGTTGTGTTTTAACATTTCGTTAAAAGGTGGTTAATTTTTTTATTTATTTTTTATGAAATTCTATACGTTTACTACACGTTCCGACTGGAGAAGTTTGTCTTGTTTCTCTGTTAAGAACAAACACGTAAACCAGTAGTTTAAGTTTTTACCGTTTTCCCGTTTTTACTTAGTTCATAATTCCGGTGACGTCGGACTATGTTTCGGTCCCAGTCTGATGTGTTAGGGGTACCAGTATCTTCAGTGTTCGTATTTCTTAAAGGGTTCTCGGACCCTACCCCTTTTCTCTCCTTCTATTCTTTCGTCTGTCCTCTACCCTTCTTCCTCTCCCACTCTACATACCTTTCTCATTGTTCCTTCATTTGTCTTCTCCTTGGATTGTCTTTCCCTCATCTCGTGAAGTCTACCGAGTCCGTTTCACTTCATTAACGGTTGACTTCCCGGTCTGTCGTTTTGTCGTATCCTTAAGTTTTCCTGTCTAGTTGGAGGCAGTTCGCGGGACGGTATATTAGACGGTAGATTTTGTCCTCTAAAACTCCCTACTTTTCTGCTAGGGGAATTATTAATACGGTATTGATGTCCATGTATAACCCAAATAGACCCCGTCTGACCCTACGCACCAGTTAGAAGGACATTCGAGGAGAGACTAGTCCGAGGATGGACGGACAGAGGAATAGGATGAGACACTTCGTCTTCGGTCGAGAGGATTCTCGTTGTCGGTCGAAGAAAGGGTGTCTCCTCGAGGACGGGTACGACGTGAGTGCTAGGGATTAACTAATAAAGTTGTAGGGTCCGGGTGACGATTTCATTCTTGTGGTCTGGAGTGGTGGTGGTGGTGTAAAAGTAGGTGTCTTAAATCACCTCGGGACTAACCGGTCAGTGTATGTCAGGGATATGAGACTTGTGATGGAGACCCTTTCCTCACTTGGTTGTCTGAGTAAAAGGAATCCTTTGACATGTGTTCTACCTCTCCGAGATATGTCAGTCCTTTTTGTTCTGGTCCTCAACTGACACCGAGGTTAGTACTGGGGAATAACGGTTTAAGTCTGAATTTAACTTTTTTCATCCCTTTTGGTGATCTGGTAAGTCCATACTGGATTTAGTTTAAGGAATACTAATATGTCATCTTCACTCTTTATCTAGATTCCCTGATCTAGACTATCTGTCTCACGGACTACTTGATACCTTACTCCAAGCACTGTGACATGTCCTGTGTCCCTAGTTCTGGTAGGGGTACCTTTTCTTTACGTTTTTCGTTTTACCGACAGACTCCTCCGGAATGTTTATCGACACTTTTCTTCTCTCCGTTTCTCGTTTCCTCTTTTCCTTTCTATATTCGTAGACCTACGTCTCGAGGTTTCTTATCGTTCTTCTCTTCTTTCGGAAGGAGTCACTAGTTACATTTCTTTATCTCCTTTTGTTGTCTTACCCTTTCTGATCTCTAGAGAAGTTCTTTTTAATCTCTATGGTTCCCTTGTAAAGTACGTTTCTACCCGAGTTACTTCCTGTCTTTACCATACCTGGATTGTCTTCGTCTTCTGTAATTCTTCTCCACCGTTCTTATGTGTCTTTTTGACATGTTTTTTCTCGAAGTGTTGGGTCTATTAGTACTACCACACTGGCGAGTAGATCTCGGTCTGTAGGACCTTGTACTTTAGTTCACCCGGAATCTTTCGTAGTGATGTTTGTTTCGATCACCTTCACTACCTTAAGGTCAACTCGATAAAGTTTAGAACTTTCTACTACGACACTTTCACGACATGAGTTATACGATCGTTTAAACCTTTTGAGTCGTCACCGGTGTCCTGACCTTTTGCAGTCAAAAGTAAGGTTAGGGTTTCTTTCCGTTACAGTTTCTTACGAGTTTGACGGTGTGTTAACGTGAGTAGAGTGTACGATCATTTCATTACGAGTTTTAAGAGGTTCGGTCCGAAGTCGTTATGCACTTGGCACTTGAAGGTCTACAAGTTCGTCCAAAATCTTTTCCGTCTCCTTGGTCTCTAGTTTAACGGTTGTAGGCGACCTAGTACCTTTTTCGTTATCTCAAGGTCTTTTTGTAGATAAAGACGAAATAACTGATACGGTTTCGGAAACTGACACACCTAGTGTTATTTGACACCTTTTAAGACTCTCTCTAGCCTTATGGTCTGGTGGACTGGACGGAGAACTCTTGGATATACGTCCAGTCCTTCGTTGTCAATCTTGACCTGTACCTTGTTGTCTGATCAAGGTTTATCCTTTTCCTCATGTAGTTGTGACATATAACAGTGGGACGAATAAATTGAAGATACGTCTCATGTAGTACTCTTTGCGACCTGACCTTCTTCGTGTTCGACCTTAGTTCTGACGGTCCTCTTTATAGTTATTGGAGTCTATACGTCTACTGTGGTGGGAATACCGTCTTTCACTTCTCCTTGATTTTTCGGAGAACTACTTTCACTTTCTCCTCTCACTTTTTCAACCGAATTTCGAGTTGTAAGTCTTGTGCTTCTAGTACCGTAGACCAGGGTAGTGAAGTACCGTTTATCTACCCCTTTGTCACCTTTGTCACAGTCTGAAATAAAACCCCCCGAGGTCTTAGTGACATCTACCACTAACGTCGGTACTCTAACTTTCTGCGAATGAGGAACCTTCCTTTCAATACTGGTTGGATCTATTGTATAACTTTTCGTCTCTGTAATGAAACCGTTGTTTCCAGGTAGATCAGTTCCGATACCAAAAAGGTCATCAGTACATACCTACACTCTCAACCTGACACTTCTTCCGACTCGTGGCTTCTTAACTACGAAAACTTGACACTACAACCTCTTCTGAGAACTCTCAGGGAACCTGACGTTCCTCTAGGTTGGTCAGGTAAGACTTCCTCTAGTCAGGACCCTCAAGAAACCTTCCTTACTACGATTTCGACTTTGAGGTCATGAAACCGGTGGAGTACGCTTCTCAACTGAGTGACCTTTTCTGGGACTACGACCCTCCCTAACCCCCGTCCTCCTCTTCCCCTACTGTCTCCTCTACCGACCTACCGTAGTGGTTGAGCTACCTGTACTCAAACCCACTTGAGGCCCTCAACCACTACCCGTCCCTCCGGACCGTACGAAGTTAAGTACCCCAACGTTTCTCAGCCTGTGCTGACTCGTTGACTTGACTAGTCAAAACAAACCAGTTTAAAATAAATATTGTTCTAGAGACTAAATGATAGATATGTAACTTCTCCTTTACATTTTGATGACAAGTAGATCACCCATTTGAGGTATCAGGTCCTTGTCTATGATCTCTGTCGGAGAGAGGACTACGAATCTTCCTGACACCTTGGGTCAGAGATCACTGACAGTAAAGGAAAGAACAGTATCGAGAAACGAATCGGGAGGGTTTCACTAAAAGTAGAGGATGTAAATAAAGGGATTGTGAGGTTATATCCAACAAGACCGGACAACGAATCTGATTTCACATGGTTGATTGAAAGACGAATCAGAACTAATGGCTCCGAGACGATAAAGGGAAAAAGACCGAAGACTCGTGATACAAGACACCGTTCAAGTACACTGACTTCGAAAAAAAGGAATCCTCAAGAAAAGATTCTCTGAGACTCCAGGAAATATTCTTGACTGAGGACCGTTTACACGGAGTGTCAGGAAGGTCTACACGGGTCTCTACGGGTTAATCATCTCATTATGGTCGAATCTGAAGTTGACCCTGATAAGTGATGTGAATGTTATTGAGATACAGACTATTTCTAGTTCCCAATAGAGAAAAATGTCAATTGACTCTGACTCTCCCGTTCTGAATGGGTTTCCGTGTGACAACTCTTTCATCTCTCCGTCTTGACGTAAGATTCCCATTAAACATGAGTGGTTGTCCTTTTGGTTGGTTTTTTTTTTTTGTCATTTAAAACATTTTATTTGTATTATTGTTTTAGTGATTTGGTTAACATACGTCTATTAAATCTATAAATTGTAGAAACATAGAAGTGAAACTGGGGTCCCAGATTAGTAATCATCTATAAATGATGTATGGACAGTTGACAGATTACCCATACGACTGACGTCGTCCCGGAATAGAGTACGATTGTAAAGTGTTGTCTGTGACACCCTCTACAGTTTGATTTATAGAAGGAAATCGAAGTTTGTTGAGTATGACTCACGGTCTTTATGTAAAGTATTAACTTTTACTTGGGTCTTCACCTCAGAGATTTTCCCAGGTAATCTTTGTATGGTCCCGAATTCTGGAAGGTTCATGTCTTCCCTTCGGTACGTGTATAAGTAGGGGGTTTATCGGAGTGTCGGGTCTCGATCGTTTTTGACCATTCTATGAGATCTTATCACACGTCGTTAATGTGATAGTCAGAAAACAATTCTGATAATTTCGTGGTGGAAGAGTTTTTTTATTTTTTGTAACCTTTAGGTTCAGAGACGGTCGAACACGGGTACCTTTGGTAAGACGGACGTCTTTAACAGGGTGGTCCCTTGTTCTATCGTATCGAAGTTCCACGAAGAGGTTCGTTTCACACTCCAGCTTTACTGAATAGATCTGGATGTTAAGTGATCACCGGGTATTAAACTGGTAAAAGAAGGGTGTTAGTGAGGGAATAGGGGATTCTTTCCTTTTTTTTTTAATTTGAAATCTGCGAGGGGGGGTTTCGTTCCCTTTGCTACTCAGCCAGATAGACTTGTTTTTTATTCACTAACTGACCGACTGAACAGGACGCTATCACCGTCTCCCCTTCCTAAATAACGAGCAGAGTCCGTAGGAAGTTAGACTGGACGTTTCACTCGTCTACATTTCATTGGAATCGAACCACGACTACCAAAAAACCGAGTTGAGGTTTCGGTGAAGGTAATAAACGTAAAATATTTGTCCTGTGTGTGGATAGAAACGGTATGGTTCCAGTGAGTTATAGCTCTGGTAATTTAGGAGAGATTTTATTTCGGGGTAATCGTCCTGATTAATTTGTTACGGATTTATGTGATTCGTCACGAAAACGAAATCTTTACAAAGAAGTGATAAGACCGTTAGGAATCGTCTTTCGAGTCTCTTCCGTTACCGTGGGGTGAGGTCATAAGAACGAACCTTTTAGGGTACCTACCTCCTCGGCCACCCGACGTCATGTACCCTAGTGCTTCGGTCTGTACTGACTCGTTGAAGTGAAAGTGAAAAGTGAGAGTACGTAACCTCTTCCTTTACCGTTGGGTGAGGTCACAAGAACGGACCTCTTAGGGTCCCTGTCTTCTCGGACCATCCGACGGTAGAGACCTCAGCGTGTCTCAGCCTGTGCTGACTTCGTTGAATCGTCGTCGTCGTGGTTCGATCGACAGTTATTTCTTCTCACAAACGTAGTAATCCAATTTTGGGAAGGAAGAGGAGGAAGTTGTGGGGGCAGTGAATGTGTGTGTGTGGTGATGGTGGTATTTGAATCCAGATCTGTTCAGACCCTTTCTGAATCTGAAATTCTAGATCTCAAACCAAATGACATCGTCAATCGTAAAGTCGGATATTTTACGAAGAGAGAGTAAAAGATCGTGAGGGAGACTCGACTTTACTCAACGGTAAGGTATTAAGGTGTCCGACGCAGTAATACGTACCGTGTGTCATGAAATCCCTTTTCCACTTTGTATTTGTCAAGGTAGGCTCGTGTGTAATAGTTTGTCTCGGACGTCATACCCGTCCACCACCTGTTGGAACCTGTCCTGTAGTCACAAATTCCACCTTTGAAGAGGGTGTTATGTACCGTTCCTTCTTCTTTCTTCTGTTTCTTAATATGGGTTTTAGAGTATTTCGGTTTCGTCTAATTTAAGAATGACGACCACAGTGGGACAAACTCAGTCTAAAACTGTTCTATTTTCATTAAGGGAAGTTTGTTTTAAAACTTTATGTCCTTCCTCCGAGGAGATAGATGGACTGTGGTTATGTTCATCCTGATCTGGTAGGAGTACAACACTGTACTACGAGAATTAAAAATACCGATATCAGGTCAGTCTAACTAGAGTTGTATATAGCGGACGTTACCTCTCATCGTTGTAAAGTAAAATAACGAGTCCTTAAAAATTACTCAAGTCTATTTTACTCTCATTGTCCTGTTTTTTATTTTTGTTACAGTCGGTGGTTGAGAGATGATGGGATGAAGGGTCCGTTAAAATTGGGAAGTGATAAAATAATTTCAGTGTTAATCGGTCTATTACGAGTTATTTATTGTAAGTAAGGATGGAGACACGGAAATAAGTAAGACCCAGTGTGCAGAAGAAAAGATTTCAGATAGAACGACGATATAAATCGGACAGAGTGGGAGAGGCACTTCAGAAGGAAAGGGTTTGAAGACCCCATCACCAAAAGTTTGGGATCGTATGGAGTCTTAGGGGACATCCCGAACAATTTTGATTCTAAGGACTCGGAGTGGACGTCTCAAACTCAGTCTTTCAAACTCCAGACTTTTAAACGTAAAGATAGTTCAAGGGACCTTACCACGACTACGACGATCACCAAATCACATAGATTGTGACCTGATACATAAAATATATAACAGTAAATAACAAGAAGTTAACTAAATACTTGTATAATCTATTCTAAAATACGACCTTATTTGTCTTTTGGGTTACGTTTGACCGAATTTGTTTTTCACCTAAATAAAAGAGTGAATTAACCTAGTAGGTCTATAACCAACTGGGTTATGAAGTTACTACAAAGTTCCTGAGTTACAGGAATGTAGAAAGACGAGACTGTAGGAGTCACAGTCGAAATAGATTTTTGACCAAGAAGAGAACCGTTAGTGTGTCAACGGTCGGTACTAATTCTGATATATAAATAATTAGAGGTCTCCCTGTGTCTGTAGAATCGTCGTAAGGTTTGTTCTCTTCATTTTGAGTGGGACTAATCCATTGGACTTTGTGTATCAGATACTTCCTATTCCCACCTATATTGTTCCTTTTAAACTCATAACAATCCTTTTCTTACATAGGACATTTCCGTGGGTCGTTTACAGATGATGTGTTGAGTCGGTCTCATATTTTAGACGATCCTTTTTATTTATTTATTTATTTTAGTCGATCCCGTCACTACTGTAATAGATATCGAGAAGATGGTGTGTCCCTTGTGAGTTATTTCCCTACTGAATGACGAAATTTTTTTTAAGATGGTTAACTAGTCCTATATATCGGAATTGACTCAAGACAAAGTCTAGTTGGTTGACAAACATGATGTGTTTTTTTTACAACCATTCTCGTAAGACGTAAAAAGAATATATGTAGATGCATTCGTTCGTTATCAAGTCTAAAAATACAATTTTACCTTTTTTTTAAAACAAATGGTACTCTTATGGATTAAGAGAAATTAAAATTTTTAAAATACCTTCATGTCGACATATCCTTTCACTGAGTCAATATGTATTTCTAAGAAAAAATATAAAAGAAGGTTATATCAAATAGTGTCCTATAACTTGTATCAAGGGACACGATATGTCATTCTGGAATAACAAAAGGTAGGATACACTATCAAACATAGACGATTAGAGTTTGAGGGTTAGGAAGATAAGGGTAGACTAAGGTAAATTTTAATTAAAAAATAGGTTTTGTAAGCACTTTTTGATCAAGGTTCTGGAGTTGGTTTTCAAACCCCAGACTGCTACACTCATCGAGAATACCGGTACATGATAACATTAACAATCTTTTGATAAAATATATAACTTGATTTTTAGTCAAAGGAATCTTGAAATTGAGTAACTAGAAGTAAGATGATAATCCCCGATACGGTTTGTTTAGAAAGAATCCCATGACGGACATGGAATCCTGTATACAAGCTTACATCCACAGAATATGTGACCTTTAATTGTTCTCGTAAAAAGTATACGATGAAATTTCTTTTTGTTTAAACTCTTTCGTACCATTCACCAATATAATCAAAGGACCCGATGGTATTGTTTTAAGGTGTTTGATCCACCGAGTGTTGTTTTCTTTATATATGAGAGTGTCAAGATCTCCGATCTACACGTTTTAGTTCCACAATCGTCCTGGTATGAGAAAGACTTTCGAGATCCCTTCTTGGAAAGGAAAGGAGAAGGATCACAGGCCACCACCGGACGTTAAGAACCGAAAAGAACCGTCGTAGTGAGGTGAGAGACGGAGGTATTAATGTACCAGAAAAAGGACACGAGGAGAAAACATAGAGACACTACCTTTTTCTCCGTTCTTTCTAAGCTTTCCATTCCTGAGTGTGGGTGGTGACAACCGAGACTTCTACGTCCTTCGTCCGACGTTAGGTTCTTTACGTCCACTGGAGGTGTTCGACCCTGACAGACAGTCGACTGTCGGTTGTTCCTTGACTTTCCTCGACTTAAGATGGTTATGAGACTCATTCGTCCTTTACCTTAGGGGGGTTTCGAAGGTCTTTCCTTAGGAAACCTTTTGAAATCAGGTCCTTCTCGGAACAGTCTGAAGACTGGATGTCTTGGCATTCTATAATTTAAACACAACAAAACTCCGTGATTCCAAAACCATTAAACAATATCGTTGTTATATTTTGATTGTGTCATCCAATTATTATCAATAAAATAATAATAGTAGTAGTATTAGAGATGGTGGTGGTGAGTGTCTGGTTTTTCTGTTATTCAGAGTCTTACTAATTCATAATAAGGATTCCAGTGTATTTATCATTCTTCGTCTCGTCCTTAAATTTGTCTTCATACAGACTGTCGTCTCCGGTACAAATAGTGTTACGTAGGGTACTTTGTCACTCTATGGTTTCTTTATTTAGAATCTTCTTTATTTTTGCTGTAATAGGGACACGTAGAGTCTCATAAATGTCACTACGGTTATTTATATCCGTCCGTCTAAAAGACTAGAAACTTTTATAGACTGAAGTTTTCGTCTCAACTGAACATCTTATTGAAATCTTATTGACATCGTACTCGTTTACAAATAAACATTTGGAAGGGAGGGAAAGAAAAGGAATTATTGAGGAAGTAGGGAGAGAGATTATAGGTTGGTTAGATTTTATAGAAGTGTCTCGTTTACCGGTTCTCATCTGTTTTACTAGGACTTTTCGACTCCTCTAAACGAGGGGAGAGGTTTTAGAATTTTCGAATATTTCACTGTCATTAATCCTACTCTATTCTTTTATCTGGTTACCTTACCTCTTAGGTCCTTGTATTTTGAAACGTACATACTTTTGGTCTATATACTGTCTTAATGGGTGATTTCTAGTCTTCCCTTTATTACCCGATAAAATATTTACCAAGACCCGATTGATAAATATACCTACTTTTTTATTTTAACTTAGGGATGTAGTGTGGTATGTTTTAGTCAACGTCTAGTTACTTTCTTCTGAAGTAAACTTTCCACTTTCAAATTTTTTTTAAAATTCCCTTTTATAAAAAATCCTAGAGTCCAATCTCTTTTGTAAGATTTATATAGTCATTGTACGGATAGTATTTCTTTTTTGACTATTCAGACTTCGTAGCTTTAACTCTTGAACACATAGTGTTCTGTGGTGTTTCATTAATTTTCCGTTGAATATTTGAATCTCCTCTGTTTTAATAATTCAGTACATTGACCGTTTCTTAATCATAGTCTTTCTGTATTTGTTAGGGACATTCCCTTTTGTGTTTAACACGTTATCTTTTTACCAGGTTACTATACTTGTCCAAAAACTGGTTTCTTCTTAAGATTCGCCGAATATTATGTACCCGAAGGGAACACCGAGTCGCCCATTTCTTAGACGGACGTTATGTCCTCTGAACCCAAGCTAGGGACCCAACCCTTCTAGAGGACCTCTTCCCTTTCCGATGAGTGAGGTCATAAAACCGCACCTCTTAAGATACCTGACATGTCAGGTACCTCAACGATTGTCAGTCTGTACTGACTCGCTAAAAGTGAAAGAAAGTGAATATTTTGTATTTTTCGTCCACCACCCATCCACCGGACCTACGTCGGGATCTCTTTTGGAGAGAGAGAAGGGAGTGGAAAAGGTCTAGGAATCAAACCCCTGTCAGGAAGACAGGTCAGTACGGTTTCTCCTTTCAATGGAAGGTTCCACACTCTCTACTCCTACTACTCCTACTATAGTCACAGGGGTTCTTTTTTAATCACCTGGGACACCGACCCCATCCTCCGGGACCCTCGGCGAAGCTTCCGTTTGTGAGAAACCTGTCACTACTCTTCCTCTTCTTACTACTACTTCCCAGGTCGTTTATACTGCACAACCGGAGTCTCCTACACCCTCCAGTCCTTCGTCGGTGTGAGAGGTCACTATCTCCACACACCTAGTATGAGAAGTTCGACGTCCTCCTCTATCTCCTTCCAGTGAAACTCCGACTACCATTGATAAAGGACTTGACCCTACGAGTCTAGACTCGGTCAACCGGCCTGTTGTAACGAACCCACTTTTAGTCTCTCGTCGGTAGACTAGTCGTCGGAGACAGTCTGAGTCTCCCGCTGCTGTCGAACCGGTCTGAGGTCACTCGTGGGTTCGGGAGGACCTCCCGTGAGACCTCGAATACGACGGTTCTCTCTGTCACCGACCCGTGACTCCATAGACCCTTGAACCCCCCTTCCGTTTCCCTCGTTGTTCTCCCGATCCATCGGGTCAAGGGGAGTACTTCCGATGGAAGTCCTACCCCAAATAACGACCTTCGACCTAGAAGGACCAGTTGTCAAGATCTTTAGGTTTGTCTGACTGAAACTGGAGATGTAGACTCGGATGACTCCCACCAGGGAAGAAAGGACCTGAAACACCTCCTCCGAGACCGACACAGTCCGTCACTCCTACAACCTCGGGTGAAAAATCAGTTGAAGGAAAAGGGTTATTTTCAGAAATCGACGCCCCCGCCCTGTTCTTTTCGACGTTTGGTTAAAATTCGTCTCTTTGTGTTTTATTTTTGTATTACTATACTTAAAATGTTGTTTTAAATATTATTTAATTTTCAGACAATTATTTACAACCACTTCTACTCCTCATTGTTTTGAAAATGTGAGACGACTGTGACTAGAAACCTTTTCGACTTATACGAACAAGAGATAGTAGTTCATTGAAGGAGACGATATGTGTATGGGATCTTTTTAAGAACTTGTACATGTTCTTTGTAGATGTTCTTACAAAGTCCCTCCCTCTGAGTTCTCCTTCCTCTGTATCCATATGGATACCGACGGAGTACAACTATATGTAGTCTTTGGTTGTGTTATAACGTTTCGTTAATAGGAGATTAATTTTTATTTACATTTGTTTCTTCTTTTTACAAAGTGTCGTCGTAAATATTACGATTTTGGACTCTTGTTTGGTGAATAAGTAGTTATCCTTTTTAAATTTAATATTTTATACGTATGTGACCTTATGACTTTTACTTATTTTATGTACGTTACTGTATTTTCATAGAGTCTTTATATGACAATTACCTTATTTCTTTCAGTGTCATAATAAGGTAGGGATACTTCACTTTTTGTACGTTTATATTTGTTATAAAAATATTTATATATATATGTGTGTGTGTATGTATACATGCACTAAAAATTTTGACTTTTCTTGTTCTCCTGTCACTTGTGTGTTAAGTCATGTCAAGGAAGGATAGTACTCCCATGTCGTCAAAAGTCCACGTGATTATTACGAGATAAAGAATTCGATCGACCATCTATATACCACGAGTAGATAATAAGAGAACCTATATACTGTACCAATATTTGTAAAATATGTAGTCAACTCTTTTATACATAAACTCTTCACCATCAGTTTGACACGAAGTAACTTGACGGATTTTCTACTGATGTCCTCTCCCGTTTTCCTACGGTGTCCACGTCCTCACAATTCCTCCTTTCTGAACCCTGAGGGGTTGAGGCTGAAGTGAGTCTCGTCGACGTCGGAAGACTTAAATCTTTTTCCAAACTTTTGGTGAAGTCCATTAAACGTTTTTCTTCCCACACGTGACTCAGTGTTCCAGGGGAACATGTGTATATAAACGAATATATAATCGATAAACCGTCTTCCGGTTTCTTTAGTTTTCGGATCCATCGTTAAACCGTATAAACCAGTACAATCGAGTAGTGAGGGAAACGTTTCAACAAAACATTTATTCTTACTTTTGTGAATAAGACATGTCATACTTTACTTCGAGAGTGTCTTCCCACTCGGAGTGAAATGTCGTCTAATCCAAGGGTTTTCGTCCCATGTTTACTGTAAAGACATATTGGTCGACATAGAAAGGTGTTTGTTTATACTAGTAAAGATTGTACAAAGCACAGGTAGAAGCTCATCAGTAGTGATGACTAAAATTTGTATGTTTATATGGTTATCTTATAAATTTCTGTGTTTTACTCTTTAACTCCGTGTAACCCTTCCGTAAAGTATTACAATGTTTAGTGCAGGGATTAAGTAGTCGCGAAAATTGAAACTTGAAAGTACATACTTATTTACGAGAATATATGTTTATGGTAATATTTCATAAGACATATTTTTCCTAAAGGTTCAGGATGACCTACTGGAACATAAGTCATTTCCTTGGTGAGATATAACACGTAGTGTTTGATCACATGGTTGTCACGCCCCTCTAAGTCGTCACACACTGTTCTAAACCGTGTAAAGGACCTTGTTTAAGGACCCTGAAGTGATAATGAGTTTCTGAAATCCCCGTCCCTTTCTAAGTTCACTGAATTAATTCATTAGTTTTCGTCATAAAAATAATTTTGTTTGTAAGAATTTTTCTTTAGATATAAATATATCATAAGAATATTAAAATTTCATGTTGATAAGTTTCTTTATAGAATGAAAGTTTTCATGAATCTTGAGACGGGGAGAATGAGAGTGTCAACATTCAAATGAGAAGTGAGGGTAGTACCCAATGTGACAGTCTTTTCAAACTCTACGATTTAGATGTCGTAGATCCGAAGATGGAAGTCCATGTGACGCGAACGCGGACGGCAGTATATGTACGTACGGAAGGAAAAAGGGGTAAGGTCTAATCAGAGAAAAAGGTTAATTTCCGACCAAGGGGACGTGACGAGGTGTGGGGAGGGGGCTTCGTATTGTTCTCTTCGGACGACGACGACGACGACGACGACTCAGTACAGTCAGCACAGGCTGAGACACGCTGGGGTGTCTGTCGTCGAGTAGTCCGAGGGGGAAGGAACCCTAAGAGGTCCGTTCTTGTGACCTCACCCAACGGTAAAGGAAGAGGTTACGTACTTCTCCTTTTCACTTTCAGTTCAGCGAGCGAGCACAGGTTTGAGAAGCGCTGCGGTACCTGACATCGGGTGGTCCGAGGAGGCAGGTATCATCAAAGGTCCGTTCTCATGACCTCACCCAGCGGATTCGTTGGAGTCTTGACTTTGTGAAGTTTATAAGTAAGAGAGGAAGACGGACTAAAAGAGTCACCTTGTCCTCATCCATTGTTTCCCAGTTTTTATCCCACTGGACCTCCATGAAAATTAAGGACGCAAGTCCTTTCATGTCGCGTACGCGAGGGACCCGGTTATTCCAACTGAAGACGAGGAGAACACGAAACACTCGCTTCAGTACTTCTTGCGTCTTCCTGCGATAGAAAGGAAACTCCTCTTGGTCATACTAAGGTGACCCCCGCTTCGAAAAGTTTTACTCGCTCTTAGACAACTTTTAGGAAAAACCCTGAAATTTTATTTATAAAATCCATTTTTCCTACTTTGGTATTGTGTAAAGACACTGTTTACGTTTAATGACTAATCTTAGATACCCACCTACTAAGGCACGTTCGTACGAAAAACGATGCGAACACGATAAAATGTACCTTTTCTTCCCCTATACTACACGGGTCGGACACCATTAAGACACGTCGTTTAAGTCTTCGTATCAGTTCCAAGAGAAACACACATCGCGACAAGTTCCTACGTTCTCTAGGATAAACAGAGTCTTTCTGAATCTCCGAGTATAGTTGAAGGCGGTGTACTCTCGACCTTTGAGACAAGGGGTATGAATTGAACTTTTACAAGTAAGTCGTAAAACAGGGTGGTGGTTGATTTTAGATACTAATAGAATTTTTCGACGGTCTATTTGTAGTATACTTGGTATAATATGGTTTCGTTATGAAATACTATGATGGTGGAAGAAACGTTTCCTCAACGGGTTCGGTGTATTAGTCGGTGTTCTATAAGTACGAGGATGTCGTCTTAATTAACAGACACCGAAGTAGAGATGTAGAAAGTTACTCACTTCTTTGCTTGAGATTTTCAGAAAAACAGGGTTGTTCTTTTGTTTCACTAAATTATTGACAAGGATAAAGTCTGACTATGTTTAAGTCCATGGACTCTTTGTGATGGAGGACAGAGACGTTGACGAGTGGTAGTAGGACTTATTGTCTCAGTTGGTCACCATAACTTGAGAGTAGTGTGACACGGTAGTGTCACTATAAGATATGGTGTGATGGAGGAGACGGTAGTCATACAGTAGATTCCGGTGTAGTAAGGGTCCGGTGTCCATGAAAAGTGAACTAAGTATCCGTTCAAAGTCTATACAGCCACTGAAGATAAGATGGTGGAAGACGTATCTGTAGAATAACGAGTCTACGGTGGAACATACTTTTTAGAAGGTGGTCCTGGACAGAGTGGAGTTGTCCCATCAGGTGGACATTCATATGTGGGAAGAGTGGTAATATTACGAATAAGAAATGGGGTCAAATGACTTCTAGTTCCTTGAGACTCGTGAAGTAAGTATAATGATCCCCCTCATTCAGTGTCATACACGGGACATGGGAAAGGTGGTACTTTTGTCACAGACGGAAAATGTTTGGAGTAAAGAACCTGATGTAAAGGATCTAATGTGTTCTATATTTGGTACAATGGTTATGATTATAATAAAACTTGTCTTCTAGACTACCACCCCCCCCCCCCCTTCATAACAGTTGGTAGATTAATTCGAAACTTGTAAACCCCTTTCTTTTCGTGGAGAATGTCTTCACCGATATTTTTCTTTTTCTTTACCGCTATTTTGTAAATTTTGGTGAACTTTGCCAAAATTCCGAACTAGAATCCTTACTAAAATTCATGAAATGATATCACGTCTATTCACCGAGTCAACTCTTATTGATAGGAAATTGTTGAAACAAGGACATCATACCATTTGACTGTGTCTTTACTGGTAAACGTTATAATAAAGGTCTCCGTGATCCCCCACCACGACACAAAAAGAAAGTTTTCACAACAAAAACAATTTAAGTTATAAATGAAAAAGAACACTATATAAAAGGATTGGACCTCTTCCTTTACCGTTGGGTGAGGTCATAAGAACGGACCTATTAGGGTACCTGTCTCCTCGGACCGTCCGATGTCAGGTACCCCAGCTTTCTTAGCCTGTGCTGAATCGCTGAATTGATTGAACCCATTTTTCTTTTTTAAAGTTATATTTAACTTTATATATTTTTTTGTTATTTTTTTTGGTTATTCCGGAAACATGTATTTAGACAGAGGAACATTGAACATGGTAAGAACAAAGATCCGGGTTTAACGAAAAAGAAATGACATTGAATCCGACACACTGGGTTTGGTAGAAGTCCGACTCGGGACGGGATCTAAGAACTGTAGTGTGTTTGGTCGTCGTAAATTCGTCGAGATCGGGTCTAGACAGTTTAGGTCGTACTTTAGGGAGAATGATGAGGTTGGGACTAGAAAAAAATTTCTATACTTACTGAAAATAAAATAATTAAATGCAATTAACCTCATATTAAAGAAATGTTATAACACCACCCAAAACGGTATGTGACTGTACTTAGTGGGTACCCACGTACACAGGGGGGTAGGACTTGTAAGGGACGGTTGGAGGGAGGGGTGGGGTAGGGAGGTCTGACAGGGTCTCGTGGTCGACACTCACGGGAAGAAGTCCGTGACTTGAACGCGACCAATAGATAAAATGTATACCATTATATGTACAAAGTTACGATAAGAGAGTTTAGTAGGGTGAGGACGGAAGAGGGTGTATCAGGTTTTCAGACGAGAAATGTAGAAACAGAGAAAACGACGGAACGTATATCCTAGTAGTAATGTAGAAAGATTTAAGGTATATATACACAATTATATGACATGACAATAAAGAAAAACTGAATGAAGTGACCCATATTATCCGAGGTCAAAGTAGGTGGAGAAATCTTGACTGAGTTTACACAAGATAAAATATCGACTCATTATAGGATAACACATATACATGGTGTTGAAGCAATAGGTAAGTTGTCAATTACCTGTGGATGTAACGAAGGTATAGGATTGACAACGTTTTTCACGATTTACTCGTTACCCCATGTACACAGACAAAGTTAAGACCAAAGGAGTCACACATATGGGTCGTCACCCTAACGACCCAGTATACCGTCAAGATAAAGGTCAAAAAATTCCTTAGAGGTGTTGCAAAGGGGTATCACCGATATGGTCAAACGTAAGAGTGATTGTCACATTCTCCCAAAGGAAAAGAGATGTGGGAGAGTTCGTTAACAAACATCTGAAAAACTACCGTCGGTAAGACTTGCCACGCTCTACTATGGAGTAACACCAAAACTAAACGTAAAGAGATTATCACTCGTGTCGTGAAAGTATCGTAGTAGAAAGTCCTAAACTTTATCGAGTTGACCTTAAGGTAGTGGAGGTGATCGAAACAAGTATCACTACGAAAGATTCCGGGTGAACTGAAGTGTAAGGTCCTATAGACCGAGATCCACTCACTAGTGTGGTAACACTAATAGAACCAGCACTTCTAGAAAAAACATGTCAAGGAGACACATAAGAACGGTGGAGAAGAATTATAGAAGACGAAGACAATCCAGGTATGGTAAAGACAGGAAATAGCTCGGGTAGAAACGTACTTTACAAGGGAACCATAGAGATTAAAAGAATTTCTCTAGAGATCAGAAAGGGTAAGACAACAAAAGGAGATAAAGAAACGTAACTAGAGACTCCTTCCGAAATAATAGAGGAACGATAAGAAACCTTGATATGTAAGTCTACGAATATAGAAAGGAAAAGAGGAAACGAAAAGCGAAGAGAAGAAAAGTGTCGATAAACATTCCGGAGGGGTCTGTCGGTAAAACGGTAAAACGAAAAAACGTAAAGAAAAGGTACCCCTACCAGAACTAGGGACAGAGGATATGTCACAGTGTTTGGAGTCAGGTATCAAGTAGTCCTTGATATAGATAGTCTAGATCAGGGAATTTAGATAAAGAGTGAAGGTGACATATTAGTTTTCCGTAAACTAACTCCAGTATGGACTCACCAAAAGGGATGTAAGAAGTTAAATTCAGACTTACACCGTAATTCCTCAAGTACTAGACTCGGTGTCAGTCGAGGACCAGAACAAAAACAACGTTATACGGTCGTTTTAAACCTTTTGAGTCGTCACCGGTATCCTGACCTTCTCGAGTCAAAAGTAAGGTTAGGGTTTCTTTCCGTTACGGTTTCTTACGAGTTTGATGGTTTGTCAATGTGAGTAGAGTGTGCGATCATTTCATTACGAGTTTTAAGAGGTTCGGTCCGAAGTCGTTATGCACTTGGCACTTGAGGGACGACAAGTTCGTCCAAAATCTTTTCCGTCTCCTTGGTCTCTAGTTTAACAGTTGTAGACGACCTAGCACATTTTTCGTTCTCTCAAGGTCTTTTAGTAGATAAAGACGAAATAACTGATACGGTTTCGTAACTGACACACCTAGTGGTATTTGACACCTTTTAAGACTTTCTCTACCCTTATGGTCTGGTGGACTGGACGGAGAACTCTTTAGACATACGTCCAGTCCTTCGTTGTCAATCTTGACCTGTNTGTCTGACCAAGGTTTATCCTTTTCCTCATGCAGTTCCGATATATAACAGTGGGACGAATAAATTGAAGATACGTCTCATGTAGTACTCTTTGCCACCAGACCTTCTTCGTGTTCGACCTTAGTTCTGAAGGTCCTCTTTATAGTTATTGGAGTCTATACGTCTACTGTGGTGGGAATACCGTCTTTCACTTCTCCTTGATTTTTCGGAGAACTACTTTCACTTTCTCCTCTCACTTTTTCAACCGAATTTGAGTTGTAAGTCTTTTACTTCTAGTACCGTAGACCAGGGTAGTGAAGTACCCTTTATCTACCCCTTTGTCATCTTTGTCACAGTCTGAAATAAAACGTCCCGAGGTTTTAGTGACGTCTACCACTGACGTCGGTACTTTAATTTTCTACGAATGAGGAACCTTCTTTTCGATACTGGTTGGATCTATCGTATAAGTTTTCGTCTCTGTAATGAAACGGTTGTTTTCAGACAGATCAGTTCCGATACCAAAAAGGACACCAGTACATACCTACACTCTCAACCTGACACTTCTTTCGACTCGCGGCTTCTTAACTACGAAGACTTGACACCACAACCTCCTCTGAGAACTCTCGGGGAACCTGACGTTCCTCTAAGGTGGTCACGTAAGACTTCCTCTAGTTGGGACCCTAAAGAAACCTTCCTTACCACGATTTCGACTTTGAGGTCATGAAACGGGTGAAGTACACTTCTCAACTGAGTAACCTTTTCTGAGACTACGACCCTCCCTAACCCCCGTCGTCCTCCTCTCCTGCTGTCTCCTATTCTACCGACCTACCGTAGTGACTGAGATACCTGCACTCAGACTCACTTGAGGTCCCTCAAGTGACTCACTACGTGTCCCTTCGGATCACAGGACGTTAAGTACCCCAACGTTTCTCAGTCGGTGCTGACTCGCTGACTTGACTTGACTTGACTTGGAGTCTACCGTTTCTTATACCGACGTTAAGTCCTCTGGGTCTAAGTCAGGGACCTAGTCTTCTAAGGGACTTCTTCCCTTACCGTTGGGTGAGGTCATAAGAACGGACCTCTCTTAGGGTACCTGTCTCCTCGCACCGTCTAATGTCAGGTATCCTGACTTTTCAACCCTGTACTGATTTCACTGACTCGTACGTTCCTCGGTAAACAAACTTGTCATTTGTTCGTTCTCACCATGGGAGAAAGGGACAGACACCTCTAAATCAAGATTCTGAATTGAGGAACGAGCTTTCTCTTACTCTTTAAAATAAAAAGGAGACTATCTATGTTGACTACACATACATTACCCAATTGTAAATATATATGTACAATTACCCAGTTGTTCATATATTTTCCCATTCTCAAGAAAAAACAAAAAACAGAGACGTCAGATAACATCTCCTTCTTTAAAAAGAGATGGGAAGATCTAAAAAACTAACCAGATTCTTAATTTACCATGTCCAATTGTCCCCCTTTTTTTTTGTGTGTTTTCAAATTCTTTGGGTATATATGTACCCTCTCTGAGTCCTTTTAATTCATTAACCGGTTTTACCAGTTTCGGTAATGGAATTTACGGTAGAAGTCGATTTCTGTCTTCTCCTACAACATCCATAACCAAACTCTGAAGTTTCCCCTCCTTTCGTTCAGTGTACCTCTACCTTTTCGTTTATAAAACATTTGTTTATGAGAACCCGGTGTGTCTTTTTCACCCTGTGTCTCGTCTTTGACTAAAAATCCGGGACGGATCTCAAAGGGGATTCTTTTAGTCAAAGATGAGACACAGGGTAACAAAGACACCGGGACGGATCTCAAAGGGGATCTAGAAAGGACGACCGAGTCAGTCATTTCTCAGACGGACGTTACACTCTCTTGGTCCAAGTTAGGGATCTGGCCCTTGTAGGAGACCTCTTCCTTTACCGTTGGGTGAGTTCATAAGAAAGGACCTCTTAAGGTACAAGTCTCCTCGGACCACCCGAGGTCAGGTACCCTAACGTTTCTCAGTCTATACTGACTTTTGATTATGGTGACGACGACGACGATTCAGCGAAGTCAGTACAGGCGGAGACACGTTGGGGTATCTGCCGTCGGGTGGTCCGAGACGGTAGGGACCCTAAGAGGTCCGTTCTTGTGACCTCACCCAACGGTAAAGGAAGAGGTTACGTACTTTCACTTTTCACTTTCACTTCAGTGACTCAGTACAGGTTGAGAGTCGCTGGAGTATCTGACGTCGGATGGTCCGAGGAGACAGGTACCCTCAAAGGTCCGTTCTCATGACCTCACCCCACGGTAACGGAAGAGGTTATCACTATTGTGATAAGGTCTCGTTTAAGTGATAGATGTAAGGAAATCCGTCAGACTTCCTTCCAGTTTCAAAGAAAATTTCGGGGACCCCAGAATTTTTATTAGTCGAATGTAATTAGGAGTACGGTTTCTCTGTGTAAAATCCCACGACTTAACACAAGGGGATCCAAGCACTGTAACATGTCCTCTGTCTCTACTTCTGGTAGGGGCACCTTTTCTTTACGTTTTTTCGTTTTAACAACGGACCCCTCCGGAATGTTTATCGACACTTTTTTTCTCTTCACTTTTCGTTTCCTCTTTTCCTTTCTATATTCGTAGACTTACGTCTCAAGGTTTCTTATCGTTCCTCTCTATTCTTTCGGAAAGAGTCTCTAGTTACGTTTCTTTATCTCCTTTTGTTGTCTTACCCTTTCTGATCTCTAGAGAAATTCTTTTAATCTCTATGGTTCCCTTGTAGAGTACGTTTCTACCCGAGTTATTTCCTGTCTTTACCATACCTGGAGTGTCTTCGTCTTCTATAATTCTTCTCCACCGTTCTTATGTGTCCTTTGACATGTTTTTTCTAGAAGGGTACTGGTTCTATTAGTGCTACCATACTAGTGAGTGGATCTCGGTCTGTAGGACCTTACACTTCAGTTCACCCGGAATCTTTCGTAGTGATGTTTGTTTCGATCACCTCCACTACCTTAAGGTCAAGTCGATAAAGTTTAGGAGTTTCTGCTACGAGACTTTCACGAGTGAGTTATACGGTCGTTTAAACCTTTTGAGTCGTCACCGGTGTCCTGACCTTTTCCAGTCAAAAGTAAGGTTAGGGTTTCTTTCCGTTACGGTTTCTTACGAGTTTGACGGCGTGTTAACGTGAGTAGAGTGTACGATCATTTCATTACGAGTTTTAAGAGGTTCGGTCCGAAGTCGTCATGCACTTGACACTTGAAGGTCTACAAGTTCGACCAAAATCTTTTCCGTCTCCTTGGTCTCTAGTTTAATTTATTCGTCCCACTGTTACATGTCGGAAAAGAATAAATGTTGGTCAGACAACAAGGTACAGGTCAAGATTGACAACGAAGTACTGGACGTATGTCCAAAGAGTTCTCCGTCCAGTCCACCAGACCATAAGGGTAGAGAAAGTCTTAAAAGGTCAAATAACACTAGGTGTGTCAGTTTCCGAAACCGTATCAGTTATTTCGTTTTTCTCTACAAAAAGACCTTGAGAGTACGAAAAAACTAAAAAAAAAGACGATAACAAAATGGTCTAGGATTAGTTTATCTATTAGTACTAAGATGTTACTATTATCTTCTTTTGTGACCCGCGGTCAGACTAAATAGACTATTAGTAAAACTCCCGTCGAGAGTACAAATGAATGTCCAGTAAATGGTCTCTGGTCTCACCGGTTAAATTCCGAAACGATACCACTGAATAGTACTTCAAACATAGACCATAATTCAATCGTGTTCGTCTATTCAATTATCGGTAGTAATCTCAACTTTAGGAACCAAGACGACAACGATTTACACACAAACTACAGACAGTACGTTGTCTCTTTTAAATCTTTTTAACCTCCCAGAACCAAAGATACTCTTGAATTTGTAGAGCACCTCTAAACTTTCGACTAAACAATCTCCGAAAAGTTGACGGATAAGTCTAATAGCCATTAGATAACGTCTCCAGTATGCCCCGTTTTACTGCGTTAAACACTTCCGTTACTATTACAACTTTCTCGACGTCTTCGGTGATAATTTTGTACTGTCTGAGGTTTATATCTTCGGGGTAAAGATTATGATCTTTGGAGATAGGTAGAAGATTTTGGTCGAAGTGTTTTCCTTTACTTGTTTACCTAACTTTCCCCCCGATTTTCTTTAAGTTGGCCTGATATCCTTAATGATTGTTTTACTAAGGATATAGTGTCGAAAATAAACGAACTAATCAAATAATACAATAGTTGTTTTAGTTTGACTTTCCCTCAAAAATTTCCGTGATCTGATTATGTAGATAGTTTTTCTACTTTAATAAGTTTTGTAAAATTTCTCAAAACAATAAACGGTCGTCTTTAGAAATGTCTGGTGAGGGTTACATCCACGTCTTTCAAAAGGGACTGGTTGAAATGGTCCTTGGGTCACCGTGAATCTAAAGTATCTTAACTCCGGATACCTTCCATCTAAAACAGATCACCACATACATACTATAGAAAAGGGAGAAGTTTTGGTAGGTCAGATCCAAGCTTTGTCCTATGTCCTACGAACCCCGACCACATGACCCTACTGGGTCTCTCTACTATACCCCTCCGACCACCCTCCCCCCAAGTCCTAACCCTTGAGTACATGTGGGCACCGCCTAAGTACAGTTACATACCGTTTTGATTATGTCATAACATTTCATTTTTTATTTATTTTTTATTTCTCGTGCTTTTTATTTTTGTCTAGGAGTCCGTAACCCCATTTCATGGAGAAGTACGTGTATTAGGGGTGACAACTCTAGGGTCTCGAATAAGTCAGTCTACCTTCTCTAGTAAAATACAGATAACAACAACTCCTTAATACGTTTACAAACGTCTGAGGTTTTTCGATAGTATAAGGTTCATCTTATTTTTTGAGTTTGAGATTGTTTGAGTAACCGACTCTAAGTCACTAGATACCCATTTTACTGGTCATCAAAAGAATTTTCAATCTCGTCGAGAACGTTCGTTGTTACAAGAGAGAATCTTGAATGTAAACCGTCCAGACACTTAAACCCAGACTTTAGTGAAGAAGGTGAAACTAAATTGACTTAAGAGAGTAATAGTACAAACTATGGAATTTACCGAAAATAGAAGGGATCTTTGGGACTCTGTTTCAGTCTTCTGGGATCTCCCTGGATGACCTTCTTCAGACGGTGAGGACAAGTTGACTTGTTAAATCAAAGGTATTTTCACGAGACCTCTTTTCTACGTAACAGTGGTAGATCTCCCCGATGAAGTCCACGATGACTAGTGGGTCTACCGGTTTCACTTTCTTTTGGGTCTATCCAAGTACGAAGGGTGTACTTCGGTCGAGAAGTTCTCCTGAGTTGACACCAAACGTTTTTACTGAACTTTGAATTTAAAAGACCTTATTTACCACAACCATGACTTGAGTTGACTTTCCTCCATACTTTCTTGAATATTGATAAGAGTCTGACCTGACGGAACAATAGAATAAGTTTTATAATTCCTTATCATCATATTGTCACTTAATAAACAACAAAGTAATGAGAATCTTAGTGTAAAATGATCGTTCGTTTGTCCAATAAACAATGTGGTAAGAGACATGAGGGTATTACCAAGGATCTCAGTGTTTAAAGAGTAGCCGAGACTTAACATGAGGGTCATACCTGTCCCGGACCCGAATATTCAGGTTGTTAAACTAATAACCGTCTTTTTTTATCTTGACATAATATTTGAAAAATGTTATAATTCCACTTTTATTGATTATACGGAGTTCTATGAGTTCGGGGTTTAAACTGTGTTTATTACAAAACAATTGATCGAACTAACATTCCCACCATATATACTAATCATTATACTAATATACTAATGATTATCTTTACTAATGATATATACATATATAATCATTATCTTTACTAATCATATATACTAATTATTATCCTTCGACCGTAAATACCTATCTCTGTTGTCTTCTGTCCATACAGCAGTCAATCAGTGAAACCCTATGTTCAAAAAGGTCAAGATCACGTCTGTTTGTAGGGATAATATAACCCACCTGGTTTTACAAAGAAGTCTAAAAGAACGTTCTATAATACCTTTTTGGATTTTGAAAAACCGGGTGGACTATGATAAACATTATCAATTTATAGGTACCCATTGATGACTCAATCTCCACTTTTTACCGGGTCTTCAACCCAAACGGGAGTTCTGTATTTAATAACCTCGGTACATGGAACTTGTGACCTTCAACTTCCCCTCTTAAACGGTGGGGGGTTTTACGGAGAGACGGTATTCCTAATGGAATTCAACGAATAAAAATTCTTTATCGTCTATGTCCTTTTCGATAATCATCTCACCTTCAATGGGAAAATATTCTCTATAAATGTAGATATTCTCTTTAGAAGTAAGGGTTCCCACAGAGGGAGAGACATGGTCCTTTTCCTTCTACTAAATTGGAGGTCTTTGAATAGTCACCTCTTCCTTCGTGGAGTTTAGACGTATTGTTGATGTAGGATCAAAAGACACACAAGGGATCAGTGGAGGGTATTGACGGTCGGGTGGAGGTTATAGAAGTCAACAGAATCGACCTTTACCATATATTCAACTTCCGAACCCGGTAAAACCTCTCAATGAGTCAAAAGGACCCAGAAAGGGTACATATACCCTCCATATCACTTATTTTCAACGAGGCAGTACAGGTTGAGACCCTGGAGTACCTGACATCGGGTGGTCCGAGGAGACAGGTACCCTAAAGGGTCCGTCCCTATGACCTCACCCAACGGTAAAGGGAGAGGTCGCCTAGAAGGGTTCGGTCCCTAGCTTGTACCAAGAGTGTGACGTCCTCCTGAGAAATGGGTGACTCGGTAGTCCCTTCGGGAAGGTCCCTTCATATATACAATAATTTAAAGACAAACAAAAAGACGATTAGAAAATAATTTTCCCCCAAAGTCGGTTCTTGGATCTTCCCCTCTCTCTTTTAATAAAGAAGAGGGGATGTTTCAAATTAGATATGGGAAGTCACACACAGAGTATCATCCTGAAACTATGATCTATTACCGGTACACACAAAATATAGACCTTCTTCATAAACCCTTCTAACTTATTAATGTCTTTCAAGATTAAATAAGACATTAATATTACACTGAAGACAATCCCCTTTAAATAACCCCGAATTCTTTTTGAGTCAATTTTTTTTCTTTTTTGAGTCAATTTTGAAATGTAATAGTCCGAGGTCTCAATAAGTCACTTAGATGAGGTCTAAATCTAACCTACCTTATAATATTTTTTGATGTTTCGTTATGAATCAATAAAATTTCGAGTTTCTATATTGTTGAATATTTTCATTACATATTGTTTTCTCTTAAAAACATGTAACAATTAGTTCTTAGAAGAAATTGGTAAGTGGTAATACTATACTATATGAAGTAAAAAGGAGTTCTGTTTACAATATGATTAAAATTTTAGGTAGACTGACATTAAGACTATTTTACGAAACAAGACACAAAGTGACACCGGAATCTGACAACATATGAATCTGATATCAATTTCTATTTACAGTAACATCTATTAATCTTTAAAATTAAAATAATCTTTTATCGTTGTCTTTCCCCTGTAATATTTAATTTTAGATTTTTTACAATTTAAAGGGAATCACGTTTTGTCCTTTATTGAAAGGGAGAGGGAAAGGAAAATAGTAAAGGAAGTCTTTTGAACTCTAATATTTACAAGAGAGACGGAGAAACTCTGTGTATATTCATAAAAAATTATATTTAAATAAAGAAAATTAACCTCCGATTAATGAATTGTTATAACATAACCAAAACGGTATGTAGTTGTACTTAGACGGTGTCCACATGTACACAAGGGGTAGGACTTGGGGGGAGGGTGGAGGGAGGGTATGGTAGGGAGACCCAGTAGGGTCACGTGGTCGGAGTTCGTAGGACATAGGACGTAGCTTGGACCTGACCACTAAGCAAAGTATATACTATAATATGTACAAAGTTACGGTAAGAGGGTTTAGTAGGGTGGGAGAGGGAGAGGGAGACTCAGGTTTTCTGACAAGATATGTAGACACAGAGAAAACGACAGAGAGTATGTCCCAATAGCAATGGTAGAAAGATTTAAGGTATATATACGCAATCATATGACATAACCACAAAAAGAAAGACCGAATGAAGTGAGACACATTATCCGAGGTCAAAGTAGGTGGAGTAATCTTTTCTAAGTTTACTTAAGAAAAATTGCCGACTCATTATGAGGTAACACATATACATGGTGTCGAAAGAATAGGTAAGTAGACGACTACCCGTAGATCCAACGAAGGTACAGGACCGATAATATTTGTCACGACGCTACTTGTGACCCTATGTATACTCTGTGTATATTCATAAAAAATTACCATTTCAAAGAATGGTTAAAATATAGGGTCGTTACAGTAATAACTCCCGGTTCCCTGGTACAGAAACTTTTTGTTTGTCCCGCCACGGGATAAAAGTGTAGACACCGTCAAATCGACGTACATATATTTCCTTACATAGACGAACCAATATTTTCTCATTCTAAAGAAAAGACAAAAATGTCAGAGAGATCCCCTAACGGACACTATACGTAGTGTTAAACCAAATTGCGAATAGATTATGAAGATGACAAAATAATAAAGATGTAAACACCTCTCCAAAATAACCGAACCGTCCCCCATAATACAAATATCAAGGGTAGTGGTCGGTGGATAGAGTCCTGTTTTCAGGAAGGGACCGAGAGGTCGGGTCACCGTTTTCGGAGTGTTGTGACTAGAGTTCGACCTGAGTGGACGACGTCAGACGGGGTATCAACGGAGCTAAACAAGAGAATTGATCTGAGATGAATTGACTAACCACTCCAATTCACTTCACGAGTCAGAGGAGACATTTTGTATGACTACGGAAGTCTTACGATTTACGAGTATCGTGTATCTGACACGATATCTTAGGTAAGTGTGAAAATCAAAGGTAGTCAACTTAATATATGAATTCTCAGTTTATAAAATCGAAGGTTTAGATAACATTTAGTGGACTTGAATGTAATATTTTATCTTGACTGTTTTGTTACTATGCACTGATATGTGTGTCTACAAAAGTATTTTTCGATATGACAAAACTTTTCTGGATGATTGTAAACCGTCAGAGGATCACCTTTTTTTTTTTTTTGTTTTGTTTTTGTTTACCAGTGGGATGTCACTCCGGGTGTTTTTCCATTTGGGGTCATTAGGTATTTATTGAAGGGTAGTCAAAATGGAAAAAAAAAATTTTCAGTTCAAGTGACCTCATTTCGGGCGTCATTTTATACGTGGGTGAATTTACATCAATACTCAGAACTGTTTATACATGGGATCGTATATGGTGTTAGTTCTCTATCTTGTAAAGGTATGTTGTTTTTCCAGGGAAGTCAGGGAGACGTCAGTTAGAGTGGGGTGGTGATCGGAGTCTGTTGGTGGTTAGATAAAACAATGACACCCATTCAAAACGTATAACGTCATAGAGTAGATTTAACTTAATACACTTAAAAAGACAGACTAAAAACAAGTTAAATCAATTAAAGAACTTTAAGTACAACAACTTATATAGTCTAAAATTAAAATGGGTAATAATAATTACAATTAATATAATTAGGTGACATAATTATATGGTGAAAAAGGGGGTAAATTTACAACTATAAAACCAACTAAAGATCAAACTCTGATTTTATTTATTTTGACGATACTTGTGTAAAGTACACATTCAGTAAAACATTTGTCCAAAGTAAAATAAACCTTACATGTTCATACATGTAAGAACATGTAAGATTTACGATCCAACAAAACCTTCAGGTTTTACGATACAATATAGTATTCTCATAAAACTGACAAAACAAAACCCCCGTTTAATTCGAGTCTTCGACTCAAACAGAAACGGTTGTTAATTAAATTGTGTCTAACTGACACCCTTAATACTATTAAAGTGATCGGTTCTCTTATATCCTACAGACACTTATTTGGTCATTTCTTTATTGTATGAGTTTTGTTTACTATCTAATTAATGTGACAACATGGTCCGTTCCAATCTACTTTCCTTATTTCAGGTTAAATCAATTCCACATAGAAAAGATTCTCAAAACCAAAGAGGACTCTCTTCCGAAACGGTTGGTTCTAGACTGAAGGTCGACGATCGTATTTTTATTTTCTGGGATCAACGACCTCACACAACGATCCCTTGTCACCACGGACACGGGTATCCATACGACTTGAGGAGACCGATGTCTAGTCTGGTGACGGTTATTTCCGTAACGGAAAATGGATCCATTACGGGGTTCCAGAAGTTTTTCGATAATCGTTTCCCATCGAAGGTGTGTCTGACTTTGAGTCTATAAAGAGTGTTTAAGAGTCATAAATGTCAGATTTATAGAGAACGGTATCAACGAAGAGGAGGACAAGAATGGTTATTCGGGGATCTTCCCGGGGAGTCGTCGACCCGATGGTTCACGAATAGTTAATGTTGTCTACTGTTGAATGAAGTAAGAATATAGTTTTGTTGAAATGAAGATTTTTGTTGACAAAACACAAATAGTATTTGTTCATTTAATTTTGTTGAAGTGAAAGCAGTATTTGTTCACCTAAACTTTATCGTTTGATTCTCAACTGTAACTGGAAATAAAAATTTTTTGACGGGTTGATCAAAGGGTTTATCGACACGGTAAAATGTGTTGGGGGTCGTTGTGTGTGCTCAGGGTTACCAAGGTGTAAACGGGGTTTTGAAAATTAAAATCGGTAACACCATACATCATAGAGTATCACAAAAAATAAACGTAGAAAATTTTATGAATGATAAGTATAGCAAACACTTCACAGACAAATTTATAAAAAAGAGTAAATACAACATAACGAACAGAATAACTCTACATTCTCAGGAAACATATAATACCTAGTTTCAGCAAATAGTCTCCGTACATAATGTTTATAAAAGTGGGACGAGTACTGAACGGAAAATTAAAAGAAGAACTTCTTGTCTTCCCAAAAAGAAAATACAAAATCACGTTCTGACGTTTCTAAAGGAGGATACTAAGAACATCTTTACAATAAAAAAAATACAAATCAAGATATTCATTAAATTTCATCCAAAACACAACTATGCTCCATTACCGGTTGTAAGTAAAAAAGGTCAACAAGAGTATGGTAAACGAAGTTACCGAAAGAAAGAGGTCAGTTAATGGAACCGTTAAAGTAGGTTTTAACTTACTTGTATATACACATCCAGAGAGAGACCTGTGAGACAAGACAGAGCAAAGAGATTCAATGTGATATGAATTCCTGTTCCTACAATGGTCGTTGTACGACCATTTACAAATGGTCGTCCGTGAAACCCTTGTACCCATGTTTGCTGGTTTGTTCTTTACGACTAAACATCGTAAACGACTGACGGTTCCATATTTAGGATCTATCGTATAAGTTTTCGTCTCTGTAATAAAACGGTTGTTTCCAGGCAGATCAGTTCCGATACCAAAAAGGTCACCAGTACATACCTACACTTTCAACCTGACACTTCTTTCGACTCGTGGTTTCTCAACTACGAAAACTTGACACCACAACCTCTTCTGAGAACTCTCAGGGAACGTGACGTTCCTCTAGGGAGGTCAGGGAAGATTTCCTGTAGTCAGGACCCACAAGAAACCTTCCTTACTACGATTTCGACTTTGAGACCATGAAACTGGTGGAGCACGCTTCTCAACTGAGTGACCTTTTCTGGGACTACGACCCTCCATAACCCCCGTCCTCCTCTTCCCCTGTTGTCTCCTACTCTACCGACCTACCGTAGTGGTTGAACTACCTGTACTCAAACCCACTTGAGGCCCTCAACCACTACCTGTCCCTCCGGACCGTACGAAGTCAAGTACTCCAGCGTTTCTCACCCTGTGCTGACTCACTGACTTGACTTCCATATTTAAGAGGTTTGTAACAGCTAAAGTTCTATAAGACGTCATGTTTGAGGTCGACGGAGTATGAGGGGTTTGATATCAGAGATCGAGGAGTTAAGTCACTCTGAAGGTAAAGAAACGAACCCATGGAAGAAGGATAGGACCCCAGACTTTTCACGGAGATCCGTCTTTCGTCTATACTAGTGTCTCGAATGGAACAAAGAGAAGGGAGTCTTTAGTATCTGGACATGACCGAGATCAGACTTCAGACTTTTTGTCAACACAACGTATAAAACATGTTAAAAGATCAAAAAAACCGTCCTCCCGTTCAGACATAGTCAATAAAGTAGTACCAGTCTTTACGAAGAGTTAATCGAAATTTACGGAGTGTGAATTTATACAGTGTTTGGTGATACATAAACTTCTCTCGGAGATTGTACTTTGTGTCCTTGGTTTGTTTTCTTAAACCATCCTTTATCTATTATATCTTTCGTCTTATTTTGAAAAAAAATCTTGATACTATAGAAACCTCTCAATGCTATAAATTAGGTACTTTGTTCCTTTTGCACGACATTCTTTTCCTTTTTACTCTTCCTTCTACAGAATCTTTACTTATATGTGTATATGTTTATTTGTAGACACACATATATATATTAATATATATAAGTGAGTATAGATATATACTCTATATTAATTTTTTATTCAATGTCTAACCTTTTTTTTAGGTTTTTAAAAAGGATTTTGAAATCTTGTTTTCCTGTCTCTGTCATTTTTTTCTTTATTATTTTTTTGTATCCTAGTTGGGTCCGGTAAGTTATGACGAAAGTCTCTTCCTTTTTTTCTAATATTTTAATTTTCTTTATTAGTCTCTTTACAAGATGTAAATTCTGAGTACGAAATTCAAAAGTTTCTTTTTCCAGGTCGTGTCACTAATTGGGTGTTGTTTCGTGTAGTAGTGTTTTGAAACCTTGTGGGTCCTCTCTCTCTCCTAAAATTTTAGAAAGTCTCTCTTTCTTACACTTTGTATGTTACTTTATGTCTTCTCTTACTGTACTTCAAAGACTTGTCGTTGTAATCTTTCGTTTTCTCCTACTTACGGAAGTTTTAAGACTCCCTTTTAAAAAACCTGGAACTTACGGTATGAAATATAGTTGGTTTATGTTTCTGTCTGATTTCTGTGACCTCTGTACATTCCAGAGTTTTTTATTTTCTACTCGAGGTAGTCTTTCTTCACTGATTTGTTTCTTTTCTACCGTGGTCCTCTAGGTTTTTTGTCTTGGCGATCTATTCATGTCTTCTCTTTCTCATAAAACATAGAAGACAAACAAACAAAAGACTACTACTTTCCGTCGAGGTCCCATTGTCAATATGTCGTCTTGATTTCTCGTCGGTCAGGGCTGACTTTACTGTACTACCCCTTGAAGTCCTCCGTACAGAGGTTCTTTGTTTTTACATCTTGTTTAATTAAGGACACGGAAGGTCATAGTTCTTTTCGAATGTTGAGACCTCCTTAATACTTTGAAGGTATCTTTTGATGTGGTTTATACTTGTGTAAAAATTAGGGTTTCATTTTGTTTTAAATATTGTCACAGAACTAGGTTAGTCCGATATATTGTTTTATGGTGACTGACCCATCGGATATTTGGTGTCTATAAATAAAGAGTGTCAAGATCTCTGACTTCAGGTTCTAGCCTCACGGTCGTACCAGTCCACTCTCAAGAGAAGACGTGACGTCTAAAGAAGAACATAGGACACTGTCTTCCCCGATTATTCGGGACACCCTAGAGTGATTAGGGTGACTCCCGAGGTGGGAGTGGTACAATAGTAGCGGGTTTCTGGGCATGGACGATAGTGGAAACCCCCAATCCTAAAGCTGTATCCATCCTTAGAATCCCTCTATGTTTGTAAGTCTAGTATCGTTTTTCTTTTATTATTATATCATGCATCGAGTCGACCGACACGTGTTATATATCGACATTTATCATGACTAAATAGACATATAACCCTGTTGTCCTTTTCTTCACACACACTCCCTTCTTTCTAAAACTATTGATTTAGAGGTATAATTTATCATACTTTATCTATTACGATTTCAATTTTTAGTTCTTTTTTGTTGTTTCGTAAAATTTTATACTTCCATTATTGTCTTCTTTATTGGGACCCCCTATCCTGAGTCCTCACTACTCCTGTCCATCCCCTGATTACGAAAATGTGTACACGGAACGTCATGATCATCAAATTGAAAATTTGATTCTCGTGTATAGTGAAACTATTTTAAAAGATTAATTTAAATTTTTATTAAAGAAGGACCGTGATAAAGATTAAAAAGGAACCTACTTTATGGAGTTTTACCTTTCCAGTTCTGTACTAATCCTCCTCCTTTCCCTACTGTAGATTATGTGGACCGAACTTAATGACGGGTCCCCAGATGGGAGTGGTAAGTGTGAACAAGTTAAGGAAGGTTCCGATCTAGAACTTATATCTGAGTACTAAGACCTCAGTCTGTCTGCACTCGAGTTTTAATGGATACTACGTTTTAGATTTACGAGAAAAGGGGTCTTGTCTCCTTTGATTATTTAATCCTGATAACAAAAGTGCTTCCATCAGTGACTCGAGACAAGGACTTCAACGAATAGAAGTAATTCTCTTTTACTCATTGTAGACCACCGTAGGACTAATGTAGGGGAATTAAACCTTTGTGACGAACAAGTGAACGAATGAACAAACGAATGAGAAAACACACACACAGAGGTATCTATTTAATCCCTCTTTAGATGAGGAAACATAAGGTTTTTACCGTTTCCTTCAGTATTAATCTAAAGTAACTAAATCAAAGGAGGGATCCCCCTTCTTCATTTTGCTCCCATCTTGTGAAAGGTATCGATCTTAAAAGTAGAATTTGAGGGGTGTCTTCAAACCGAGACCTGACCCCACCCCCTCCCCCCGGAAAAGTAGATTTCTAATTAAGGTCGACACCTCAAGTCCTGGTAGTTCTGTTAAACTTCTAAGGGTTGAAGTCTGTCTTTTGATCTCCTTCACATCGATTATGGTCCTATAAACCCCTATACAGTAAACTATCTCTTATTATCATTTCGAGAATTTTTATTGTAAAATTCAATCTTACTTTATAAATTTATATATAGAAATTCTGAGGAACTACCTGGATCTCAGGTATGTCTCACTTCAATTTAGTCTTTGTCTCTTTGTTTATATAATTACGTATATATAACTTAGGTCTTTTTACCATGTCTACTAGGATAAACGTCCCGTCCTCATCTTTGTGTCTGTCTCTTGTTTGCACCAGTGTCGTCCCCTTCCCCTCCCACTCTACTTGACCCTCTCATCATAACTGTATATATATGATGTTGTACAATTTATGTATCGACCACCCTTAGACGACATATTGTGTGCCTCGAGTCGAGGCACGAGACACTACTGGATCTCCCCACCCTACCATCCCACCCTCCCTCCAAGTTCTCCCTCGTCTATATACATATGTATATCTACTAAGTGAAGTAACATGTCGTCTTTCATTGTTGTGACATTTCGTTAATATGAGGTTATTAAAAAAAATTTTTTTCTAAAGGACCACACACACACACAAAAAATTAATAATCGATTGAGATTAGGACTAGTCCATTCTCCCGGAGACAATATAACAAATGGAAAGTAAAGGGTAACGTTGTGGAGTAGGGTAGAGTTTCTGTCTGTCTGTCTGTGTGTGTGTGTGTGTGTGTGTGTGTGCGTGGGTGTGTGTGGGTGTGTGGGTGTGTGGGTGTGTGGGTGTGTGGGTGTGTGGGTGGGTGTGGGTGTGGGTGGTATTCAATGACCGGACCCGAGAGTTATAAGGCATACAAAGGGTATAAAACTCCATAGGTCAAGACGGATAACCTGACACTCACAGGCGGATGTGGGACGTCGACTCAGATACGACGGAGTCAGGGCAATACGGTCAGAGCAACGTCCAGAGTCAGAAAGGTTCAGACGGGTAGAACAAAATTCTGTACTGTACTCAAGACTGGAGACACCATAATGTCTTATTTCGATGGTCGGGAAGTTCGAGAATTTCCGTCAATTGAGGACTTAGGTGTCCCAACAAAAAAAAAATGGAGAAAAAGTACACACTTAAGTGATCTCTTTTGACGTAAATTGAACCGAAAGACAGTTCCAGGAACGTAATATCAACGACCTAAGTGAAATCGGATTACAGTAATATTATTTTTATGAGATTGAACCTAATGGTACTTCAAATATGAAGGTGACGTCACTAAAAGTATAAAACCACACGTAATTTTAGAGACATCCCCACCGATTTTACGTATAAGGACCCGACGTAAGGGGGTGGGGGTTGTTCTCTAACTCAGTCATGTATATTCCACCTCAGGTCTTTAGACGTCAAATAGATTCGTGAGTCCACTAGACTACAGTACCCTACGACACCAGGTGTTAAAGTTAAATGATCGAACAGTTATTTCGGGTTACCAGGTAAGCTCATTAACTCATTCTTTGTTTAAGAAAAAAAAAAAAAAACCTTGTGTTTAAGAGGAAAGTTCCCGAAACTTCTTAACGTAGATCTTTGGACGAAAAGGAGAGACTACCGCAATTTATGTTTCTCTTCCTTTAGTTCGCGATGTGACGACCGAGACGGGGAAATTTCTTGCAGCGATAAGACTTTTACCTTACGAACGAACGAAGGAAGTGTTTCAAGACGAACGACACCCTCATTTTCCACAATATTAACGTTTTAAACACAAGTGGTCTGTTTAAGATCAAGAAAGTATACCGAAATCTGTTACGACAGAGAATTGACAAACATGTCGTGAAGTTTTAGGACTCCTCCACCAAGTCACACCCGATTACGGTCCCAATAAATCTCTTGTACGTTTGTCTTAGTTCTGTCTCGACAAGTTCTCCTGTCTTGTCATCGGAGGGGTCGTTATCCCTGAACATGAACGATCTCGGTGACTTAGTAACACCTCGTGTCTGACGGGTGGAGAGGATTTCCTCACCCTTCATTTAATGAAGAGTCCGAGTTTCTACTCTTAGATCGAATTTGTAAGGTACACTACGAGAGGACAAGGTTTAAGATCCGAGAGTATTCTAGGGTCCGTTACTCTCTTCATTCTCTTTAGTAGTGTCAAGACTGAGACGACTAAGATTCCGGAACTCGTTCAGAAAGTGACAGGACTTAAGTATCTACATCCTACCATTATAAATGACGTGTTATACCAACGTTTTTTTCAATACTTTTATACATCGTCTCATGGTGGCGTTGTAAATAAAAAGGTGACACGGAGTATTAAACCAGACCCCAGTTACGGTGTGGTCAGGGAGTTACCGTCACTCATAGGGGTCGGTGGTAAAACGAGTGTCGTCATGGGAAAAGGTCCCCTGTGGTGTACGGTAAATTACACGAACTAAAACCCCACGCCAACAGTCAATGGTCATATTGTCTCATCGTTCGTCCAAAATTACTTTTAACTCCTAAGGAGAGTAAAGGAATTTTTAAGGTAAAACTGAGTGAATAAAAGTATCATATAATTACTTCCAATTTTTAATACATATCGTTTAAAGTCTAAATAGATCGTTAATTCCGTGCCCGAGAGTTGTCGAGAGTTTTGGTGGGAATACCCACCAAAAGGTTAAAAGACTTTTGGACTATTTACGATGTTTAGAAGTGAGAAAGGAGACCTCTTTTTTTTTTATGTACGTGTAGTTTAAAGTGTCAAATATCTCCAAGTGTCTGAGGGATGTCTGGTCCGATTCTTCAGGACTATATTCATAGTAGTGCGTGGTGAGACAGAGATCATTCTATCCTCGGATTCGGGAGGAATGGGACTCTTGTTGTACTCTTGAAGAGATTTTTCCGACAATTTGGGGGTGTCTTCTGAAGACACCCGAGGAAATTGTCTGTGAACCCAAGAGTTTTCCTGATGTATGCCGTATACAGATTCGTTACTACCCCAACGGTACCACTCCTCTAATTCTTAAGTTAAAATATCAAATCGTTTTTACAGAAGATCGAAGACATTTAGTCCGTTTTTACCTTCCGTCCCACCCTTCTTATCAGGTTCTTTTGTTTCAAAAGAGTTTCCCAGAGTAGGTTTAAAGTTCCCAGTACAATAGGTGTAACGAGTTCACTATAACGTTAATACGACCTTTTTACGAAGACGAGGAGGTGTTAGTCCGTGACGAGTGGTGGGAGGGCCCAGACGAAAAAGATTACCCATAAAGTCTTATAGTTGAACGACCACGAGGCTAAGAGTCTATGGTTCTCAGTTTGTCGTTCTCTAGACAAAAAGTCGACTGTTCGTCGACTCTCTCCGTTCCTACTTTGTCCGATACATGTCATTTATTGTTTAATCTGTAGTGCGTTCTCTGTTTATCATTTGACAAGTTAATTTGAGATAATAATGTATAAAAAATTTGAAAGTCACATCAGTTCCGTACCGGTAATTATTGGGTAGACGGAGGATGTCTCTCGATACAACCCCAGTGTTGTCACAGTAAGTCTATATTTCCATTGTTAAGACCTAAAGGGGGTGGTTTTACACATACGTCTCAACGAGGAGGTATTGTTAGTAGAGATAAGGAAGTTGGGAATTCTCATTTCTATACGAAAATTCCCTTACGACCAGTTCAGTCCTTACGCTAAACACCGGTTTCTTGTTCTGTATACACGGAACATGTACGATGCATACACCAAATATACGTACGGGAACTGGAGTAATCGTGTTCAGGGAGGAGTAGTTATTCGTAGTAGACTCCTTAGTTTACGTTTGTGTCTTAAACAATGAAAGGGGTCTTTCCTTACTATAGGTGTCTCTTTTAATTTCTCTAGTTACCGTCGAGACCCTTCTTTTTCTACCGAAAATTTAATTAACTATTTATTACTTAACTTTATCCGTTCTTTTTCTTTTTTAACTTTCTGTTATAATCTTGACTTTTTTACCCTGAGTAGAAAAGATTATGAGTCGATCGTAGAGAGTGGAACCATAGAAGTCGTTACTCTAAGTTACTTTTATAGGTTCACTATCAATACAGTGGACAAGCATTCTGAATTTCACTTTCACGATCAGTGAGTCAGTACAGACTGAGAAACACTGGGGTACCTGACATCGGTGGATCTGGACTATCTGTCTGATGGACTACTTGCTACCTGCCTCCAAGCACTGTAACATGTCCTATGTCCCTCGTTCTGGTAGGGGTACCTTTTCTTTATGTTTTTTTCGTTTTACCGACAGAGTCCTCCGGAATGTTTATCGACACTTTTCTTCTCTTGGCTTTTCGTTTCCTCTTTTCCTTTCTATATTCGTAGTCTCAAGGTTTCTTATCGTTCCTCTCTATTCTTTCGGAAGAAGTCACTAGTCACGTTTCTTTATCTCCTTTTCTTGTCTTACCCTTTCTGATCTCTAGAGAAGTTTTTTTAATCTCTATGGTTCTCTTGTAAAGTACGTTTCTACTCGAGCTATTTCCTGTTTTTACCATGCCTGGATTGTCTTCGTCTTCTATAATTCTTCTCCACCGTTCTTATGTGTCTTCTTGACATGTTTTTTCTCGAAGTGTTGGGTCTATTAGTGTTACCACACTAGTGAGTGGATCTCGGTCTGTAGGACCTTACACTTCAGTTCACCCGGAATCTTTCGTAGTGATGTTTGTTTCGATCACCTCCACTACCTTAAGGTCAACTCGATAAAGTTTAGGACTTTCTACTACGACACTTTCATGATGTGAGTTACACGGTCGTTTAAACCTTTTGAGTCGTCACCGGTGTCCTGACCTTCTCGAGTCAAAAGTGAGGTTAGGGTTTCTTTCCGTTATGGTTTCGTACAAGTTTCATGGTGTGTTGACGTGAGTAAAGTGTACGATCATTTCATTACGAGTTTTAAGAGGTTCGGTCCGAAGTCGTTATACACTTGGTACTTCAAGGTCTACAAGTTCGTCCAAAATCTTTTCCGTCTCCTTGCTCTCTAGTTTAACGGTTGTAGGTGACCTAGTAGTTTTTTCGTTCTCAAGGTCTTTTTATAGATAAAGACGAAATAACTGATACGGTTTCGGAAACTGACACACCTAGTGTTATGTGACACCTTTTAAGCTTTTCTCTACCCTTATGGTCTGGTGGACTGCACGGAGAACTCTTTGGATTTACGTCCAGTCCTTCGTTGTCAATCTTGACCTGTACCTTGTTGTCTGACCAAGGTTTATCCTTTTCCTCATGCAGTTCCGAGATATAACAGTGGGACGAATAAATTGAATATACGTCTCATGTAGTACTCTTTACCACCAGACCTTCTTCGTGTTCGACCTTAGTTCTAACGGTCGTCTTTATAGTTATTGGAGTCTATACGTCTACTGTGGTGGGAATACCGTCTTTCACTTCTCCTTGATTTTTTGGAGAACTACTTTTACTTTCTCCTCTCACTTTTTCAACCGAATTTCGAGTTAAAAGTCTTTTGATTCTAATACCGCAGACCAGGGTAGTGAAGTACCCTTTAACTACCCATTTGTCACCTTTGTCACCGACTGAAATAAAAAGACCCGAGGTTTTAGTGACGTCTACCACTGACGTCGGTACTTTAATTTTCTGCGAATGAGGAACCTTCCTTTCAATACTGGTTGGATCTATCGTATAAGTTTTCGTCTCTGTAATGAAACGGTTGTTTCCAGACAGATCAGTTCCGATACCAAAAAGATCACCAGTACATACCTACACTCTCAACCTTACACTTCTTTCGACTCGCGGTTTCTTAACTACGAAAACTTGACACCACAACCTCCTCTGAGAAATCTCAGGGAACCTGACGTTCCTCCAGATTGGTTAGGTAGGATTCCTTCTGGTCAGAACCCACAAGTGACCTTCCTGACTACGACTCAGACTTTGAGGTTATGAAACCGGTGGAGTACGCTTCTCAACTGAGTAACCGTTTCTGGGATTACGACCCTCACTAATCCCCGTACTCCTCTTCCCCTGCTGTCTCCTACTCTACCGACCTACCGTAGTGGCTGAGCTACGTACGCTCAAACCCACTTGAGGCCCTCAACCACTACCTGTCCCTCCGGACCGCACGACGCTAAGTACCCCAGTGTTTCTCAGTCTGTGCTGATTCGTTGACTTTACTTCACTTGACTTGAACTGACATTGGTTGTCCGAGGAGACAGGTACCCTAAGAGGTCCGTTCTTATGACTTCACCCAACGGTAAAGGAAGAGGTCCCCTAGAAGGGTTGGGTCCCTGACTTGGACCCAGAGGGTGTAACGTCCGTCTGAGACATGACTGACTCGGTGGTCCCTTCTGGAGTATTCTAAATTTCCTATGTTTGAAAAGGTAGTTATTCGTTCACTCCAAAAGTTCAAGATACCCTGACGAGGACGTAAAAAGACGAGAAGAGGTCGATATAAGAGAAGGATTTTCTGGAGTAGATCAGGATGTCGAAATTTATGGTAGTTGTGTGGTTAATAAGAGTTTAAATAAAGAGGTCAGAACTGAAGAGGGTCGAGACGTACGAATTGACGGATAAATTAACGTTAAGGGTCCCATTGATTATTTTATGGATTTTATGTATGTTTTTTCTTTTACTCCTTCCTTAGTTTTACCATGTTATCCTTTCTTTATGTTTTCTTCCGTCATAACTTCATTAATTCCTTGTTTTTATTATCTTCGTCATATCTTTTTATCGTTTTACCGTTCAAAGGGAGTTAATAATCAAATTTACATTTACGTAATTTGAGTGGATAATTGTCTGTCTGTCACACCTAAATTTTGTACTGAGTGGATATACAACAGATGTTATCTGAGTGAAATCTATGTTTCTGTGTTTATCCAACGTTCGTTTTCCTACCCTTTTTTGTAAGGTACCTATGTCATTTGTTTTCTCTCGAACTTATCGATGTCTCACTGATTACGAACTCATCGATATGATTATCGTTTGTTTATCTGATTCAGTTTTTAACAATGTTCTCTGTTTTTTCTGTATGTAACTATTTTTCCAGTTAAGTAGTTCCTCTATATTGTTAATATCTGTATACGTGTTTGTTTTCTCGGGGTTTTATATACTTTTTTAGTAACTGTCTTGTCTTCTTTGTCAAAATGTTATTATCAACCTCTGAAGTTATGAGATGAAAGTTATTACGTATCTTGTAGATCTGTCTTCTAGTTATTCCTCTATCTCCTGAACTTGTTATCGTATTTGGTTTATGGGGATTGTCTGTCCGTCTTGTGAGGTAGGTTATAGTCGTCTTATATGTAGGAAGAGTTGACGTGTACCTTATAAGAAGTCCTGTCGGGCATACAATCCGATGTTTTGTTCAGAGTCTTATAAAATTTCATCATCAGTATGTTTCATAAAAGAGACTGGTGTCACCTTAATAAAGTCTTTAGTCATTGTCTTCCTTTTGACCTTTTAAGTGTTCATACACCTTTAATTGTGTGAGATTTGGTTACCCAGTTTCTTTTGTTTTAGTGTCCTTTTAGTCTTTTATAAACTATGTTTAATTTTACTTTTGTGTCGTATGGTTTTGAATATTCTCCATCACTTTCGTCACGAGTCTCCCTTTACTTATCGAGATTTACGTACGTAATTTTCTCCTCTATATAGAGTTTGTTTATTGGAATGAAACGATCGTTTTCTTTTCTTATGATTTCCAATCTCGTGTCTAGTTACGTTATGTTTTGTCTTTTTCCCTAGTGAATTTGGTTTTCAATTAAATAACTTTTCTAGTTGTTTTAACTGTTTGGAAATGGATCTAATTCTTTTTACCTCTCTTTTTAGGTTTATTACTTTTGATTTTTATATTCTCCACTGTGACAAGGTTTTAAATATCTTTGTTTTTCCTAAGATTTACTTATGATCCTTGTTAAAATACGGTTATTTAATGGTACGATGATTTTATTTACTTTATCTTTTATAATTATCCGGAATTCTTCATTCTTACTTGGTTATTAGTTTTGGAGAGTTTCTTTCAAGTCCTGGTCTACCGATGTGATCATTTAAGATGGTTTATAAGTTTCTTCTTAATTGTACATTGTCATAGGAGAAGAGAGTTCTTAATAATTAGAAAGTCAGTGTTATTGTATGTTTCAAGGGGGGACAGTACGTAAGGTTAAGGATCTTAAAGAAAAGGGTGTAGAAATTATTGGAAAGAAATGGTGACCCGGTGGGTCCTACGGGAATTTATTGGTCGAGTAGGAGTTTAGAGTCGGATTACAGAGATGAAGTATCTCCGGAAGGGTTTAGTATGATTATCAGAGGAGATGAATAAGAAATAGTGTCATACGAAGAATAAAGTCTTAGAAGTAGGACTTAAATTGGAAGGAATAGACAAATGGAAAAATAGAAAGTAGAGGTGTGATTTAACTACACGGTACTCAAGTCTACGGAATAAGTAGAATAAATGTCAACATATCGGTCTCGGATTGTTTCATGGATTGTTTGTCGTTCGTTAACCGTTTAAAACGACTTAATTACTTCTTTTGTGAAATTGTAGATTCCAAACATATTGGTTTCTGACTTTAAAACCGTGTTCTTTATTGACGTAAAGTTCAATTATAAAGTTTGATTTTATATAAGTAAAGATTACACAAGGTAGAAAGAAGTTTGTAAATTTGTATATAAAAAGATTTTTAGAAGATTCTACTTCTTAATAATAAAGGATCGACATCGATTTATCATAGGAAACCGTACTGAGAAATCTATTGGTTTATAGTATAAGGGAAATTCCTCCGGTTTTTCTGGTTTGATGATTACGAAATAAACCTGTATTTGAATAGTATTATTTATTCAGTAAGATCTACAATAATTATTGACATGTGTACATAGTCGTAAGAGACTTCCCCCTAATTCCATGACGGGCTTACAATGTAGTAAAGTTCTGTATCCATATAAGTGTCAAACGTAAGAGTGTCCTCTGGGTCTGGTGCAACTTTACTCTTCCCATTGTCGATGTAGAGATCATGAGAACGGACCTTTTAGGGTACCTACCTCCTCGGACCATCCGACGCCAGGTACCCCAGCGATTCTCAGCCTGTACTGACTCGTTGAAGTGAAAGTGTGTCACCTCTACCTTTACCGTTGGGTGAGGTCACAAGAACGGACCTCTTAGGGTCCCTATCCCCTCTGACCACCCGACGGTAGACACCCCAACGTGTCTCAGTCTGTGCTGACTTTACTGAATCGTTGTCGAAGTAGTTCGACCAAACGGACTAAAAAATTTGTAGTTAAATCCAGAGATTTTTAACAATGGGTATTAGTAGATCACCGGTCTAAAAGACCTGTTTACAGAATCTTAAGGTGTCGTAGAGTATATTATCTTTCTGGAGTTTTGACTTAACTTCATGACCATTATGATACTTTACCGGTTTTCGATTTTGTACTAGGTTGAGATGTGAAATCTCCAGTCTTTTCCTCTTTTGTTCTCGGTAATTTATAACAGTCGTCAATCCTGGGTAAGTGTATCGATTGTACATAACTTACGAATGATGCCTGATCCCAAAAAATCCGTAAACATTAAAAATAACGTAGATTTAGAGTGTTATTGAGATTCTACATCCACGATGGTATTACGAGTGAAATGGTGATTTCTTTAGTTCTGAAACCTTCCAATCTATTGAACGGTTTTCGATTGTTCATGAATTACCTTTTCGGTCTTCAACTTCGATACATCAGACTGAGGTTCCAATCTCGATAATTGTCCATCCGGTATTACGAGTTTCCTTTTTTTTTTATAGATCTCTTTTTGATAACTCTTACGTTAGAGTTTTTAGTATATTAAAGACTTATTCAAATAACTTGGTTGTAGGACTGACAGGAGTAAGTTACGGTAAATTTGGACTTTCAAAAGAAGTACTACAAATTATCATAATAAATTTCTCCTATACCTAAGGTATAGAATTATACAGTTACAAGTGAGTCCAAAGTACGTCTGTGATCCATCAGTTTGGGGATGAAAAGCCAGGGAAACGTTGACTGTCAGGGGTTCTTATCCTCAATTCTACGACCACTTTTTTTTGTAGTAAAGTTCAACTTTCTCTACTCCTCTTTTAAGATATTTGTTATTGTATCACTAACGTAAAGGTCCTTTCATCGTTCGGTAAATGGGAAACCAATACCAACATGGGAACGAGACCAGTATTTCAGACCGTCAATTCTGTGATAAAGTCATCGAAAACATCGGAACTTTATGTCAAAATGATAATGACTGGAGTTTCGACTAGTGTCATACGTAAAGGTGAAATTATTGGTGAAGTCTCATTCATGAACTCAACAGAAGTAAAGGACGTTCCTATTGAGTCTACGATGTCTGAAGTTGAAGACAAAGATAAAGGTGGAACCAATTTTCGAAATAGAAAAGAGGACTCCATTAGTATATTCGGTAGTTACCCGTGGTGGAGTCCTCTTCGGTTTCCAACTTTAAGTTGTGTTCCGGAGAATTCGTCAGAGGGTGATCGTAATCTCTTGGGTAATTAGAGTCCCTCAAGACGAAAGGAAATCTCTCTATTTCCTCAAGGGTGAAGGTTCCTCCAGTCTCTACAATACTTCGTTCTCCGTCCTTACTAAGATTAGATCATTGTTCTCATAAATAAAGGATCATTATTTTTCTAATAACGAATAGTATTAACAAGATTGTGATATAGACGTGGTTTTACATAAGTCATAGATTTTATAGATATATATTAACAAGTGACCTGAAGACCAAGACACTATTCTACCCCTTCATCTACGTGATTCATGTAACCTGTAATATATATTTTTTGTGTCCGAGTGAAACCTTCCACCTCTCCTCTCTCTTGTATCCCTGAGATCCTGAGTTCCTTACCGTACCACGATTCAAGAAACCTAAAAGAAAGACGGATTGTATGGGACCTAACCCACGTCATCTTCGGACATTGGTCCTGTGTAGTTATACATGTCTTTCTTTTTTTTTTTTCGAGGATAAGAGAGATCGGTTTCCTGGTCCTATTTCCGTCGGATCATTCTGTCTTATGAAAATCTGTTATTAGTGCGATGTAATCGATTTGTGGTACCCCGTTTGTAACACGACAATGGAGTTAGGTACTGTCGTATCCGGTTCATCCTTTGGATCTGTAAGTGGAAATGTTTCGACATTGATCCGTGGAGAAGGGGAGACAGTCCTATCACTGTGTCTTCCGACTCATCTATTGGTCCTGAAAGTAGAAAAAGAGTCACCATTCCTCCGGGGGATGGTACTACTGTTACCTCCGGTGCAATTCACGTAATAGTTCCGTAGGGAAGGGGAAGGTCATACCCACCATAGTCGTCTTCGGATTACCCCTGGACTTTAAGATAGGGACGGGTCTTTATTGTTCTTTGGGGAGGGATACCTTGTGATTTCCACCGGTTCACTTTTTGTACTTGAAGGTAGGGATTAACCGTGTTAAGACATAGACCATTTTTATAAGAAGTATTTTTTCCTCTTCAGTTCAGATAAAAATTCCTTTTACTCCTCTTAAATGGTAGTCGTCTGGATGGGATTTTGTTACCGATTTCTTTTAAGTACTCCGTCTTTCCTTTACTACTTTCTTTGAAACCTTGTAGTTCTTCCTTTTTTCATATTAATCTTCTCATTTTAAAACCCAGTTACGTTGTCTGGGAGGGAAAGGAGAACTCAAAGATATACGATTGTTACTTGAAAGACTTTCCTTTCTGTGTTAGGGTGTATGTTACAGTTTCGTCATTTCATGTCTCCCTATTTAAATTTGATTCCTTCGTTTTCTAGACATGTGATTCTTCATATTTTGTGACTAAATTCTTTGACTTCTTTTACTTTTATTCACCCTTCCATAGGATACAAGTACTTAGTCTTATGACGATCTTATATGTATGATGGATTTCGGTAGACATCTAAGTTACGTTAGAGCTTTAAAGTGACGATAAAAAGTGTTTTTATGTTATTTGTTAGGATTTTAAACATACTTTGGTGTTTTCTGTGGTTTATCACTTTCATTAGAACTCTTTCTTCTTATTACGACCTCCGTGTAAAGGGTTAAATTTTGATAAAATGTTTCGACACCATTAGTTTCGTTCCTCTAGTTTGTTCAGTTAGGATTTTCTTTAGTCGGGACTCATAAGTAACCTTCCTGACTACGATTTCGAGGTAATGAAACCAGTGGACTACGTTTCTTGGTTGAGTAACCTTTTCTGGGACTACTACCCTTTCTAACTCCCGTCCTCCTTTTCCCTCACTGTCTCCTGCTCTGCCAACTTACCTACCTACCGTAGTATTCAAACTCGTTTGAGGTCCTCTATGACTTCCTGTCCCTTCGGACTATATTACATCAAGTACCCCAGAGTTTCTCAGTCTGTGTTGATTCACTGACTTATTGTTGTTTCATTAGTTTTATCATACCATCATACCATGTCCGTATTTTTGATCTGCGTGTCTGGTTACCTTGTCTGGACTCTCGACTCTTTATTTGTATACGTATATATTAATTGATTATACACTGTTCTCTCGGTTCTTATATGTTACCCTTTTCCTGTCAGAGAAGTTATTTACCATGAACTTTGTGTGATTTACGTCTTCTTACTTTTCTGTGGGGACAAAATATGGTGAGTTTTTGATTGAGTTTTATATAAATTAATCAATTTACATTCTAGACTTTGGTATTGTGAGGATATTCTTTTGTGTCTATTCAGAGAAAGTTTACCCGGAAGTGTTAGTCAAAAAATTTATACCGTGGTTTTTGTGTCCGTTGTTTTCGTTTTTTTAGTTCACCCTAAAATGGTTTGATTTCAAAGACGGGACGTTTTTATTTTTTGAAATAGTTGTTTAACTTTCCAGTTGGATGTCTTACTCTCTTTTATAAACGTTTAGTAGAGTATTGTACGATTATAGGTTTCACACATTCCTTGAGTGTTGAGGTACCGTTTTTTTAAAAAATTTATGTTAAAATTTTTTTTACGACCCGGTTTTTTCTGTATGTTTACCTTTCGTCCGTGTGTTTCTCGTCGAGTTATACTGATTAGTCTCTTTACGTCTACTTTTGGTGTTACACTACAATAGAGTGTACAATCTTACCGATAGTAGTTTTTGTGGTTTCTATAGTTCACAACTACTCCTATACCTCTTTTCCCTTGGGGACACGTGACAACCCCCTTACCTTTGACCACGTCGGGGATATCCTTTGTCATACCTTCAAGGAGTCCGTTTAATTATTATCTTGATGGTATGTTAGGTCGTTAAAGTGAAGACCCATATATAAGTTTCCTTTACTTTAGTCCTAGAGTTTCTCTATAGACCTGAGGGTACAAGTGATATCGTAATAAGTGTTATTGTTTCTATACCTCGGAGAACTACTTCCACTTTGTCCTCTTACTTTTTCTACCGAATTTTGGGTTGTAAGTCTTTTGATTCTAGTACCGTTGGTCAGGGTAGTGAAGCACGGTTTACCTCTTTGTTACCTTTGTTACTGCCTGACGTAAAAGAACCCGAGGTTTTAGTGTCGTCTACTACTGACGTCGGTACTTTAATTTTCTGCGAACGAGGATACTGTTTGGATCTATCGTACAATTTTTCGTCTCTACAAAGAAACGACTGTTTTTAGGTTTATCAGTTTCGATACCACAAAGGTCATCAGTACACGCCTACACTCTCGACCTGGTATCGCTTCCGACTCATGACTTCTTGACTACGAAAACTTGACACCACAACCTCTTTTGAGAACTCTCAGGGAACCTGACGTTCCTCTAGGTTAGTCAGGTAGGATTTCCTTTAGTCAGGACTTATAAGTAACCTTCCTGACTACGACTTCGACTTTGAGGTTATGAAACCGGTGGACTACGTTTCTTGACCGAGTAACCTTTTCTGGGACTACGACCCTTTCTAACTTCCGTCTTCTTCCCCTACTGTCTCCCGTTCTACCAACTTACCGCAGTGACTGAGGTACCTGTACTCAAACTCGATCGAGACCCTCTACCACTGCCTGTCCCTTCGGACCACACGACGTAAGGTACCCCAGCGTTTCTCAACCTATACTTGTTCACTGACTTGCTGTTCTTTTATGCCTTTATTGGATTTACAGATACTTACTTATCTTATTCTTCCATACTACAAAATATGTCTATATGTTTCTTTATCATAAACCAGTACTCTTTCTTCCTTTAGGAGGGTAAATATTGTTGTAGTTACCTGGAACTCCCGTAATACGATTAATTACTGTCACTTTTCTGTCTATATACTAGAGTGAATATACACTTTAGATTTTACCGGTTGGGGTATCTTGTCTCTCATCTTATCAAGTACGGTCCAAAATTCTTACCCCCTTTACCCCTCTATAACCAGTTTCCCATGTTTGAATTCTCAAAATTCTATTCAAGCAAGACCCTTAGATTACACTTTGTACCACTGATATCAATTATTATGACATAAAATATGAACTTTTGACGATTCCCTCATTTACAAGAATAGTGTTTTTTTTACCATTAATACACTCCACTACCTTCACAATTCATCGGGATAACACCATTAGTAAAGTAATATATATATATATACACACACATAGTTTAGTACAATACGTTAAATTTAAATATGATATACAGTTAATATAGAGTGATTTCGACTCCCTTTTTAATGTATGTTCCTCCTTCCCTTCCTTCCTCCCTCCTTTTCTTCTCTTTGATAGACTTTTCTACTTAGACATCGTTTGTCAAAAAAAAAATTAGACTTGTTTCCTAGTCTAAAATTGACCTAGTCAGACACCTCATTAAATAGGAAATCTCTTTTCTCTCATGACGGTTTTGTTGATAATACGGTCCCACTGACATGGACACGGTTTCCGACAACAAATTCCTCATAGTCTCTGAAGTATGATACTCCTCCTTTATGTAAAGTAAGTTTACTGGGGCAATCGTTATTTGTTTGATGTTTATTTATATTATTCGACGGTGGGAGTTCCCACCCCTCCTAACACCAGGTCATTAGTCTCAACGATGTTATATAATGGATTTTACATAAACAAAGGGAAACCCTTACTCTGTTCTGTCCACTTCTTTGTCATTTCAGACTGGGTACATACCTCTTTGTTCGTCCGTTCTCTTTAACGAATACTCTCACTTGGTTACAGTGTAAACTACCTGTTTCTAAAGTTGTATGGATGATCTTTGTATGAGTTTCGTGATGCACTACGGTACGAATTTATTTGTTTCCACACTACTGTTACAGAGTTTATGTCTGACCTTTATTCTATCTTTGATATTGTCTTTTATATTACTTCGATACTTCGACTTTCGTACTATTAATTTTTCCTTTTAAAATGATCTACCCGAGTTATCAGCTGAACTCGACTGTCATTTTTCTTAGTGATTCAAACTTATACACGACACGACACGAATCAGTAAGTCAGAACAGACTGAGAAACGTTGGGGTACCTGACATCGGGTGGTCCGAGGAGACAGGTACCCCTAAGAGGTTCGTTCTTATGACCTCACCCAATTGTACGGGAGGAGGTCTCCTAGAAGGGTTGGGTCCAGAGTGTGTAACGTCCTCCTAAGAAATGACAGACTCGGTGGTCCCTTCGGATTCAAACTTATCTCTGGTAACAATAAACGTTAAGTTTTTTATTTCCCCCACTTTTTTCTTTTACTTTTCTCGAAGTCTCTTTATTCCTTGGGGTATTTCATGTGTTTGAACGTTCGTTGTCTTCAGGGTCTTCTCTCTGTTCTTTCTTACCCTGTCTTTTTTTTTAAAAAAAAGTTTCTTTATTTCCGACTTATAAAAGTTTAAACTACTTTTTTGATTATGTATGTAAGTTCTTCGTGTTACTTATAGTTCATACTATTCTCGTTGGTCTAGGTGTTTTTTTTTTTTGTGTAGTATCATTTTTACGACTTTCGGTTTTGTGTATCTCTTTTAGTACTTTTGTCGTTCTCTTTTTGTCACAGAGAATATTCCTTTGAGGTTATTCTAATTATCGACTGAACAGTAGTCTTTGTTATCTCCGGTCTTCCGTTCCCCTTTTGTATAAGTTTCGCGAGTTCTATTGTGGTTTTTTTGACAGTCGGATCTTACAATATAGGGAGTTTCGATAGACTTTATTTCCATAAGAAACTAGTTGTGTTAGACTCTTAGACAATGATCATCTGGGTGGTATGTTCTCTATGCTCCGACCTTCGTTCACCGGGGTCTGTCATAAAGGTTAAAGTGTTTCTTTCCTTTTTCGTGAACATTTTCTGTAATACAATAATATTTTCCGTCTTATTCATGTATAAAGAAAGGAAAGAAGAGAATTGGTTAAAATTTTCCGTCAAAATTTTATATAGTAACATGATGACCTTGATATTGTATCTTTATATTATATAGAAGGTTATTGTTGTATTCCCTCCACCACTCCTCGTTTCCACATAACCTAATTCCTTTAATAAGAATTACAGTTGTACTTAGTTATTCTTATTTACTTCTTTGATGTTTTACCTTTAGTCCAATTACATTCTTTTCGATGTTTATATATACCAAGGGGAACGATATCAATGAAATTTTTCAAATTTGAACATATTTCATAATTAATGTCGTGACACAACACAAAAATTGTACATTTTCGTATCGTTATTATTAGTGTTTTTCTCCTTTTTCTTCTGACTTGATGTGTCCTCATTGTAAAGATATAGAGTGACCTTAATTCAATCATATTTAGACATCGTCTAAGACTATTTACTTCTAAAATATATCATTCGGATTCTTTGGTGTTTCTTTGACACTTCCTTGATTGTACTTTGATAATTTTTTAATAATCTCTTCACTTTTAAAATGTGATCTCTTATAGGTCAATTACGTTTTCTTTCGTCGTTATACTCCTTATCTCATTGTTTTACCCCTGATCTCAATGTTTTTTCGTGTCTTGTATATCTTTTGTTTTTTTATTTTTAAATGTATTTTCTTTAATATAGTTATTGTATTAGTTTTGTTCTTCTAGATTCATATACGATAGATATCCTCTGTGTTGAATTCTAAGTTTCTATATTTATCTAACTTTTATTTTCTTACCTTTTTATATACGTTTCTCGTTGTCATTCTTTTGATCTTACCGGTATGATTATCGTCTGTTTTGTCTGAAATTTTGTCACCAAATCTCCATTTCCAAATATTACTATTTTCTATAAGTACTCCTTATATACTTTTAATATTTGTATACGTGGATTAACGACAACGACAAAAACAAATCAGTAAGGTTGAGAAACGCTGGGGTACCTGACATCGGGAGGTCCGAGGAGATAGGTACCCTAAGAGGTCCTTTCTTATAACCTCACCCAACGGTAAAGGAAGAGGTCCCCCTAGAAGAACTGGGTCCTTAGTTTAGGTTCAGAGGACGTAATGTCCATCTAAGAAATGGTGACTCGGTAGTCCCTGGTGGTCCCTTCCGGTACATGGATTAATGTCTCCTGGTTTAAAGCACTTTGTTTTAGACTGTCTTTTATTCCCTCTTTATGTGTTAAGATGTTATTATGAACCTCTGTAGTTATTAGGTGTAAATTATTACCTATCATGTTTTTCTGTAATTGTTCCTCTGTCTTAACCTGTTGTGTATTTTATCAATACAGATTTCCTGTATATAGTCTCTTCCTTTACCGTCGGGTGAGGTCACAAGAACGGACCTCTTAGGGTCCCTGCCCCCTCGGACCACCGGACGGTAGATACCCCAGCGTGTCTCAGCCTGTGCTGACTTCACTGAATCGTCGTCGTCGTCGTTTCCTGTATATATCTTGTGTAGAGGGTTGTTGTCGTCTCATATTATATATGTAAGAAGAGTCACGTGCATCTTAGGAGACATATTGTCTGGTATACCACTCGATAATTCGTTCAGACTTATGGAAATTTTCCTACCTTTGGTATATTCATATAAAAAGATGGTGTTCTCTTGTTTTAGTGTATAGTCATTGTCTTCCTTTAAACCATATAAGTGTTTATGCACTTCAATTTGTAAGGATTTATTGTTCACCTAGTTTATTCTTTAGTGTTCTCTTTAAACTCCACTTACATTTTAAATACTCTAGGTCACTTTCGTCACGACTCTCCGATTGGAAGGTGGAATTCAGTGACCTTTTTCTTCTCGTTTGGTGTCATTTTGTCTCCGTTTTTTTTTTTTTTTGAAATCTTGTTTTCATTTCTTTTATCTTCTGTCCATTTCTCCCTTTTTAATTACTTTGGTTCTTAATCAAAGAGATTTTTCTACTAACTGTTTGTAAATCGGTCCGACTAGTTTTCCCCCGTTTTTCCTCTATTGTTCTACCGTCTCCTCATACACCTGCACCTCATGTAGAGAGAGGCACCTATGTGGTCCTTATGTGGAAGTCTGTGGCTTCACCTACGTCTTGTGGTCGACTCTCGTCTGTCCTCATGGACCGGTTACCTTTTCTGATATATCTGGGTGCGTTTTGAGCCGTCCTCCTTCTTTGATCCTCCTTTTTGTCCTCAAAATCATCCTGACCTGGACGGGAGTCGCACAGGAGTTGACTTCGTTTCCAGACTAGGGGTGTAGCCCCGTCAACTTACTCAGTCTCCTCTTTGTAAATTCCGACTCTCACTTTGTCGACTAGACACCGTCGGATTTACCTGACTCTTAGTCTGTCGGTAACGACATCGGTATGTATGGGGTCTGTCCCTGTGTCCAGGGGACTTTCCACGTCCCCGACCCTCCACCTCAAGTCCCGAACACCTCGTTAGGGTCCCACTCCCGACGACAACTTACGTCTCTCTGTTTAACTCCCGTAAACTCCCTCCGCTGATATCACCCTTTACGGACACCTCCTTTCGGTCCGTTGGTACCTTCTTTCCGTTATGACGACTCAGTGTACATCTCCCACCTCGGTAGTGGTGTCTGAGAGAGAGAAGTATACCCGTCGTAGTCGACGACTTGTTATCTCTCCGACCGGGTAGTTTGTGGACTACGTGACTTGATGTCTCATCCTGGGGTGGGTCCCACGGGGAGATTCACGGACTACGTGGCTACATGTCTCATCCTGGGGTCAGAACCGCCCCCACCCCCCCCGCGTACCGCCTCCACCGTCACGGGAGATACACGGAGTACAAGGTTTATTGTCTCTTCCTGGTGTCCCCGTTCCCTCGGGAGATTCACGGACTTACCCGTCTCGATACCTCTTTCTGATCGGTTTCTCCGGAAGACTAGCGGTCGATGTTCTTCGAGTTTTTTCAGAGACTATCCCGGTATTGAGGACGCCACCTCCGTCAGGGCACAGGGACGTGTGAACCACGACGGTCCCAGGGACGTTCAGTTCGTCGACGCAGTGGAAGTACGAGTTGAGAGTGACCCCGTCTCGACGGTGTTCGTTTTTTACAGAACGTAGATGCGTTCGTCCCAATGAAGTCAGTACGGGTTGAGAAACGCTGGGATATCTGACACCGGACGGTCCGAAGAGACAGTCCAACCCCCCCCCCCTCACCACAACGTCCGTTCTTATGACGTCGTATAACCGGTTATTACCAACGGTATGGGGAGATCTCGTGATATAAAGGACGACGGGATCGGTGGTTGAAGGGACTCATGGACCACGACGGTCTTGGGGACGTTGGGTTCGTCGACGTGGTGGAGGTGTCGAGTGTCCCCGTTTGGGTTCGGGAGGTCCCGTCGGAGTCCTCGTTTGGGGTCACCTGCTGGGTGTACGTCTCCACCTTTATTTTTGTGTCAACTTTGGGTCCCCGTCACACCGTGTCCTTCTTCTAGGTTTTGAAAGGGTGGTCGTCCTGTTCGACGTCTAAATTAGATGTGTTAGTTGTTCCGTCTGACACATATACCTGATATATTTTCCTGTGACTCTCGAGGGTGTTTTCTTTTGCGTGATCAAGACTCTCGACACCTGTAACCTCCGGTCTTGCGTGTCCTCATCCTGGTCTAATCTTAGACTCGTCGGGGGTGTCGTCCGAGTCTCTAGTCGTATCTCGACTTCCCGTAGGATCCCTTCACTCCACCTGACACTGAGGGTCGCTCCCTTTCCTGCGACTGTCGTCAGTGAGTTCTTTTTGTGAATAATAATACAAAACTGAACAAGACATCTAAGAAAACCTAAAAAAAAGGTTAAGGAATGGGGGCGGAGATAACGTCAACAGTTAAAATAACCGTTATACTTTATATTAATTCGAAAACTCGAAGAACAAAAAAGAGTCGGAGTAAAAAATAACAACAATATTTGGAGACGGAGACATAACCCGATATCGTCGAGAAACCTCAAGAGGAAAGGAAAGAAAAGAGAAAAAATTAAAAAATTTGGATAATAAAAAAGATGTAAATAAGGAAACGAACGAAAAGGATGACAGGAAAAGGGGAAGGTTAATTAGAAATTACAGATATTTAGAATAAATTGATGGAAATAAATTGAAACGTATAGATAAGAAAGAAAAGAAGGAAAGGAAAGGAGAGTTGTATAAACAATCAAAACAAAAGTGACGAAATAAGGGGTGACCGTGGAACGAAATCAAAATGGTCAAACACTAAATCAATTAGAACAAGAATTGATCATTTATATTAAAAATTAAAGGAAACAAACGACCCGGTTAGATGACATGAAAAACAACCTGACGAAACTAAAACGTATACCCATATATACATATACACATATAAGGTAATAAAATTAATAATAAAGGGACTAAAATATTGACGGTAAACAGACCCCAAGTAGAAACCAAAGAGTAAAAACCGATAAACAAAATTAGAGTGAATTACGGTATTGTTTGGTGAACACCTTAGAAGTAAGGACTGGTCTCCAGTTCGAGACTCGGAGACCTCACCCTCGTGCCTGAGGTTCTGGGATCTGATGGTCTCTTGATTGGGAGTCAAGTCAAGTCAGCGAGTCAGCACAGGCTGAGAAGCGCTGGGGTACTTAACGTCGTGCGGTCCGGAGGGACAGGTAGTAGTTGAGGGCCTGAAGTGAGTTTGAGTGTAGGTAGCTCAGCCACTACGGTAGTTCGGTAGAGTAGGAGACAACAGGGGAAGAGGAGGACGCGGGTTAGGGAGGGTCGTAGTCCCAGAAAAGGTTACTCAGTTAAGAAGTGTACTCCACCAGTTTTATAACCTCAAAGTCTGAGCCGTAGTCAGGAAGGTTACTTGTGGGTCCTGACCAGAGGAAATCCTACCTGACCAACCTAGAGGAACGTCAGGTTCCCTGAGAGTTCTCAGAAGAGGTTGTAGTGTCAAGTTTTCGTAGTTAAGAAGTCGCGAGTCGAAAGAAGTGTCAGGTTGAGAGTGTAGATATGTACCGGTGTCCTTTTTGGTATCGGAACTGATCTTTCTGGAAACAACGGTTTCATTACAGAGACGAAAACTTATATGATTAATCCAACCAGTATTGAAAGGAAGGTTCCTCATTCACAGAAAATTAAAGTACCGACGTCAGTGGTAGACGTCACTAAAACCTCGGGGGTTTTTATTTCAGACTGTGACAAAGGTGACAAAGGGGTAGATTAAGGGTACTTCACTACCCTGGTCTACGGTACTAGAAGTAAAAGACTTACAACTCGAATTTCGGTTGAAAAAGTGAGAGGAGAAAGTGAAAGTAGTTCTCCGAAAAATCAAGGAGAAGTGAAAGACGGTATTCCCAACACAGTAGACGTAAAGACTCCAATAGCTATAAAGAGGGTCGTTAGAACTAAGGTCGAAGACGAAGAAGGTCTAGTCGTAAAGAGTAATACATGAGACGTATATTCAATTTATTCGTCCCACTGTTATGTGTCGGAACTGTATGAGGAAAAGGATAAACCTTGGTCAGACAACAAGGTACAGGTCAAGATTGACAACGAAGGATTGGACGTATGTTTAAAGAGTTCTCCGTCCAGTCGACCAGACCATAAGGGTAGAGAAAGTCTCAAAAGGTGTCACATAACACTAGGTGTGTCAGTTTCCGAAACCGTATCAGTTCTTTCGTCTTTATCTACAAAAAGATCTTAAGAGAACGAAAAAGGTACTAGGTCGCCTACAACCGTTAAACTAGAGACCAAGGAGACGGAAAAGATTTTGGTCGAACTTGTAGACCTTCAAGTCTCAAGTGCATAACGACTTCGGACCGAACCTCTTAAAACTCGTAATGAAATGATCACACACTCTACTTACGTTGACACGCCAAAACTCGTAAGAAACCGTAACGGAAAGAAACCCTAACCTTACTTTTGACTCAAGAAGGTCAGGACACCGGTGACGACTCAAAAGGTTTAAACGACCGTATAACTCACGTCGTGAAAGTGTCGTAGTAGAAAGTCCTAAACTTAATCGACTTGACCTTAAGGTAGTGGAGGTAATCGAAACAAACATCACTACGAAAGATTCCGGGTAAACTGAAGTGTCAGGTCCTATAGACCGAGATCCACTCACTAGTGTGGTAGCACTAATAGACCCAAAACTTCGAGAAAAAACATGTCAAGAAGACACATAAGAACGGTGGAGGAAAATTATAGAAGACGAAGACAATCCAAGTATGGTAAAGACAGGAAATAACTCGGGTACCCCTCATAGTTTATCACTCTTGAGTGTGTTTTCTTTGGTGAACTTAAGTTCTGGGACGTTGTGGGTTCGTGGTCATCGTGGGATACGTAGATTTGTTGTTTGTTTTGTTTTTATGTTTAGGTTAGTAGTCGTCTATCCTAATGGTGGAGTGAGTCGGAACGGGTAGTCTCCTTTTCGTTTGTTTTTTTTTGTGGTGTGTTTAGAGTGGGATGTATTTGGAATGTGTTTGGTCACCTGGTTTGAATCCTCTCGTCTTGGTTTTCCTTCTTTCTTAAGTTGGAACTTCGGACTCTTTTTCTCTGGAGTTTGTGTTATTCAATTTTTTGTCATTATTACTTTTCCACCTCTTTATGATGTCTTTACTTCCTTGTTTAATCTTTGTGTCTCGAGGTTTGTTTAATTCTCCTTGATCCGGTTGATGGACTTTTCGTTAAGTCTTACTATTATGTCTACTAGTTTTTAGAACTTTTATTTTCCCTCTTTTAGGTTCTTAGTTAATTGTTTGTGGATCTTTTTTATTTCTTGTATGTCTCTGTTTGTTGAGTTAATGACGTAAATTTTTATGAGATCTTCCTTAGTTATCGTCTAATGGACTTCGTCTTCTTACTTAGTTACTCGACCTTCTATTTTACCACCTTTATTGAAGACTTCTCGTCTTATTTCATTTTTCTTACTTTCCTTGACTCCTATCAGAGTCTGTGGAGACCCTGGTATAGTTTACGTGGTCGTAAGTTTAATATCCCTAGGGTCTTCTTCTCTTTTTCTTTCCCATACTCTTTTAAAAACTTCTCTAATAATGCCAACTTTTAAAGGGGTTGTACCTTTTCCTTTGTCAGTTAGTTCAGGTTCTCCGTGTTTCTCAGGACATGTCCTATTTGGGTTTCTCTTTGTGTGATTAGTCTGATTGTTTATGATTTGTGTTTCTTTCTTATAATTTTCGTCGTTCACTTTTCGTTGTTTATTGTATGTTTCCTTTCGGGTATACAAATTGTAGACCAGAAAGTCGTCTTTGAGACGTCCGGTCTTCCCTTTCCGTCCTGTATAAATTTCATGGTTTTCCCTTTTTAGATGTTGGTTCTAATGACATGAGCCGTTCCTAGAGTAAGTTTTAACTACCTTTTTATTTTTCGAAAAGTCTGTTTGTTTTCAATTCTCTTAAGTCATGGTGGTTTAGTCGAGATGTTGTTTACAATTTTCCTGAATGTATCAATTCTTTGTTTCTCTTCTTTTTTCTAGATGTTTAGTTGGGGTTTGATAAATCTTTTACCGTCATCCTTGTATATATAGTTATTAATGAAATTTACATTTATCTAATTTACGAGGTTGGTTATCTGTGTCTGACCAACTTACCTATATTTTGTTTTGGGTATATATACGTCAGATGTTCTTTGGGTGAAGTCTGGATTTCTTTGTATCTGACTTTCACTCTCCTACCTTTTTATATGAGGTACATTTACCCTTCGTTTTCTTTCAACCTCATCGTTAGAAGTATAGTCTGTTTTATCTGGAATTTTATTCTAATGTTCTGTATACCTTCCTGTGATGTATTACTAGTTCCTTAGTTAGGTTCTCCTTCTGTATTGTTAACATTTATAGATACGTGGGTTGTATCCTCGTAGAGTTATGTATTCTGTTTGTGATTGTCTGTATTTTCCTCTTTAACTGTCATTGTGTAATTATCATCCTCTGAAATTATAGGGTGAGTATGGTTACCTGTCTAGTAGTTTTGTCTTTTATTCCTTTGTGTAGAATTTACTATGTGATCTACTTTATCTAGAGGAACTATAGAAGGCCTGTAAGGTAGGTTTACGTCTTCTTATGTGGAAGAAGAGTTCATGTGTACCTGGTAAGAGGTCCTATCTATAGTACCCAGTGTTTAGTTTGTAGTCATTTAAATTCTTTTGACTTTAGTATAGTTCGTAGAAGAGACTGACGCTACGATACTCTGATCTATAGTTAATGTTCTTTTATTGACATTCTTTGCTTGTATACCTCTAATTTGTTATGTAAGGATTTATTGGTTGTCCAATACTTCTTTAGTTTTCCCTTTAGTTTCTTAAAGATCTTTGTTTACTGTTACTTTTGTACTGTTGAGTTTTGGATACCCTACGTCGTTTCTGCAAGATTCTACAAGAATCTTGTTTCTACAAGATTCTACCTTCAAATATCGTTATGTTAGGATGGTATTTTTTTTTTTTTTTGTAACTTATCTGTTGGATTGAAATGTGGATTTTGTTGACCTTTTTCCTGTTGTTGTTGTTTTTTTAATCATCTTCTTTTCTTTAGTATTTCTAGGTTCGTCTTTATTTAATTTTTCTTTACTTTCTTTATTATTATTTCTAATTATTTTGATTTTCGACCAAGAAACTCTTCTATTTACCTGTTTGGAAATCGGACTAAGTAGTTCTTCTTTCCTCTCTTCTTAGTTTAGTTGTTTTAATCTTTACTTTTTCCTCTCCAATGTTGTCCATTACTTCTTTATGGTTCCTAATATTCTCTGATAATACTTGTTGGTATACGGTTATTTTACCTATTAGACCTTCTTTACCTGTCTAAGAATCTTTTCAAGTTAGGAGGTTTTGACTTGGTCTTTCTTTATCTTTAATACTTGTTGGGTTTATGTTCGTGACTTTAATTCCGACACTAGTTTTTAGAAGGTTTTTTGTTTTCGGGTTCTGGTCTACCGAAGTGTCCTCTTAAGATAGTCTGTAAATCTCTTCTCTTTTACGGATAGGAAGATTTTGATTTTAAAGTCTCCATCCTTGCGAAGGTTTGAGTAAGATGCTCCGGTGGTAGTGGAACTATGGTTTTGGTCTACTTCCGTTGTGTTTTTTTCTTTTGATGTCCGTCTATAGTGACTACTTGTATCTACGTTTTTAGGAGTTGTTTCAAAATCGTCTGTCTTAAGTCGTTGTGTAGTTTTTTGAGTATGTGGTACTACTTCAACCCAAATAAGGTCCCTACGTTCCTAAGAAGTTATATGCGTTTAGTTACACTATGTGGTATAATTGTTTGACTTTCTATTTTTGGTATACTATTAGAGTTATCTACGTTTTTTCGGAAACCGTTTTAAGTCGTCGGTAAATGTTAATTTTGAGAAGTTATTTACCCGTATCTTCCTTGGATGGAGTTGTCTTATTTCCGGTATATACTATTCGGATGTCGTTGACCTGTACTTGTTGTCTGACCAAGGTTTATCCTTTTCCTCATGCAGTTCCGACATATGACAGTGGGACGAATAAATTGAATATACGTCTCATGTAGTACTCTTTGCGACCCGACGTTCTTCGTGGTCGACCTTAGTTCTAACGGCCCTCTTTATAGTTATTGGAGTCTATACGTCTACTGTGGTGGGAATACCGTCTTTCACTTCTCCTCGATTTTTCGGAGAACTACTTTCACTTTCTCCTCTCACTTTTTCAACCGGATTTCAAGTTGTAAGTCTTTTGCTTCTAGTGCCGTAGGCCAGGGTAGTGAAGTACCCTTTATCTACCCCTTTGTCACCGACGGAAATAAAACCCCCCGAGGTTTTAGTGACGTCTACCACTGACGCCAGTACTTTAATTTTCTGCGAATGAGAAACCTTCTTTTCAATACTGGTTGGATCTATCGTATAAGTTTTCGTCTCTGTAATGAAACGGCTGATTCCAGGCAGATCAGTTCCGATACCAAAAAGGTCACCAGTACATACCTACACTCTCAACCTGGCACTTCTTTCGACTCACGACTTCTTAACTACGAAAACTTGACACCACAACCTCTTCTGAGAACTCTCGGGGAACCTGACGTTCCTCTAGGTTGGTCAGGTAGGATTTCCTCTAGTTGGGACCCTAAAGAAACCTTCCTTACTACGATGTCGACTTTGAGGTTATGAAACCAGTGGAGTACTCTTCTAAACTGAGTAACCTTTTTTGACTACGACCCTCCCTAACCCCCGTCCTCCTCTTCCCCTGTTGTCTCCTACTCTACCGACCTACCGTAGTGCCTGAACTACCTGCAACTCAGACTCACTTGAGGCCCTCTACCACTACTTGTCCCTCCGGACCGCACGACGCTAAGTACCCCAGTGTTTCTCAACCTGTACTGACTCGCTGACTTGACTTGACTTGTCGTTTGTGATAAGAGTCACCACTTTTTGACTTTCGTAAGGGGGATTCTAGTCCTTGTTCTGTTCCTACAGGTGAAAGTGGTGATAATAAGTTGTATCAAGACCTTCAGGATCGATGTCGTTAGTCTCTTCTTTTTCTTTATTTTCTTTAGGTCTAGTCTTTTCTTCTTCATTTAAGAGTGACAAACGTCCACTGTACTATGATATCTATTTTTAAGGATTTCTATCATAGTCTTTTAATGATCTCGATTAGTCACTTAAATCGTTTCAACGTCCTATGTTTTAGTTATGTGTCTTTAGTGAACGTAAAGATATATGATTGTTATTTTTTTTAGTCTCTTTAATTCTTTAGTTAGGGTAAATGGTGACGTTGTTTTTCTTAATTTATAGATCCTTATTTGAACGGATTCGTCTGTTTTCTTGACATGTGTCTTTTAATATTCTGTGATTACTTTATTTAGTTTCTGTTGTATTTTTTTACCTCTCTATAAGTCACAGGGACCCATCCTTCTCAGTTGTAACACTTTTACTTGGTTTGTCTTAGATGTCTAAGTTACACTAGGGATATCTTAATGGTTACTGTAAAAAGTGTCTTGATCTTGTTTTTTAAAGTGTTAAGTATACCTTTGTGTTTTCTGGGGTTTATCGGTTTCGTCAGAACTCTTTCTTCTTACCTTAACCTCCTTAGTTGGAAGGACTGAAGTCTAATATGATGTTTCGATCTCAGTAGTTCTGTCATACCATGACCGTGTTTTTGTCTTTGTATCTGGTTACCTTGTTCTATCTTTCGGGTCTTTATTTGGGTATGTGGATACCCATGTAATTAAAACTGTTTACTCCGTTCTTATATGTTACCCCGTTTCTCGGAGAAGTTATTTCCCACGACCCTTTTGACCTGTCGATGTACATTTTCTTACTTTAATCTTGTGCAGGATTGTGGTATGTTTTTCTATTTGAGTTTTACCTAATTTCTCGATTTACATTCTGGTCTTTGATTTTGAGAATCTCCTTTTGTATTCCGTCTTGTGAACTACTGTCTGTTTCCATTTGTTCACCCTGGACTAACTTGAATTTTCGAAAACGTGTCTTTTCGTTTGATATTCGTTCCACTTTTCCGTGGGGAGTCTTACCCTCTTTTGTTATCGTTTATCTTGTTGACTGTTTCCTAATTAAAGGTTTTATATGTTCGTCGAGTATGTTGAGTTATGGTCTTTTTGTTGGGTTAGTATTTCACCCCTTTTCTGGATTTGTCTGTGAAGAGGTTTCTTCTGTATGTCTACAGATTGTTTGTGTACTTTTCTACGAGTTGTAACGAGTAATAATCTCTTTACGTTCAGTTTTGATGTTACTGTATAGTGGAGTGTGGCCAGTCTTACCGGTAGTAGTTTTTCAGGTGTTTGTTATTTACGACCTCTCCCACATCTCTTTTCCCTTACGAGAACGCGACAAACACCCTTACCTTTAACTATGTCGGTGATACCTTCTGTCATACCTCTAAGGAATTTTTTAATCCTTATTTTGGTGGTATACTGGGTCTTTAGGGTGAGGATCCGTATATGGGGGTCCTTCGGTCTTAACTTTTTTGTGTACATAGGGCAACAAGTAACGTCGTGATAAATGTTATCGATCTTGTACCTTCGTTGGATCTACAGGTAGTTGTCTACTTACCTATTTCTTCAACACCATGTATATGTGTTACCTTATAATGAGTCGGTAATTTTCCTTGTAGAAACTCAGTCAAGACTACTCCACCTGCTTGGATCTTAGATAGTATGTCTCACTTTACTCAGTCTTTCTCTTTCTATTTATAGTGTAAGATTACGTGTGTATACCTTAGATCTTTTTACCATGACTTCTCAAATGAATGTCCCGTCGTTACCTCTTTGTCTGTCTCTCTTATCTGAATACCTGTACCCCTCTCCCCTCCTCTACATACAATTCTCATTGTACCTTTGAATGTAATGGTATACATTTTATCTATCGGTTGTCCTTAAACAACATACCGAGTCCTTTGAGTTTGTCCCCAAGACATAGTTGAATCTCCCTACCCTACCCCTCCCTCCACCCTCTCTCCAAGTTTTCCCTCCCTTACCTGACACTTCTTCCGTCTCACGGCTTCTTGACTACGAAAACTTGACATCACAACCTCTTCTGAGAACTTTCAGGGAACGTGACGTTCCTCTAGGTTGGTCAGGTAAGACTTCCTCTAGTTGGGACCCTAAAGAAACCTTCCTTACTACGACTTCGACTTTGAGGTCATGAAACCGGTGGAGTACACTTCTCAACTGAGTAACCTTTTCTGAGACTACGACCCTCCCTAACCCCCGTCCTCCTCTTCCCCTACTGGCTCGTACTCTACCGACCTACCGTAGTGGCTGAACTACCTACACTCAGACTCACTTGAGACCCTCAACCACTACCTGTCCCTCCGGACCCCACGACGTTAAGTACCCCAGCGTTTCTCAGTCTGTACTGACTCGCTGACTTGATTGAAACAACTCTAAACTGTCTTTTACTGTTTTAAGACATTTCGCAAATAAGAAGTTATTTTGTCTATTTATTAAAAAATTTTTTCCACCCTACTCTACTTTTCTGAGTAATGATCTTAGTCTTTATTTTATACATCGACGATATCTGAGTTACAAACACAGGGGACGGGGTCTATAGATACAACTTTGGACTAGGGGTCACGTGACTATAAACCAACCTCCCGGAAACCCTCTAATACTACAGCATTCACATCTCGGGAGTACTTATCCGATTTACTGGGTTCCCTCGAGGGAACCGGGGAAGACGATACACTCCTACGTCGTTCTACAGTCAGATGTTGGGTCTTCTCCCGGAACGGTCTAGAATTGGTACAACAATGGGACTAGAGTCGGAGGTCGGAGGTCTTGAGACTCTTTATTTACAGGTGTCGAATATTCGGTCGGTCCATGAAACAATATCGTCGGGTTCGATTCTGTCACTATACCGTTTTTATTTGTCCTAATACTTATCAGACTTGGTTACGTACGGTTATTTAATCTATTGTCTACTTTACCTATATAAGAATCCTTTGTGTTTACTGGTTTTGACTGAGTTCTTTTTTTATCTTTTACACTTCTGAAAATTGTTCTCTACCTGAGTCATTAGTTTTGGGAGGGTTATTTCTTTTTGGGTCCTGGTCCACTGAAATATGTACTTGAGATAGTATTTGAATTTCTTCTTAAGTATGGTTAAGAACTTTTTGGGGTTTTATCTTCTCCCTTGCAAGAGGTTGAGTAAGATACTCTGACAATAATATAACTATGGTTTTTAGTCTATTACCGTAGTACACCCCCTTTTTTTTTGATGTCTGGTCGTAGAAAGTACTTATGTCTGAGTTTTCGGGAGTTGTTTTGATGAACGTTTGGTTTAGGTAGTTGTATATCTTTCTTAATAAGTGTTACTGATCGAATATAAATAGGATCCTTATGTTCCTATATAATTCAAGTTTTATTACAGATATGATATAACTTGTCTTAAAAAAAATTCCTAGTAGAGTTATCTACGTCCTTTTTTTCACTGTTTAAAGTGGTATAAAAGTAGTCTTTGTGAGTTTATCCTTATCTCACTTTGACGGAGTCAGACTATTTTCCGTAGAAGATTTTTCTGGGGTATCGATCGATCGTAGGATGAATTAGTCTCTATCTCCCCTGTATTGTTTTACGTTTTATAGTTTGGGGTTCAACTGTATTTCGTTCCGGTTACAAATACGGGGTTTGTATCGACGTTTTATAGACTTCGTTTATGACAGTCTTTACTTTCCTCTTTATCTGTTTATAATTATTGCCTTATAAAGTTGTGTGGACGGAGTTTTGGACTTTTATGATCTGTCTTTTAGTCTTTATATCTTCTTAGGTTGTCATGGTAGTTGGTTGTCACAGATTGACTGTAAACATCTTGTGAGATCAGTTGTCACCCGAAGGGTCCACCACGATCACCATTTCTTGGGCGGACGGTTACGTCCTCTTTATTCTCTACACCCAAGTTAGGAACCCAGCCCTTCTAGGGGAACTCCTCCCGTACTGTTAGGTGAGATCATAAGAATGGACCTCTTAGGATACCTGTCTCCTCGGACCGTCCGATGTCAGGTACCCCAGTGTTTCTCAGTCTGTGTTGACTTCCCTGAATCGTTCGTGTGTGATCAGTTGTCATCTTATATGTAAGAACAGTGTACGTGTGTCTTGTATACAGTTATATCTGGTAAAGGACACGGTTTTGTTTACACTTGTTTTTTAAAAAATTAACTTTGGTATTTTTCATACTAAGATCCCACTAACCCGTCGTTTCCTCTTTAGTCATTGTCCTTCTATTATTTTAGAGGTTCTTCGTTGGATCTACAGGTAGCCGTCTGTTTACCTATTCTTTCGACACCATGTATATGGACTACCTTATAATGAGTCGGTAATTTTTCTTACGTAAACTTAGTCAAGATTACTCCACCTACTTTGACCTCGGATAATATGTCTCGTTTCTTTCATCCTTTCTTTTTGTGGTTATGTCATATGATTGTGTATATATACCTTAAATCTTTCTACCATTGCTACTGGGATATACACTCTGTCGTTTTCTCTGTGTCTACATTTCTTGTCTAAAACCCTGAGACACCCTCTTCCGCTCCCACCCTACTAAACTTTCTTGTCGTAACTTTGTACATATAATAGTATACACTTTATCTAGCGGTCAGGTCCAAGTTACTCACTCTGTCCCACGAGTCCCGACCACGTGACCTTACTGGGGCTCCCTACCCTACCCCTCCCTCCACCCTTCCCCCAAGTCCTACCCCCTGTGTACATGTGGGTGTCGACTAAGCACACTTACATACCGTTTTTGGTGGTGTTATAACATTAATCGGAGGTTAATTTTATTTAAAATTTTTTTCTTTTAGAGGTTTGTGAATCTTTGTTTAGTTATATGAAGATTCATTAGGAATTGAGTTTCTCATTCAGAGTTTTCTTAATTTTATGTAACTTAACTTATTTTTAATTTTATTTGTCTAGTTTTAAACTCTCTATGTCGATTTCTTCATGGTTCTCCTTTAAATTTCGTGACTTACGAAGCTACCACCAGAGGGGAGTACACGTCGTCTACACAAGGTTCTGAGAGTTATCTACGGACTTTGGTACTTATCCTGGTTTGGGATATATATAATTCTGATATAAAAAAGGTTATGTCTGTATGGATACCATTTTAAATTAAATATCTAATCCGTGTTATTTTCTTATAATTTTATCCTAATATTATATGACATTATTTTCAATACACTTACACTAGAAAGAGAGTTTCACAGAATAAAATATCTAAATTTCGGAAAATTCGTGGATAGTACGTGTCACCGGCATTGAAAATGTCAAACTCAACGTTTGGTCGTTTTGGTCGTGTTTAAAAAGAAAGAAGTATTAAATTGTCTTCTAAGAAAGAATGGTATCTAGAGTCGTTGGAATCGTACTGATAGAGGAAAAAATAGTTCAGTTTCTGAGAATGGAAAAGTAAAAAGAAAACTTAAGGAAAGTCTTTTTCGAGAAATGTCGAAGAGAAACCATATAGGTTTAACGGTCTCAGTGATGAGAACGTGAAACCCCCGGTGATAATTCATTTTATTCCCAATGAACTTGTGCTTATGACACGATGGTACTGTCAGTCGGGTTATTGACTCTACGGCTGATTCACTGATTCTACACGACCTGTCTCCCTACTAAGTCAAGAGTCCACCAACCTTTCCACACTCTAAAGTAGTGTGATGAGTCTTGTCGAGGGTCAAATTTTGAATACTTAATAAAGACCTCAAAAAATAAATTGTAAAACTTGGAACAAGCTGGTACATATTGACTTTCATGTCTTTCACTTTGATGTCCATTCCTCCTTGATGACATAATCTTTTCTCTTTTTCGGAGTTTAGTTACGGGGTTTCACGATTGAATTTGATCTTTGTTTGGGTTTGGTTCGTCTCCCTTCCTCTATTTCTCACTTCAGTTCCTTTATTTCTTTTGTCTTTTTACATCTTTTGTTTACTTGGTTTAGACCAATAAATTCTAGTTGATTTAAGGTCGTTTTGACTGTTCCCTTTTTTTTTTTTTGTTCTATGAAGTAGTTTCTCTTATTATACCTATTTGTGTACTTTTCTATAAGTCGTGTAGTGGCTGAGGCACTGTACCTAAACTCGTTTGACACCCTCTATGATTTCCTGTCCTTTCGGACCACACGACGTCAGGTACCCCAGTGGTTCTCAGTCTATGTTGAAACACCGGCTTGTTGTCGTTAATCACTTTACGTTTAATTCTGGTGTTACTTTATAGTGATGTGTGGATACTCACATGTTTTTTGTAAATCAACATGGGAAATTTAGTCATTCAAAATACACTTAATAGAGTTATTTCGGAACTTTTATTTATTTTAGTTCGTCACGGGAGAAGTTTTAGTACTATCAAGGTTTACGACCATTCTTATTTAACTTTGACCAGAGAGTAGAAAACGACAACCTTTACATTTTTACCATGTCAATGAGAAGTTTTGTCAACCGTCAAAGAAATCCCCCTCTCCTTGGATTCATGTACAAATGGTATTGTGGTTCGTTAGTGCAATAGTACAAGGAGTCGTAAATAGAATCTCTTCACTTTTGAAACCAGGTGTGTTTTTGGATATGTGTATGAATGTGTGTTTGGATGAATATGTGTTTGAACAAATCAGTGATTCAGCACAGGTTGAGAAAACACTGGTATCGGGTGGTCCGAGGAGACAGGTACCATAAGACCTCACCCAACGGTACAGGAGGAGGTCCCCTAGAAACGTTGGGTACCTAGTTCGGACGTAGAGGACCTAACTGTCCGTCCAAGAAATGGTGGTCACGGTGATTTGTGACTATTTACACTACAAGAAGAAACCGTCTGAGGTCACGTTAGAAATCCATATGAAACCACCACCACAAAGAAAAGGTTTATCGGACGACGACGACGACGACGACGATTCAACGAAGTCAGTACAGGCTGAGACACACTGGGGTATCTACCGTCGGGTGGTCCGAGGGGATAGGGACCCTAAGAGGTCCGTTCTTGTGACCTCACCCAACGGTAAAGGAAGAGATTACGTACTTTCACTTTTCACTTCAGCGAGTCAGGACAGACTGAGAATCGCTGGGGTACCTGACGCCGGATGGTCCGAGGAGACAGGTACCCTAAAAGGTCCGTTCTCATGACCTCACCCCAGGGTAACGGAATAGGTAGGTTTATCGGATCCTGATCTGATAAAGTCGTACGTATAGTTAAGGAAATACTTGTCATTTTGTACTTTATGTTGGAACCTACTTTTCTATTTTTATTGTCGTGACTTATTTAACTAAAGACTTTATAAATGGTTTTGTCGTCGGTCATAGGTCATCATATAGTAGGTTATAGAAGGACATTACTCTCTTAGACTCGGTTTCTGCAAAAGTGGAAGTTACATAAAAACCTTGTATATAAATACTTGGTTTAGACACAACAAGTAGCTTTTCATCAACAAACCCTTAAACAATACGAGATGATTTACTCTCATATTTCCGTTTTTTATATCAGGTAATACTTATATTTGAGAGAACGGAGGAAGAAAACAAAGAGACGAGTGAGTCATGACCCATTACGGGAACCCTCTATGTTTTTCCATTTCCTTACCTGGGATGGGCCTCCCTCAATGATCAGACCACCTCCATTGTGTAGAGACTCTTCATTTTGTTACGTTATTTATACTGTTCCAACGACTATTCATGAGGCCCTTGAACCTCCAACCCTAAGCACCCAGTGGTTCTTTCTGATCTAGATTTAGTCCTGAATTCCTTACCGATTCTAGACCTCTCCGTCGTCCCTCTACTTCCCGTAAGGTCGGTCTACCTTGTTTCACCGGTTACCAAGATATCTCAGTTCTTACACATTTCGTGTACACCCCCTGTTATCGATCTTACCACCTCCCCAGATTCAACTTCTTATCCTTTCTGACGTCGACCCAGTTCTAATTCCTACGATAAGGTATAATTCCTCGAAACCGAAATCGGGTAATTGATGATTTCATCGGTTGACGTAGTCTTAGTGGACCCCTTCTGTCAAATTTTACTTAATCTCGGGGTTGGAGTCATTGAGAGTAAGTCATCCAAATCCCGACCCAGGTCCTTTAGACGTAAAAGTTGTTCATGGTGGGGTGGTGAAGGGGTTTGAGTAAGACTATCTTACATTCTTCAGGAAACCCGTTATCTTTTGGAGTTACCTTTCGGTTAATTTCCAAAAGAAGTTCCCTCTTCAGATATTACTATCTCGTTACTAAGTCCTTTTATTTAGAAGATCCATATACGACTATCTAACTTCCTCTTCTTCTATTCCTTTCGGTCTGTCTACCGAAATGTTGTCAGGTCCACAATTCAGATTGGTGACTAAATAGGTAGGGAAACAAGGGTCCCGGACCATATCTCAGACCATGTATCATTAAGTGAGTCTCCGTCTCTTCGATTACTTCGAATACGAAGTCTCAGGGAAATAAATGAGTCTGGGAAAGGGTCAGGGAGAGGGAAAAATGAAGTTTTCCAAGTACAAGTGTGGATAAAAACTTAAGGAAGTGAATTTCTTCCGAGGGTTTCAACATATTTCGGAGTGTACGGTGTTTTGTGACCTAGGTTAGGATGTGAGTCACAAATGACTTGAGTCTCTAATCTGTTTAGCGAACCACTAAAAAGGAATGATCTTGAGGAAAGGAGTCAAATAATAGTTACGTTGTCTATACCGAAAACAAAGTTGTCCTAGTCGGATAGTAAGTGTATGGTGAGTTTTGAGAGGTCAGAGTCTCATTTTCGCTTTATAAATGTTACCGAGATTCTTTCCTGACCACGACTTCGACTTTGAGATCATGAAACCGGTGGACTAAACTTCTTTACTGAGTAACCTTTTCTGGGACTACGACTCTTTCTACCTTCCGCCTCCTTTTCCCCTGCTGTCTCTTACTCTCCCAACCTACCGTAGTGGCTAAGTTACCTGTACTCAAACTCGTTTGAGGTCCTCAACCACTACCTGTCCCTTCGGACCACGCGACGTCAGGTACCCCGGTGTTTCTCAGCCTGTGTTGACTCACTTGACTTGACTTCCTGGATATGTCGGGACAATGGAGAGACTAGAATAGAGGATGAGACAAGACGAGTGACACGAGGTCAATGATATACAACCGGAAGGACAACAAGGAACTGGTACGGTTCTTATAAGGACATGGTTCCGGAAACTCTAAAGACAAGGGAAACGGATCTTACGAGAAGGGATGTTTGTAAGAGTCCCGAGTGAGTGAGGAGGTTTCACTTTCACTTTCACCGAGTCAGCACAGGCTGAGAAACGTTGGATTACCTGATATGTCAGGTGCCTTAAGAGGTCCGGTCTTATGACCTTACCTATCGGAAAGGGAAGAGGTCCCCTAGAAGGGTTGGGACCCTAGCTTGGGTCCAGAGGGAGTGACGTCCGCCTAAGAAATGGTCGAGTCGGTGTTCCCTTTCGAGATGAGTTTACAGTGGAAGAGTTACTGTAGAAAAGACTGGTAGAAGAGATTTGACGTTACAATGTGTGTATAAGGAACATGGTGAAAAAGTCGAAAATATAAAAAGGAATTGTGAATAATAATATGTCGACTTGGAACGGTGTATCGTCAATCTCGTGACTGGGAGACGTACTAGTTTTTAAGTGTATATTGAAATTTCGACCTATAGGTGTAGACACCAAGGTGTAGCTACCTAGGTTGGTTGGTACCTAGTACATCATGACATGATGTATAAATAACTTTTGTTCAGGGGTATATTCACCTGGGTACGTTGTGTTCGGACACAACAAGTCCCCAGTTGACACATTCTAAGGTTAGACATAAATGGAAAATGGTAAGTTTTACATTCGAGGTACTCCTGTCTCTCTAAACAGAAAACAAACGTCAATAGAGAGATGGGGAACCTTGTTATAGTGTATGTATTTTCTACGAGTTCTACAAGTTTTTTCAGTAGTCACTTACTTCCGGTGAAAATCGACACACTGGAACCTATTTAGTGGACTGTATTCGGAGTCAAGAGGGTAGATATTTTCATCTATCGTCTTGGATGAACTAAATCATTATTTTTGGTGTAGAGACATCTCTCACCAGGAAAATTCGTTCGTTAAAAAAGAGTCCCTCTCCAAAACTTCGGAAAGTTTGAGGACTTATTTCTACCTTTGTTTTGTAAAAATTTTTCTTTTCGTTTTGTTTTTATTGTAGTGGATGAAGTATCATTAGAAGACTCCAAGTTGTAATCTATTGAACAAATGTAAACGAAGTCTTACAAAGTGGTTACTTCATCAGTTATTTGTAATTATCCTCAAGAATTATTGAATTACTTTTTTGTAGTGGATTAGTCGGAGGTATCTTCTGGTCGGATTAGATCCGTATTACGTGAATCAGTAGATGTCTCAACACTGACGTCTTCAATGAAAGTAAAGACAAGAAGGAAGGTGACTACTTACAACGACGGTTCATGTCTCCGTCTGTCTATGTATGTCTATCTGTCTATACTGTGTGGTCTTCGAGTCGGTACTACACAAGGGTCCGTTCTTCTTACCCTTAGACAGAACAAAGTCTCTGTGTACTTGTCCGTAGGTTCGCTGTACATGTAAAATAAACACTTCTCAGTTAGTGTCGTCCTCGGGTCGATTTTCTTTGAGTGGTGGGGTTGTGTATATGTGTAGGACCATACGTATAGTTTTTTCGGGAGAGACATAAGGGTTCCTTAGTACCCTCAGACTTAGTCCTTGTTCGAATGAGTACGTCTCTCCTCAGTATTGATAACCGTAGTATACTAGTAATGGGTTAGTGATAGTGGGATATTTACTAACGGTCGGAGAAAGTGTGGCTCGAGTCAGTCTTGGATTGTCCTGATCACGACAAAGGTTGTAGACAAGACCCTGAGGTAGGACTGAGAAGTGACAGGTTAATATCCGATATCTACACCCAGACGGACCTTCCTTTCCTCGATTCCCTTTCTTAGTAAGTGTGACAGTACAATGTTAGACGAGGACTGTTTACACACCCAGGTCGGAACTCTACTCTTCGAAGAAGGAATAAAAGAGACGTAGATGAATTTCTCATCCAAAGACATGTGTGACTTGTTGTTGTTGTTAACGATGGATGGTAAACGAATCGTTAATGATACAAACTGTCCCGAAGGGTCCACCGTGATCATCATTTCTTGGACGGACGGTTACGTCCTCTGTGTCCAAGGTAGGGACCCAGCCCTTCTAGGGGATCTCTTTCTTTACCATTGGTAAGGTCATAAGAACGGACCTTTTAGGGTACCTGTCTCCTCCGACCACTCGATGACAGGTGCTCTAGTGTTTTTCTGACTATGTTGACTCGTAGACTCGTGTCGTGTACATACTTTACGATATAATACCGAAAATATAAGTAACAAGAATTAGGAAGTCATTGTAAAAACCATCCATCGTGACAGGAATAAAGTTTGTTTCTCCCTTTGACTTGACTGAATATTTCTGATTAACTAAATGTATTCCAGTGTATCGATCAATTCACTATTTCGGTCCTGAGTTTATCTAGACGGACCGGGGGTTGGATATAAACGGTGATATATTGTAAGGGTAAGGTCTTTTTTTCGTAAATTAGTGTACGTACTTTGATTGAAAGTCTAGATTTCAGGTATAGTCAATCCGTTATACATTTCATGGTTCTTTTCTGACTCCCTTCAAAGTAGATTGAGTCTTTTATTCTCGTTGACGTAAACTAAGACCTAATATTCGGGTGAGGACTAAATCGGGAAGACATCGACACTCTTTCCAGTCACAAGTACAAGGGTATAATTAAACGAGGGAGAACCAATGGATTTTATTAGACAGACTTTTTTTTTTTTGTTTTGTCCCTTAAGGGACCGTCAGGTCACCAATTCTGAAGTGGAAGGTTACCTCCCCAACACCCAAGTTAGGGACCAGTCCCTCGATTCTATGGTGTACGGAGTCCCGGTCTTTTGGTTTCGTATTTTGTCTTCGTTATTATTTTTTTAAGTTATTTTCGAAATTTTTACCCGGTATAGTTTTTTTTAGAAAATTTTTTGTTTGTTTGTTGTTGTTTTCTTAAACAGATGACTAGGAGTCTTTAGGATTCGTCGGTACAAGTCATACGACACATAGTCGGACCGAGGTGGGTCCTCTTTGTTTACTGTATTCTTAAAATTGTGTCCTTCAAATTGTGTTTCTTAATAAGTAATGTTGTCTTCTGACGTCATTGATCCCTGACCAATCCTACTTCACTTCTGTTAAGATTTCTGTCTTTATCACATATATTTCTCGTTAACGGTAGGGATTCCCATTCTATCTTACAGGTTCGTCCTCAAAGAGGAATAGAGGTCTCGGTGGGGGGTGGGGGGTGTCCAGACTCTAGGTCTGTACCTACCTCTCCTCGATAGGCACTGATTTGTCTACCGTCTCTTCAACACCACGGTGTAGTCACTTTGAATGATCTTTAGGTGAGAAACCTTGAAAGTTTTTGAGTGAGTTACACCAAAGTACCCTTCATAGAGAGTAGTATCTGTGAAGGGATGTTTTGGTGGATTCTCCCCCAATGGTCTCATTCAAAAGTTATCGACGTTTGACGACCTAGGGTGTGTGACGTCTTCGGTGGGTGTGATGTCCTCGGTCTGTGAGCCCTTCAGAGGTCGGCACATCCTCAGATAACAAACTCAATGTATACTTTGTCTTTCAATTTTTTAAAGAAGGTTGTAGAGACGACTTTTTTGAACTATAGTACTATTGATCTTTTTCTTTCGGTAAAATTTTCCGGTTATAAGTAAGAGTGTCTAGTCTGTTATTCCTATGTATCTCTCGAGTTTTAGTTTTTTGAGTATGACAGTCTAGACAATTTGGACCCTCCAAGGACTCGTCGGACAAAAAGGACCGAGATCGAAGATGGGTCACGATACAGAAGAGAGGAAAAGAGGAGACGGAGGACGGGTCCTTTTTTTTTTTTTGAACTATTTACATAGAAACATTAAAATTAAACCAGACTAAGATCAATCATTATTTATACGTAATATCTTTTTTAACCTTTTCAGTCGTGAAAATATCTTCTTTTGAGTCTTGTAAGGGGTTAAGTTAGGTTCTCAATTCGTGTTAATTGTAAAATTACAGACAGGAAGTTGTGTATATCTTTTATCTATATATACACACACACACATATATATAGGGTTTGTGTACGTGTGTATATTCGTGTGTTTGGGAACGTACGTAGGGTGTAGATACTATATGTGAATATATCTATCTACATATTCATATATATTTATACCTTTATAAAAATATTTACTTTCCTATGTTTATGACTCGTAGGAAAACCAAAAAATAAGATATTCTGATTCTCGTAAGGTATAGTGGGTGTTTTCTCGTTCCTTTTGTGGAACCAATGAGTACTTAACAATTAGGAATTGTTACACTGTCATAAAGTGTCACCCATTCCCGTCTCAAGTTGTTCGTTATCCTGTTTGTTCTCGGACGGAGACAAAAATATTTATTTAAAATAACCTCCTGTTTCTTTCACTTTCATTTTCACTTCAGTGAGTCAACACAGGTTGAGAAACACTGGGGTACCTGACATCGGGTGGTCCGAGGAGGCAGGTACCCTGAGAGGTTCGTTCTTATGACCTCACCCAACGGTAAAGGAAGAAGTCCCCTAGAAAGACTGGGTCCCTAGCTTGGGTCCAGAGGACGTAACGTCCGTCTGTGAAATTGGAGACTCGGTGGTCCCTTCTGGGTTACCTCCTGTCAGTATAGTAATTAAATATGTAACAAATGTCGATGAAAATATGATGTTGTCGTAACAACTCATTAACCTTGTCTCTAGTATACCGGACGTTTTAGATTTTGTAAATGGTAAACTGGAAAATGTCTTTTTGAACGTTTAGGAGTTAATTCTCATACCTTAGATATCAATCGGACGAACATGATTTTAAGGTCGAGGTTGGGACTGATTGACACACGGACCCCGCTTAGTGAAGTTGAGACTCAGAGTCAAAGGATAGAAATATTTTACCTTTATTTTCGTGAATGAAGTGTCCCGATAACCTTTCTAATTTACTTTGTATTTGACGAATGTCCGAAGGGACCACCGAGTCAGTATATCTTAGGTGGACGGTACGTCCTCTGTGTCTAAGTTAGGGACCCAGTCCTTCTAGAGGACCTCTTTCTTTTCCGTTGTGTGAGGTCATAAGAACGGTCTCCTTAAGGTACCTATCTCCTCAGACCACCCGATGTCTGGTACCCTAGTCTCAGACTGTACTGAATCGTTGATTTGTTGTTGTTGTTGTTACCACGAATGTCGACAATGTTTCAATTTTAGATTACTTTCGAACAATAACAAACAAATATTCGTGTGGTTTATAGTTGTTTTCGTTAGTGTGTGTCACATAGTAACCAGGAGATGGTATGAGACCTCCCTACCTGGAGTAGTCGACATAGGAAGAAACCAAAAAGAAAATCTTGTATTTTGCCTCCGAAACTCATTCTCCTTTAGTCGGAAAAATATATTTTTACTTTCGTACGGTAGAGAAAGGGAATCCTATTCGGGATCTTGTCCTCTGACTTAGGGAGTAGGTAAATCATCCGTCTCGGTTCCTCTCTCGTCATTTTCTCGGAACTTTGTTTGGATCTAGACCTGTACTTATATATTACACGAAGTCATATATGTTCGACGTCTTAAGGGGGATTAGAGTATATTGTCGTGGTAAAGTCGTAGTCACTCCTCCGAGACAAATTTAGTTCTACTGTGGAAGGGTCGTTATAGTAATGTGTCTCCATACCACTGTGTGAGAGAAGTGGATGGTTGATTAAATTTTCACTACTTTGTTTTGTTTTTTTTTTCGCTATTTTGTTTTTACCACCCCGTAGGGATTACCAAGCCACCGATTTTGAAGTGTAAGGGTTACGTCCCCCGTCTCAAGTTAGGGACTACTCCCTTGATCGAGAGTGGACGGTGTTGATTCTGGACCGTGTCGTCTTATTATAACAATTAATTTTGTTTTGTTTTTATTTTTACCATTATTACTATTTCTTCATCAAACTAATCCCAATGTTGATCCATAAAAATATAGTATTAAATAAAAGAGTTCGGATAAAGAGTATTCGAAATTTATTGTTCATAAAAGAATTTTAAGTCATAGAAAAAGACTACCATAATCGTTGATGTTATCATCATATTACTTCCAAATAGACCTATTTAACGAAACCTATTTGTTTTATTTAGGTCCTTTGGATCTATGACTTAATAAACGTAGAAGACTTCAACAGAACAAAAACTCGTCGATTCCTCTTTACTTGTCTTCAAAACAAGAGAAGTGAAATCATCTCAAAAGTAGGGGAGAGGGAACTGACAAGAATGGTTGCCTATATCTACCCGTCCACCGACCTCCACCGTACCTCTTCTTACCGTGTGTTATACCATGACATCACTAATGGGAGATATGTTTAACTACGAGTCTTAAGAATGACCCAAAACCAAAGATCAAGTCTATTTTTACCCATGTCATAAAATGTGACATTTCTGTCCTGTTACTAAACACAAAGTGTTAGATACGTAGACTTAAGTACAAGAATACTAATAGCAAGGATCTTGATAAGGAGAGACCTTATACCCCAATAAGGAAACCCGGTGTCGTCCGTCTACTTTTACACTTTCATATACTATACTATCCGAGTATAGAAGTTTGTGACGTGAACTTATTGTTCATACCAGACAAAGTGGTCGTACACTATGTTTATACCGACGTTAAGAGTGTCTTGTCAAGGTAAATTTGTAGTCCCTTGAAGCACCCGTAGATCTACTTCGGGATTTTGTACTGATGTGGTAATCTCCCCGTGTGGTATGGAGAAGGTTACAACTGATGAAAACGAGACCTAATACCGAGAAATGGGTGAAGTTACTTTTTTCCGCAAGTCACGTTTTTCTTTACGTTTTTCCGTCTTACCAACAGACTCCTCCGGAATGTTTATCGACTCTTTTCATCTCTTCGATTTCCGTTTCCTCTTTTACATGGGTATACTTACATCTCAAGGTTTCTTATCGTTCCTCTCTATTCTTTCGGAAGGAGTCACTAGTTACGTTTCTTTATCTCCTTTTGTTATCCTACCCTTTCTGATCTCTAGAGTTCTTTTAATCTCTATGGTTCCCTTGTAAAATACGTTTCTACCCGAGTTATTTCCTGTCTTTACCATCCCTGGATTGTCTTCGTCTTCTATAATTTCCACCGTTCTTATGTGTCTTCTTGACATGTTTTTTCTAGAAGTGTTGGGTCTATTAGTGCTACCACACTAATGAGTGGATCTCGGTCTGTAGGACCTTACACTTCAGTTCGTCCGGAATCCTTCGTAGTGATACTTGTTTCGATCACCTCCACTACCTTAAGGTCAACTCGGTAAAGTTTAGGACTATTCTACTACGACACTTTCACGAAGTGAGTTATGCAGTTGTTTAAACCTTTTGAGTCGTCCCCGATGTCCTGACCTTTTCTAGTCAACAAAAGTAAGGTTAGGGATCCTTTCCTTTACGGTTTCTTGCAAGTTTGATGGTGTGTTGACGTGAGTAGAGTGTGCGATGATGTCATTACTAGTTTTAAGAGGTTCGCTCCTAAGTTGTCATACACTTGGTTCTTGAAGGTCTGTAAATTCGACCTAATTCTTTTCCGTCACCTTGGTCTCTAGTTTAACGGTTGTAGTAACCTAGTATCTTTTTCGTTCTCAGGGTCTTTTTGTAGACGAAATAACTGATGCGGTTTCAAAAACTGACACACCTAGTGTTTATTAACACCTTTTAAGAAGTTCTCTACCCTTATGGTCCGGTGAAATGGACGAAGGACTCTTTAGACATACGTCCAGTTTTTCGTTGTCAATATTGATTTGTACCTTGTTGTCTGACCAGGTTTTAACCCTTTCTTCATACAGTTCCGATATATAACAGTGACACGAATAAGATGAATAAACGTGTCATGTAGTGTACTTTACGACCCGACCTACTTCGTGTTCGACCTTTGTTCTAACGGTCTTCTTTATAGTTATTGGAGTCTATACGTCTACTGTGGTGAGAATACCGTCTTTCACTTCTTGATTTCTCGGAGAACTACTTTCACTTTCTCCTCTTATTTTTTCAACCCAATTTTGAGTTGTAAGTTTTTTACTTCTAGTACCGTAGACCAGGGTAGTGAAGTACCGTTTATCCCTTTGTTACCTTTGCCACTGTCTGAAATAAAAGAACCCGAGGTTTTAGTGTCGTGTACCACTGATGTCGCTACTTTAATTTTCTACGAACGAGGAACCTTCTTTTGGATGTTGGTTGGATCTGTCGTATAGTTTTTCGTCTCTGTAATGGCTGTTTGCAGGTAGATCAGTTTCGATACCAAAAAGGTCATCAGTACATACCTACACTCTCAACCCGATATTTCTTTCAACTCACGGCTTCTTAACTACGAAAACTTGACACCACAACTCTTCTGAGTACTCTCAGGGAACCTGACGTTCCACTAGTTTGGTCAGTTAAGATTTCCTTTAGTCAGGACCTTCCTGACTACGACTTCGACTTTGAGTTTATGAAACCGGTGGACTACGTTTCTTGACTGAGTAACCTTTTCTGGGACTACTACCCTTTCTAACTTCCGTCCCCTCTTCCCCTGCTGTCTCCTACTCTACCAACCTACCGTAGTGGTTGAGCTACCTGTAATCAAACTCGTTCGAGGTCTTCAACCACTATCTGTCCTTCGGACCACACACCGTCAAGTACCCCAGTGCTCAACCTGTCCTGACTCGTTGACTTGACTTGACTAACGAGAAAGACGTTAAACGACAGGTGGGTAAAGAGGGATACCTTTGGAACCGGTAGAAAGTCTAGGGTCGAGTTATTTTGATAGAAGTACTTCGGAGGAACCTAAGTTCTTGCATAGAGATTTTCTATACTGATTGATAACAACGCTACTCTACCTCTTATACTCTTCGGTTATCTTGATCTTAATTACACTTACACTCCTTGTGACTCTACCTCAAAGACCCTATCTTTACCTTTCTTTCGAAACTTAAAATGTCTCAAAAGAGGGGGACTCAAACGTCTAAAGTCAACTTCGACAATATTTTCAACATTTGACCATTTGATTGTCCTAGACGAATTCTGATCTGACCTAGTCTTGTTGTCTCTTGATGGGGGTTTGTGTTGACCATCTCGTGTTCATTATTCGTTGTCATTAAATGGTGACACTCTGTCCTTTCGCGTACCTCTCTCTGTGGGAGAGGGGAAACCACGTCCGTAGCTCTCTTCTGACTTTGTGACTCCTTTTTTTTGGTAGACCATTAGGTTGGTGATGAACTTCGTGTTCTATTATTATCGTGTGACGATCTTCTTAAACTTCTGGTACTACAGGACTTCCATAAAATATAATACAATTACCTAAGTAATATAATTCAGTTAATACACTTTCCTCTCTCACTTTTGCTGTTCGTACTTTTCGACTTCTTAAAGTTATCTCTATGTCTATGTTTCCTTAGTTGACTTTAAAGTACTTGAACAAAGTGTCTTTCGGTTGTGTTCCTGTCTGTGTAACCTTATCCGGGGTAGTCTGTGTAACCTTATTACAGGGTAAAAATGAACTAATGGAAAGATTTCTAAGATAGAGTCTGAAGGTTAATGTGTACATTACTCGTGCCTTCAACGGTGAAGGAGGATTGTTCATTTTTGACTTGTATGATTTTCTTATGATTGAGAAGAACCTGGGTACTCTCTGTCCTTCTGTGTCCCTTTTGAGGTACGGGGTTCAAACCTCTTTATATGTCCGTTTATGTCCCTCAACACCGAATGATGTTGTCTCTGAGTACTCGTCTTTGGTGGCACTCTTGGTTACGGTCCCATCCTTTTGGACTTGATGTTGACTACTTGACAACTTCAGAGTCGTACCCTTTAACTCAATTTTTAAGGTCTTCTAGGGTCAGTATGACACCCAGGTTTTCTGGGTGTTATAACATTCCAAATAGAGGTCGTCGAGTTGGTCCAAGGGTGTCATTTATGCCCCACCCCCTCACCCTTTAGGTGAGTCCGAAGACCCTCCCACCCCTTTTTCCTTGGTAGGACTTTATGGGTCTCTTGAGACAATAATTTTTCTGGACGAGAGACCCTTTTGATCATTCTCAGATTGAACGACCCGATAATAGTCTCGGATTGACTGGATTTCTTCCTTCTATGAGTTGAGGTCGGTGAGATCAGTAGAAGAGAGTGGATTCTCCCCACCTTCCCCTTTGAGACTCTCCAAGTATCAGGTCTCAGTACCCGAGTGACTTTCTGACTCCGGATCAGTATCCTAATATTTTACGTAGGAGAGGGGGTCGTAAAGTGGTGGTGCAATGGTTTCCGGAGAAAAATAGACCATATAGTACAGACCAATAGTACCCCTTTAATGTTACGTATTATTTTCCGTGTTTTAGTATTGAACTTCTCTATACCGTACCTATAACCTTGATAGTCTGACTCTTAAATTTTGTTGATGCTAATGCTAATTTTGTATTGAACTTCTCTGTGGTGAGATTCCCGAGAGTACTTATCTCATCTGGTCTTCGTTCTTGTATACCCGTTACATTCGTCTCTCTATCTTTAGGATTCTTGGTTTTCCTTTAGGATCTCTAGTTTTTGTGATTGTCTTTACTTCTTTCGGAACTATCCGTATCTTCGGACTTGTGTCCGTTCTTTTCCAGACTCGATCTCTTACGAGTTATCTTAGGAGTTTTTGACTTTTCGTTTCACTTGTTTCTGATTTTTTCGGTCTTATTGGTTTCCTGACGCCCTGTTAATGTCTACTAGTGTATAGGTATTACCCTTATGATTTTACTCTTCTATCTTTTATCTTTATAAACTTTGTTATTCCTGGTTCTTCGAGGGGTTTACATACAGTCTGTGGTTTGGTGTCTAGGTCCTTTAGGTTCCTAGTAGTTCGTCCTATTTAATTTGTAGGACGTCGATCCGAAAGATATTAAACTTCTACTATGTGGATTCTGTTTTCTAGTACTTTCTTCGGTCTCCGTTTTTGTGTAATGGATGTCTCCCCCTTCCCTTTCTAAATGTAGCATAAGGAGGAGTCTTTCTACGTCTTTTTCTTCTCTTACCTCTTTTGTAAATTATTTCTGAAAGAGTATACTTGTTTTTTACTCCCTTAAACAACGGGCATCTGAACGGAACCTTCTTTACAATTTTCTCCAAGAAATCTCTCTACCTTTTATTATCTCCAGTTTTTGAACCTAGATGTAATTCTTTCCTTCTCGTAGTCTTTTCCTTATTCACTTCCGTTTTATTTCTGAAGGAATGAGAATTGTTTTGTCATACGAGTTTTATTATTATGGTTGTTACATAAATATCTTTATCCGTATGAAGACTCTATAAGGTATAAACCAAGGTCTGGTGACTCCACTTTTAACGTTGTGCAGTGTGTTTAACAAAACCAAAGGGTGTCATACACTTTCGATACAAGTATGATATGACACTACGTAACACAGGTTGTTATAATTCATGTGTTGAATTAAAATTTTATGAGATAATGATTTTTTACGATTGGTAGTAGACTCGGAAGTCATTCACCATCGGAAAGCGACCTACAAGATGACTAGTCCCACGACCGACGACTTCCAACCCTACCGATACTTTTAAAGAATTTTATTCTGTTGTTACTTCAAACAACATAACTAACTGAGAAGGAAAGTACTTCCTAAAGAGACATCGTACGTCACGACAAAGTCAAGTCAAATCAGCGAGTCAGCACAGACTGACAAACGCTGGGGTACTTAGCGTCGTGCGGTCCGGAGGGACAGGTAGTGGTTGAGGGTCTCAAGTGAGTCTGAGTGTAGGTAGCTCAGTCACTACGGTAGGTCGGTAGAGTAGGAGACAGTAGGGGAAGAGGAGGACGAGGGTTAGGGAGGGTCGTAGTCTCAGAAAAGGGTACTCAGTTGAGAAGCGTACTCCACCGGTTTCATAACCTCAAAGTCGAAATCGTAGTAAGGAAGGTTTCTTGAGGGTCCTGACCAGAGGAAATCCTACCTGACCACCCTAGAGGAACGTCAAGTTCCCTGAGAGTTCTCAGAAGAGGTCGTGGTGTCAAGTTTTCGTAGTTATGAAGCCGTGAGTCGGAAGAAGTGTCAGGTTGAGAGTATAGGTATGTACTGGTGTCCTTTTTGGTATCGGAACTGATCTGCCTGGAAACAACCGTTTCATTACAGAGACGAAAACTTATACGATAGATCCAACCAGTATTGAAAGGAAGGTTCCTCATTCGCAGAAAATTAAAGTACCGACGTCAGTGGTAGACAAATCTATCATAATTTTGGTCTATAGTTTAGCGGTTGTAGGTAACCTAGTATCTCTTTCGTTCCCTTAAGGTCTTTTTATAGCTGAAGAAGAAGTAACTAATGACATTTCGGAAACTGACACACCTAGTGTTGTTTGACACCTTTTAAGAAGTTCTCTACCCTTATGATCTGTGGAATGGACGGAGGACGTTTTGGATATACGTCCAGTTCTTCGTTGTCAATTTTGGTCTATACCTTGTTGGTTGACCGTAAATTGAATATACGTCTCATGTGGTACACTTTACGGTCCCACCTACTTCGTGTTGGACCTTAGTTCTAACGGTCCTCTTTATAGTTGTTGGAGTCTATACGTCTACTATGGTGGGATTACCGTCTTTCGTTCCTCTTTGATTTGTCGGAGGACTACATCCACTTTTCTCCTCTCACTTTTTCGACCGCATTTTAAGTTGCAAGTTTTTTGATTCTAGTACCGTAGATCAGGGTAGTGAAGTACCGTTTATCTTCCCCCCTTTCACCTTTGTCACCGTCTAAAATAAAAGGAGCCGAAGTTTTAGTGATATCTACCACTGACGTCGGTGATTCAATTTTCTACGAACGAGGAACCTTCTCACTGTCACTGTGTACGAGTCCATACAGGTTAAGAAACGTTTGGGTACCTGATATTGGACGGTCCGATAAGACAGGTACCTTAAGAGGTCCGGTCTTATGACCTCACCCATCGGAAGGGAAGAGGTCCCCTAGAAGGTTGGGTCCCTAACTTTGGTCCAGAGGACGTAACGTCCGTCTAAGAAATGGTCGACTCGGTGTCCCTTCGGGTTCTTATGACCTCACCCATCGGATAGGGAAGAGGTTGTTTAGAAGGACTGGGTCTTTAGTTTGGTCCCAAAGGACATAACGTCCGCCTAAGAAATGGTTGACTTTATAGTCCCTTATTTTAGGTTTTCTATGATGGTTTTTTTTTTAGACAATCACATTTACTTAAGTCATTTCAACGTCTTATGTTTTATATGTCTTTAGACAGTGTAAAGATATGTGATTACTGTTCGATAGTGTATCTCTTTAATCGTTAGGATAAATGTTTTAACGTAGGGTATTCTATAGATCCTTGTTTGACTTGGTTTCTCCATTTTCTGAGTATAAGATTTTGATATTCGGTGACTGTTTTCTTTGACTTCTAATGTATTTGTTTACCTTTCTATGTGGCACGAGTACCAACCTTCTTAATTATAACAATTACACTGGTATGATGACTTTCGTTAGATGTACAAATGACGTAAGAGTTGTTTTGTGGTTTCCGTAAAAAGTATCTTGATGTTGTTTTTTAAGATTTTGAACATACCTTTGTGTTTTCTGAGGGTTATTAGGTTCGTTAGAACTCCTTCTTATTTCGACCTTCATAGTATGAAGGACTAAAGTTTGATATGATGTTTCGATATCAGTAGTTTTGTTACTATGACCGTGTGTGTTTTTTTCTATATGTCTAGTCGTCTTTTATCTTGTGGTTTGTATTTGGATATGAATATACCAATTAATTAGATGTTGTTTCTTCCTTTTCTATAAATTACCCCTTTTATGTCGGAGAAGTTATTTACTATAACCCTTTTGACCTATCGATGTACGTTTTATTAGTTTGACCTGATGAAAGGGTCTTATATCTGTTTTTATTTGAGCTTTACCTAATTTCTGAATTTATTCTGAGTTTTGGTATCTTGAGGATCTTCTTTTACATCCTTCACGAGAGAACCTGTAATCAGAATCACTATAAACCCTCCTAGACAGAGGAACCCGTTCCCTTTACTTTCGTTTTACTTGTTTACCTTGATGTAGTTTGACTATTTGAAAACGTGTTGTTTCCTATCATAGTGGTTTTACTTTTCCGTCAGATGACTTACCATCTTTTTAAACACTTGTTATAAGGACTATTTCATAATTATAGATTTGATATTTTTCTTGAGTATGTTGGTTTGTTTTTGTTGGGTTAATTTTTTACCCATCTTTTGGACTTATCAGTAATAAGGCACCTACTGTATGTCTACTGGTTGTCCGTACACTTTTCTACGACTTGTATTGATTAGTAATACCTTTACTTGATTGGTAGTCCCTTTATGTTTAGTTTTGATTTTACTCTAGTAGAGTGTGGACAGTCTTACCGATGACATTTTTACTGTTCATTATTCACAACCACTCCTACACCTTTTTTCCCTTAGGACACCCACCCTAGTATATAAACATGTAAGTGATATCATTTGTCGTACTTTCAAAGAGTTTCTTAATTTTGATCTTGACGGTATACTGGGTCGTTAAAGAAAAGACTCATAATTGGGTTTCTACTCTTTTTGTCATAAAACTTTTCTATAGTTAACGTCACAGTAAATGTTATCGATTTTATTACTTCGTTGGATTCACAGGTAGTTATCAACTTACCTATTTCTTCTACACACACCCACACACACATATACACATATATATATACACACACATATATATATATATTTATATATATCCGAAGGGTTCACCGCGATCACCATTTCTTGGACGGACGGTTGTGTCCTCTGTATTCTCTATACCCAAACTAGGGACTCAGTCCTTCTAGGGGACCTCCTCTCGTACTGTTGAGTGAGGTCATGAGTACGGACCTCTTAGGGTACCTGTCTCCTCGGGTCGCCCGATATCAGGTATCCCAACGTTTCTCATCCTGTACTGACTTCGCTGAATCGTGTGTGTGTGTGTTACCTTAAAATTAGTCGGTATTTTTTACTTTAGAACGGTAAACGTTATTCTTGTCTAGATTTCCTATAAGGCGATTGACTTTATTCAATCTCTTTCTGTATCGTACACTAGATACATATATACAACTTAGTTTTTTGTTTTTGTCTGAGTACCTATATCTCTTGTTTCTCTACCAACGGTCAATCCTCCCCAACGTTCCGTTTTGTCTACTTCCCCTAACTCTCCATGTTTGTAGGTCAATACTTTATTTATTCGGTGTCACTACATTATATGTCGTATTCCTTGTGTTGTTTAATATGACCTTATTGAAACATACCTTTCTCTATTAGTGATCTGAATGTCACTAGTAAAATGTTACATATGTTTACAGTTTAGTGATACATTATGTGGATTTTGCTTGTATTATAAGATGAAATTGACATAAAAAAAAATTAAAAACATTTTTTTAAAGTCATAGACACTTCGTGTTATTTTGTTCTATACGGATATGTGAAAGAAAGGGAAAGAACTTTAGTCCTTGTACTAGAATTTCCACTTGCTGGAAGTTGGTATATCCGTTCCTGATATGGGATCTTCTACCACCCCGTTATACTATCTTCTTTAGATTAAGGGACTTTCTGACACACTTCTTTTCGATGAGACCGTCAGGACTAGGTCAGTTGAAACCTGTGTAATTACTTTTACTTGAATAAATTCAACTACCTTTAAAAAAAGAAACGATATTGAATCAGATTATTTTTCTGACAAGATATGTGTTCTTTCTTCTTTGATCTGTGGATAGATTCGTATACATTAACTCTCCACTAATAGTGTGTTCTATCATACTCTGACCTTCACATACTATTGTCTTCCTTCTAACTTAACATTCATGTCAATCATATACAGTTTTGAACTTATACTTGACTTCAAGTGGACTGATATTTGTAATATTGGAATTTAAGAGTTGTTACCAAGAGTTTGTTATGTAGTTTTACTGGACATGGTGAACAATTTCATGTCTACGAGTCGTAAATAGAGGTTGATAAGACTATGATCTTTAGATAAAAATTGTTCATGGAACCAACTAAAAATAGGTGTTAACTAAATCTTTTCGTCGGATACCGTTACAAATAGAAAGATCTAGTAGGTTCGAGAATCCTTTGATGTTAACAACCTACCAATGACCAGTGGGGTCCCTTCCTTTCTTTTACGTTGTTCTTAAAATAGAGAGGGTGACCGTTGTAAACAAAACGAGAAAAGGAGTGTACGGACTTTAAACGGATTGTCATATCCCGTGGTTTTTCTTATGGAAAGTCATATGTTGTTGTCCTTTGAGTAGGTGTAAGATTGATACATCTGGTTTGGGGAACCGAAACGTCCAAAGAGGACTCGTTAAATGTAAGAGAAGGGATTTCTGGTGACCCAGAAAGTTCTACTTATCCATTTCCGTTCTAGACCAATTTTTTTTAAATTCCCGTTATAATGAAGTAATAAAACGGTTTCGAGCATTTTCAGGTCTTTAGATGTAAAGTTTATGACGGTCGGGATACATTGAATAAAAATGTTTAATGTACCACAAGTGTAAACGTCTTTTTTATACAGTCGGTACCCTGGTTCAAACTAGAAAACTTCTTCGGTACTCTAGGGTAAAACGTTAATTGGGAATAAAGAAGGATCAAATAGGTCTAATAACAATCACTAAATTAATTACGGGAAAGTCTTAATTTCTCTGTCTCTACACAAATATATAAACAAATAATTTATTACACTGGATTTGTTGTAGATATAATTGAAGTTTGTGACATCTTAAGACTTGACATTACGTTTAAAACTGTGTTGAATCCGTTTTAGTCCAGAATGTCTCGAGTTACGTTTCGTCAGAAATAATGATCCATGATAGCGGGTCGTGGTCAGAATTTTCCTCTCTCAAACACTTTGATATCCATTTAAAATACGTGATTGAGACGTTTTCCTTACCTAACACTACTGATGACTAATTACTATCATTAGATGGTATTCACATCCTGTAAACCCCTTGAAAAGCATAATAAAGTGTGACGGGGAAAAAACTTTTTTTTAAAAACCACCCCCTCTCCTGTACCGTCCCGTATGCCCTAGAATCGAGGGGCTGGTCCCTAACTTGGGCTCGGGGGACGTAACCTTTGTACCTCAGAATTGGTAACTTGGTGGTCCCTTCGGGGGGTGGTGAAAAGATTTATCACCCTAGAGTGAAAACCTCGATGTCATTCGGTTTCTGAGAGATAGAGTTTTCAGAATTCCAAGATGGTTCGTTACTTCATATTACTTTTCTTGAGAGTTTTTCAATGCGTAAGGTTCAAGACTCCTTCTTTTACGGATCAAACACACCCGTGTCTGTCACATCGACCTTGTCTTATTACTGTTCATTACTCCCAGGTCTAGTACCTCCCGAGATATACCGATAACCTTAAAGAACCCAAAATGAATTGTCCTATACCTTCCATAATGTTTTTCCCAAACCTACACTAGATACTTAATTGTCGTAGTGAGAGCTGGCGACATAACTTTTGTCTGACTTTCTATAATTATCGTTACGACCGTCGGCCCTCTAATCAATACTCTTATAACGTTATTAGTACCACTCCCTAGGAATTTCGAGCTTGATTCCTACTTCGTTCTCTCAACTTCTCTTTATCTAATCCAAAAGTATAAGTAGAGTAGTGGTTTAAGACATGGTAAACACGATATGAAACAGTGAGTCAGGATAGACTGAGATACGTTGGATACCTGACATCGGACGATCCGAGGAGACAGGTACCCCTAAGAGGTCCGTTCTTATGTCCTCACCCAACGGTACGGGAGGAGACCCCCTAGAAGGGTTGGGTCCTTAGCTTGAGTCCAGAGGACGTAACGTCCGCCTAAGAAATGGTAGACTTGGTAAATACTTTCCGGTTTACCGTATTGGTTCCTGTTGTAAAAGTGTTATTGGAAGTAGAAGGTCATATTTTTCGGTAGGGTGGGGAATTTACGAACCACAAAAATAAGAGGTATAATATTTTAGAATCAAGAGGGAGTTTGTAGGTAATTCGTAAAGGATTAATTTATCATGTGGTTACTTGGTGACAGATTTATAATTATCGTGTAAACAATCGATTACCTTTAAGTCCGTCCTTCAGTCTCCTAAGTTCTAAAAACAATTTGATGATACCCTACCTATGACTTTCGAGTCGGTCCCGATAGAGACCCAATTCCTTTTCCACTTACTTGTCTTCTCCGTGATCATCCGTTAATGACAACCAAAAGAAATTTTTAGGTCGTGTTAACATAGAAGTAATAGAGTGATTCAGTCAATACCCGGTACCTAAAAGTAGTGATGTCCTTGATATCACTTCTCATTGGACGGTATATAACCAGATTAGGATCTGATGTTAAGTTCAGTCATAGTCCTTGATACTCTTTACCACCCGAAGGGTACACCGTATCACCATTTATTAGATGGAAGGTTGCCTCCTCTGTCTTCTCTGGACACAACCTAGGGACCCAGCCCTTCTAGGGGACCTCATCCTTTACCGTTGGGTGAGGTCATAAGACCTTTTGGGGTACCTGTCTCCTCGGACCACCCGATGTTAGGTCCTCTAGTGTTTCTCAGTCTGTACTGACTCCCTAATTCCAATGTGTCTGTGTGTGTAGTCTTTAAAATAATTACACTATTTGATTAAGTCTATTAGATTAAGTCGACTAGAGAAGGTCCTTGTGATTGTGTTCGACGAGACGATCTAACAAACCTCCTCTTGTTTCTCTTTCTCCTCCTTACTCCTTTACGAAGAGAAGACTATAATCGATTTATTAGGAACAAACCCTATTGACCTTTTCCTTAGTTTGATGTTGAGTGTATGGTCATGATTTTTATGAAAAAATTTTTTCCAGTTTTCAATTGGTGGTTACCAAAGTACACCGGACTTTCGTATGACACAAACCGACTTTATCTTTGAATTTTAAGTCCTCTACAGTGTAATTTTTATTCCAGTAATCCCCTGAAGGGATCACGAGGTCACCGATTCTGAGGTACGACGATTGTGTCCCCCGGACCCAAGGTAGGGATCGGTCCCTTGATTTAGGGTACATGGTGTTGATTCTGGGCTATGTCGGTTTATTTATTTATTAATTTTATTAGTCCAGTAAGACATTATCATCTTCTGACTTGACATATCCGATATAAGGGTGTCCTGGTTTTTTACTTCTCTGTCAGTTAGGGGTCGTCAGTTCAACATATCTTTTCGTCGTCTTGATAGACTTTAAGTGTTCTCTTCAGTCCCTACAACAAAAGTCAGTACCGAAGGATTAATTTATCGTGGTGGACACCTTTCGGTCAATGGGCGAGACCCAGAGCCGAAGGGGTTTAAATTTTTTTTTTTTTCCGAACCTGGTTTTTTTGGGTTGTTGTTGTTGTGGAGTGACGGTGGATAAGATATAATGGTCTTTACAATCTCTGACGTCTCTTTTTGTTGGTCCCTCTCTTTTCCCTTATGAGTTGTTTGTCTTGACCCACAAACCCTTTTTTCTCTTTCTTTTTTCGGATGGTTTTAGGTTTGCAGTATTGGAGTCTCCCTATTCCCATATGTACCATTTTTGGTGGTCCTTTTATCCTTCCTTTATAGACCTCTTCCTTTACCGTTGGGTGAGGTCATAAGAACGGACCTTTTAAGGTACCTGCTCCTCGGACCATCCGATGTCAGGTACCCCAGCGTCTCAGTCTGTGCTGACTCACTGACCTAACAACAACAAGATATCGAAACTTATCGAATAGTCTACCATTTCTTAAAAATTTTTGTTTCCTATACTTTCTTTGTCTTTTCCTTTTGTGACCCTTTGAAAGATGTACTTTTTTCTTTTGGTTATATGAGTCTTTACATTCGTTTGTATTCTCCGTTTACGTTTTACTCTTTTACTCTTTACGTTTTACTCTTTTGGTGTTGTTTTTCTTGTTTCGAAATACAGGATGGGAGTTGGACTGTCGTGGAAACACAGAGTCAGGAGGTGTGTCCTTTCCGTCCCGAATTTGGACTGGGTCCTTGGTCTCCCTTCGACACATTCTAGTACCTGACTATTGGTGCACTGTCGCGGTGTGGTTTGGTCTCCCGACAATGATTTCGGACTCATTGATGGGTTATCGTCAGTGGACGTTTGACTTGGACCCCATCCTCACTGGCTCCAAGAATGGACTAAAACATCTACTCTTTTGCGTCCGGGTCTTGTCGATTTACTCTAACGTTTGAGTATTGTGGACCATTCGCAATTGCGGTCAATTGCGGTCAAGACCTTGGGTCGACCCCAAGACGGAGTCGACTAGGTAGACACTTTACTTCTACAACCTAACCTGGGCACCAAGAGGTTCACGTCACGGGTCTGGTCGTCGTACCTAGAAGGTGCTCTTCAGGAACCGTCACGCTTGAGAGCCCAGAGGGGTCTAGGTCTTAGGACTGGTGACCCTACCCCGGGTCGTTAGACATCAGGGTGTTCGGGAGATCCACGAAGGAGACACGTGGGTTCAAACCTTTTGGCGACCTAAGGTCCTAAAGATTCCAGGGAAGATCTGTAAAAGGACTTACAGACTCGTGACTGGAGGTCCGGTGAACCGTGTTTTAGTGTGACAAGAATTGGATCCTGGTTTCTCACCATATGTTTCCTTTTCAGACTAACGTCAAACATTATCACCCTTATTTACGGGGAGGGAGGAGGGGGAACCACCTTAAATATGGATAACACACAATTTTCGATGGACAGACCTAAGTGAACGTATATCGTACCACCATGAGGATTTGGTCCGGAAGAAGGACCCCAGACGAACCTGTCTCCTGGTTACTCGGGGAGAAGTTTTTTTCGGTTCACCTCCCCCCCGTCCCCTTCCTCGTTCCTTCTCTACCGGACAGTTAGTGGAAAAACGTCGTTTAAGAGAATCCGAATCTCCGGGCATCCTGGTCAACCTCTTTACACGACCTCCCTTGTCGTCCCCGGTCGGAAGGGACTCGGACCGACGAAGGGAAGCTGCACGGGACTGTAACCAGTCTAAAGTTACGGTCGAGTTCCGGTCGACTGTACTTCCCTGAGAGGATCGGACTGTCACTCTAGGACGGGACACAACTCCAGTGATCTGAAAGGTAGGGCCCTTCCCCGAGACGAGGAGCCGGTAGGAACTGATTAGGACCAGTGGGTCTTTCCCGTCAACAGCGGATCCGGTTTCGGGTCGTGGGAGGGACCGTTGGGGGTCAGGGCGTCGGGGGAGTGGGGTCGTCGGGGGACCGGGGTCGTCGTGGTGGCTCCGGTGGAAGCGACAAACGAGAGTGGAGACGGGGGTGAAAGGTCGGTCTCGATAACTCCTCCAAAATACAAACTACTTTCACTGTATTTTGGTCAAGATGACCGGGTTGGTCTCGGACACGACACTTTCTACCTTCCCCTCCTCTCCTTCTACCGTCAGCACAGGTTCCCTTCCAACTTCTGAAATTTGTAAATGGAACTAAACCCCCTCCGTCGAGAACTTTCAGTCTCCTCCCTAGGGTGGAATTCCCCGGTCTTTCTGTCTGATGCTACGGAACCCGACGGGTGGTAGAAAGGGGTGGGTGTGGGAGGACCCGAGGACAGAATTACTCTACTATCTCCTGTAAACTCGTTGAACCGGAACATCAAGTGGTCTCCTTCTATTTCCGGGACTCCACCTTTCGTTTTCGGGGAGTTCGACACGGGTCCTCTGAGACAAAAGACAGTGTCTCCGACACCGTACCTCTGAACTTACACGGTGCTAACTCCCCGTGGTACGACAACTCTCGTCCTTCCTTCTTTTCTGACAACTCTCCTCCGTTTAAGGAGTCCAAAGGGTTCTTTCTACACCACGAAGTCAACGTCGTACACATTTGACAAAAGTCCTGAACTAATTATAGTAATTCGTTGAATTACGGAAGTCTTTTAAGGTCAGTCTTGTCCGTTTTTGTTTTAGATTGTAGTATTTCATTAAGTACTATGGTTCTCTTTCATACGGAGATAGTTGGACATACTATTCTCTATATTTTAGTAGAATACTCGAATGTCTACTGCTTTTATTTACCTTTGGTCCATAACGCCTCCGTCAACAACTCCTTTAATTTTTCTTTTGAACTCCTTTTCAGACTTCCATTTTCGGTGGGACTTTCTTAAGAAATAGAACCGTACTTTCAAAACTTCTTACGTCTTAACGAGTCTTTATACTAAGTCTTTCAGCTACTCGGATGAAATCTCGTGGACTTTATGAATAAGAGTTCAAGAGTCTACGACCTCTCGGTTGCTTAAAGTGTCAACTTAAAGAGACTTAGGTCACTGATAAAGAGTTTACTCCACAACTGATTTTGTATAGATTATTTCAGTGTGGACCTACTAAAACTAGGAAGAAAAGAGTGCCTGGTGTTCAATATCCGACGTAACCCACGATTTATGTAACCTTCTTCTTACAGTGAGTCTTACGTAATTCCTTGTCCTATCGTTTCCTTTACGTTGAAGATCTTATCCCATGTTTTTGTGAAAGTTCCTGAGTATGAAGTCGATGAAAACATGAGACCTTTAAGGATTTAAATCTTATGATTCACCCCAACCATGTCCATTTTAACGACTTCTAGTTAGCGTCAAGAAGAAAGTACTCACATATTCTAATTATAATATGAGTTGTCCTGTTCTGTGTGTCTTACTACTGATACTGTGTCCGCTTCTTAGTTCTCTCTTCTTCGTTTCGTTCTCCTTCTTTTACTAATTGGTCTTCACCTTCTTCTTGGGATTTTATTTGTGCTGAAACAACTTACGTTCGACGTCACTCGGTTCCCGCAATATATAGTAATCTCTTATCGAATTTGTATGAGACGTGACGAATATGGAAGAAAATTTTTTTTTTTTACAAAGATCCATCGATTTATTCGTCGAAAATTTTCCAAAATTTTGGTCACAAAAGAAGAACCTTAAAATTACCAGAGGTGAAAAGACGGACTATGTCTTAAATGACGTAGGAACTTGTAGGTATCAAACCAAGAGCACTTCATGAAAACAATATCCATATGTGGATGTCGACGTTTTATAGTCTTAGGAATTACCTTTGATTCTCGCCAAATCTTTCGGAAGGACTCTTTGGTTAACTTTATCAAAAGTCTAATCGAATGAACTGAACACGGAAGTGGTAACACGTCATCTTTACATCAGAGAACATGAGTGATCATGTGTTACGTGAAAATTGGATTGGTACACGTACCAATTCCCAAGGTCATTTCGGTGGAAGTTATTGACAGTCGAATAAACTCCCAGAAACGTAACTACCAATTTAATTTTCTTTAAATCTCTGTTCACTAAATAGTGACCCCACAATTATTTCAGAACAGAAGTAAAATATGAATCGTCTCGTCAAAAACATCGTGAGGTGGAAGATCCTTACGATGGACAAGTGGAAAACCATTTGAACATAGTCTAATAAAACAACTTTCTTCCGATTTTATAGTTCCCCGTTTTCTACGAGATCTCGACACCAGGGGGTGCAAAAACCGTGGTCCCTATTCAAAGTTCCTTCTGTTAAAAAGGTGCCTGGTCCCTCCTCCCTCTACCAAAGCCCTACTAAGTTCACGTAATGTAAATAACACGTGAAATAAAGATAATAATAATGTAGTCGAGGTGGAGTCTAGTACTCCGTGATCTAAGGCCTCCAACTCCTACGGACGAGGTCTCAGTCAGTCAGTCAAGTCAGCGAGTCAGCACAGACTGAGAACGTTGGGGTACTTGACGTCGTACAGTCCGGAGGGACAGGTAGTGGTTGAGGGGCTCGAACGAGTTTGCATACAGGTAGCTCAGTCACTGTGGTAGGTTGGTAGAGTAAGACAGAGTACGAGATCTCATCACCAAAAGTTTCACGCCGAGGGCCGTATTGCCAGATCTTCCAGTGTCACGTCCACTCGCGTCGGGACGTGAAACCGATTCTGTTGTCTCCTTCTCCGAGCGGAGGTAGATTCTATTCTGGTTGGAATTAAGTGACCGAGTTTTCACAACGTCCATTTCACTGATCCTGTCGTTCCCGAGTAGACCTCTCCTCTGATCTTGAGGAACCTCGAACTCAGTGTGTGGGGAGACTCCTATTACTAAAGGACCTCCGTCATCTCTTTTCACATTTCGTTTTTGATTACTGTCTTCTTATATCTATGCCACTACGGTAAATATATTTCAAAATTTTGTACGGTTTTTACGATACATGAAACCCTATATTCACACATAAATTGTTGGAGAAAGTAAAGGGTATTTACATCCGTTTCATGTACCCTTACTTTGTGGTTTGAGTACTGTGGTCAATGATAAACTCCTTTCCTACACGTCTGGAGGTTGAGGTAAAGATAACAAAATAAAGAATTTGAGTCTCCTCTAATGGAGCCGGGGTTCCTTCAAAGACAATCACGAGTATGATTATAACGATATCAGAATACACACTGAAATTCATCATTCACCCGGATTAGAGATCTTAGCCCCATTCTTTCACCCACTTTCCATCAAATAGTCTCTTTCCCTCAAACCCCCTTTTCGGAACAAGATGTTTATCAATGCCAATGAATCTATGGGTAAGTCCTACCGTAATTGTCTGAAGAACCATACGATGTTATCGTATGAAGTGTTCGTCGGAGGGATGTAGGGTAGAGTTCTGGGAGTGACATACCTTGGAGTTTCTTAGAAGAAGTGGAAAGACAGAATTTCATGGTTTGTGGAGGTCTCTGTTCAACTGGACTCCGTTTCGATACTTTCACCCTGTTCTGAATGTAGGGATCTAGGAAATGGAGAAAAAAGATCCATGTAGATCTCTGTAGAGTTAAGGTGGTAATAGGGGTTCGTGGATCTTAGTCCCAGTGACAGTGAGGGGTAGATCCGGAGGAAAGGGACCCTCGTGGGGTACGGGGGTCTAGAAAAGAAGTAAGGAGACGAGTAGACGAGAGTTTTAAGGGCAGGGTTAAGGAGTTCTGGGACGGATTACATTATGGACCGATTACTATATTTTCGTTATCATAAAAGTCCATCCTACACTATGGTACAATTGTTTGTTACATGAACAGAGACTTTCCAGGATACTTTACTGCGATTCTATCCATTAAAGTCTGGGACACCGTTTCATCCCCTTCTTTTAAAATCTGCTAAAAATTGAATGTAATACATTTCTCTGTCGTTAAGTTACGCATTGAAGAGACTGGAGGTTTTCAACTTTAAATCTTACTCGATTGGTGTTTCGTTTGTTTGTAATTGTGACTACGTTAAGAGACGGTAAATATATATGAAAATTACTGGTTTAATTTTCTGAAAAAGAAAAGATACTTGAACAGGGGGAGTTAGATTTCTATGAATACACACACACAATCAGAGAGTCAGTACAGACTGAGAAACGTTGGAGTATCTGACATCGGGTGGTCCGAGGAGCCAGGTACCCTAAGAGGGTCGTTCTTCTGACCTCACCCAACGGTAAAGGAGGAAGTCCCCTAGAAGGGTACGGTCGCTAACTTGAACCCAGAGGCCGTGACGTCTGTCTAAAAAATGGTAGGGAGACCGTTATACTCTACATGACCATATATCTCTTTAATGGGTTTGAAATGGCTGTAAGTTCCGAGTTGAAATTAGAGTGGGTGACCCCCGAGAGGTTTAAGTACTTACACTAGGATGTGTATCATCGTAAACTGAAACATTGAACATGTTAATTGGTTATATCTCCTACGTTCAACAAATATCAGTAAATTGTTTACAAATTCCCCGGAGGAACCACCGAGTCCCCATTTCTTAGGTGAACGGTTACGCCCCCTACACCCAAGTTAATGACCAGGTTCTTTGGACACAAGATCGCAGGTTCTCGGTGATGACTCGGGTGTACGGATCTCGGTGCGAGGTGTTGTTCTCTTCGGTGGTGTCACTCTTCGGACGTGGGACGTTGACCTCTCGTCTGGGACGAACGACGTTGGTGTCTTTCTGGGTACGTCGTTACTTCTGGGTCACATCCGTATTTATTTATTTAGAACTTTTATTTAATTATTTACAGACTCATAAATGAGACAAGGTCTATAGTAAGATCCACAAACCCCCTGTATCACTTCTTTTGTCTGTTATTCGAGACGAAAACACCGTGAATTGAGAACCACCACCAGTCCCTCCGACCCCTCAATCCTATTCTCATTATTTTTGTTTCTATTTAAAATAATTTACCCTTTTCAAGTTTCGATACTTCCTTTATCTTTCCCACCATTATATTCTCACAAACTCCCACCGTCACCCACTGTTCAACATCAGTCGCTGCTAGGGGACACTCACAAGAAACTGATTTTGGACTTAAAGTGTGGATACCACCTAAGTACAACTACATACCGTTTTGGTTATGTTATAACATTTCATTAATCGGAGGTTAATTTTATTTATTTAAAATTTTATAAAAAATTTTTTTTGGACTTAAGGTTCCTCCTCCGTCGATATCCTTTTAAACCCTCCTTCTAAGGGTACTTTTAATGATTCTTGTATTTTCACCCCCTCCCCCGTAAAGAAGACATGTCTTCCGTTCGTAAATGACTAACTCCCACCTGTTCTCCCGGTTTAATTTTAAGACGAAGGAGACTTATTTTTCCCGTACGAATCTTCTTCTCCTCTGGGTCTGTTTGGAGTGATTATTGGGAATTAAGACAATTACGAGTGACATATAATAGTACAATTTATAAGTGTTTTTGGGACACCCCACCATTAATAAGAGAAACAATTCTACTTTGATTCCTGGTATGCCTTTCAAATGGGATTCGGTGTGTCGAAAATTGTTGTTTCCCTGTCTTTTGAATTGTACTAGTTCTTATAGACAAACGTTAGTTGTCGGTTGAAGAAGGATAATAAATTCCCAACCTCTGACCCTAAGATATTAGTTTCTCTTCTTAATTGTTAGTATCAAAGAACTGTTGAGTCTTTTTACTTTGACTTGAGAAATGATTTATCGTTTCACTAGTAAAGGTCTATCAATTGTAATTCCCACTAAAAATAAAAGAATTAGGTCCGAGACAAGGAATGACCGACACATAGGAACTCTTACAACGATTTGTAGAGACACAAAACCAAAGGAATAAACGTTTTCTACCTATTATTGTCGTGAGTGTAGTATTCCAACAAACGTTCCTCATTTATTTTATTAGATACACAAATTTTATCACGGGTTGGATATTCATGAATTATTTACGATTACTAATAGTAATGGAGTTATATTAAAATTAAACTTAACAAACTCGTATACAGGTATACAAGTTTTCGGTAAACAGGTATACAAATTTTTGGTAAACGTAAATAGATACTAAATAGATGTGTACAGAAAACGAATATAAAGATAATAATAGAACAAGTAAACATACCCGTTCTATACACACTTAAAAACTAAAGGAGAAATAAAAATACACAAAATAATTAGACGACATGTTTCTTATCCATAATAAAAATATTTCTTCTTTTCGCACCCTGGGATTTTGAACGGTCTTTCTGGAACCTCCCGGAATCGTCTTGAAAAGAACTGAGTTGAGTAAGGATTTGCGTGGTTTTGAGAAGACGATTGAGATGGTAGTAGAGTTACCAAAAAACGAAACCTTCGGTTGGAGGAAAAGTCCCGTTTCCCGTTTGAGAAGTGACCTCGAAAGTACCGGGATAGATGAAATTTCCGGGTAGACGGTGAGACGAGATGTGAGGACGGTAAAATGAGGGACCGATCCATGTGTGGTTGTGTAGAGACGGTGACAAGTACGACGGAGGAAATGGATATCAATGGAGGAACGGGGGACGGAAAAATGACGGTGAACTTGAGGATCGAAGTCCTGGGGGACTTTACGGGGGAGAACTCGTGAAAGGGTCCGTGGTCGGGTGGGGGAACTAGATGACCGGTATCGATTAGTAGGTGAGAGGGTACGAAGGAATTGTGAAACACGAGTAGGAACAATATCGTGAACTGTCTCACTCAGCAATAACGGGTTTACAGACAGATTGGGAAATCTAGTATTTGGTCTTGTTCGGTACCCAGAATCTATGGTGGACTCAGAGGTTCAGGATTATATTAAGGTCCATATATCATCCACGAATGTACATGAGTCACTTACGAATTTACTGATCCCAGACCTCATAAACAGGATATCGAAGTTCACCTGTTTGATCAAAAAGTACTGGACTTTTCTGTGAACATACTAAATAGAACAAAACAAACGAAACAAACCATTGTACAATCGAGGAGATTTCACTCATCACTACCAGAATAATTTTCAAGACTTTTTTCTTACATGTCTCTACCCTCCTTTATTTCTTTCGTAATTATGCGACCAAAGTACCCACTCCACTGAAGGGGCCACCGAGTCTACCATTTTTTATCCTCTGGGCCTAAACTAGGGACCCAGTCCTTCTAGGGGACCTCTTCCCTTACCGTTGGGTGAGGTCATCGGAAAGGAGCTTTTAGGGTATCTGTCTCCTCGGACCACCCGATGTCAAGTACCCCAGTGTTGAAGATATCTCCCTTTTTTTTTTTTTGGGCAGATGGACCCTCATACACGAAGAGACGATTTCTTCTCACCTCCGTCAGGACAGTGTCGTACCCTATCCTTTGTCCTCACGGGATTAATTCGTGGAAGGAGTGGGGTCTTGGAAGTAGTGTAGTGGCTCCAGACGGGAGACCGGTCTTTGTAGACGGAGGAAAAGGATGGGGAGTCAAGTCAAGTCAGAAAGTGAACACAGACTGAAAAACGTTGGGGTACCTGACGTCGTGTGGTCCGGAGGGACAGGTAGTGGTTGAGGACCTTAAATGAGTTTGAGTACAGATAACTCAGCCACTACGGTAGGTTGGTAGAGTAGGAGACAACAGGGGCAGAGGAGGACGGAAGTTAGAAAGGGTCGTAGTCCCAGAAAAGTTTACTCAGTCAAGAAGTGTAGTTCACCGGTTTCATAACCTCAAAGTCGAAGTTGTAGTCAGGAAGGTTACTTATAAGTCCTGACTAAAGGAAATCCTAACTGACCAAACTAGAGGAACGTCAGGTTCCCTGAGAGGTCTCAGAAGAGGTTATGGTTCCAAGTTTTCGTAGTTAAGAAACCACGAGTCGAAAGGAATACCAGGTTGAGAGTGTAGATATGTACTGATAACCCTTTTGGTATCGAAACTGATCTACCTGGAAGGATAAGGATTTCACTTTCACTTCAGTACAGGCTGAGAAACGTTGGGGTACCCGACATCGGATGGTCCGAGGAGAAAGGTACCCTAAAAGTTCCGTTCTCATGACCTCACCCAACGGTAAGGGAAGAGGTCCCCTAGAAGGGTTGGGTCCCTAGCTTGGGCCCAGAGGGCGTGACGTCTGTCTATGAAATGGCAGACTCGGTGGTCTCTTCCGGTGTCCGAAAAAATGTCGGTCCCTGGGTGACCCCAAATGTTCGCGTAAAATTGTTCCCGGTGTATCTCTGTTGTAGGACAGAAATAACAGGAATCAAACCCGGACAACGGGTACAAAACCCAGGTTGTGGAGGGAGGAGACTCTTCGGAAAAGACTCTTTTTTGAAAGTTACGGAAAACTGAGTGAACAAACTCAAGTACGTAATGTCACATTTCTACCTTTACAACATGTGGTAGTCTCAGGAGGTCGGTTTCTAGTGTTTTTGTACGGACATCGACTCACTCAAGTCAAATGATAAGTAACGTCATTCCCTCTTGTGTGTAGTCTGGATCTTCTTTATTTTTTCTCAGTTAGTTATTACTTATTACGTTATTGACTCTTGTTTTCGTGAGACCTCCCTTGGTTGTAATCTTATTGACTTCGTCTTCTCTCCTATTCACTCCACCTTCTATCTTACCACCTTTATTTACTTCGTCACTTCTTTTTTCTTTTTTCTTAATTTTCTTTACTCCTGTTGAAGTCTCTGGAGACTCTGTTACAATTTGTAGGGTTGTAAGTTTAGTATCTCAGGGTCTTCTGTTTCTGTTTTTCTTCCGGTACTCTTTTGTGAACTCCTCTATTATCAACTTTTGAAGGGATTTTACCCCTTCCTTTATTAGTGGGTTCAGGTTCTTTAGGTCTCTCAGGGTTTGTCCTACTTGGGTTCCACTTTGTGGGGTTCTGTGTATAATTAGTTTAATTGTTTCTAGTTTGTGTTTCTCGTTAATAATTTTCGTCGTTCCCTTTTCGTTGTTTATTGTGTGTTTCCCTAAGGGTATTCCTATTGTCGACTAGAAAGTTATCTTTGAGAAGTCCGGTCTTCCTTACCGTCCTTTACGAATTTCACTACTTTCTCTTTTTACATGTTGGGTCTAATGATATGTGTCGTTCCTATAGTAAGTTTATACTTCCTCTTTAGTTTTCGAAATGTCTGTTCGTTTTCGACTCTCTTAAGTCGTGGTGGTTTGGTCGAGAGGTTGTTTACGATTTCCTAGAAGAGATCTGTCCTTTGTGTCTTTTCTACATATTTGAACTTGGGTTTTGTTGTTTCATTTACAGTTACCCTAGTATGAATAGTTATTACTGGAATTTACATTTACCCAACTTACGGGGTTGGTTTTCTGTTCCTGACCGACTACCTATGTTTTTATTCTGGGGATATATACGACAGATGTTCTCTGGGTGAAGTTTGGTTCCCTGTGTATGACTGACTTCCACTTCCCGACCTTTTTCTATAAAGTACGTTTACTTCTGGTCTTCTTTAGTCCTCATCGTTATAAGTATAGTCTATTTTATCTGAAAATTTATTTCCGGTACTTTTCTCTGTTTCTTCCTGTGATGTATTACTAGTTTCCTAGCTAGATTCTTCTTCTATATTGTTAATATTTATATATACGTGGGTTGTATCCTCGTGACGTTATACATTCTGTTTACGATTGTTCATACTTTCCGCTTTAATTGTCATTGTGTCATTATCACCCTCTGAAATTATGGGGTGAGTGTGGATACCTATCTAGTTGATTTGTCTTTTAATTGTTCCTTTGTGTTTGAAATTTACTATGTTACATGGTCAATCTGGATTAACTATAGATATCCGGTAAAGTGGGGTTTTGTTACTTAAAGTAGAAAAAGAGTTCACGTGTACCCTGTAAAAGGTCCTATCTAGTGTAGGACCGTTATTTAGATCGAAACCATTTAAGTTTTTATAACTTTAGTAAAGTTCGTAGAAAAGACTAGTGTTACGTTATTCTAATCTACAGTTGATGTCCTTTTTTAATAATTTTTGTATACCTCCGATTTGTTGTACGAAAACTTATTGGTTGTTTAGTCTCTTCTTAAAAATTTTTTTCTTTAGTTTGATACGTATCTTTCTTTACTTTTATTTTTGTGTTGTTGGGGTTTGGATACCCTAGTCACGATTCCTCTTTCAAGTATCGTTATGTTCGAATGGAGTTCTTTGTTCTCTTTTTAGTTTATTTATTGGATTGAAATGTGAATTTCGTCGATCTTTTTCTTCTTTACTTCTTGTGGTCCCAATCATCTTCCTTTCTTTAGAATTTTTAACCCTTGAATACATGTGGGTACCGACTAAGTACAGTTACATACCGTTTTGGTTATGTCATAACATTTCGTTTTATTTCATTTTTATTTTTAGGATTTTTAATTTTTTTTTTAATCCCGTCTTTATTTACTTTTTCCTTGTTTCCTCTGATCTCGTTTTTAGTGGTTTTGATTTTCGACCAATCTTCTATTTATTTTATCTATTTGGTAATCGGTCTAAGTAGTTCTTTTTTTCCTTCTTTTTAGTTTAGTTGTTTTAATCTTTACTTTTACCTCTTTAGTGTTGTCTATTGTGTCCTTATGTTTCCTAGTATTCTCTACTGATAGTCGTTGGTATACGGTTATTTTACCTGTTGAACCTTCTTTACCTGTTTAAGAATCTTTTCATATTGGAAGGTTTTGACTTGGTCCTTCTTTATCTGGGTAGTGTTCGTATCTTTACCTTTGACATGAGTTTTTAGAAGGTTGTTTGTTTTCGGGTCCTGGTCTACCTAAGTGTCCACTTAAGATGGTTTTTAAATCTCTTCTCGATTGTGGATAGGATGAGTTTGAGAAGGTCTTTTAACGTCTCCTTCCAGTTGAAAGTTTGAGTAAGATACTCCGGTGGTAGTGGGATTATGGTTTTGGACTGTTTCTACGGTGTTTTTTTCTTTTGATGTCCGGTTATAATGACTACTTGTATCTACGTTTTTAGGAATTGTTTTAAGATCGTTTGTCTTAGGTTGTCGTATAAATTTCCTAGTATGTACTACTGGTTCACCCGAAATAAGGTCCCTACGTTTCCAAGAAGTTATAAGTGTTTAGTTAGTTACACTATGCGGTGTAATTTTTTAACTTTCTATTTTCGGTATACTAATAGAGTTATCTACGTCTCTTTCGGAAACTTTTTTAAGTTGTAGTTAAATAATAATTTTTTTTTTTGGGAGGTCTTTCGTCCGTATCTTCCTTGTATGGAGTTGTATTATTTTCGGTATATACTATTTGAGTGTTGTTTATCATAGGAGTTACCACTTTTTGACTTTCGTAAAGGAGATTTCAGTCCTTATTCTGTTCCCACGGGTGAAAGTGACGATGATAAGTTGTATCAAAACCTTCAAAATCGGTGTCTTTAGTCTCTTCTTTTTCTTTATTTTTCTTAGGTTTAACCTTTTCTTCTTCATTTTGAAAGTGACAAACGTCTACTGTACTAGGAGATGTATCTTTTGGGATTTCTGAGGTGGTCTTTCAATGATCTCGATTAGTTACTTATATCATCTCAACTTCCTATATTTTAATTATGTGTCTTTAGGAAACGTAAGGATATGTGGTTGTTACTCTTTTGTCCTTTTCTTTAATTTCTTTGTTAAGGTAAGTGGTAACGTTTCTTTTATTATTTTGTGAATCCTTATTTAGATGGATTTCTTTGTTTTCTGGATATATATCTTTCGATATTTTGTGATTACTTTCTTTAGTTTCTACCGTGTTTATCTACCTCCTTATATGGTGCAAGTACCTAGTCTTCTTAGTTATCTCACTTTTACTCATATGATAGGTTTCATTAGATATCTAAGTTACGTTAGGGATAGTTCGATAGTTGCTATAAAAAGTCTCTTGATCTTGTTTATTAAAGTGTTAAACATACCTTTACGTTTTTTGGGGCTTATCGGTTTCGTTAGAACTCTTTTTTCTTACCTTGACCTCCTTAGTTTGACGGACTGAAGTCTGACATGATGTTTCGATGTCAGTAGTTCTCTCATACCAAGGTGGTGTTTCTGTCTTTATATCTAGTTACTTTGTTTTATCCTTCGGGTCTCTATTTAGGTGCGTGGGTGTCTGTGGAATGGAAACTGTCTCCTCCGTTCTTATATGTTACCTCTTTTCTGTTAGAGAAATTGTTCACCACGACCCTTTTGACCAGTTGGTGAACATTTTCTTACTTTGATCTTGTGAAAGATTGTGGTATGTGTTTTTATTTGAGTTTTACCTAATTTCCAGATTTACATTCTGGTCTTTGATATTTTGAGGATCTCCTTTGGTATCGGTTTTGTGAGAGACTGTATTTAGTGAAGTCCTAGGAGATACTGGGTAGAGGGTCTCATTACCTTTATTTTCGTTTTTATTTGTTTGCCCTGGATTAATTTGAAATTTCGAAAACGTGTTACTTCCTTTGCTATTCGTTCCACTTTTCTGTCGGAAGTCTTACCCTCTTTTATTATCGTTTACTTCGTTGACTCTTTCTTAATCAGAGTTTTGATATGTTCATCAAGGACGTCGAGTTAAGGTTTTTTTATTTACTGGGTTAGTTTTTCACCCGGTTTCTTGATTTGTCTGTAAAGAGGTTTCTTCTGTATGTCTACCGATTGTTTGTGTACTTTTCTACGAGTCGTAGTGAGTAATAGTCTCTTTACGTTTAGTTTTACTGTTACTCCATGGTAGAGTGCGGTCAGTCTTACCGACGATAGTTTTTCAGATGTTTGTTATTTACGATCTCTCCCACGTCTCTTTTTCTTTGGAAGAATATGACAACCACCCTTACGTTTGATCATGTCGGTGATATTTAATTTTCTGTGAATGAGGAACCTTCTTTTCAATACTGGTTGGATCTGTCGTATAATTTTTGGTATCTATACTGAAACGGTTGTTTCCAGGTAGATCAGTTCCGATACCAAAAAGGTCATCAGTACACGTCTACACTCTCAACCTGATATTTTTCTCGACTCACGACTTCTTGACTACGATAACTTTACACCATAACCTCTTCTGAGAACTCTCAGGGAACCTGACGTTCCTCTAGGTTGGTCAGGTAGGATTTCCTCTAGTCAGGATTTATAAGTAACCTTCCTGACTACGACTTCGACTTTGAGGTTATGAAACCGGTGGACAACACTTCTTGACTGAGTAAACTTTTCTGGAACTACCACCCTTTCTAACTTCCACCCTCCTCTTCCCCTGTTGTCTCCTACTCTACCAACCTACCGTAGTGACTGAGTTACCTGTACTCAAACTCATTTGACACCTCAACCACTACCTGTCCCTCCGGACCACACGACGTCAGGTACCCCAGCGTTTCATAGTCTGTACTGACTCGTTGACTTGACTTGTCGGTGATACTTCGTCACATCTCTAAGGAATTTTTTGACCTTTATCTTGACGGTATAATGGGTCGTTAGGGTGACGACCCGTATGTATGACTCCTTTGGTCTTAACTTTCTCTGTGCACATGGGGTGACAAGTAGCGTCGTGACAAATGTTCTCGGTCCTGTACCTTCGTTGGATCTACAGGTGACCGTCTACTTACCTATTCTTTCGACACCATGTATATGTGTTACCTTATAATGACTCGATAATTTTTCTTATGTAAACTTAGTCAAGATTACTCCACCTACTTTGACTTCGGATAATATGTGTCGTTTCATTCAGTCTTTCTTTTTGTGGTTATGTCATATAATTGTGTATATACATCTTAAATCTTTCTACCATTACTACTGGGATATACGTTCCGTCGTTTTCTCTGTGTCTACATTTCTTGTCTGACAACTTGAGACACCCTCTTCCGCTCACACCCTACTAAACTCTCTTATCGTAACTTTGCACATATAATAGCATACACTTTATCTAACGGTCAGGTCTAAGCTACGTACTCTGTCCCACGAGTCCCGACCACGTGACCCTACTGGGACTCCCTACCCTACTCCTCCCTCTACCATCCCTCTCAGTACTACCCCTTGTGTACATGTGGGTACCGACTAAGTACACTTACATACCGTTTTTGGTGGTGTTATAACATTTCATTAATCGGAGGTTAATTTTATTTAATTAATTAAATTTCTTTCTTTATTCGGACTGTCTCTTTATGTTTACGGTTTACTAAAGTAAATTTACACCTTAGATTTTTTGGGTTGTTTGTCTTTTGTTCTTGTCATAGTATCTATGTCTCTCATTTGACTATCAGTGTTCTCACCTCCTCCATCCTCCTACAGCTCACTTTACGTACGTCCCCTAGTTCTCCATGTTTTAAGGTCAATAATCTATTGATTCAATATTCCTACATTATATGTCGTATCCTTTATGTCATGATAACGTTATTGAAGCATACCGCTGTCTACCAATGATCTCAATAACACCACTAGTGAAGTATTACATATATTTACAGTTTAGTGACACAACATGTGGACTTTTGATTATATTATAACATGTAGTGGATATAAAGTTATTTTTTTAATCTTCATTTTTTTATTTGTATTACCAGGACCTTGTCACGGATCATGTAATATCACTTCACTTCCAGCAAGTCAGCACAGGTTGAGAAACGTTGAGGTACCTGATATGTCAGACACCTTAAGAGGTCCGGTCTTGTGACCTCACCCATCGGAAAGGGAAGAGGTCCCCTAGAAAGGTAGGGTCTCTAGTTTGGGTTCAGAGGGTATAGCGTCCGTCTAAGAAATGGTCGACTCGGTGGTCCCTTCGGGTACTATTCACGAGTTATTTATAACACTATTACGATAAGTAAAAGAATAAGAATAATGTGTTCTGGACTTCGACATTGTTCATGTGGATCCGAAACCATACACCTAAGTACGTGTAAACTTTGTACGGAGGTCCCAAGTTCCCCGTCCTTGTTCTGACCTTTATCTTCATTTTCTACTTCCAGTCCTAGGTTTTCTTATCTTTGGACTCTCTAACGACTCCACAGATGTCGAGTATCGCGTACCCTTCGAGTCTTGTTAAAGTTTCAAATTACGGTTCCGTATGTTCTGGGTGTGTGTAGTGACAGATCCTCCTACTCTCGTTTCCGGAGAATTAGGAGCAAAATATTCTTTTAAACACCAACCTGTACTCCCTCTTGTAGAACTGACACCTCTGTCTTACACAGATTTGATAGTTTTGTCAGAACTTCTCTACTTTATTGATGAATTAACGTGAGTAGAGTGTGCGATCATTTCATTACGAGTTTTAAGAGGTTCGGTCCGAAGTCGTTATGCACTTGACACTTGAAGGACTACAAGTTTGACCAAAAACTTTTCCGTCTCCTTGGTCTCTAGTTTAACGGTTATAGGTGATCTAGTACCTTTTTCGTTCTCTCAAGGTCTTTTTGTAGATAAAGACGAAATAACTGATACGGTTTCGGAAACTGACACACCTAGTGTTATTTGACACCTTTTAAGACTTTCTCTACCCTTATGGTCTGGTGGATTGGACGGGGAACTCTTTAGACATACGTCCAGTCCTTCGTTGTCAATCTTGACCTGTACCTTGCCTGACCAAGGTTTATCCTTTTCTTCATGTAGTTCCGACATATAACAGTGGGATAAACAAATTGAATATACGTCTCATGTAGTACTCTTTGCGACCCGACCTTCTTTGTGTTCGACCTTAGTTCTAACGACTCTCTTTATAGTTATTGGAGTCTATACGTCTACTGTGGTGGGAATACCGTCTTTCACTTCTCCTTGATTTTTCGGAGAACTACTTTCATTTCCTCCTCTCACTTTTGCAACCGGATTTCGAGTTGTAAGTCTTTTGTTTCTAGTACCGTAGGCCAGGGTACCCCTTTGTCACCTTTGACACAGTCTGAAATAAAAAACCCCGAGGTTTTAGTGACGTCTACCACAGACGTCGGCACTTTAAATTTCTGCGAATGAGGAACCTTCTTTTCAATACTGGTTAGATCTATCGTATAAGTTTTCGTCTCTGTAATGAAACGGTTGATTCCAGGCAGATCAGTTCCGATACCAAAAAGGTCACCAGTACATACCTACACTCTCAACCTGACACTTCTTCCGACTCGCGGTTTCTTAACTACGAAAACTTGACACCACAACCACTTCTGAGAACTCTCAGGGAACCTGACGTTCCTCTAGGTTGGTCAGGCAAGACTTCCTCTAGTTGGGACCCTAAAGAAACCTTCCTTACTACGATTTCGACTTTGAGGTCATGAAACCGGTGGAGTACGTTTCTCAACTGAGTAACCTTTTCTGAGACTACGACCCTCCCTAACCCCCGTCCTCCTCTTCCCCTGCTGTCTCCTACTCTACCGACCTACCGTAGTGACTGAGCTACCTGCACTCAGACTCACTTGAGACCCTCAACCACTACCTGTCCCTCCGGACCGCACGACATTAAGTACCCCAGTGTTTCTCAACCTGTACTGATTCGCTGACTTGACTTGACTTGACTTGACTTGACTCATCTACTTTACAAATGGATGGACTTACATCCCTGACACAGTCTCCTATAGAAAATCCAAGATAGTCGAAGTGCTGAGGTATTAAAAATAAATCCACGTTAACAGTATCTAGTAATATAATCAAAGTCCATATGTTGTATTACTAAATTATAAAATGTATGACGTTTTACTACCGGTGGAATTTAAATCAATTGTAGTAGGTAGTAGTATGTATAAACGTTTTTATAACAAAAGGACACTACTTCTGAGAATTATAGATGAGAGAATCGTTGAAGGTCTTGTGTTATGAGACCAGTGGTACGGCATACATTGTACGGGTCCTAAATAAATAAAATATTGTTCTTCGAATATTACTGAGGTAAAATTACGGGTATGATTATAAAGATGTTGGTTCTTTTAGAAATTTTCTTTCTTGTTCCTTTCATTTCTTCAACTGAGATTTCCTCTCCTATTTGTCTGTCTCTTTGTGTATTTCAACCTACAAAATGGAGTCCAGTATACCTACGATATGTTTGTCTCGAATACTTGTGTAAAACCAGACTTTCCCTGTGTCTTGAGTGTGTTTTTTTTTGACCTTTCACACTTCGCCACATTAGAACCATCGTCCTCCTTCTATAATAAAACTGTTTTCTTGATAATTTTCCGAGAACCCCTTTTTTGTGACAAATCAGTCTTAAAAGTTACGACCCCTGTTTTCACTTTCTTGTGTAATTTTTTTTTTAGTACCCACAATGTGTTATAAAATGGGAATTGTGTGTAAGATCTAATTTCATAAACTCGGTTGGAAGAGGAAAGGAGTTTTGACATGATATAATTGTATTAGAACCTACACTGGGATTTTCCCGTTTCCCCAACTTACTATGATAACATTTTGTCCGGTAAGAGGTGGTTGAAGAGTTTAACGATAGTGAAGTTTTATTTCTCCCTTCCTATGTCCTTGTAATACTCTTAGTGTCCGACGACACTAAGTTGTCCTAAAATTAAAGGTTAAAGGTTTCCGAGGTAATTGGTAGGTAGATTCAGATTCCCTATTCCTTTACCTCTCGAAACTTATACTTAAAAGACGGGAGTGGATAACAAGACCAGTGTCTCCTCTGTCTTTATTTGTGAGAGAGTCTTCTGGGTTTTCTTTGAGAATTACGGGTCTCTTATCTTTACCCATTTCTCCTCTCAAATATGGTCCCGCCATTATACTTACACCCTAGAGAGACTTAGTTCCGACATCACGAATTCACAGACGAAGAACACAACATTCTTGTCATTATAATCTGACACAGGAGACGTAAGGTAAACATTTTAGAGAACGGGTGTCTAGGGGAACCAGAGGTTCGTTAGTAAACATACGGACTATATAAACGAATATTTTAAGTTTTAACTACTGAATCGATGTTAAATAGGGAGAATGAATACCAGACCGACTCCAATCACTGGTGTACGACTGGAGAGTCTTCACAAGTATGATTCGTTTGTGGTTCACGGGTCCCGACTTGTCAATCTCGGTGGACTGATCTCGAAACGGGGTCCACCGATACGAATTTTACCTGTACTTACCAGGTTGTAAGAGTTCCTTCTTTCCGTTATCACGCCCCTAACAAGTTTCACATTAGGGTCTGTTAGACATCTTAGTCTAAGATATCCAACCTCGGGTCCTCGGAGACACAATAATTCGAGGGACCCCAGTAAAACTTCGAGTTGTTGTAAACCCTTAGTGATCGAAAAAACGTTTGAGTTGGGGTGTTGATCTAGAGTTCATTAGTTAGTTTTTTCATAAAGTGACGGGTCTGGTCTAGGAAAGTCATTCGGAGACAAAAGAAAGAGATTTTATCTCCATGATTATCATGGATGGAGAATGTCCGATACTTCCTTTAATTTTCCATATATACGTGTTTCGAAGTGTGTTACGGATCGTGTACCGTTTGACAAGTCATTTACAATCATTAATATTATTCTTTTTCAGGTTCGAACAATACCTTCGGGAAGGTTAGGAACACAGAGACATAAAGGAGTAGAGGTTGGTAAGGGGGACGGGGTGGACTGTTACATATGAGTTCTGTTTGTTTTGGTTGACCTCAAGGAGTATTTGATAAGCCCGAAGGGTCCACCGTGATCACCATTTCTTGGGTGGACGGTTACGTCCTCTGAATTCTCCGTGTCAAAGCTAGGAACCCAACCCTTCTAAGGGACCTCCTTCCGTGTCGTTTGGTAAGGTCATAAGAACGGACTTCTTATGGTACCTGTCTCCTCGGACAACCCCAGGTACCCCAACGTTTCTCGACCTGTCCTGACTTCACTGAGTCGTCCGTACGTACGTACGTATGTAATACGACGAGACATAGAGGTAAGGTAACGAATATGAGAAGGAAACCGAACCTTTCGGTGTCTTGTGTCGAGGAACTGAATCTTTCGACTACTGACTAAGAAGTTCCGGATTTGGTAACCGAAGAACCCCTTAGAAAATAACTTGAGGATCCAGAGTCAATCCTCAGAGAGGAGACAAGAGAATCATGGGACTTGAGATGGACAAATATACAAACAAATGGACAGACAGAAGGGGTGACCTCTCGTTGAAGAAACTTCACTACCTGTCACCTTAAAACACCAACAAAGAGATCAACAACCACTAGTAAAATTTTGTAGTTTTTTTCCTGTTTTTTATTATGTTACTAGTAGATAGAAAATATTGTAGGTGTTCATTGGTAATAACTGTAAACCCGAGAAAACGAAGATTATAAAAAGACAAATAAAGGAAATTTTTATAACCCAACCGGTTTTACTAGTAAGTTCAAAAAGGTATTGTACAATTTCTTTTAGGGTTTCTTTTAAAAATGGTTATGTTATTAAATACTTTTGTATCAGATGAAAAGTCTTTTTTTTTATAATATCCAGTTCGGTTTACAAGAGAACTGGAGGTGAGGGTGACGACAAGTGGGGGACGGAAAGGTTTCCATTGGTTTATAATTGTACTCAAACTATACGTAAGAGGGTCAGAAAAATATGTAAATGTCTACATAGACATAGGTATATTTTATGTATCATAACCAAATGTGTAGTATAAAGTTTACAGTACACTGACATACGTAGTAAGATAGTAAAGGAAGAAAGTAAGGTTTTACCAAAACTTTATATAAGTACAACTACGTATATAGACCAATTAAGGAAAATTAAATACATATTATTGGATGATATATCCATATGGAGTAAAATAAATTGGTAAGGGGACAACTGCTTATAAATCTAACAAAGGTTCTAAAATGATCATCTTTTTCAGTGTTGTTTATACGAAATAATGTATAGGGAACCACACATACAAACAATGAAATTTTTCTCTCGATCCTCTAAAGGAACCACCAGGTCACCCATTCGGAGGTTCGAGGGTCACGTTCCCTGGACCTAAACTAGGGAGTAGACCCTCATCTAGGGTATACTTACGGTGTTGTTTCTAGGACACTCGGTGTTCATTCTGGGTTGTATCGGGTTTACTTATTTGTAAATTTTATGTCTCTCTTTCTGGATCCTTATAGGGACAACAGATCATCAATTCTGAAACGGAAGGTTACGTCCCCCACGTCCAAACTAAGGACCGGACCTTCGATTCTAGGGTACACTGAGTACCGGTTTTTTTATTTATTTATTTATTTATTTTTCGGTCTTTGTTGTAACATTGTTTAAGTTATTTCTGAAATTTTTGTCAGATGTGTTTTTTTAAGATTTTTCTCTCTCTCTGGATTATCTTGACGACCTAACATCCCACACCCTTAAAAATCGACATGGTTACAAATACGGGTTTTCAAGACAAGTTCTCAGCAGTGAAGGGATGTAGGAATGGTTGTGAACGACACCAGTTGGAAAATGTAAAACGGTTATAATAGTTCCTTTTTCCTACAGAGTAACGACAAAAACTGGTAGAATAAATAGAGATATAGGGACCGATGACCGTTCAGGAACCGTGTACAATTACCGAACCATTTATAAAGACTATTTCAGTGAATATCCAGGACCGACACCAACGATTATGAAGTCTTGTGTTGATCCACTGAGGAAAGTCGTTCTTGGACTCTCTCTAGGGTCAAAGGAGTGGAGATCCGTTTGGTCACTACTTTTCCATTTCCCTTTTGACCTCCACCGTATTAAAGGAAATCTCTAAATAGTAAGGGATTCTACCGTACACCACTTGGTAAGAACTGAAGACCCAGTTATTAGAAAATATTAGTCAGTCCAACCCTAGATCGAGGAAGGTGGACTCTCGATTCCCGTGTAGAGTCTTCTACTGTCTTCACTCTTTATTGTATAGACGAGGAGTCACTGAGACAAGGTGGTCACTCCTTCAGTCCATACCTTCCTTACCAAATCGAAAGGTCACCGGAGCGACCTCCATACACAACATTTATAACACGCGAGTACTTTTATGTAAAGGAAAATAAGGACCCGTATGTAGATCTGATACAAACGGTATTTCTGAATATGTCGGGTACCTTAAGAGGGCCGGTCTTAAGACCTCACCCATCGGAAACTAGAAGGGTTGGGTCCCTAATTTGAGTCCAGAGGGAGTAACGTTCGGTTAAGAAATGGTCGACTCGGTCTTTCCTTCGGGTATAGAAGATATTCATCAACATAAGAATACTAACTGAAAACGGGTCATCTTACACTTAGTTTCACTATATATTATATAGGTAAGGACTGGGTAATTCTTTGGAGAATAGGTACTTTTTGGAGTACCTATTCTTTGGAGTACAGGGGGTACAACAAAAGAGAAATGTCGAGAGACCTTACTTCTATTCGGGATCTCATGGGAACCCTCACGGTGTATTCTACCGTCAAAGTAGAATACTTTCCTTAGACCCAGGGACCTAAGTAATGAGTCTTTTCACTATGCTACTCATTCTTACTTTTAAATACAAAAATTCAGTGACCCTAAAGTCCCAAATAGACAATGTCGTCGATTGTAAGTAAGGTTGTTTATATTATGATATGGGTTTTATAAACCGTTTGGAAAAGTTTCTGTTGTTATTAGGTCGTAAATGGTACAGATTCACCCCTATCAAGTTAAGAAACCTTGTTCTTCATCTTGACCGTTATAATAGACAATCCTATTAACAGTCGATCAGAAGGGACTATCGATCGACCATTTCTTAGGTGGATGTTACGTCCTCTGGTACCAAACTAAGGACCCAACCCTTCTAGATTACTTCTTCCCTATCCGATGGGCGAGGTCATAGGAATCCGAAGGGAACACCGAGTAGACCATTTCTTAGGTGGACGTTACACCCTCTGGACCTAAGCTAGGGACACAACCCTTCTAGGGGACCTTTTACCTTTCCGATGGGTGAGGTCATAAGACCGGACCTCTTAAAGTATCTGACATATCAAGTACCTCAGTGTTTCTCAGTCTGTGTTGACTCGTTAAAAGTAAAGTGAAGTGTCAGAGTGTTCTACCTTTTTTGTTGTCGTTTCGTATTTGCTGTATAGATGGTTTCGTTTACGATACATCACTGGTAACTTTCGTTAAAGGGTTTTCTAGGGTCCCGACTTCATTTGTAACAACAACATTCTTTTTTTTGAATGATTAGTCGAGATCACGGATTAGTTCAATATTTTACTTTTTCCTTCTGTAATGATCATTCAGAGGTACTGTTGACAATCCGTTCTTAAATCAAACTACTACAGACTTTACTTGTCACGAGTTTCTCCCGACTGTGACGTCAAGAGTCGTCTTCCCGACGTCCGACGATTTCATGGATCTCCGACGTTGTGACGTCGAAGGTCAGGTTTCCAACTTTTGTGTGTCCTGTACCCGTCTACGTCTTTTTTTTGTCGGTCCTTACCCTCCGTCCCTCCTTTCTTACTTCTGCACCTTTTAGAACACGCATGTCAAGAGTTGACAGACTAAATCCTAATTTTGAGGGTATAAACGTAATTCTAAAACGAGTCAAAGATCACTGTACCAAAATTAAACCACCAAGGAATGGATATTTTCGAAAGAACTGTTCCGTCCTAGACAGACTAAGTAGAGACGTATCCCTACGAGACTCACGACATATCTGTGTCTTACCCGAAAGTTTATTACCCCGAATTTACTTACTGTTCCTGTTTTATAGTGTGTTTTAAGACTTTTTCCATGAAAAGATCCTCGGGGTGTTCCATCTTCCATCCCCAAAGAGAAAAAGTTCTGATACAAGACAGACGTTATTGAGTTATCTTGTATGTAAAAGAAAAGAAGGAAGGAAAGAAGGAAAGAAATAAACACGGTACGTCGTACACCCTAGAATCAAGGGACTGGTTCCTAGTTTTGGAGGTGAGGACCGTAACCTTCACGCTTAGGATTTGGAGACCTGACGGTCCCTTCCGGGTTCCCTCCTCAGAGATGTATAGTAAATTCAGAAACATTGTTATTTCAGAAACTATGTTATTCATTTGTAAGTAAAACATCTGGGAGACACGGTCAGTGACGATATCGTTTCCTTATGTGTCAGGATTGGAGTTCCGTCACTTCGTCGCTACGTTCAGTCAACCGAGGATCTTATGGCACACTAGTCATGAAGCTGTCGACGTTCTGTCCCGTCCCTCGACACCCATGACATCTTACGGTCGAACGGTTTAGTCTCTCCCACAAAATCTTCTCTGAGTGACTTGTGGGTGGGATCAGAATACGACCTACGACCTCTACCACTTTCTGTCTCTTCCGACAACACGACGTCAGGTACCCCAGCGTTTTTCAGTCTGTGCTGATTCACTGATTTGTTGTTGTTTAATATAGAATGTCCCGAAGGGTCCACCGTGATCACCATTTCCTCAGTGAACGGTTACGTCCTCTGTATTCTTTGTACCCAGGCTAGGGACCAAGTCCTTCTAGGGGACCTCCTCCCGTACCGTTGGGTGGGATCATAAGAACGGACCTCTTTAGGGTACCAGTCTCCTCGGACCGTCCGATGCCAGGTATCCCAGCGTGTGTCAGTCTGTGTTGGCTTCACTGAATCGTGTGTAGGTGTAATAGAGAATGTCGGGGGTTTGTCTCTTTTGTTCAAGTTTTCCGGAATGACAAACTCACTTACTATATCTTATGGACAACCTGACTAGAGACCCCTGAGTTACTACGGGAGGTACCCTGTATTAGTCTTCTGAGTCCTTAAATCTTGGTCTTTCAATCTCTGGGTCTTACGAACCTCCTTTGAATCTTTAGAAATTAGATACAGTTGGGGAATTAAAATGTCTAACGATTAGATTCCTTTTCCTCTGATGGGTTTCGGATTACCCATCAATTACTCTCACGACTTTGTTAGGTCCGAGGAGTTGGTGAAGACTCTTGGGTTCTACGTCCAGTTACATTCTCGTTCTCTCTAGGATTCTCATTCTTTTGAGGATTCTCTTTCTTTTAACTCCTGTCATTCTGGGTCAACCGGGTGGGGTGTACATTTAGGAGGGAGGTTTTGATTGGGACCTTTTATTCAGGCACTCTAAAGTAATTTCCTTGAGGGTCTAAAGGAATGTAAGAGGGGAGTAGGGTGTGGGGGGTTGTGTTTGTTTATAGTTATGAATGGAGGTCGACCCTTTTTTTTTTTTTTTTTTGTTCTGTTGACATAACCTAACGAGAGAAACCCTCGTTGGAATAAATGAAAATGTTTTCGTAGACACATTCGTTACTCTCTCCGGGACTACCACTCTATTTGTAGGGAAGGTAATACCCATGAGGAGGTGGTGGTTGTTGTCAAATATATAGTCGATTACATGTGACCGGACCCCATCGAGAAGAGCCGGCGACGGGGGACAAAATGGTTCTCTTATGTGACCAGTATCGTTTGTGGGAAAAGGTTGTTGTCTTCTCTTCTGAGATGTGTACCTGTAGTGGTCTACCAGTTGTTGCTTTAGTCTAATTAATATAAGAAACGTCGGTTTCTACCTCTTCGAGATATGTCAGTCGTTTTTGTTCTGGTCCTCGACTGACACCGAGTCTAGTACTTGAGGAATAACGGTTTCAATCTGAATTTAACTTCTTTCATCCCTTTTGGTGATCTGGTAAGTCCATACTGGATTTCGTTTATGTATTACTAATATGTCTCCTTCACTCTTTATCTAAATTCCCTGATCTAGACTATCTGTCTCACGGACTACTTGATACCTACCTCCAAGTACTGTAACATGTCCTCTGTCCCTAGTTCTGGTAGGGGTTCTTTTTCTTTACGTTTTGTCGTTTTACCGACAGACTCCTCCTGAATGTTTATCGACACTTCTCTTTTCTTCACTTTTCGTTTCCGTTTCCCTTTCTATATTCGTAGACTTACGTCTCAAGGTTTCTTATCGTTCCTCTCTATTCTTTCGGAAGGAGTCGTTAGTTACGTTTCTTTGTCTCTTTTTGTTGTCTTACCCTTTCTGGTCTCTAGAGAAGTTCTTTTAATCTCTATGGTTCCCTTGTAAAGTACGTTTCTACCCGAGCTATTTCCTGTCTTTACCAGACCTGGATTGTCTTCGTCTTCTATAATTCTTCTCCACTGTTGTTATGTGTCTTCTTGACATGTTTTTTTCTAGAAGTACTGGGTCTATTAGTGTTACCACACTAGTGAGTGGATCTCGGTCTGTAGGACCTTAGACTTCAGTTCACCCGGAAGTGATGCTTGTTTCGATCACCTCCACTACCTTAAGGTCAACTCGATAAAGTTTAGGACTTTCTACTACGACACTTTCACGACGTGAGTTATACGGTCGTTTAAACCTTTTGAGTCGTCACCGGTGTCCTGACCTTTTCCAGTCAAAAGTAAGGTTAGGGTTTCTTTCCGTTACGGTTTCTTACGAGTTTGATGACGTGTTAGCGTGAGTAGAGTGTACGATCATTTCATTACGAGTTTTAAGAGGTTCGGTCCGAAGTCGTTATACACTTGACACTTCAAGGTCTACAAGTTCGACCAAAATCTTTTCCGTCTCCTTGGTCTCGAGTTTAACGGTTGTAGGCGACCTAGTAGTTTTTTCGTTCTCTGAAGGTCTTTTTGTAGATAAAGACGAAAGGACTGATACGGTTTCGGAAACTGACACACCTAGTGTTATTTGACACCTTTTAAGACTTTCTCTACCCTTATGGTCTGGTGGACTGGACGGAGAACTCTTTAGACATACGTCCAATCCTTCGTTGTCAATCTTCACCTGTACCTTGTTGTCTGAACAAGGTTTATCCTTTTCCTCATGCAGTTCCGACATATAACAGTGGGACGAATAAATTGAATATACGTCTCCTGTAGTACTCTTTGCGACCTGACCTTCTTTGTATTCGACCTTAGTTCTAACGGCCCTCTTTATAGTCATTGGAGTCTGCACGTCTACTGTGGTGGGAATACCGTCTTTCACTTCTCCTCGATTTTTCGATTTTTCTTTCACTTTCTCCTCTTACTTTTTCAACCGAATTTCGAGTTGTAAGTCTTTTGTTTCTAGTACCGTAGACCAGGGTAGTGAAGTACCGTTTATCTACCCCTTTGTCACCTTTGTCACAGTCTGAAATAAAAAAACCCGAGGTTTTAGTGACGTCTACCACTGACGTCGGTACTTTAATTTTCTGCGAATGAGGAACCTTCTTTTCAATACTGGTTAGATCTATCGTATAAGTTTTCGTCTCTGTAATGAAACGGCTGATTCCAGGCAGATCAGTTCCGATACCAAAAAGGACACTAGTACATACCTACACTCTCAACCTGACACTTCTTCCGACTCTCGGCTTCTTAACTACGAAAACTTGATACCACAACCTCTTCTGAGAACTCTCAGGAAACCTGACGTTCCTCTAGGTTGGTCAGGCAAGACTTCCTCTAGTCGGGACCCTAAAGAAACCTTCCTTACTACGATTTCGACTTCGAGGTCATGAAACCGGTGGAGTACGTCTCTCAACTGAGTAACCTTTTCTGAGACTAAGACCCTCCCTAACCCCCGTCCTCCTCTTCCCCTACTGGCTCCTACTGTACCGACCTACCGTAGTGACTGAGCTACCTGTACTCAGACTCACTTGAGGCCCTCTACCACTACCTGTCCCTCCGGACCGCACGACGCTAAGTACCCCAGTGTTTGTCAGCCTGTACTGACTCGCTGACTTGACTTGACTTGTACATACCTGCACTCTCAACCTGACACTTCTTTCGACTCGTGGCTTTTTAACTACGAAAACTTGAGACCACAACCTCTTCTGAGAACACTCAGGGAACTTGACGTTCCTCCAGGTTGGTCAGGTAGCATTTCCTGTAGTCAGGACCCACAAGTAACCTTCCTGACTACGACTTCGACTTTGAGGTTATGAAACCGATGGAGTACACTTCTCAACTGAGTAACCTTTTCTGGGACTACGACCCTACCTAACCCCCGTCCTCCTCTTCCCCTACTGTCTCCTACTTCACCGACCTACCGTAGTAGCAGAGCTACTTGCACTCAAACTTATTTGAGGCCCTCAACCACTACCTGTCCCTCCAGACCGTACGATACTAAGTACCCCAGAGTTTCTCAGTCTATGCTGACTCGCTGACTTGACTTACATGTGACTACGTAGCTCCGGGGAGATCTTGTACTTAAATGTTCACGTTGAGGGTCTTCAGAGAGAGTGAAGTCTCCCCGACATAGTGTGTCACCCTACCTACCCCTTTACGACTAAGTAGGACATGTCGTGACCCCCTCTTCATCTTCCGTGGAACACCAGGTGTCCGTCGTGAACTGAACCCGTTTTTCATCTCCTTACTCCGAATTGGGCTAGAAGGAGAGCACCCAGGGTCGGTGGGAAACCTCTAACAGTCTTTACCTCTCTTTCTAGATCTTCTCTTAGAGTCTGGACTTTTTATTTTCGTGTCCTGGTAGTGTAAGGGTTATACAAAAAGGAGAGGGAAAGTCGGGGACTTTATTCTTAACTGACCCGGACCCATGGATTTTTATAGAAAACTTCTACCCCTTGTTAACGGTGTAATTTTACTCTTTTGGGTAATTCTTTGGACTTGCATGTCGTCAAGGTGTAGTTCTACTATAGATACGTTCCCAAAGTCAGGTATGGTTGAGTTTGTTCCTCGAAAGGACGTGAACTACAGGAGTCTAGTCCGTAGGTCTCTAAGAATAAGTGACTGTCCGTCCCAACTGCGGGGATGAGTCGGAATTTCGAAAACGTCTTCTGTCTGGTGACGGTGAGACAAAGGGTATTCTTATACCCTCATTTTATAAATTCCCCCCTTACTTTGTCCTCCCTTCCCCCGTCCCGTGTTGGAAAATTTCTTACTGTACCGGTATCCTGTACTCTCTCTGACTAATCTTTGTTGACCCAGGTTCCTACCGTCTTCTGAGTTGAAGGTCACCTGAAACTCGGAGTAATATGTGAGTAACATGATATAGTCGTACGATTTACTATATGAGTGGTCACAGACTCCGGTTGGTATTTTCCAGTTTCTCACCCGACACCGGGTTAGGGATCTTTCGGGGTGAGGAAGGGACTTTATTAACCTTATTAGGAGGGTGAGTAATCGGATACTTTAATGGGTTGGATATTTTTGATTGGTCCGGTGTAAAACCCCGGAGAACGGAAGACTCTACCGGGTGTGAGATTGTCATCTTACACAAAGAAAGATTTATTTAGACGACGACGACGAATCAACGAAGTTAGTACAGACTGAGACACGTCGGGGTACCTGACATCGGACGGTCCGAGGAGACAGGTACCCTAAGAGGTTCGTTCTTATGACCTCACTCAGAGGAGGTCCCTTAGAAGAACTAGGTCTCTGGCTTGGGTCCAGAGGGTGTAACGTCCGTCTAAGAAATGGCAGACTCAGTGGTCCCTTCGGGTTCGTTTAGATGAAGAATGGTTAGTTTTTTCTTTAGGCTTGTCTCTCTACGATATTTTGTAATGAAACTCAGGTTGTCAGAAATGATCAGTTTGAACAAGTTTTTTTCTTTCTTTGGACGTTCGTAAGGTCGACTCGCATCGAGAATAGAGTTCTGAATGTGTAAGTTTGTCTTTCCTTATTATACGGAGAATAACTATGGGAACAGGATAAAGGTGTAAGTCGGTCATATTTTGTTCCCTTTTCTACTCTCCCATCCCTCGTTACTCTCTTATTAAACAGGGGTGTTTTATTACCAGTATCTCCTGGGAGGTTCTACGTTAAACGTGTCTACGAAAAAAAAAGGAACTTTGAGTGTAGTGTGGATCCTAAGAAAAAGTGGACGTACTCTTTTTTACCAAAACTTTCACAACTCGAATTAACTAAACGTCGGTGTGATTAAGTCTGGGGTCTCTATGGTTAATATATAGGGTAGTATCGGTCCCGGGCACCCTTCTTCTGAAAGGGGGGCTCTAAACATCTACCCAAAGTGTCAGTTCACTAATTGGGTTTCAAGGAGGAAGGTCTTCCTACCTCCTTGTGGTGTCAAGAGAGTAGGAAATACGTCCGTTGACTATGATAATGTGTACTCTATGTCGTCGGACCCGATCAGTCCCTCTCTCGAGACCTAATTAGTTTACTTAACTAGTTTATGAAACAAACGGATCAAATAAAGACGACGAGTCGATTACTTCGTTTTCTACCCTCCACTCTAAAAAAGAAGACGTCCGTTTCTCGATTATCGAGACTTCGTGGGTCTCTATCCGGAGTCTGTCTGGTTCGTGAATATAGTCCAACACATATGTAAAAATCGTCGAACGGTTCGAAGTTCGTGAAAGTTCACGAAAGTTCGTATAATCGGAACGAAGTGTGTTTCGTATTATTCGGACCAACTACCGTCTCTTTATTATTACAACAATTAGATACGTCGAACCTTCACTTAGTAGGTGAGGTTGTTGGGTCTGACTAAAATACGGGAAACCTGTCAGACTGAGTCAGGAAAGGACCTCCGATTACCTGTTAGTGATAGAGTAAATCCGGGGTAAGTGTGAGGAGAAACAAATAAGTACCTGTTTGTTCGGTTGCCGGAGGACACTAGGTCGGACTTTACAACCGGAATTCACTAAAACACGGAGGTGTTCTTCTCGAGTCGATAATATGTTTGAGTCCCGACGTTTATGGAAGAAGGAATTTAGTCGGGAGAAACCATTACCGATAATAGATCCCTTCTACCATTCTTATTCCAGTCACATTTGGTCCCGTTTTAGGTTTACGTTTTTTTCTTTCAAAATAATAAGAGTTTTTTTGTTTTTTGAGTTGGACCCGAGTTTTACGAAATTCCTTCGTATGGTCTTACTGAGACTGTCTGGATAGACTTCTTGTTAATCCTTAATGAACATTAACTATCTAGTCAATGACGATACATTTCCTCCTGGAAGACTTGATTTCATAAATGACAAAGAATTCTATCAAAGTCCCGAAGGGTCCACCGAGTCACCATTTCTTAGACGGACGGTCACGTCTTCTATACTCAAGTTAAGGACCCACCCCTCATATCACACCTCCTCCTTTACCGTTGAGTGAGGTTATAAGAACGGACCTTTTAGGGGTACCTGTCTCTTCGGACCACCCGATGTCAGGTACCCCAGCGTTTCTCAGTCTGTGCTGAATGGTTGACTCGTGCTCGTGTTTCTGTCAAATTTCAGCATTCTCGTAATTTGTCAGGAGATACTTTAGTTCTACCTTGAGACGTACTTCTTGACAAAGCAATTATAACCCTTTTACCATTATTTACAACTTCAACCCACTACCATATACCTCCAAGTAATATGATAAGAGTGCTAAAGACGGGTAGAAATTGTCGAAGACATTGTTTCAAGAAAAACTTATGTAACGACTTGTTTCCATTGAAAGTCTGGTCGGGAGACTCAATAATGTTTAAACTTTAATGACCGTAATTATAATCTCGAAACTGAGACGAAATTTTTTAAAAATAGTTTCGAGGGTCTGGGAACTTGAAGTGAAAGGGTTTGAGTCGGTCGGATATAAGTTCAAGTTCCCTTCCCATTAACCCTAGACTGTCTCGGTATGAACAAGACGAAGATCACCTTTATAGTTCCCTTCGAGTCCTCTTCCGTTTCTCTCCATAACCCGGTCCTCTACTTCGCGACCGAAACTTTCGGTTTCGGACAAAACTACCGTAGTGGACGACAGTCGAAGGGTGAAAGTCTCCCTAAACAGTATCTCTCTTTAACAGGATGTAAGAGAGCGAACGAAACGAACACGGTTCGTGGCAGTATTCATCCGGTGAAAGAGCACCGGTCTTATTCGAGTCGAACTACCTCTTGGTTACCCCCTAACACCGAAGTCAGGTAACGAAATGAGATTACTCCCTTTCCAAAAGGTCCGAGTTGTCATCGAACGTACGACCCCGTCAAGAATCAGTTCGTGTAAAGAGTAAACGGAAACAAGATGACTTGTAGAAGTACGTCCTCGAACCTCTCCGTCACTCCGAACCTTTATGAGGATATACGTTTGTCGAAGTAAACTGGTTTTCTCATAAAGGTCCGTTCTTCGTTATTAAGGATACTTGTTTAGTGTAAGAGGGATTCCGTTTTATTTGATTTAAGTCCTTCCTTCTATAAAATGTTTCACTTAAGGTATGTTAAGTACGTCATGTCGTCCGAAAAAGTTCTGAAGACTTGATGTTTTTTCTCTCTCTCTTTTTTACAACCGATTTGAAAGACGACACCAATCGGTGAACCTTATTGATCGTGTGAGTGTTTAGATGGGAACAGAGGTACCTCTGTCTTCCTGGATTGTTGATGGATTTATAATATGACGTTCCATAATGTCTCTTCGTAGTCCCCGGTGTCCCTTTATGATATTTCGTTTTTCTTTTTGTACAGGACGGAAGATTTTGATATCAGGGTCGTATTGTGGTACCCTAAGATGCTAGACCAGAATGACACAAAAATAATAATAAGGGTGACTTATTTAGAGGAAAGGAAATTCGTTCCTCCTTAGATTTTGACTTTCTAGGTTTCACTAACTTAACTGGAATTACAAGAACTTCTTTAACGGAATTACTGTCGGAATCCATATGTGACTCAACTTAATGAAAATTACTCCAACCGTTTGAAAACACTCTGAATAGTATACGATGAGTAAGTTTTTGGATGTTCCACCGTCCACGACACGATCCATGACCCTTTTACTGTGAACGTTGAAAAGTTTCCACGAAAGTGTTGAAATTGATGTAAACTGGGGAAGTTATTGTATACTTAATAGTAATTGTCATAAAATATCTATTCCTTTAATTCTGAGACTCTTTTCTGAACGGGTTCCAGTGTTTCGTTGTGACGTCACCTAGGTCTTAGACGTGGGACCAAAAGTCCGTGGTTTAAGGTGAAATTAAAGTTGACATATTGTGGGGTTGTGAGTTTCCGGTCGGTATCGTGAGGTGTTACTCCTCACACACACACACACGCGCGCGCGCGTGTGTGCGTGCACGCACGCGTACGAGTCAGAATAGGTTAAGAAACGTTGAGACACCTGACATTGAGGGGTCCGAGGAGACAAGTACCCTAAGAGGTCCGTTGTTATGACCTCACCCAACGGTACAGCGAGAGCTCCCCTAGAAGGGTTGGGTCCCTAACTTGGGTACGGAGGATATAATGTCCGTCTAAGAAATGGTGGTATGGTGGACCCTTCGGGGGTGTTACTCCTTATGATCCTACTTAAATCAGTAAACTGAGTCATACCGGGGGTTTCTCGTAAGATACTTATGTTTTGTCATTGAGAATGACGAACAAAAGTCAAGTACTTTAAAATGGTCCGACACATGGATACTGTTCATGTGAGGAGACGAGGAGACATACATATAATACGAAGTAATTTTCAAAAAAATTTTTTTGTGGGAAGAGAGGAGTGACAGGACTTTCACACGAAAGGACACATCTGACCAGGAGTCCGAAGTATCCGGAGTACGTAAGTCGGAAATACGGGATCTAGTTTGTCCATACCGAAAAGTGAACGTTTGAGAAAACCTCAAGAGGAAGGATTTGGTGGTAGAAGGTGTAATTTAAACAGAGAGAGAGAATACCCCTATGGTACGACGACGACGACGACGACGTTTCAGTGAAGTCAGCACAGGCTGAGACACGCTGGGGTATCTACCGTCGGGTGGTCCGAGGAGACAGGGACCCTAAGAGGTCCGTTCTTGACCTCACCCAACGGTAAAGGAAGAGGTTACGTACCTTCACTTTTCCCTTTCACTTGAGTGAGTCAGTACAGGTTGGGAGTCGCTGGAGTACCTGATCTCGGAAGGTCCGAGAAGGTAGGTACCCTAAAAGGTCCGTTCTCATGACCTCACCCCACGGTGACGGAAGAGGTCCCCTCTGGTATCCCCGTCGTTTAGGGATTGTGGTAACGACGGGAATGAGACTCGGTTTCCCCTTCTCCACGAGACTGACCAAGGGACATCTGACGGGTTGTGAGGGGGTTTTTTGATATCAAGGAAAAAGATTGTTGGCACAAATCTCAGAAGGGTTAACTGGTCTCCTTCGATGTGTCAGTTTTGATCGAAGAAGTGTGTCACGGGTTGAGACTCCCGTTTTACGATACACCACTAACTTGACTTGACGTTAAATACTCCCTCTCCTATTTCCCCTGGTCCGATTCGTGGGAAACAGAAACCCGAGGGTCTGGGGGACTTCGAACGAGTGAAGGTTATCGAATGGATGTGATGATGACCGTGGTCTCGACACGAGTCAGTGAAGGGTAGGATAGGGGAGACGCTAATGAGAAAGGTTGACTCGGGTCTGTTGGTCCCGTGTGTCCCAACTTTAGGTAAATGGTAAGACAAAAGTCGAGAATAAAGAAGTATACTAGAGTAAGTTGTAGTATTGAAACAGTCACATTGTTTCTCGTCTGCATAGTGACAGAAAGAATATACCTATCTCTTTGGTTCTGGGTTTCTTCCTTCGTTGTTAGAGTTTTCGCGGACCCACTAATCCCAAACCGTGGTAAAAACAGGGACTATGTTGTCCTTTTTTCAACAGATTTTGACCCCTTTGCCGTGGTTCAGAAACAGATGTTCATCGGTCACCCATCGAGTATGATACAATCGAAAGAAATGGGAAGACGATTGACCTCGTCGACTGACCTCCCTCGTGTCCCTAGATCCGGTTAGGTGTGTGAAGAAGAATTGTTGGAAGGTCACAAATTAGTAATCAGTTATTGTTTTTCCATCGTCCAACTTAGACTCTATCTTTAACCCTAATTTTTAACTTTTGACCCCCTGAAGGGACCACCAGGTGAATTCTTAGGTGGAAGGTTACATCCCTTACACCCAAGTTAGGGACTGCCTCTTGATTCTAGAGTGTACGGTGTCCCGTTGATTCTGGTACACGGTGTTGATGACTCCGGTGTGTGGAGTTGATTTCTTCGGACGTACGGTGTTACTTTCTAGGTCTCACGACTTTGGTTCTGGACTACGTCGGTTTATTTATTTATTAAAAAATTTTTCTTGACTTTTGACCCTTTCCCGAAGATATAGTGTCATTACATTATGAAGTTGAGACTTAACGGTAGTTGGTTTAGTGACCTACAAACCCAGTAAAGTCATTTTGTTGTCCCGACAAAAGAACCTACCTACTAAACCACCCACTTATAAAAAGATCGTTCAATAAATCGTAATGTAGTGTGTCTAGTGTCTTACTTAGTATCTCTGTTTTTATTTGGTTTATAATTGTGAACGAATAATGTAATCTCTACTCTGATGACTCCGGGTCTACCCAATTCACTGGAGGATTTGACTTCGTGGATGAATCACTTTCTTGATCCTAATCTGACATGTCAGGGACTGAGGGTTGGTGACGTGAAAGGTGAAGTGACCGACTTAGGTAGAGCTAGTTTAACATACACACCAGTAGTACGTCTACACCGATTTTATCTTTTGTACTTTTTTACCGGAATAAGACTTTCTTCTCTTATTGTCTTTTCTGGTTTATTGTCTTCGTAAAGGGTAAAGTTTACATATTTGAGTCTAAATCCAGATATTGGAATTCTTTTTCTTCGAAGGGAGTATTCGGATCTTTCCGTCGAATTCCTTTCTTCAGCCGGATAATTGCCTCGATTACAGGACTGTTAATAATTAGCACTGAACTGAAACTGTTTAATACGTTAGGGATACGTAGTCAAAGAGGTAAACGTGTAAGTATTGATGTATGGTATCATGGTATCGAGAGTTCGTAGAGGCTTTCATTCCCTTGGTGGTATTCCTGTAAAACTGAGAATTAAGGGTGATGGGAGTGGGGGTGCAAACGAATCAGTGATCAAGACAATTGACTACAGTTTATAGGGAATTTAAGTTTGGTGAAAAGGTAAAAATTACAAAGACAAAATCAAGTCCGGGAGGAATAGTGAACGAGCCCAATGAGGCAGTTCGAAGACTGGTGAGAGAAACGGGAGTCAGAGAGGGATGAGGTCAGGTAGGAGGTGTACCGGTGGTCCAGTACAGATTTTATGGGTTAGACCGATACAGTACGAAGGTAATTGGTAAAGGACTTTTTCAGGTTTTGGAGAATCATACTGTTTATTCTGAGGTCAAACAGAACGGGAGTAGATGAAGAAATTGAAAAATAAATTAAAAATAAAATATAATGTCATATCTGCTAAATGTGACAACACGATCAAAGTCCATATGTCGTTTCACCAAGTCAATGTATGTGTGTGTGTGTGTGTGTGTGTGTATAAGAAAAAGACTAAGAAAATGGCATATCCAATAATCTCACAACCCATCTCAAGGGACACGATATGTCATCCAGGAACGACTAATGAAATACATACGCACACATACAAGAATCAACGAAGTCAACACAGACTGAAAAACACTGGGATACTTGATATCGGGTGGTCCGAGGAGACAGGTATCCTAAAGGGTCCGTTCTTATGACCTCACGCAATGGTAAAGGAAGAAGTCCCTCCCCTAGGGAGGTCTAGGGAGGTCGAGTCCCTAATTTGGGTGTAGAGGACTTAACCGTCTACCTAAGAAATGGTGGTTTCGGTGGTCCCTTCGGGACTGAATACTATTCTTAACAATAAATACCAGTTGTACGTCGGATATACCGGTTATTTACTCCGAATTAATCCGAAGGAACTACGGGGGTGAGAAATAAACTTCGAAAATAGATTCCTAAATCCCTTAAATCTTAAAGGTCGACCTTCTTTCTCTTCAAACAAGATTGATATAGAAGGAAAGTCTTGACAGTTAGTAAAACACCGACACTCCCTTGCCCTGACTGGTAGTCAGACATAAAGTCAGAAAGTCGTCGTTGTTTGGAGAGTAACAGGGTGAGGTGGAGATTGAAACTAAAGTTGAGGGACGGTAGTATAGTGTAGAGGATTTTCAATCTTAAATGAAAGGAAAAAGGAGAAATTATGGGAGGTTGAAGTAGGAGGTGGAGATGTGTGTGTGGTTCTCGACTAAAAGTAACGTACATAAATTCATTTGACAGTTGGGTAATACGTTAAAAGTACTCTTCCGACCATTATTTCATCCTGGAAGAGGTTCCAGTAAACATATGAGAGACTATAGACCCTTTCCCGGCTCTCTTTTTGTCCATCTATTGAGTTAGACAGTACACTTAGATTCCTCTGACATGTTTATGGAGTAAAGGTATTGTTGTAACATGAACCACAGGGCTGTATTACTTACTTATACGACACTGACTTCTGATTTGTCTCCGATTGTCATTTACGTAATTAATCGCTGGACAAATGTGAAGAGGACCCTTCCTACCGGTAAACAATGTCCACGACAGTACGTTCTTATGACTGACCCAAACCCAGAGGTGAGACCCTTACGTCTATTTAAACACTCTAAGAGGGTGTTTAATAGTAAACGACTGTCCGTAATTACTGTGATTACTTCCGTCTTCTGGAACTAAGTTTGTGTGTTTACTAATCTCAACTATTATCTAAACACTTGTCCCGGGAGCAATTACTTAAATAATTACTACGTCTCTACCTTCAATTTTTCCCCACAGATCTGTACATAAATATCGTGGAGGTGGAGGAAGTTAGTTTTCATTAAGAAGATAGAGAAACTAAATAGAGAAAAAGTCGATATATGGATTCTTTCGCCTTATTAGTACAAGACCATTCTCTTTAGTCTCTTTTCTCCTATCTAGGTCGAGATAAGTCAATTACTGTTAATACTTACTCTTTTAAAGTACTTTAGTTTTCTAGTGGTCGAGAGTAGAATTCTTTATACACCACTACCCACGTTTAACCTTCCAAATAAGTCTCGTTTTCCTCGTAAATGATTAGTACGGGTTTGGATCAACTTCAGAACAACAAACTATTTTCTACTCATATAATAATGGTTAAACAGAGGGTGTAGTATCTAAAGAATCCATTGATGTGGGAACTGGTTATCAATGTAAAGTCACGTCCTTTACCATACACAACTGTTGTAAAGACAATTGTTAAATGTGAAAGTAATAGAAAATAGTACTAACTTACCGGTTTAGGAAGATAAGGACTCGTTCTTTCTTATTGTCTTACAGTTACAAACGTATCCCAGTACGGACAACAGTAAGTCGTCAAACGTGACCAAACGTGACCAAACATCTGTCTAAAATAATGTCGGTAATAAGTTATGTCTTACAATTTTGTTGACCAACTCCGTTTGTTAAGCTTTTTTTTTTCGACCAAACAGGTGACATCCTTCTTTAATTGTTTCGGTTGACGTAATGACTTAATCGGAAAATGATTAATGAAGTGACTTCTCTGGATAGTGAAGTTCACTTCACAAGTCTGGTCCCCAGGACTCATCCATAGTAGTATAATTTGTGACTGATCGTGAAGTCAAGATCGTTCAACGTAATAGTCGGATTCTTAAGGTTACTAATCTAACATCTACACCGAGTCATAAGACTCCGTACTCTGTCTGTTCCGTCAGAGACGGTAGAAAATTCACTTTTGAGTAAGAGAATTTTGAAATTTTTAACAAATTACGGTGTATTCCCGGGGTCTCACTTCCGTCTCTCTAACGTAAAAAGTCTCTCACTAATGGGTGAATCCGACAATCCGAAAAAGTCCTCAGACAAAATTATCTTTAGACAAACCTTAATTCTCATTTTACCTCGACATTGCGTGTTCTCCGGATTATGATCGGGACTCAAACCAGAGTATTGACTCTCTGTCTACCGAAGAATGACGAAGAGTCTGCGAAAATACAATATTCGTACAACTAATAAAGTAAGACGATTCTTAGGTATACAAGACACTAGTGTACTAGTCCGTCAAGGGGTCTCTTGTACGTTCGATACCTCTCAAAGGTCGACAAAGAACAACAGAAACACAATGTCTAGGTATAGACCTACCTATTAGTGTACCTAAAAATTTTAGTATTAACCCTAAGAGAGGTGGGTCCGAGGACGACTGAGACCCGAGGTTTGTCAGTGTTTCCAATCGTCCACCGTAGATCCCAAGTCGACGTTAAACCTCGACCCTGAGTCTTGGTAAAATTGTCTAGTGGTTTCAGTGTCCCGTTTCGATCATAACACCCACTCCTATAATTACGTACTGAGATTAACGGTTCTACGGACCGTAGTGAAGTTTGTTTGACCGGGATGCATATTGTTTAAAGTGGTAATGATCCATCGGTCAACCATTACCCTGTTAAACTAGGTACGTCGGTGTGACCTATCAGTGACGTTTAGTTACAAATAAGTGAATAAATAAGGAAATAATTACGTTACTTATAAACAACTCACATATAATACACGGTCAGTAATATGACCCACGATCCCTAAGTCGTCACTTGTTCACTTTCTATCAAGGACTGAATATAAATCAAATAAAACAACTCGATGTGATACATATCGAAATCCTGAGACGTCGGTCTGTCATATCGCACATTCAGGACCGAGTAGGTGAATGATCAAAACACTGGAACCGTTTAGTGAAGGGGACACTCAGAATTCAAAGAAGTAGGGGTTTTGACACTATTTTAATCATGGACTAAATAACTCGACCGTACTCTTTAGATTCCCAACGACGATGACGATTCAGTGAAATCAGTACAGTCTGAGGTGGTCCGAGGGGACAGGGACCCTAAGAGGTCCGTTCTTGTGACCTCACCCAACGGTAAAGGAAGAGGTTACGTACTTTCACTTTTCACTTTCCCTTCAACGAGTCAGTACAGGCTGAGAAGCACTGGGGTACCTGACGTCGGGTGGTCCGAGGAGGCAGGTACCCTAAAAGGTCCGTTCTCATGACCTCACCCCACGGTAGTGGAAGAGGCTTATATTCCCAATTATATACGATTTTTGAATTTTGTCGTAGACAGTGTACTATTCGTGATACATTGACAGTCTGTAAGATCTATAGATCTTTCATCTATTAAAAAACAAGTAAGATGAATTCTAAGTACGGAGGACTTAGATTTCTGAGTACAGTAAATTGTTTAGACCTTTTAAGAGTTAGTAAGAGAAAGTTTTAACGGAGAGGAAAGTAAGAGAGATCAAAAAGGAAACCCCTAACTAAAATCTATAGTAAACCTGGAAATTAAAAATAAATAAATTTAATCAATCAATTGTTTAAATAACTTCATATCAACTAAATGTTATAACACAATCAAAGTCTACATGTCGTTTCATTAAGTCGTATGTATATATATATATATAAGTCTAAGAAGAGGGAATATCCAATAATATTTTATGACTCATATCAAAGGATATGATATATCATCCATGGACATCCAATAGGCAAAATATATATCGTCACACATTTACAATTAGGTGACCTCTTCCTTTACCATTGGGTCAAGTCATAAGAACGGACCCTTTAGGGTACCTGTTTCCTCGGACCGCCCGATATCAGGTACCCTAGTGTTTCTCAGCCTGTGTTGACTCGTTCATTGTGTGTTGTATACAATTAGGGTGGGAGGATTAAATAGGGAGGACGGGTAAAGGATTGACTTCGTCTTCTCTAATTCTTCTCCACTGTTCTTATGTGTCTTCTTGATATGTTCTTTCCAGAATTACTGGACCTATTGGTGCTACCACACCAGTGAGTGGGTCTTGGTCTGTAGAATCTCACACTTCAATTCACTCGGAACCCTTCGTGACGTACGTACACGCGAGTCAGTGGATCAGTACAGGTTGAGAGACACTGAGGTACCTGACATCGGGTGGTCCGAGGAGACAGGTACCCCAAAAGGGTCGTTCTTATGACGTCACCTAATGGTAAAGGAGGAGGTTCCCTAGAAGGGTTGGGTCCCTAACTTGGGTGTAGAGAACGTAACCGTCCGTCTAAGAAACGGTAACTCGGTGGTACCTTCGGGTCTTTCGTAATGATACTTGTTTCCATCACCTTCACTACCTTAAGGTCGACTCGATAAATTTTTAGGATTTTCTACTACGACAATTTCACGACGTAAGTTATATAGTCGTTGAAACTTTTTGAGTCGTCACCGGTGTCCTGACCTTTTACAGTCAAAAGTAAGGTTGGGGTTTCTTCCCGTTAAGTTTTCTTACAAGTGTGATGGTATGTTAACGTGAGTAAAGTGTACGATAGTTCCAATGCGAGTTTTGGTAAGTTCGATCCGAAGTCGTTATACACTTGGTTCTTAAAGGTCTACATGTTCGGCCCAAAGTTTCTCCGTCTCCTTGGTCTCTAGTTTAACTGTTGTAAAGAACCTAGTACCTCTTTCGTTCCGTCAAGGTCTTTTTTGTAGATGAGGACGAGGTAACTGATACGATTTCGGAAACACACCTAGTGTTTTTTGAAACCTTTTAAGATTTTCTACTCTTATGGTCTGGTGGAATGGACAGAGAACTCTTTGGACGTATACGCAGTTCTTCGTTGTCAATCTTGGTTTGTACCTTGTTTTCTGACCAAGTTTTAACCCTTTCCTTATACAGTTCCGACATATAACAGTGGGACGAATAAATTGTAGATACGTCTCATGTAGTACGTTTTACGACCCGACCTACTTAGTGTTCGATCTTAGTTCTGACAACCTTCTTTATAGTTGTCGGAGTCTATACGTCTACTATGGTGAAGTTACCGTCTTTTACCTCTCCTTGATTTCTCGGAGAACTACTTCCACTTTCTCCTCTCACTTTTCCGACCGAACCTTGAGTTGTAATGTTTTTGATTCTAGTACCGTAAACCAGGGTAGTGAAGTACCGTTTATTTTCTCCTCATTCACCTTCGTCACTGTCTAAAATAAAAGAACCCGAGGTTTCAGTGAAGCCTGACACTGACGTCGGTGCTTTAAATTCTAAGAACGAGTACCTTCCTTTCGATACTGTTTGAATCTGTCGTTTAATTTTTAGTCTCTATAGTGAAACGGTTGTTTCCAGACCCATCAGTTTCGATACCAAAAAGGTCATCAGTACACGTCTACACTCTCAACCTGGTATTTCTTCCGACTCGTGGTTTCTTAACGACGAAGTTTAACGTCACGATCTTTTCTAAGAACTCTCAGGGGACCAGTCGTTCCTCTAGTTTGGTCAGTAAGGATTTCCATTAGTTGGGACTTAACCTTCCTGACCACGACTTCGACTTCGAGGTTATCAAACCGGTAGACTACGTTTCTTGCCTGAGTAACCTTTTCTGAGACTACGACCCTTTCTAACTTCCGTTTTCCTCTTCCCTCGTCGTCTCCTACTCTACCAATTTATCGTAGTTACTTAGTTACCATTACTCAAACTCGTTTGAGGCCTTCCATCCTCTCCTGTCCCCTCGGACCGTACGATGTCAGGTACCTCAGTTTTTCTCAGTCTGTTTTGAATCGTTGACTTGTTACTTGAGGGGAAAGGGGAAACCATTGGTATTCAAACAAGAGATTCAGACACTCAGACAAAGACAAAACAATTATATAAGTAAACATAGTAAAAAAATCTAAAGTGTATAATTACTATAGTATATAAGTAGAAAGAGACTGAGTAAATCATACTAGTAGAGATCCCGGTAGGTACAACGACGTTTACCGTAATAAAGTAAATAATACCGACTCATTATTAGGTGACGTATATACATGTGTAGAAGAAACAGGTAAGTAGGCAGTCACCTGTAAATCCAACGAAGATACAGAATCCATTATATTCATCACAACGTCACTTGTGACCCCAAGTCCATAGTAATGTTTAATTCAAAATAGGGCCATATACGGTCCTCACCCTAACGTCCTACTATACTCTCGAGATAAAAATCAAAAAATTCCTTGGAGGTATGATAAGAGGTGTTATAGACATACTTAAATGTAAGGGTAGTCATATCTTCCCAAGGGAAAAGGGGTGTGAGAAAGGTCTTAACCAATAAACATCTGTAAGACTACTACCGGTAAGACTGGTCACACTCCACCATGGAGTCACACCAAAACTAAACGTGAAGAGATTGTTTATGGTCTGGTACAATGGACGGAGGACTCTTTGGACATACGTCCAGTTCTTCGTTGTTAATCTTGGTCTGTACCTTGTTGTCTGACCAAGTTTTAACCCTTTCCTCATACAGTTCCGATATATAACAGTGGGACGAATAAATTGTAGATACGTCTCATGTAGTACTCTTTACGGTCCGACCTACTTCGTGTTCGACCTTAGTTCTAACGATGCTCTTTATGGTTATTGGAGTCTATACGTCTACTGTAGTGGGATACCGTCTTTCACTTCTCCTTGATTTCTCGGAGAATTACTTCTACTTTCTCTTCTCACTTTTTCGACAGAATTTTGAAGTGTAAGTTTTTTGATTCTAGTACCGTAGGTCAGGGTAGTGAAATACTGTTTACCCCTTTATTCCCTTTGTCACTATCTAAAATAAAAGGACCCGAGGTTTAGTGACGTCTACCACTGACGTCCGTATTTTGCTTTTCTGTGAACGAGGAAGTTTCTTTTCAATATTGGTTAGATCTGTCGTATAATTTTTCGTCTCTGTAATGAAAAGATTATTTCCAGGTATATCAGTTTCGATAGCAAAAAGGTCATCAGTACATACCTACACTTTCAACCTGGTACATCTTCCGACTCGCGGAAAACTTGACACGAGAACTTAACACCACACCCTATTCTGAAAACTCTCAGGAGACCTGACGTTCCTCTAGTTTGGTCAGTTAGGATTTCCTTTAGTTAGAACTTATAAGTAACCTTCTTGACTACGACTTCGACTTCGAGGTCATGAAACCGGTGGACTATGTTTCTCGACTGCGTAATCTTTTCCGGGACCACGACCCTTTCTAACTTCCGTCCTTCTCTTTACTTACTGTAGCAACCTATCGTAGTGACTGAGTTACCTGTACTCAAACTCGTTCGAGGTCCTCAACCACTACCTGTCCCTTCGGACCGTACAATGCCAGTGACCCCAGTGTTTCTCAGTCTGTACTCATTCGTTGACATGTTGTTACTTGTTATTAATCGTTACAACTCGTAGAAAAATACACGGAAAATCGGTAAACATACAGAAAAAACCTCTTTACAGATAAATCCAGAAGACGAGTAAAAAAATTTTAAAAATAAATAAATATATAAATAAAATGAAACTCGACATACTCGATAAACATATAAAATCACTAATTAGGGAACCAGTGTAGTAAAAGTTTACAAAAGAGGGTAAAACATCTGACAGAGAAGTATGACAAAGACCAAAGGAATTTAGATAGGAGGTACAGAGATTAAGAGAGAAATTTCCAGAGTATAATGACAAAATTTGTGTTCTACGATTTTATAGTTCTACATCCCTGAAAAGACCACCGGGTCACCGGTTCTGAGGTGTGAGGATTACGTCCCCCGGGTCTAAACTAGGGATCAGTCCCTTGATCTAGGGTGTACGGTGTTGATTCTGGACCATATCGGTTTATTTACTTATTTTTATTTATAAATTTTTATTTCTTACCGTAACTTTGTACATATTATAGTATATTCTTTGTTTAGCGGTAGGTCCAAGTTACGTTCTATGTCCTACGAACTCCGACCACGTGACCCTACTGGGTCTCCCTACCATGCCCCTCCCTCCACCCTCCCCCCAAGTCCTACCCTTTGTGTACATGTGGGCACTGTCTAAGTACAACTACATACCGTTTTGGTTATGTTATAACATTTCATTAATCGGAGGTTAATTTTATTTATTTAAATTTAAATTTTTTTATTATTTCTGTATAGGGGAGTCATTAAAACTAATTTTTGACAGTTTATTCACTTTTTCTGTTAAGTGAGTTTATCTAACCGATTAACAAAAAATTCGACTACTTAGTAGACTCACTTGATTAAAAAATTACGGGATTTCTAGAGGTATTTCTTTTACCTGTAGGTTCCTAAAGGTTTCAATAAGAGTTTATTTTTTGATTAAGAGTAAAACCCTCTCTTGTACTTTTAACATTCGATTTGACTCTACGAAAACTGTTACTAATGAGTAGAGGGTACAATATGCAATCTTTTTTATAACGATTTCGTAAATATTTGTGCGAATATGATAAAAGTATGTGATGTTTCCCCTGGTTTTCTCGTTAAAGGTCAATTAATAAACGAAGATTTTACCTCTTTTTGGAGAATTTTATAAAATATCCACAGTTTAAAATTATGTTCTCTGAAGGAAAATATTGTATAATATTCTGTTCCTACGGGTGAGAGTGGTTGAAATAAGTTATATAATAATCTTCAGGATCAGTGTCATTAATCAGTTCTTTTTGTTTATATTCCGTAGGTTTGACCTTTGTTTCTTCATTATACAGTGATAACTATTTCATATATCTTTTGGGATTTCTTGAGGTGGATTTTTTAACCTTGATTATTTACTTAAGTCATTTCACCGTCCTATGTTCTAATTATATGTCTTTAACCGACGTAAAGGTATATCATTATTGATAGTCTTTCTGTTTTCTTTTTTTACTTTAGAACGGTAAACACCATTATACCTACCTGGACTTACCATAATATACTTCACTTTATTCAGTCTGTCTCCCTTTTGTTTATGATACACTAAAGTAAATATATATTTTAGATTTTTTGTTTTGTTTACTTACTTGTGTTGTTTTATCTTTGTCTGAGTTTATATCTCTTGTTTGACCATAAACGGTCTCCCCTCCTCTCTTGTTTTATCCACTTCTCCTAATTCTCCCGTTTGAAGGTCGATATTTTATTTATTCAGTGTCCCTATATTACATGTGTATCCCTTACATCAGTTATTATGATATTGTCGAAACATGCGACTGTCTACCATTGACCAGAATAACACCACTAGTAAAGTGTTATACATTTTTGTCTCTTAGTGATGCAACATATGTACTTTGATTGTGTTATAACATACATTTAATATTGAGTTAAAATTTCCATCATATATTTATATTTTTCACCATTATGTTTTTCATAATTAACTGAAGGATAACACTTGAAGGTCTCCTAGTTCGACCAAAATCTTTTCCGTCTCCTTGGTCTCTAGTTTAACGGTTGTAGGCGACCTAGTAGCTTTTTCGTTTTCTCAAGGTCTTTTTGTATATAAAGACGAAAGGACTGATACGGTTTGGAAACTGACACACCTAGTGTTATTTGACACCTTTTAAGACTTTCTCTACCCTTATGGTCTGGTGGACTGCACGGAGAACTCTTTGGACATACGTTCGGTCCTTCGTTGTCAATCTTTACCTGTACCTTGTTGTCTGACCAAGGTTTGTCCTTTTCCTCATACAGTTCCCACATATAACAGTGGGACGAATAAATTGAAGATACGTCTCATGTAGTACTCTGTTCGACCCGACCTCCTTCGTGTTCGACCTTAGTTCTAACGACCCTCTTTATAGTTATTGGAGTCTATACGTCTACTGTGGTGTGAATACCGTCTTTAACTTCTCCTTGATTTTTCGGAGAACTACTTTCACTTTCACCTCTCACTTTTTCAACCGAATTTCGAGTTGTAAGTCTTTTGCTTCTAGTACCGTAGGTCAGAGTAGTGAAGTACCGTTTATCTACTCCTTTGTCACCTGTGTCACCGAAGGAAATAAAAAGACCCGAGGTTTTAGTGACGTCTACCGCTAACGTCGGTACTTTAATTTTCTGCGAACGAGGAACCTTCCTTTCAATACTGGTTGGATCTGTCGTATAATTTTTCGTCTCTGTAATGAAACGGTTGTTTCGAGGTAGATCAGTTCCGATACCAAAAAGGTCACCAGTAAATACCTACACTCTCAACCTGATATTTCTTCCGACTCACGGTTTCTTAACTTCGAAAACTTGACATCACAACCTCTTCTGAGAACTCTCAGAGGACCTGATGTTCCTCCAGGTTGGTCAGGTAGGATTTCCTCTAGTCAGGACCCACAAGTAACCTCCCTGACTTCAACTTCGACTTTGAGGTTATGAAACCGGTGGACTACGTTTCTCGACTGAGTAAACTTTTCTGGGTCTGCGACCCTTTCTAACTCCCGTCGTCCTCTTCCCCTACTGTCTCCTACTCTACAACCTACCGTAGTGACTGAACTACCTGTACCCAAACCCACCTTAGGCCCTCAACCACTACCTGTCCCTCCGGACCACACGACGCTAAGTACCCCAGTGTTTCTCAGTCTGTGTCGACTCACTGAGTTGACTGTGTTTTCTGTACTGGGGACAGTACTTCCATATATATCCTACTAACCGTTTTGTGTTCCATTGGTACACTTTCTCCTTTCTTGTCTACCTCTTTTCAAAGTAGATCATAGACGATACACGACCCGTATAAATGTAGAATAGGAGTGGTGTGACGACGTTCTATACAACAAATAAGTAAGTGAGTAAGTGGGTAAGTGAATTTACTATGTCCATACGTGTTCCAGTTTCGTGATCGTCCTCTTGTTCAAGTCTAAGTTTGAGTCCAGACTATGGTCTCGGTAATAAAGGTAATATAGTATAAAGGTTTGTTATGCAATTTAGTCTGTCTAATTCATTCCTCATGACTGTTTTCCTCATGAAGGGTCCACCGAGTCACCATTTCTTAGACGGATGGTGACGTCCTCTACACCCAAGTTAGGGACCCGACTCTTTTAGGGGACCTCTTCCTTTATCCATGGGTGAGGTCATAAGAACAGACCTCTTAGGGTACCTGTCTCCTCGGACAACCCGATGTCAGGTACCCTAGTGTTTCTCAGTCTGTATCGACTCGGTGACTTGTGTGTGTACGACTGACTGTTCTCTTCGTCATGTCGTATACCAACTTTGGTGCCTTAAACCTCAGTCTGGTGGGACTTAAGTTTATGATTGACACACTGAGACCTATTCGATGAATTGGAAGGACTCGAAGAAAGGAGTCGTCGTTTCATCCATGTAATTATTATAAATGGGTACCACAACTCTACTACTTTGTTTAATTATATGTATTTCCTAAAGTGTGTAACAAAAGGTATCATTGGTTACTTATCGTTCACAAGAAACATATTGTGACCAAAATCAATAGAAAAATTTAGGTTTTAATTAGAAAGAGAAAGACGTAAGATTTCCTCCTCCGTATAAAGTATGATCATTGTCATACAAGGGAAGATGAGTGTCTCTGACCACCCTTGCTTCTTCTTTTTATGTAAAATATCGGAGACGGTCAAGAAGACTCGACGATTTCATTCCCTGAGGTCCTTTCTACCTGATGATTTGTGTTTTCTATAAAACCTAGACACTTTCCTGCGAGATCCGTCATTCTACAGCTTTCGGTTTAAAAAGAGTCAATTGTACCGTTATCTTATGAAGTAATTGGGTTTAGATCTCAACTGTAGACCTATTATATGTATACTTCACATACCTAAGTTTATTTTACCCTATTTTCCCCATCCATTTTACCTTCCTCCAGACACGATGTAACGAGGTGAATAGTCGTATAAAGTAAGTCAAGTAAACTGACGTAACTCTCTGGGGGAAGACAGAAGTAACGAAGTACCTGTAACGAAGGTTTGGAAGGGTCCATTACCTTCTGAGTACAAAGGAAGGTTGTCCCTCGTCGTTCTTACCCCCAGAAGGACGATCTTGGTGTCTTATTCGATAAATTAGTCGATCTTATTAGTCTCCCCCAACAGACTTCCTGTGCCTAAACCCCCAACCGGGACTGTCCCAGCTAACCTCAGTGACACATCATCCTTTAATCTTTCTTTCTAAGGTCCTTTTTTCTCCCTTTCTCTTTACTACGGAACTATGTAGATCTTTTATTGATTTTATTTCCCACGATTGGTGGAGAATTTATGTCAATAGTTACACCAAGGTCAGAAGAACACTGAAGGCGTGTCTTCCTTTTCCGTCGATTACTGGGTCTTCGAGACGGACCCTGTCTCCCTTTACCACTCCTGTCCCGACCCTATTTTTCGCTATAGAGAGGGGTTTCTGTTCGGATCGTTTAAAGGGAGTTTGGTCCAGTGTTCGACCTGATATATTCCCAATAAATTGGTGACGAAAGGGGAGTCAGGTTGTAAGACTGAGAATGACCACTTGAAATGACCCAATGTCGACTCTATATTAGAGAGTTGTCATTTTTCACACTGGAGGACAGTGTGAATGTCTTAATCATAATTCAAAACGACGAAGGTTGTTTTTTATTTTTATTGTAATAGGATTTGTTCATCTTCGAACCGACAGTACTTCTCTTCATACCTCGTTCTGTCGCGTCCTGATGACGTCATGGAGGTGTCGGTAGTCCCGGGGTCCGAACTAGATCGATCAGGTACTAGGAATCAAAGTACGAGGGACAAGGTACTACCGACAAGTTCGAGGTTGGTGTCAGGTTGAGGTTCCTTCGTCCTTCCTTGTGACGACGGACCTATAGAGTGTGTTGTGAAGGTGAATGTAGAACAACCGGTTTTATTGTTTTATTTATTATAGATCGTAAAGATCTCACAAATGATAACACGATCCGTGACAAGATTTCCGAAATGTTTATATTTTAGTAAATAAGTAGTATCTTTGGGTTATGTCATCCATAATACTAGTATAGTAAAATGTCTACGTCTTTGACTTCGTATCTCCTCATTTAATCGTCAATCATTCTCTACTCCGCACATCAGTACATACCTATACTCTCAACCTGGTATTTCTTTCGACTCGCGACTTTTTAACTACGAAAACTTGACACCACAACCTCTTCTGAGAACTCTCAGGGAACCTTACGTTCCTCTAGGTTGGTCAGTTAGGATTTCTTTTAGTCAGTACTGATAAGTAACCTTCCTGACTGCGACTTCGACTTTGAGGTTATGAAACCGGTGGACTTCACTTCTTAACTGAGTGACCTTTTCTGGGAGTACGTCCCTTTCTAACTTCCGTCCTCCTCTTCCCCTACTGTCTCCTACTCTACTAACCTGCCGTAGTTGTTGAGGTACCTGTACTCAAACTCGTTCGACGCCCTCAACCACTACCTGTCCCTTCGGAACACACGACGTCAGGAACCCCAGTGTTTCTCAGTCTGTGTTGACTCATTGACTTGACTGACCGACTTCTCTACTACACCTCTAGATTTTGGATGTATCAGACTATGGTCTTAGACACGGATTGGTGTCACGAGGTATGTGAAGATTTTGTTCGATCCGGAGTGGATGGAACCTCCTCCTGATGATCAGAAAATTGTACCATCGGAGGAAAACTTCCCCCAGTGGTAATAGACGTAATGGAGATGGTATCAAACCGGAGTCCAGTTTGTTGTCCCTCCCTTGTGTCGAAACGGGTAGTTGTCTTTTAACCTAATTTCTAAATGACTCGTACCGGGGTGGGTAGTCTTGTTCTGGGTCAAAGGGGGAGTCAGTCAGAGAGGGTAGTCCTTCGAAGGTATTCGGAGAATAGGAAGAGGTAGTCTCTCGTCTGTCTGACTTTTGGTGTTAGTGTCTTTTGATTGGTTAGACTAGTGTACCTGGTGTCGGAACAGATGGAGTCACTTTGATACTCGGTACGGTACATCCCGGTGGGTTCTGTCTACCCAGTACCACCTCTCAAGACTGTTTTACACCGGGTGACCTTTTCCCTTATCGTTTGGTGAAGTCATAAGGACGGAACTCTTGGGGTGTTTGTCATACTTTTCCATTTTTCTATCCTGTGACTTTCTACTTGAGGGGTCCAGCCATCCACGGGTTGTACGATGACCTCTAGTCACCTCTTTATTGAGGTCTTTTTTACTTCTCTACCTTGGTTTCGTTTTTATTGTGGGTCGACACCTACACTGACCATTACCTTCATTTCAGGTTACGAGATTCCTCGTTATAACGTATCCTTGGACCTTACAATCCAGGTACTTAGTTCCGTTTAACCTTCACCAGTTTGTCCTCTACCGTTCTCACTTGTAACTGTAAAATCTTAAGTCGTTTGATTTTACCTGACCTTACCCACTTAAATTGAGTTTATTGGTAATGTAGATGATGACACCCGTTCGTAGGGAATCTTCTTTACCTCATTAGGAGTATTAGTTGTTCTCTCAGGATTTACGTCATGAACCTACGTTAGAGTTTTCGTTGTCTTACTACTAGAGACAAGTAAAGGTTCCGTTTGGTAAGTTATAGTGTCATTAGGTTCGGATATGGGGCTGATCATTACGACTTCTTCGACTTCAACTTACCAAGATACTTTTGGATGTTCTGGAAAATCTTGAGTGTGGGTTTTTTCTACAGGAAACGTAATATCCCCTGACCTTACGTTTTCATCCTACAGTTCTTTGTGGACCTCATTGTCCGTTTAAACCGGAACCTCATGTTTTGCTTCGTCCAGTTTCAGATTGTCTCAAAAGGTTCTCTTGTGTGACCAGTACCGTTTGTGGAAGAAGGTTGTTGTGTTCTCTTCTGAGATGTGTACCTGTAGTGGTCTACCAGTTATGGGTTTAGTCTAACTAATATAAGAAACGTCGGTTTCTACCTCTTTGAGATATATCAGTCGTTTTGGTTCTGGTCCTCGATTGACACCGAGTCTAGTACTTGAGGAACAACGGTTTAAGTCTGAATGTAACTTCTTTCGTCCCTTTTGCGTGATCTGGTAAGTCAATACTGGATTTAGTTTAGAGAATGCTAATATGTAACCTTCACTTTTTATCTAAGTTCCCTAATCTAGACTATCTGTCTCACGGACTTCTTGATACTTACCTCAAAGCACTGTAACATGTCCTCCGTCCTTAGTTCTGGTAGGGGTTCTTTTTATTTACGTTTTTCCATTTTACCAACAGACTCCTCCGGAATGTTTGTCGACTCTTTTCTTCTCTTCACTTTTTGTTTCCGTTTTTCCTTTCTATATAGGTAAAGTTACGTCTCAAGGTTTCTTATCGTTCCTCTCTATTCTTTCGGAAGAAGTCACTAGTTACGTTTCTTTCTGTCCTTTTGTTGTCTTACCCTTTGATCTCTAGAGAAGTTCTTTTAATCTCTATGGTTCCCTTGAAAAGTACGTTTCTGTCCGTGTTATTTCCTGTCTTTGCCATACCTGGATTGTCTTAGTCTTGTATATTTCTTCTCATCGTTGTCATGTGTATTCTTGATTAGTTTTTTCTAGAAGTACTGGGTCTATTAGTACTACCACACTAGTCAGTGGATCTTGGACTGTAGGACCTTACGTTACAGTTCACCCGGAATCCTTCGTAAGGATACTTGTTTCGATCACCTTCACTACCTTAAGGTCAACTCAATAAATTTTAGGATTTTCTACTACAACACTTTCACGACGTGAGTTATACGGTCGTTTAAACCTTTTGAGTCGTCACCGGTGTCCTGACCTTTTCCAGTCAAAAGTAAGGTTAGCGTTTCTTTCCGTTACGGTTTCTTACGAGTTTGATGGTGTGTTAACGTGAGTAGAGTGTGCGATCGTTTCATTACGAGTTTTAAGAGGTTCGGTCCGAAGTTGTCAATGCACTTGGTACTTTAAGGTATACAAGTTCGACCAAAATCTTTTCCGTCTCCTAAATCTCTAGTTTCACGGTTGTAGACGACCTAGTAGCTTTTTCGTTCTCTCAAGGTCTTTTTGTAGACGAGGACCGAATAACTAATACGGTTTCGGAAACTGACACACCTAGTGTTGTTTGACACCTTTTAAGAATTTCTTTACCCTTATGGTCCGGTGGATTGGACGGAGGACTCTTTAGACATACGTCCAGTTCTTCGTTGTCATTGACCTGTACCTTGTGGTCTGACCAAGGTTTAACCCTATCCTCATGTAGTTCCGACATATAACAGTGGGACGGTTGTAAGTCTTTTGATTCTAGTACCGTAGACCAGAGTAGTGAAGTACCATTTATCTACCCCTTTGTTACCTTAGTCACTCTGGGAAATAAAACCCCCCGAGGTTTTAGTGACGTCTACCACTGACGTCGGTACTTTAATTTTCTGGGAACGAGGAACCTTCTTTTCGATACTGGTTGGATCTGTCGTATAATTTCTCGTCTCTGTAATAAGACGGTTGTTTCCAGGTAGATCAGTTTCGACACCAAAAAGATCATCAGTACATACATACATTATCTACCTGATATTTCTTTCGACTCGTGACTTCTTAACTACGAAAACTTGAGACCACAACCTCTTCTGAGAACTCTCAGGGAACCTGACGTTTCTCTAGGTTGGTCAGGTAGGATTTCCTTTGGTCAGGACTTATAAGTAACCTTCCTGACTGCGACTTCGACTTTTAGGTCATGAAACCGGTGGAATGCGTTTCTTGACTGAGTAGACTTTTCTGGATCTACGGCCCTTTCTAACTTCCGTCCTCCTCTTCACCTGCTGTCTCCTACTCTGCGAACCTACCGTAGTGACTGCGATACCTATACTCAAACTCATTCAAGGTCCTCAACCACTACTTATCCCTTCGGACCACACGACGTCAGGTACTCCAGTGATTCTCAGCCTGTACTGACTCGTGGACTTGACTTGACTTGTCCCATCGTTGACTGAGTTGTTTTATAACTCCCCGAAATAATCCCTTCTTTCTCGTTTCACCATATACTTATGTTTATCGTCGGAGACGGTGTAGATACTGTTTCTAAGTTCTATTACAGACACTTTCGTCAAACTTTATGTCATTTTTCGTCACATGTATATTACGTCCATTTCGTTCAACGGAACAGTCAGAGGTGTCTTTATAATCCATTGGGAGACCCTTAAGACCCTGTAACAGAGGACTAAACCCCAGCCATTTGAGATAGACTATTTGGTAACAAAAAAGAAAGGGTTTATTCTTACACATTCACTTCACAAGAAACCATACCTAGGGACCCTTTTAGGGTAAATTCCCCTTACATCCGGAAAGGTTTGTTTTGAGTACAGTATTCCTTTGAAAGTAGTGGTCTGAGAAGGAATTTCATCACTTTCGGATGTCCGGAGTCTGAATTTCGACGACTATGTTTGACTGAAGTACTGTCGTCGAGTTTAAATCTATGACATAGTTATTCCCAAGAGGTTTCTTTGTCTTGACTGTCCTCTATATATAAATATATGTATATATACATATATACATATAATTTTCTAAATAAAATTCCTTGACCGAGTACACACCTCCGACCTTTCAGGTTTTAACTATCCCACTTTTTGGAGTCCGTCATAAAGATAGAATATCAGAGTTCTGTCTTAAAGGAGGAGAGATTCTTTGGAGTCCAAAACCACAATTTCGAAAGTTGACCAACAAACTCCGAGTGGGTGTAATACCTCCCTTTATAGTAGGGAATATAGATAGTAGGAACACGTCTATGAATTCGAGAAATCCCGGGATTTTACCTTACTATTATAGAAGGAGTTTATTTACAACTATCCTCAAAATTTGATAAATAAATAAACCGATGTGGTCCAGAATCAACGTCGTACGTCCTAAAAATCAACACCGTACACTTGAGGGTCAACACCGTACGTCCTAGATCAAGGGGTTGGTCCCTAGCTTGAACCCGGTGGATCCGACCCTCGTGTCTCAGAATCAGTTACCTGGTGGTCCCTCAGGGTAATAATGTATTATCCTATTATACATTATTGCTAAAAAAATCCAAGATGGTTTCAATCCATAATAAATCATGTACCAACAAAGCGTTAGTTCCGACATCGACTCACATTACACTATAATAAGTTCGACCTGGGTCACCGATTCCTTCGAAAACATCAATATCACAGACCCGAGTATTTGGAACATGTTCCCCCTCGACGGGTCCAGTCGGTGGTGGAGGACTAGACATACCGACCACACTTTGTAACTCGAGTCATTCGGACAGACCCAACCAACTAGGAGACTGTGTAAAACAAAGGTAAACTTCTTGACCAGTTGACTTCGTCTGACTTATTTAAAGTCCTTTTTCTGATGTGTTTCAATTTGTCTACTGAAATACTGTCCTGAATTAGTCTGAGAATTGTACTTAGTACTTAGAGATTTTCTCGAAAGATCATACGTCGTAGTCCTTGAAGAGATTGTGAAGAACCATCGTCTTGGAGACAAAGGTAAAACAACTTGTGGAATGTAGTCCCCAGGTGTTGGAATTTAGTCCCCAGGGGTCAAATCCTTGACCCGGCGTGTCGTCCTCCACTCGTCGTCCGTTCAATCGCTTCGAAGTACCCATAAATGTCAGCGAGGGGTAGTGGACTTAATGGTGAACTTGAGGTGGAGGACAGTTTAGTCACCTCCGCAATCTAAGAGTATCGTTACTCTTGGGATTGGGATTTCAGTTCCGTCTTATAGGACTCTAACGGTGTTTTATCTTTATTTCACGTGTCATTTTCGTTACGTCTACTTAGTAGGGGTTTGGTACAGGTAGAGTAGGGTACGTGGCGGGGGGGGGTGGGCCGTGACGGGATCAGACCTCTTTTTGACAGAAGGTACTTTGACCAGGGACCACGGTTTTTCCCACACCTGGCGACCGAATGTATAGTAACAAACTCTTTGACACGAAGTGTCTCTAGGTGTCATGGTCCGATGAAAAATTTAGTGATAATCTTACAGGTTGGTAAAGATGGCTTACGAACAGGAATTTGGACTCTCTACCATCCTCTATGGGTCTTACGGAGTAATCTCTCGAAGTGTTTCACGATGTACTAGAAAGAGATTGAGTTAAATTTTACGGTCGATGTTGACATGATCTGAGCTGTAATTTCGACTTTACAAAGTCAATTTTTAAATTGTGTGTTTACCTTTAAGTTCTTAGTCCTTCCTTGATTTTCCGAAGAACCGTATTCCGTGGAAGATCTTGCTTGCTGGACTACAAAGGGGAGTCGCACCTTACCCGACTCAGTACCTCGAAAAGACCTTTGTTCGGGACTTAGATATGTGTAACACATTGAAAGATGTCAGACGAATTACCGTCGGTTTATTAGTCTCCTCCTCCCACAAGGGGACCGGTAAATCTCCTCTACGTCTTAATTGGAAAAGAAAAGTTTAAGAAAACGTGTAAATGTGTGATGGGAACTAAGGACCCAACCCTTCTAAGGGACCTCCTTCCGCACCGTTGAGTGAGGACATAAGAAAGAACGGACCTCTTAGACGTTCCTGTCTCCTCGGACCACCCGATGTCAGATACCCCAATGTTTCTCAGTCTGTGCTGACTCTCTGATTCGTGTGAACTTGTCCATTAGAGTGAAGATGAGTCGTGAGATCACGGTGTCGAAAGAGTACGTAACCCAACCGTTTTTTCGAGTAAGTCCAAAAAGATATTGTAGAATGTCTTTTCGGACTTACATGAAAAACCGGTTGGGTTATCTGGACTCGTTTGGGGTACTCCCCCACTGGCTCTGGTGGCTCTGTCGGTTCGGACGTCCGTGTCACCGTGACCGTCGTGGGACGTTCGTTTGTAAAACAGTCAGGTGGTTGTAAGTATCATCCGCGACTAGTAGGGTTGTCTAGGTGCCGTTGACGTTGTTAGTCTCAAGAGAATAGCCTAGTAAGACGAGAAGTAAACCAGTTTCCCGTATTACCAACGAGAGTGAGGAAGATCAGGTCACCGAGTTTAAACTCGGACGGAGTCTGAGGAGACTTCCTGTACTACGTACGTATAGAGACCCGGGGTAGAGTTTTCGGAGTCTCAGTCACAGGGGTGTCGTAAGTATAGTCGTGTCGTCAACCGAAGAAGGGTGAGACTACATCTGCCAGACACCGGGGGTGGAGTTCTATAACGGCAGAACCTGTGGAGTCAGTTGGTGGTAGTTTATTTTTGACCACGGATAGGTTGAATGTGGGTTGTACACTCGAAAGAAGTCTACACCTTTCGATTTTCTTCCAAACATTGTGTTAAGTGGGTGTCCAAGTGAAAGATTATCTCTATGTTAACAAGATAACCCTTTTACATAATAATTGAGTAATTAAATCGTTCTTTTATTTTTATAAATCAAATTTGGAATGAAAATTAATATTCGTTTAGTAATGAATCGTTTTCGTTCTTGATTTTCTTAATCTTCCCGAAGGGACCACCGAGTCTGTCATTTGTTAGACGGACGTTACGTCCTCCGGACGCAAGTTAGGTACCCAGTATTTCGAGGGGACCTCCTCTCTTACCGATGGATGAGGTCCTAAGAACGGACCTCTTAAAGTACCTGTCTCCACCCGTTGTCACGTCACCCAACGTGTCTCAGCCTGTGTCATGACAAATCGACGATTCAGTAAGTCTGAGACGCTGAGGTACCACTACTGACCCAAGTGTTTCTACGGGGTCCCCGGGACAGACACGACGGAGAGAGGAGGGAAGGAAACCACTTGAGGAGGAAGGTAGACCGAGATCCGTGTACTGGGTTTAACATCGACGGTAAGAAAAGTGTACCAAGTCATAGGAGTCGGTATCATTAACCGACTCTTGACTTGAACCGAACGAGGTTTTGACCGGTACCTATCCAGTGTATGAGGACCGGTACCCTTAATCAGACTCTAATCCGCGCTTGAGTTCTGTTTAGGTAGTCTCGAGGAGGAGTTCTGAACGACCTGACCTCGATCGTTCCGTCGTAGAAAAGGAGAGACCAGGTACTCGACACTCGTACACTCGACTCTCGATTGTGACGGTACGGGAGACGGTGTCTCCCTTAGGACGAAAGTCCTACCTCTGTTGAATTCTTACCTCGATTGTGTCTCTCCTCTTTATTCTTCCGTGTTCTTAGGACTGTCGAAAAGTCGAAGATCAAAGGAAGGGATTTCCGGTTATGGTTGCGACGGGATCAAGGACAGGAAGGGTTCTGGACTGATAAGTCGTAAAAGAGAGTTGGAGACTCGGTGGTCCATAGGGAGCATTGATTGAAGTCGGGTAAGGTGGACCCAGAGGTAGTGTACGAACCTACGTGAGATGAACGGTGCAAAGAGACTTGACGAAAAGAGCTTCACCCATACCTTGTCGGTACTTATACATCTACTAAAGGTTGAACGAGTTCCGAAAGAGGTAAAGAAGTGGAGTAAAGAAATGTAGAAATGAGTGAAAGAGAGAAGCCTTCCGAATCTTTGGTCGTTGGTTTTCTCTTAGTCCATAGTGTGTCCTAACTTTTCCGGAGGAGTGCAGACGGGAGGACCCTTTTTGGTAACAAGGTACCCCGGTAACCGATGAATTCCCACTTCCTCTTTTACTCAGTTCATCTGGAAAAGTCTCGTCGAGAGGTGTGTGAGAGATCGGGGACCGAAGAGTGGACTCAGTGAGTCTTGAGACGGTATTGACCCATAGGTTCAATCCCTCCTTTCCTCCAGTGGCTCGTGTCCTGTCTCAACCGGTTGTCTCGGGTGACAACTGAGTATGAGTTGTGCCGTTTTTATCTTGAGAGACAGGAGGGGATTTGATTGAGGAACTGTGTCGAGGGAATAACGGAATAGTAAGAGGATCAGTGGGACTAGACTAGTGGTTAAAGAGAGAGAGATGGATGGGACATCAGTCACTCTATGACTAAGGATGGTAAACAAAGGAAACTTTATAATAAATATCAGTAAGAAAGGAGTGGTAAGAGTGACAGACTTGGTCCTAGGTAGTGGAGGACGAACACGGTACACGAGCCAACACAGACTGAGAGACACTGGGGTACCTGGTATCGGGTGGTCCGAGGAGACAGGGACCTTAAAAGGTCCGTTCTTATGACCTCACCCAATGGTACAGGAGACGAGTTGGTTAGAGAATATACCAAAGAGACTGTAGTGGAGGAGAGGGGTTCGGACTCGGCTTTCCTGGTTCCTGTCCAGGGACCAGGTTCCCAACGGTTAGGTATAAGCCGGTCACTGGACTCTGTCTCGGACCATGTTTGTATACTTGATCTGACTAGTCTAAGAGATTCTTTAAACCGGATTGTCCTCAAAAACGTCATCGTACACTAGGATTGTTACGACTAGAGATTGAAAAGAGGGACCCGGTGCGACAGAGAAATCAGAGAAGTCAACACAGTCTGAGAAACGCTGGGATACTTGACATCCTTAGTCGGGTACCCTAAGAGGTCCGTTCTTATGACCTCACCCAACGGTATGAGAGAAGGTCCTATAGAAGGGTCGGGTCCCTAGTTTGGACGCAGAGTTCAGAGGGCGTAACCGTCCGCCCAACAAATGGTGATCACGGTGGACCCTTCTGGGTTGAAAAGAGGTGTAAGGAAAACTTTCCTAATACGTTAAAATACCCCTCTTCCGTTACCGTGGGGTGAGGTCACAAAAACGGACCTCTTAGGGTCCCTGTCCCCTCGGACCACCCGACGTCAGGTACCCCAGCGATTCTCAGACTGTGCTGACTTCACTGAATCGTCGTCGTCGTCGTCGTCGTCGTCGTACGTTAAAATACTCTTGTTTTAGAAACCTATAAAAAATTTTTTATATTTAATAAACCGGATTTTTATGATCTCCCTCTTCCTCTCTCCCTCCCCACCCCTTCTCTTTCTTTTGCCTCTCTCTCTTTCCTCCCTCCCCCGTCCCTTCCTCTTCTCTTTTCCCCCTCCCTCTGCCCTCTCTTTGTCTTCGACTCCGACTTTCCTACACACCTTTCTTCCGTACTCTTGTCTGAAAACCTGAGTCACCCTTTTCCTCTCCCACCCCACTAAACTCTCTTATCGTAACTTTGTACATATAATGGTATACGTTTTATCTACTGCTCACACTCAAGTTACGTTCTTCGTCCCGTGGGTTTCGGTCACGAGCCACTGTTGGATCTTCCTGCCTCCTCCCCCTCGTTCCACCCTCCCATACAAGTCCTAACTCCCCCTCGTGTACATATGGATGTCGGTTAGGTACAACTACATACCGTTTTTGGTAGTGTTATAACATTTAATTAATAAGAGGTTAATTTTATTTATCTATTTATGTCTTCCGTACTTCTGTTCAGTCTTGAAATTCCCCTCTTCATCTTTCGACCTCGGAACCACCCGATCGATGTGTTTACTTTTGACATTCCTTCGGCTCCACTCCTCATACCATCTTAACCCTCGAAATCTTTCCTACTTGACTCGTCTACCCCCTTTCTCCCGTCCGTCCTTACTCCCCTCTAATCCCGACTCACTACAAGGATCATGTTGTGAGCTCACTTTTCAGGGTCAGGACGACGACTACAGTGACTTCGACGACACCTAGGTTCATGTCAAGGGTGTTCCAGGGTGACGCGAGACGAAGGACCAGAAAATCAGGGGATTTTCAGAGAGAGAGGAAACATTAAGAAATTGTTACAGGGGTGGAGAATTAAGTCCAGTAAACTTTCTCAGAGATAGGGAACGTTTGTTTTCTTCGATTACTCGTCTCAAGTCTACTTTAGGACAGACCGAAGACTCTTCGAGTAATAGACCGGGGTATGTACGTATAGGTCGACAGGTCAGGGTGTTGAGGAGTTCGTCCTGGGAGGTGAAGTCTTTACAAATCAGACGACCAGGGACACGGAAATAACCGGGAAGACGGAGTGTACATGAGTGAAGAGAAGTGGACTGGTCAAAGATAAGGACGAAATTCCGAGTGTAGGAGACCCTTCTTGAAGGATCGGGGAGGTCGGGTGTAATGAAGAGTAAGGAGAAGGGATGATTCGGGATATCAGACAAAGTACGCTAGATCGGGGGGTAACATGTGACTGGGCATAAAAAGAGATAAATAAGGGATGTCCAAAAAAACAAAACAAAACAAAAGTCAACCAAGACGCACCGTATGTACTAGAAGCAAGGGACTAGTCCCTAGTTGGGTACGCGGGACGTCATCTCCGGGTCTCAGAATTGGAGACCTGGTGGTCCCTTCAGGAATAAAGTACAAAAAATTAGAGGGGTTGTACAAGAACTTGACTACTCCTCCTTCTTCTCTAAAACATAACGAAACTTAACCGGGTGACCTAACGTTTGTACCGTCTATAAGTGTTCATAGAGAACAACCTTTCCGTAGATGTGTCTCGTGATTATAGAATTCTCCGTGTAACGTCTTGGAGTAATGATGTGATTCCCCGGGACACGACTCTCACACCGGTAACTCTAATTTAGGTTTCTGTCCCCGAGTCGAGTTCCACTCCGACGGGAGTCTGGGTACCCGGATCACTCTCCTGGTGTGAAAAGTAAAGGAGGTTCTTCTCTCTCTCTTGTCTTTTCCGGACTCGGGACCTTTACAGTTGATTGTCGAACTACAGTAGAGAGGTAGATAAGATCCCTTTCGTATTTTAGGATTGGGATATAAGGAAACCCTTGTTCGTGGAGTTTTGTGTCCGGTCCCTTTACGGTTAGAAAAGGAGGAAAGTAGGAGCTCGAAAGGGGTGGGGGGTGTGGTCTCTTTACGAGACGAGGGAAGGGGTTCCCTGTCACCGAAAAGGTCCGATTCGGGTTCAGTGGAAACTTTTTCCAGTGGTAAGGTGCACCCTGAACCTTTATGGTTCTTTGCGACTTATCAGAAGAATCTTGAACAGAGGTAGTGTCGTAAAGTTATGGTCTCCTCACACACCAAGGTGGGTCACGGTAAAGGTTTTGACTGTTTCCTGGGCATGTAGTCGTCACCGATAAAACTGTGAGGTAGTACTCAGTATTTTAGAGATAAGTTGTGGGTGAGGACCTCGGCTTCCATAATAAATAAGGTTCCCAAGGTACTCTCCAGAGGTGATTCGTGTCCTATTAGACGAAGACTTTTGGTATCAATTCTTTTCCCGTCCAAAGAACAGTAGGAGTCTTTGACTTTATGTTTTTTATTTAGACTGATTCTTGTACACCCACCCTTCCATGTACTCTTCTCCTAAATTCTTTTTGAAAAGGGTACAATGGGTGAGTCCTCGATAACGACTCGGCACGGAGATAAAGAACCAAAGGACAAAAACGAATATCGTCTATTTTTGAACTACCGTCACTAGAATTAAAAGAGACAGTCGAACGGTTCGAGTACTCCCACTCCTCTCCCATCTTTAACAAGGACAGGAGTCCGTCCTTCCCGAAGGGTCCACCGAGTCGATCATTTCTTAGACGGACGTTACGCCCTCTGGACCCAAGCTAGGGACCCAACCCTTCTAGGGGACCTCTTCCCTTTCCGATGGGTGAGGTCATAAGACTGGACCTCTTAAGGTACCTGACATATCAGGTACTCCAGTGTTTCTCAGTCTGTACTGACTCACTGAAAGTGAAAGTCCGTCCTTTGACTTCAAGTTCTTTTCCCCGAGGTCGTCTTTTACCTTTTACACCCACTGGGGGTTCCGACGATACCTGTATACACCTTGGTGGAGGACTAGACCCTGTCCCTGTCGTACAATCGTGTCTCAGGTCTATCTGCATCTCTACACCTGTAGTAGTCAGACCTTTTACGTGTACTCTCTACAATTGTCTAGATTTCCCCTGAAGAGGAGATGGATCGGTCTGGTCCCAAACTTTAAGGTTGTAGTCTTCGAGTCAACCAAGTAAGGACATAAACAACGGAAAAGGGGTCCTCAGTAGAAATTTTTCCATTTATAAGTGTCCTCCCTAGTATATGTTGGTAATTGTAACATCATACTTAATTAGACAGTTTAAGAAAGTGATCTACATATATATCTCTTCTCCCTTATCCCTTCCCTCCCCTTTCTTTCTCTCTCTCTACCTCCCTTCCTTTTTTTTTCAGTAGGAAAGAACAGAGGATTTTCATATAGGTGCTAGTAGTGACGGTTGACGACTTGTAGTCTTACCTACAGTCTCTGACTTTCGGAGTAAAGTCAAAGAAGACACAGACCCGTTCCCCCGATGGTCAATACACTCAGAAATAAACAAACCTCCCTACAACTACTTTCCTTCAGGTAAACTCTGTAGGAGTGTCACAATGGAGGAGGGGAAAGTTTTGGGTGGTGGTGTCGGGAAACACTTCTCACTTTGTGATACCACAATAAATATAAGACGGATCTTATGACTCAGGGTCGAGTGACAGAGTTATGATCGAGAAGGGAGACGGATTTTACGATAAGAGGGACTTTAAATGTATTTAGGATATAGGGGAAGAGTCTGTCCGGAAAAGATAGATAGTGCATAGATGAGATCGTGTAACGGTTAAATAAAAGAAACATTGTGAAGAGTCATGGACTAAAGTAGACTAAATAAAAACAAATGAACAAATTACAAAAGAAAGGAGGTATGGTGGTTAATCTTAAAGAACTCTTAAAGGTTATCGTACAAAGTAAGTGTATACCCGGATCTTGTCATGGACCAGGTATCTTTTATAAGTCATTTATAAACAACTTATCTATTTAACTACCCATCTACTTATTACTCAGTGATGAGAGTTAGGGGTGGTATTTACCTATAGGGGTTCTAACCAGACTTTATTAAAAGAGTCACATACTTTTCCACAATGTGTAGTATACAGTAACCTCTCTACGTTTACTTTTATTGTTCTATGGTGAGGTGTGGATAATCTTACCGGATTTAGACTTTGTGACAAATATCATCGAAATAAAAATTATCGGATTTGAACTTCAGGAAGTCATCCACTTCCCTATTTATTTGACACCATGTAGGTCTGTTTTCCTTGTGATAAGTCCCGGTTTTTATTTACTCGATGGTTCGGTGCTTTTCTGTACCTCCTTTGAATTTACGTATAATGATTCACTTTCTTCGGTCAGACTTTTCTGACGTATGATATAATGAGGTTGATACACTGTAAGACCTTTTCTGTTTTGATACCTCTGTCATTTTACTAGTCACCAAAGGTCCCCACTCCCTATCTGTTTCTCTCCCTACTTATCCATCTCGTGTCTCCTCAAAATCCCATCGCGAGTCGATCATTTCTTAGGTGGACGTTACGCCCTCTGGACCCAAACTAGGGACCCAACCCTTCTAGGGGACCCCTTTCCTTACCGATGGGGGAGGTCATAAGAACTAACCTCTTAAAGTACCTGTCTCCTCGGACAACCCGATGTCAAGTGTTACAACGTTTCGACTCCTAGACTCCGACCCGTTTTATCAGACCTTGGTGTTCTTGTACAGACTGTTTCCCATCCCTTTCCGGAGACCAGGTTTCGGTATATACCCCAAAGGGACCACCAGATCACCAATTCTCAGGTGGACCGTTACGTCCCCTGCGGTCAAACTAGGGACCAAACTCTTCTAGGTGCACGACACCTCGTTCATTCGGGGATACGGTGTTGATGACTCAGACACGAGATCTCGGACCTTCAACGTTGACGACGACGACGACGACGATTCAGCGAAGTCAGCATAGGCTGAGACACACTGGGGTATCTACCGTCGGGTGGTCCGAGGTGGTAGGGACCCTAAGAGGTCCGTTCTTATGACCTCACCCAACGGTACGGGAAGAGGTGTTATTCTCTTTGGTGGTGTTCCTCTTCGGGGGTGTGATGTTGTCTCTCATCGGGGATGAACGACGTTGATCTCTTTCGGACACACATCGTTGTTTCCAGGTCGTGTCAGTTTTTGTTGCTCAATATAATTATTTATTTTTTTAAAATTCGGTATATATACGAGTCTTAGGACTTCTGGATGTCTTTCGTTGACAAGTCCTGTTTCGTTCGTTCTCTCGTTTGACCTCCCCGGTCCAAACTCCTCTGAACCTAAGTCACCGGTTAAGGACAGGACAAATCCTTCAAAGAATCTACAAAGAATACTACTTTCTTGGAACCGACTCTTTCGTTCCTTCACTTAGTCGGATTGAACTCATCCCTCGTATTACTAGTCCTACTTTATATTCTTGTTTTCGTTTAACATATCTATCAAAGCAACCGTTAATGGATTTGAGACTTAATTCTCTTTCTCCACACACGCACATAGAGTCGACACCACCCCGATCTTGAAGTCTTCAAAAGATATTCGTCTTTGGTTTCGATGGTAGTTGTTTGTGCACTGACCCGAGGTCTCCTCCGTGGGGACTCGGCACGACCCCTCATCGAGACGGTGCCGGGGGACCACCGGCACGCATATATAGGTGGGTGTGTCCAGTACGTCCGTTTCACACCTTCACGTCGGACTCAGGACAGGCTACGAAACACTAGGAGGACCATGTCTTCTGTTACCCTCCTCCGGCACATTCCTCAACGGTACTCAGGTAGAGGATCACTAGATGGAAGGGGGAGTGGGAGGGATGGGGGTGGGGAGGACGGGACCTCCAAGAGTACTCTGTCAAAGAGGAACGAAGGGTTCAGGATTACTCCATACGGCAAAAGACGGAATAGAAGAGTCTTATAGATTGATGAAATTATATATTTGTGTGTAAATATTTTATATTTACAATATTTTTATATTTTATGTTAAAGATTATATTTAAATATATAAATAATACGTCTTATATCTTGATGAAACGCCACCGGATGTATCCCGAAGAGTCGTTACTTCACGGGGTGGGGAGCACAACGCCAGTAGACCGGGTACAGTAAGGAAAGTCACATCCCTTGTTGTTGATGTTTTTCCACCGAGAAAGTCGAAGAAGAACAAAAATGACAGATACACTCATGAGTTGAAAGATTTAGATTTTCACGGAATGACATAGGAATGGTCAGTTTGGTCAGTCCAGCACCGGCACCGGAACGGAACATCACATACACACTCTAACTGTCTGGAGTCTGTCCTTTTTTTTCTCCGTTCGAAGAATAAATATGATACTACAAACACCCCTTTCTAAAGGGACGACCTATCAAACTCACTTTTATAAGTTTATGTAGAGTTAGGGTAGACTTCTTTGGGACTATACCAGGTTTGGGTGGCGATTCTGGAATGAGTCAGTCCAGGGACGACTGTATGTACATGAAACTTCAATGACCGGTAAACGATGTCCCCCTGTCCCGCAGGGACGTTACGTCTGAGTACCGCAGCTGTTAATCTCATAGTGTTGTCAAGTAAAACGTCGTTTGGAGGTGAGTAGAGTCAGATTACTCCTGTGTCGGTAAACATTTCTGAAGTCGACGACGACGACGACGATTCAACGAAGTCAGTACAGGTTGAGACACGTTGGGGTATCTACCGTCGGGTGGTCCGAGGGGGTAGGGACCCTAAGAGGTCCGTTCTTGTGACCTCACCCAACGGTTCTGAAGATCCTTTCCAGATAACGGAGGAGATAGTCGGTCACGTTAAGAACTAGATTGTCCTGTGAGAATGAATTCAAAACGTACTAAGAGTAGGACACCACCACTGGAGACAGGGGTATTTCCGTCTCTCCGATCACACATATCGTGTCAGGAACTGGAGGTCCTTGAATATGAGGTTCTTCTTTCAGTTTAACTCGGTGTTTTTGTTCGTGAATCCATATATTATATGTCACGATACATTATTTTTCCAAGTTCGGTTCCCAATATTTCCACCTCATCCCTTCCGTTTGAGCGAAGTTTAAACATCTAATTCATACCGTAAGACCTCCTACACCGTAAAGTCGTTCCGGATCTTTTTTTGTCTATTTTAAAAATATTCGTGTCTTCCCTATTATTAACCCATTTATCCTTTTTGATTTCTGGGATCTTATATCTATTAAGACCCCTTTTTTTCTTAAAAAATTGAATTAAGAAAAGAAATCTCACTAACCTCTACTGTAAACGTAGATCTTTTATACCTGTCCTATGATGTTCGGTCTTTGGTTCTTGTTCCTTTTCGCATCCCTAAATTTTATATTAACGGTTTTGTTCTTCGTTACCTGTCACTCATTTACATTTTCTCGTTTTCATTCCTATTGGGTCAGTAATCTGTATGACTCGTCGACTGCCCGCTTCTCTCTTACCTCTCGTCCGTCTGTTAATCCTCTTATCAGTCTTTGTTGTTTCACTTGTTCGTCGTCGATACCGAGGGTATTGAGGTTGTTTCACGATCAACGAAAGGAATGTCTGAAATGGAGTAGATTAGGAGTGTTTTGTGTCGTTCCATTCAAGACAATAATTCTTTGGCTTCGAGTCTCTTGATTTCCTTGATGGGAGCACAGTCTGTTCATCGCTCATCGACTCGATACAGACTGGGGTTTTGATGACGAGAGTCGAGGGAGCAACCGTCCTTCCGTGGCCCCTTCGTCGTCCCTCCTCTGTTCCAACTTTCACGGTCTGGTCTTCGCCTACACAAACCCTTTTCTAGGAAGTCTTCGACCCCTCCCCGTTCCAGAGTCCGTATTCACCCCTTCACCGTTTCACTACCTTATCCCGTCTCCCACTCCCCCGAAAAGAAGGACGTTCTAAGACTTGTGACGACTCCTCTGGGTCCCTCCGACTCTACGTCACTTCACCTTCGACTCTCCGTCGTCTAGGTTCTCCTGGAACTTTGGTTGCGACCCGGACGGAGGTTCTCGTTTGACGCACACGGACTACTGAGTAAGGGGTCCTGTGCTGGTCAAGGACCGGTCGTCGGTGTGTCCCACGACGTCGTCCCGTGACAAGGTGTGGTGCTCCGCGACAGTGTAGGTCGGGGGAGGTGACCAGAGGTCCTTCACACCGGTGTGTGCTTTCGGTGCAAACTGAAACACAGTGATTTGGTAAAGAAGGACAACCGGTTGACCTCCCGTTTTCCCTAGTTCGATTTGGTTACTTCCCTACACAGTTAAGGTTTAATGAGGTGTTTTGCAAAAGATTTACACAGACTCGACCGGAAGATATTTCCCGTTCTCACCGTGTTCTTTGACTTTGAGATGGGAACTTTTAACAAGTTCTCCCCATCGGGGCTTTTAGACTTAAGGTTTTGGGGTCTCGTCCACCGGAAAAGTTTCTCGACTCAACTAAAATAGTGATCGAAATCAGACTTAAGTGGTGTCTAAAGGAGGCATTAGGTCCTACACTATTCTTTGGTTGTATTGTCCTTAAGTAGAAGGGGGTTCCTTTCCACTCGTAGAGACTCGAGTTGTCTCTGTTGACCTTGGATTAATGTAACGGAGAAAAGTTCGGAAGGTCATTTTCACATTTTACTTTCTCCTGACTTTCTCCGACAAATCGTGTCGATATTACACTGGTGCAAAAGAAAATTTTTACTGTGTGGTTCATCGACGGTAAAAATCTTTTACTAGACTTTAGTCTCGTTCACAGTGACATCGTTTTTTATTTATTTGTTTCTGGGAGTAAGTTCCCGAAAACCTTGGACCCAGGGGTTCTCGTCATAAAGGAACAATCTAAACTAATTAAAATGTGTTTCCATCCGGTCCTTCCGACTAGACCTTTTTCTTTTCGTTTGGAAACACTTCTTTTTGTTCATACACCGGAAGCCCCTCGATTCGTGTACAAATTAAAACACAAAATTTGAAGAGTCGTCTGACGTCTAGATATTTCCCTTAGTGACTTTCACTTCTATTGTCTATTGCCCGCTGAATGGGTCTCGTAGTCCGACAAAAGGCGTTCTGCCCCGCTCTTCACTCTTTCGTTTTAGAAACGAAGTCAATGTGTTTGAGGGAGAGGAAACGTCTCTTTGAACTATCGACTTTACCTCGGTCTGCGATTACGCCCTCCGCGACGGTTATAGAGACACGAACAGGTTGTGACTGTAGATCACAAGTTAAGACCTAAAAAAGGGTCTTTTTACTAGGTGGTTCATCCACTTAGAGGAGATGCGAAAAATAACACTTTCTACGAAGAAGAAAAAGAAAAACTTTTTATAGTTTAATATTAAATTAATAAGAAAACATTTTCTATGAATAAGTTAAATATAAAAATCAAAATTTTTCAATATTCCCAACAATAAAAGTAATTTATTCTGAACCGTTCACACACTTCTTTCGTGTCCTAGAGATTAGACTTAAATGACCCATAGTATTAAGAGAGAGTGTAGGTATTTCGTGCTTAGTCAAAGGTTCCGTAATGGTCAATAGAATAGAACAATCGATAAGTTGTTGAGACTCTACTCCCTCAGTCCTAGTAGACTAAAACGTCTTTTCCTGTGTTTCCGGGTCTTTTAGATTATTAGGTTCCATTATCTCGTTCAGTCTCCCCTAAGATCAAGATCTTAGTTTCAAAAGGTTGAAGATCCGGTCCTGAGTAATTCCGTAGTAAAGGAAACATCTTTCTTTCTTTAATGCGAGTTGGCTACTTCCTTTTCCGTTTACCCCTGTGTGTTTATATGTGTGGGAAGGAAAACGAGACGTGGTAATTTCGGAACTGTAATTGATTACTCGTCTCTCCTTTCGGTGACACCTACTATCAGCGTGACGTAAAATCAGGTGGCTCTTTCTGAACCGATTTCGATTACCTGGGTGACCCGTAATAATTGGAAGGGGAGGTCGGACGGTCTTAGTCGGTGGTGTTACTTCACGTCCCCGACCACAAATGTTTGTGGGTTTCTGGAACCTGACAGTGGGTTACTCTCTCAACCAATGTAATACCGGTCTAAATCCGTGAAAGGGGGTTCGTCGACGTAAGACTACTACGATCGTTCGAAGGATTAATAGTAGACTCGATCTCCATATAACCCTTGGAGTCCTGTTCGCTCCGTGTGAACCCCCATCCCACTTACCTAATCTTTACATATGTAAAGAAAGGAGATGTTCGTTGAATGGTTTCCGAAGTCTTAAAATTTGTCTTTGAAGAAAAAAATTTGTCCTAGTAATCGACCTTGAGATTCTTTCTCTCTAGTTTGGTACTTCCAAACTTGTGGTCACTCGTGAAGTATTTACGACAGACCTTATTTCTATAAGGTACTCTAAGGGTTTCTCTACACCTCGTAAACGGAAACTGTGGACGTCGGTTTGAACGTGACAATGGTGAAACGATCCTTCACTTCGGGAACCACCCCTACTCTGACCTTCATTCTCTCTGGTCATTTGGTCTGTTTCCCCTCCTCCAGTTGGGAGTCCCAAGTCTAGAGAGACGGGGTTTCGTGGAGGTAGAGATCTTTTGGTTCCACAGTTTAGGATGGTAATTATAGGGAAATTTTACCGTTTAATTTTCCGTCACTATGTCGAACGATATAGTTACGAGGAAAGGGTAAGACACCTAGGACAGGGTTGAACCACCAGATTAGAGAATTATTGTTATCAATTGTTGTTATCAGTCTCTTCCGTTACCGTGGGGTGAGGTCATGAGAACGGACCTTTTGGGGTACCTACCTCCTCGGACCATCCGACGTCAGGTGTCCCAGCGATTCTCAGTCTGTGCTGACTCGTTGAAGTGAAAGTGACAAGTGAAAGTACGTAACCTCTTCCTTTACCGTTGGGTGAGGTCACAAGAACGGACCTCTTAGGGTCCCGGCCCCTTCGGACCACAGATACCCCAGTGTGTCTCAACCTGTGCTGACTTCGCTGAATCGTCGTCGTCGTCGTTGTTGTTATCATTGTTGATTGTGATTATGTCATTCGTGATAAGATTCCCAAAAAACATATAATAGAGTAATTAGGAGTGTTGTTAGGGTACTCCATCAACGATACTAGGGGTGAGGTGTCTTCCCATTCGACTCCGTGTGGTCATTGAATTAAATCTAAGGTATAGAAAATTAAACCACCCTGATCTTTAATTTGGGTCCAGAGAGGTTGACGTCACAGGTAAGGGAATTGGAGACATAGTCATCAAAAGTTTCACACCAGGAGTCGGAACAGAGAGGTGTGGACGGGGGCTGGTCTGGATCACTTTGTTTTTGACCCCACCCCAGGGTCGGGGGACCTGAAATTGTTCGGTGTGTCCACTGAGACTATATGTGTACTATCGAACTCATGACGAGATATACTATGGTGGACAGTGATTTTCAGCCAACGTCCACATCTAGTAGTCGAGTGTTTCTTGGGAGACGGGTCAGTCCTCCATCGAACTAAAGGGCGGTAAACTACAAAAGACTACTTTGACCTCATACTCTTGTACTAAGTCAAACTAACACCCGAACCTAATTAGAACTTACGAAACCATAGTGAGGAATGAGGATCGTTTTAAGGTTCTGTGAAAAATCTAGGTCTTTAGTTTCCGTAAGTTCAGTAACATATTAACTGTTTTCGGTGAGTAACTCAGGTAGGAGGAAGGAGGTTTTGACATGTGTGTTGGTAGAACTCCGGTCGTTCACTCATAGAGAAATAAAAAAAAATTAAAAATCTAAAAAGTTTCCCAATCATAGAGAAATTTTTCTTTTTTTTCCCTGAAGGGATCACCAGGTCATCAATTCTGAAACGGAAGGTTACGTCCCCCACGTCCAAACTAGGTACCAACCCCTCGATTCTAGGGTATCCAGAGTACCGGTTTTTTGTTGTTTTTAACTTTGTCTTCGTTATGACGTTGTTTTAAGTTATTTCTGAAATTCTTTCTTAACAACAACAAGTCAATGATTCAATACAGACTAAGAAACACTGGGGTACCTGACGTCGTGTGGTCCGAAGGGACAGGAAGTGGTAGAGGGTCTCAAACGAGTTTGAGTACAGGTAACTCAGCCACTATGGTACGTTGGTAAAGTAAGAGACAGTGGGGGAAGAGGAGGACGGGAGTTATAAAGGGTTGTAGTCCCACAAAAGGTTACCCAGTGGAGAAGTGTAGTCCACTGATTTCATAACCTCGAAGTCGAAGTCGCAGTCAGGAAGATTACTTATAAGTTCTAACTAAAGGAAATGTTAACTGACTAAACTAGAGGAACGTCAAATTCCCTGAGAGTTCTCAGAAGAGGTTGTGGTGTCAAGTTTTCGTAGTTAAGAAGACTCGAGTCGGAAGAAATACCAGGTTGAGAGTGTAGGTATATACTGATGACCTTTTTGGTGTCGAAACTGATATACCTGGAAACAGTCGTTTCACTACAGAGATGAAAAATTATACGAAAGTTCCAAACAGTATCGAAATTACTTTATTTGAAAAGGTTCCAGGGGATTCATCTTTCACTGTCTATGATCGACCCAAGATTTGGGTCTTCCAGACGACGGTCTCGGCGGGTACGTATTGTGGTACGAACGACGGAGAGAAACCCTTTAAGGAGGATAAAGTGAAATTAACAGGGGAGGAGCAGAGATGTGTGTAATCGGGGGGTCCTTCAGCATGTCATCTCATTGACATATTGGGTTGACATAACAGTTTAGGTAACATATTACGTTACAGAGGGTTTGAATGAACTAGTCCCTTGGGAAAAAACAGATGGTGGATGATTTAAACGGACTGTGTTGACCAGAATCTTGATGTAAAACCCCTTTGGTAAAAACCAGTCCTTCTATTGAGAGATTGAGTTAGAAATTCGGTAACACTCTTTCATCTACCTGGTTACCCCCCCCTCACACACACACACGTACACACACACATGCACACACATATGCACACACACACACACACACACACACACACACACACACACACATGACATCTTGTATATATTCGTAAATGAGAACAACGACCACCACCACAGTAAGAACTGTACATAGATTGCAGAAATGGTGTAGAAACCAATTGGAACTTCCCGTCCTGTCTGTCTACTAGAACTCCCTTTCTTCGAACAAAATCTCATGTTGAACACAGTGACTGTCGTTTCCGTACTACGGTGGTAGAGTCGGGAAACGTGTCGGTCGTGAAACATTCTCCCTTCGTCTCGATACGGTGGGTGAGGTCCTGTGCACCAAACGGTAGAGGTACGTGTGACCATTACTACCCGTCAAAGGGGGAGTGACGGGGACGGAGGGGGTCGGGGAGTGGATCTTCGAGGTCTCACGAATGGTGGAAGTAGGTTTATCGGTCTACCTCTACGTCTCAGTGCAAGTCATTGGAGAGAAAGTTTACAGACACGAGGGTCCTTAAGACGGGTTACCGTACCTCATTACTCGAAAAACCCGTACCCTCGTCCTCCTCTCTCCTAAGATGGAAACTGTTAATCGTGGAGTGTGTCCCCTCGTCTTCATCCTTCCCGAGGTCTAATGTCTCATTTGACAATAGTTAGACTGAAAACCACAGTCAAACGATTAGACTTTAAGGAGTTTAGTATAGTTCGATGTCCATTTTTTTTTTTTGTTAACAGTATTTGTTGTAAAGAGACTAAAAGTGTGTTTGGGTAACAATACCATGACGTTGATAAAGAGTCACCAACAGAGTCCAGATAAGTATTTCTTCCGAAGAGTCGGAATACCTGAAGAATCTCGAAGTGGTGCATGTCTTCGGTGTAGGGTCCGTGGAGTAGTGACGATCGTCACGAGTGGTACTTACTATTCCCGTAATTACGAACATGGTTCCTATGGTGAATGTAGACAAGGGTTTCGGAGGTCTCGATGTAATTCGGTGACTACGACGAAACGTGATGAAAAAAAAAAAAAAAAAAAAAAAAACGACGTGATGTAGCGTACACCTTAGAATAATTATCAAGGGACTGATCCATAATTTGGTCCCGGAGGACATAACCTTCGTGTCTCAGAATTGGTGACCTGGTGGTCCCTTCAGGGATGGGACGTGATGAGAATTTTGTTTTACCGGGAGAAACGACGGGGACCACAGTGACTACATGGTGTTGAGAGATTTACGGTTTCGACTCAAGACAAGGGACCTTTGGGGTACACGGTCTCAACCGATACAAGACTCGGTTACGAGTTAGTCCAGTGGTATTTTCGACACGACGGAATAGAGGGAAGGTTACAGAGTGTCTCAAGAAATCTCTTTGACGAAACAAAAAAGGACGAAAATAGAAGAAACCCCCGAAGGGTCTACCGAGTCACCATTTCTTACGTGGACGTTGTGTCCTCTGTCTCCAAACTAGGAATCTAACCCTTCTAGGGGACCTCTTCCTTTACCGTTGGGTGAGGTCATAAGAAAGGACCCTTTAAGGTGCATGTCTCCTTGGACCGTTCGATGTCAGGTACCCTAGTGTTTTCTCAACCTGTGGTGAATCGTTGATTTGTTGTTATTAGAACAAAAATAAAAGTGTTAGGGAATTGGGAGACACAGGTAAATCTATGTTTAGGAATCCCTTGATCTGGTTACCCATTTAGACTCACCGTCCGTTATCTAATATGAGTCTAAAAGGGTTCGGGAGATTGTTGATTCCGTGATAATAACATGGATCGTACACTTGTACTGAGAGGAACCATTGGGTACCTCTGTACCCTACCTCCGAGAAATGTCGTATAGGTTTCTCTAGACTTAGGACCACCTCTTTAGGTCGGATCCGAGAGACATCAAAGCGAAGATGTTCTCTAAAATAAGGGTCATGTAGAAAGAAAGTTTGGTTGGGTTTTCTGGTGTCCTAACCTGATCCGTCTTCTATTGGTCTTAAGTTTAAGGTCAAGATAGTCAATAGTCAGTACACTCAGGACCCGTCCGGCGACTTGAAGGTGGACGATGCTATTATCATTGAGAGTACTGATAGAGGTCCGAACGGGTAAGTTCTTTATGTATAACTCGAAGAAGATTTTCTATCTTCTGTGTCACGGTCCAGACAACGTCTACATTTCTTGTCAGTGTCTAAAACGATCCATAGTCGTACGTTTGATTGTTATAAAAACTCTTTTATAATCAACTCAATAATAAACAGAACGTGAAATGTACACTAGAGTAAGGGGTGTTATCGGGACATTCTATTCGTACTAATTCGGGTAAAATATTTACTCATATTGTCTTCGAGTCCCTTCTAGTATTTGAATAAGTTCGGTGTGTAGATCATGTACCACCTTGACCCTAAGAAGGTGGTCTGGTAGGACGGAGTACATATATCCGTCGATATTATGTTCCATCTTTCGCTAAGTAGAGTATTCCGTATCTACTTCACGGTGTCTTAGTTTACTCTACGTATACTTTCACAAAATATTTGTCAGTTCGACTGTGTTAACATTCCACAAAGACAATAATAGTTATCCCATTCACGAGATATTTTATACGATCGACATTTCAAGGTAGACATTTATCCTCAATTGGTTCGGAATATCTCCACATTTTCTTTCCTCATAAATTAAAGTCGACGTTGTCTAGTAACCTTCCGTTGACCACGGAGTTTAAGTTAGTGATAAGATTTATCGGGGCGTACACATATACCGGCACCCATTAGGTACACTTGTCTAGTTCTCGGAGGTCTCGAGTTACCATCGTGGGTTCGTCTTACTTTTACTCAGGTCGTGTAACGGTGTACGACCTACCTTGAGAGTTCTCCTGTATAATCCTACCCAATAATTCTAGTGAACCACTTCGCCCTGGAACAAGTCCTACACACCTGGGGAACAAGTACTACACACCTGGTGACACCGGTGATACCCGTTCTGGCACATGGGGTCATCCCACATCTCTCGAACAAAAACTTACCCCTGACTACGTCTCCGAGAAACGACACTCAAGTTCCACATTACTAGCATCGAGTATATATGACTCGTGGAGGATACACGGTTCGTAACTCGATTCCTGTCTCATGTAGAACTCAATAGTATGACACTACTTCGGTTGAGATAAAACGGAGAAAGATGACAAGTACCCCAAGAGTTCCGTTCTTATGTCTTCACTAAACGATAAGGGAGGAGGTCCTCCTCTCCTCTTCTCTTCTTCCCCTGTTGTCTCCTACTCTACCAACCTACCGTAGTGACTGAGTTACCTATACTCAAACTCGTCTGAGGTCCTCTGTCACTTCCTGTCTCCTCGGACCATACGACGTCAGGTACCCCAGTGTTTCTCAACCTGTGTTGAATCGTTGACTTGTTGTTGTTGGGATAAATAGACTAATTCTTGTGCACAAAACTTCAATATGGTCGGTGACAAATAAAATGTGACCTATTCAATTAAGTCGAGAGACTCTGGGTCAAAGGATTAGACATTTTATCTCTAGGATTACGGATGGAGTCTCTCAACAGTACTCTTAATTCAGTTAACTAAATTATTATTTCGTCAATTATGATATGGGTACCGAAGGGACCACCAGGTCACCAACTTTTAAGTGGAACGTTGCGTCCCCTGTGACCAAGTTAGGGACCTGTCCCTCCTAGACTGTACGGTACCTCGTTGATTCGGGTACCCCTGTTGACGACTCGGACCCTTGTGGATCTCGGCTGCGAGAAGTTACTCTTTGGGTGTGTAGTGTTGATCTCTCATCCGGGGTGAGTGGTGTTTATCTCTTTCGGGTGTGTGTCGTTATTTCTGGGTCATGTCGGTTTTTATTAACTTTTATTTATTAAAAAATTTCATTTGTTTTTTTATGATATGGGTCGTGTATCCCTTACAAGTTATTGACTATTATAACAACAGTATAAAAAGATGACTTTCAAGTCGTACCTAGTAAGAAAACTGAAGATCCTTTATCATAATCTTTCAGGTAAGATCCGTATTGTTCAATGGGATTTTAAATCGTCGAATCTTATTGTGTAAATAATAGAGTGACAAAAACACCCAGTTCTTAGGTTCGTACCGATTTGTCCCAGAAGACGAGATCACAAAGAGTGTCCGATATTAGTTCTATAACCGGTCCCGGCCCCATCGTAGAGTTCCGAACTGACTCCCTCCTAGGCGAAGGTTCGAGTAAGTACACGAACAACCGTCCTGAGTCCAGAAGTGTCCGACAGTCGTCCTCAAAGGAGTGAACGATAACCGACCTTCGGTACGAACCAAGGAACGGTTTGTCTGGAGAGGTTGGACCGTAGAACAAAACCGTTTCGGTCGTTCTCTCTCTCTGTCGATCGTTCTACCTTCAGTGTCAGAACATTGGATCAGTGTCTTCACTATGGTGTGGTAAAACCGACATAAGATAAGGAATCTTCATTCAGTGACCTAGGTCGATTTTCTCCTAATGTGGTCCCGTACTTATGGTTCTCGACCCCCAGTGACTCTCGGTGGAATCTACAACAGAAGGTGTGACTCTTTCCATTATTTGTGTTCTCAGTTTCTCTTTGAGAATTTTACGAAACCATATATTTTAATTCTAAGTCTCACTTGACACTTTTATTGATATCCGATAATTCCCTTGTTAATTATTCCTTTCTATAATGATCGAAGAACCCTCCAAAACAAAGGGAGTTACTATTATTTTCCTAACGCCCCCCCCCCACAAACAAAAAACTATTTACACATCGAACGAACTCGAGTAAAGTATTATTCTAAAAGTGTTCCTTGACATATGTTTTGGGACATTATTGGATATTACCTTTTCTTAGACTTTTGCTCACACATACAGCCCCACCCCCACCCCCCCAACCACCATCTCTCTCGAAGGGACCGCCGAGTCTACTATTTCTTAGACGGACGTTACGTCCTCTAGGTTCAAACTAAGGACCCAGTTCTTCTAGGGGACCTCTTCCTTTACCGTTGGGTGAGGTCATAAGAACGGACCTCTTAAGGTACTTGTCTCCTCGAACCGCCCGATGTTTTGTAACCCAACGTTTCTCAGTCTGTACTGACTCATTGATTGTGTGTGTCTGTGTGTATATATATATATGTGTGTGTATATGTATATATACATATTGACTTAGTGAAACGACATATGGACTTTGATTGTGTTGTAACATTTAGTTGATATGAAGTTAAAAATTTATATAATTTTTTATTTCTTTCTTCTAAGATTGGTACTAGTATGGGCAAAATGTCTACTCCTTTGACACCGAGTCTCTCTCGAATGTGACCCAGGAATTTCTCATTTCAACATAACCTTAGGTTCAGACAAGTTGAGGTTTTAGAGAAAAAAATGTCGTCGTCGTCGATATATATCAACGGGGGAGGGGGTGGTTATAAATCGTTTAATCACACTAAACAAGGTCAAAGCACAAGTACAAAATCAAAACAAGTTGTGGAATGAAAACTGGTATATGAGACCCGAAGGGACCACCGAGTCAACCATTTCTTAGGCGGACGTTACGTCCTCTGGGTCCAAGTTAGGGACCCACCCCTTCTAGGGAACCTGTCCCTTTACCGTTGAGTGAGGTCTTAAGAACGGACCTTTTAGGGTGCCTGTCTCCTCGGACCGCCCGATGTTAGGTACTCCAGTGTTTCTCGGTCTGTGTTTAATCGTTGATTTGGTGGTGGTGGTATATATATATATGGGATCGAAATGGAGGGTGTGGGTATTAGGAACAGTATTTGAAAAGGGGAGGGTTTGACTATCAAAAACAAATCTTTAAATTGTGGTTAAGAAATATCGAATCTCGTTTTGTAAAAAAAATTATTTATCTACTATAAAACAAACACAAGGACACCAGGAGTCCACGATCCACTATAAAACAATTAAGAAAAGATTTTCATTTTTATGATTAGTCCTAAAGATAAAACATGGTAAGACCTGGTATGGTCGTTAGAAACGGTCAAACATCCTTTGATCTAAAAGTCGTATTAAGTTTTTAAACATGTGTGATTCTCATGTCTCGTGGAACCATGACTTTTCATTTTCACCTCTTGTTTCCCTAAATAGTACCCTCATTGGGTGTGAGGTAATGTTCCTAAAAAAAATTCATTTGTTTCGTTTAAAACGTTCGTATGGATGTCGGTAGTAACTGACTTTTCGGTCACATATATGTGTTCCTTGATTCGAGTAATCTATGACTCGTCCTATGTTGGGAGATATTCTGTATCCTCTAAGGATACAGAGTCCCTCGTCTCGACAAGTCGGACATGGGTTCACTCGTAATCAAGGAGGTTCTTCTGTAAAGGTCTACTTCAGTGAAGGATAGGTCTAATTGACGAACCTTGATGTCCTACTTAAGAAATGTAGTGGTCCAAAAAGTACCCATATATTTTGTAATATAGGTAGGTCAGGAGTGGACACAAACCTAGAACCGTTACCACAATAAACGGTTCCGTTCTAAAGAGTCAAACTGACCTCCGTAGTCATACATAGTGTACGAAGGTGAATAGAAACTTCACGAGATGTATATCTCGTGATATCGAGTCTAATAAAGACCTTCCCTTACGTTTTTTTTTATTTTAAACGGAGATCTCTCCCCTCCTAACTCTTGACACCTAGATCTCGTCCATCCTCTCCTTCTGAGTGAAAAGTGACATACTAGAAAACATATTAAACTTGAACAATGATATAAATACATAATGTAAAACGGATTTTATGAAGTTTATTAAAAATTTCTAAGTTCTTTGTTTAGTCCTCAAGAATTGATCCGTACTTTAGTCTTCAAGAATATGTCAAAAACCGTTTTTTTTTTTGTACATCTCCTAAAATTGGAATTATCAACCCTGACCCTGAGACCTCAGTCTAATGTACCCAAACTTATAGAGGTGGTGACCCGTTCTGTAGCCCTTTTATTAAACTGGAGAGATTCGGAGACAAAGGAGGAGACATTTACCACTGAGACACCATTTTGGACGACAAGACTCTTGATCCTACTTTCCTCCTCTGAAACCGTTCTCCACTAGGAAGGACCTTGAACTGAGTTACCCATTTCGTTCCCTTTTCCACCGAGACTAGGTAGTAGGGTGTGAAGGTACAACCCAGATACCTAGACTTTAATTGTTTACTATTATTACTCTGGACAAAGTGACTTCGGAGGAAACGAAAGATGTCATCAGAGATAACGGAAATGAAACGAAGTTTAACCTGGTAACAGAAAGATCAGAATGCTCGTGTAATCACTACTTTTTAACATCTTGTGATAAACGGTAATTAAGGAACTCATAATCTTCCGTACGAACCAGTAGACTACAATCTCGTCTTCTTTCCTCACCTTACTTAACTCTTAATCCGTTTGGAGGTGTGTCGACCGGTCTCTTCAGGATTCATGGTCCGATGGGGAAATGGGAAGAGGACGTAGGTACGAGGTTTAGGTCCCACGGTTTCGATTAGGTTGACTTAACCTAAGAGTTACTCGAAGGTGAGGGACGTCGTTAAAGTGTCGTAGCAGAAAATCTTAAATTTTATCGAGTCGACGTTAAGATAGTTGAGGTGATCGAAACAAGTATCACTACGAAGGATTCCGGGTGAACTGAAGTGTAAGGTCCTACAGTCCAAGATCCACTCACTAGTGTGGTAGCACCAATAGACCCAGTACTTCTATAAGAAACATATCATGAAGACACATAAGAATAGTAGAGAAGAATTATAGAAGACGAAGACAATCCAAGTATGGTAAAGACAGGAAATAACGTAGGTAGAAACATAGAGATTAAAAAGAATTTCTCTAGAGATCAGAAAGGGTAAGACAACAAAAGGAGATAAAGAAACGTAACTAGTGCCTCCTTCCGAAAGAATAGAGAGGATCGATAAGAAACCTTGAGACGTAAGTCTATCCATATGGAAAGGAAAAGAGGAAACGGAAAGTGAAAAGAAAAGAGTCGATCTCTTCTCTTTCCGGAGGAGTCTGTTGGTAAAACGGAAAAACGTAAAGTAAAAGAACTCTTACCAGAACTAGTGGTGTAGGACATGGTATAGTGTTTGGAGGTAGGTATCAAGAAGTCCGTGAACCAGATAGTTTAGATTAGGGAACTTAGATAAACGGTGAAGGTGACATATTAGCATTCCTTAAAGTAAATCCAGTATGGACTTATCAGATCACCAAAAGGGAAAGAAGTTAAATTCAGACTTAAAGCGTTAGTCTTCAAGTACTAGACTCGGTGTCAGTCGAGGATCAGAACAAAAACGACTGACATATCTCGAAGAGGTAGAAACCGACGTTTCTTATATTAGTTAGACCAAAGTCATAACTGGTAAACCACTACAAGTACACATCTCAGCAGAGAACACAACAACCTTCTTCCACAAACGATACTGGTCACGCAAGAGAACCGTTTTAAGACAATCGGAAAAGGGAACCGTTTAAAGTATAAGGTTCCGGTTTGAACGGACAATGAGGTCCATAGAGAACTGAAGGATGAAAACGTAAGATCAGGGGATATTACTTTTCCTGTAGAGAAAACCCACAATCAAGATCTTCCAGAACATCCAGAAGTATTTTGGTAAGTTGAAGTCGAAGAATTCTTAATGACCACCCCCGTATCTGAACCTAATGACACTATAACTTATCAAACGGAATCTTTGTCTCTAGTAAGATAGTAAAAACTCTAACGTGGGTTCATGACGTAAAGTCTGACAAAACAACTGATATTCCCGATAAGGTAAAGAAGATTCCCTAAGAAGGGGTGTCATCGTCCATATTACCAGTAGACTCAATTTAAGTGGGTAAAGTCAGGTAAAATCAACGGACTAAGGATTTTACAGCTACAAGTGACAACGGTAGAGGACAAACTGGTGAAGGTTAACTGGAACTAAGTACTTAGATTGTAAGGTCCAAGGATACGTCATAGAAAGAAATGTCGTGACCTGAAGTGAAAGTAGTGGACAGTGTAGGTGTTGACCGACAACAAAGACGAAACCGAGACAGAGAAGTGAGAAAGACCTCAATAAAGAGGTGAGAAAAGGTCATCGTATAATCCGTGGATGGCTGGACTCCTCAAGTAGAAAGTCACAGTATAGAAAAACGGAAAAGTATGACAAGTACCCCAAGAGTATAGGGATCCAAGGAGGAAGTTTAGACTCAGTCTTCAAAGATGAGGTTCCTCATCTTTGTCTCGAACATTAATAATATCGATTATCGATAACTCGTAAACGAACACACGGTCTGTGATATGATTCGAAAAATGTACATAATAGAGTAAATTGTACATAATAGAGTAAATTAGGAGTGTTGTTGGAAGTATTCTCAAGTGATACTGATAATATTGGTAAATGTTTCCACGTACTGATAAAAGTCCCCGAAGGGTCCACCACGATCACCATTTCTTGGGTTGATGGTCACGTCCTCTGTACTCTCTACACCCAAGCTAGGAACCTAGTTCTTCTAGGGGACCTCATCCTTTACCGTTGGGTGAGGTCATAAGAATGGACCTCTTAGGGTACCTGTTTTCTCGGACCACCCGATGTCAGGTGTCGTAGTGTTTCTCAACCTGTGTTGACTTCTTTGAATCACGTGTGTGTGTTGGTAAAAGTGATACAAGGAACAATTCGTAGTAAGATTTTATAGGAGGGAATTAGGTCAACTTTTGTTTACGAGAAAACATACCGGATTTGACGACCCTAAAAAAAGGGGATTAGTATGGGTAAAACACTATGACGAAGGAACCACCTTTATTGTCGGAAAAGAGTCAGGTTCTACGTTCTAGGTTCGTGTGTCTGAACGTACGGGATGTAACAAGGAATTGAACGAGTTACAGGACATCTTGAGTGTCACTCCGACGAACCTTATAATCTGCACTTTTCTTTAAGAGGGAAAAGTGACCGTTTCGTAAATTATTCCTTTCTGTCTCCGGCGTTCTGAGAACTTCCGTTTTCCCAGAAGAACCAAAATGTCATCGTTTTGTGTAGTGTAAGGAATTGACCAATAAATATTATCATTCTTGTCCATTGTAAATAACTTGAGAAATAATACAAGTCCCCCGAAGGGTCCACCGAGTCACTATTTCTTAGACGGACGGTTACGTCCTCTGCGTCTAAGTCAGGGACCAAACCCTTCTAGGGGACCTTTTCCCTTACCTTTGGGTGAGGTCATAAGGACGGACCCTTTAGTGTACCTGTCTCCTCGGACCGTCCAATGTCAGGTACCCCAGCGTTTCTCAGCCTGTGTTGACTCGTACTCCGAAGGGAAGGGATATTAGAATATTCTGTTCATAATAATAATAGGGGAGGGGGTAAAGTACCAACTTTTCTGACTTCGGTCTTTCCGTTTTACTAAACGGTCACTACTGAATCGACAAGCAAATGCCTTGTCTTTATTTTAAGTCAAGATAGGTTGAGGTTTTAACTGTATAAATTGGTGAGTCAGAGATTACGGTTCTGGCTTTCTTTTCTATACTAACCTGAACAGATTTTAACACAAACACATACACTCCCAAACCCACTAAAAGACACATAAACATATATTTTTCCTTCTTCTAAAATAAAAGGTCAGATAAACCAGAGTCCTTCGTTTACGATACTTAATCATCGTACCATCTAAAGACCGGACCGGTTGACTATATACAGTTTTATTTTTTTAGTCACACAATCTTGATGACAGAAAAATATTTTATTATATTTCTTCATTAAAGAGGGAGATTTCAATTGTAGACTTCTCTAATGGGTCGTGGGTTAAGGAAGAGTCCCCACCTTAGGGTGAGACCATAGTAGAGGTTTCGGGTATAAAGACGGAACCATCCCATCTATCGGTCTAGAAAATCGGGGTCATAACTTTATCTGTAGTCATTAAGACTATAAGAGACGAGACGAGTCTCTAGGAAGTCAGGAAAGAGGAGGAAAAGTGATCCAAGGAACTTTTACAAGGGGGTTTATGTAAAGTCAAGGGGGTTTGTGTTTCGGAAGAAGGGTTGGTGGGTGCTAGTTTAACGATAATCACTGTTTTTTTTTTTTTTTGGTTTTTTGGTTGGAGTATCTATCTACTAAAATAAACGTTTTGTTTTTACGTCTGTGTCTATACCTCTTGTTTACATACCTGTGGTTCCTCCTCTTCCCCTTACCCTACTAGACCCTCCGACCCTAACTGTACATATATGATCATACGTATTTTGTCTATTGATTACTCTTGGATGAATATCGAATCCCTTGAGATGAGTTATAAGACACCACTGGATTTACCCTTTCTTTAGGTTTTTTACTCCCCTATGTGTGTGTGTGTGTGTGTGTGTGTGTGTGTGTGTGTATACATCGACTAAGTGAAACGACATATCATCTTTACTTGTGTTGTAACGTTTTGTTGATATGAGGTTATTTTTAATTAAAAATTTTTTGGAACTAGTCATGTACAATGATGAAAAACTCCCTTTATGTCCATTGATTTTAGACAAGGGAATGTCGGTTGTTGAGACAAGTATCACGTCTTGGTCTATACCGGAGGGACTCTCTCTCCTTTCTCCATTTGTCTTAAGAGTCTTCGTATCTTTATGAAGGGAGAGTTCGATGAGAGGGAGTGTACTGACTTGACAGTCCCGATCGTCGTCTCCGCCTTCCACCCGATCCATACTTTTTTGATCGAAAGGGTAGTCTCAATTCGTTTCCCCTTAAGTACGGGTCACGTTGGTCTATGAGTTCACGAGAGAGGTAAAACGAGAGAGTGAGACGTTAAAAATAAGAGTGATAAAAATCAGTAAAAGACACACCGAGATTGTGTGTGTTCGAGTGTGTGTGTAAGACGAGGTATCGAAGAGACAGGGACCAAGGTGAGACAGTTATACTGAAGGTCAAACGGTCACGTTGATGTTTCTTTATGGTGTCTATACCAGATGTAAACGTATGTCTAGTCTTTGACAAGGTAAAAAACATGTATATTAGTGTCTGTGTGTGTGTGTATGGGGTTGTGGATGTAGAGGATATCCCTGTAGAGGGAAAAGTGTTTTCCTACGAGGACTTTTAGGTCGTTTATACTTTTAAAAATATCCACTTTCAGATAAAAAAATTAAATTTAAATAAATAAAATTAACCTCCGATTAATGAAATGTTATAACATAACCAAAACGGTATGTAGTTGTACTTAGACGGTGCCCACATGTGCACAAGGGTTAGGACTTGGGGGGAGGGTGGAGGGAGGGGTATGGTAGGGAGACCCAGTAGGGTCACGTGGTCGGGGTCCGTAGGACATAGGACGTAGCTTGGACCTGACCGTTAAGTAAAGAATATACTATAATATGTACAAAGTTACGGTAAGAGGGTTTAGTAGGGTGGGAGAGGGAGAGGGTGTCTCAGGTTATTGTCACGTCGGTGATACCTCTTGTCACACCTCTAAGGAAATTTTTGACCTTTATCTTGACGGAATACTGGGTCTTTAGGGTGACGACCCGTATGTGTGGCTCCTTTGGTCTTAACTTTCTCTGTGCACATGGGGTTACAAGTAGTGACATGACAAATATTATCGGTCCTGTACCTTCGTTGGATCTACAGGTAGTCGTCTACTTACCTATTCTTTCGACACCATGTATATGTGTCACCTCATAATGAGTCGGTAACTTTTCTTATGTAAACTCAGTCAAGATTACTCCACCTACTTTGACCTCGGTTAATACGTCTCACTTCATTCGGTCTTTTTTTTTTTGTGGTTATGTCATATGATTGTGTGTATATACCTTAAATCTTTCTACCATTGCTATTGGGACATACTCTCTGTCGTTTTCTCTGTGTCTACATATCTTGTCAGAAAACCTGAGACACTTTCAGTTAAAATTGAGATTAAAATCACTGAAAGAATTTAGTAAAAGTACAAATAATGTTCGAAACTAATGTCATTTATTTTAAAAGAAACTATCACCCGTGTTTTTTTATTATTTTGTACTTACTTTATGAAACGTTTGACATTTTGTAGTGGTTTATGATCAAAAGTAGTAATAAGTGATTCGTCCATCCTCACTATTACCCATGTTAAAATTCCCGAGACTACATTCGGTCATAATGTTATACTAATTAGGAAGGAATTATATTTGTAAATATGTTTACCCAATCTTATGTACCTTATGTTACATTCAGAGTAATGTAATCTCGTTTAGATGAATATAATCTGACACTAACGAGAAGTAAAGATAATATAGGTTTAACCTAATATTTAAAAAATTTTGTTTCTACCCATATCGTAATTTTCTGTTTCGTAACTTATTTTTCCCCCAAATTAAGGAAGAGATAATAGTTGACTGACAAAAGGTAACGAGGTTCAAGGAGTATACATAAAAAATTCACCAGTATTACGGTAGGACGGGTAAATTATTATATACACTTCTGTTTTTCCAGGTAGATCAGTTCCGATACCAAAAAGACGTCGGGTGGTCCGAGGAGACAGGTACCCTAAAAGGTCGTTCTCATGACCTCACCCCACGGTAACGGAAGAGACGTGTGTGTTTGGATCCACGACGAATTTCTCTAAAACGTCTATATTAATATCAAGGTTTAGTCAACTAGGATTTTACCCCTCTAATAGACTCACCTGGACTGGATACTGTATTCGGAAATTTAGACTCTGAACTAAAGAAAGTAGTCACAGAAGATTAAAAGACATATATCGAGGAAACAGAGGAATCCATCCAAATAAGGATCCATAAAATAAGAAAGACAACGTTACCATTTACCCTAACTAAGGAATTTAAGAGAAAGACTAAAAAGTAACAATCAGGTATCCTTACGTTCACTAAAGACACATAATTAAAACATAGGACACCGAAATGATTTAAGTGACTAATCGAGATCATTAAAACACTATCATAGAAATCCCAAAAGATACATATCATCGTACAGTAGATGTTTGTCTCAAAATGTAGAAGAAAAGGTTAGACCTAAGTAAAATAAAGAAAAAGAAGAGACCAACGACAACGATCCTGAAAGTTTTGATATAACTTATTGTCACCATTCTCACCCGTGAGAACAGAACAAGGACTAGAATCTCCTTTCTTTAGTTTCTACTATATTTGTCTACCTCTATATAATGTACGGGGACCCGACTTTCTTAGTTATAACATTTTTACTAATAGGATGGTTTACATTAGATGTCTAAGTTACGTTAGGGATAGTTTAATGGTTACCGTAAAAAGTGTCTAGATCTTGTTTTTTAAAGTGTCAAGTATACCTTTACTATACTTATCGGTTTCGTTAGAACTCTTTCTTCTTACCTCGACCTCCTTAGTTGGAAGGATTGAACTCTGATATGATGTTTCAATGTCAATAGTTCTGTCATACCATGACCGTGTTTTCGTCTATATATCTGGTTACCTTGTTCTATCTTTCGGGTCTCTATTTGAGTGCGTGGATACCCGTGGAATAGAAACTGTTTCTTCCGTTCTTATATGTTACCCCTTTTCTAACAGAGAAGTTATTAACCACGACCCTCTTGACCTGTCGATGGACATTTTCTTACTTTAATCTTGTGAAGGATTGTGGTATGTGTTTCTATTTGAGTTTTTACTAATTTCTGGATTTATATTCTGGTCTTTGATATTTTGAGAATCTCCCTTTGTATCCGTCTTGTGATACTGTATTTAGTGTCGTTCAAGGAGATAATGGGTGGAGGTCTCCTTACCTTTATTTTTGTTTTTATTTGTGCACCCTGGATTAATTTGAATTTTCGAAAACGTGTCGTTTCCTTTTATATTTGTTCCTTTGATATTTGTCCTGTTGGGAGTCTTACCATCTATTATTACCGTTTACTTTGTTGACTGTTTCCTAATTAAAGGTTTTATATGTTCGTCAAGTATACTGAGTTATGGTCTTTTTGTTTGTTGGGTTAGTTTTTCACCCGTTATCTGGATTTGTCTGTAAAGAGGTTTCTTCTAAATGTCTACCGATTATTTGTGTATATTTCTACGAGTTGTAACGAGTAATAATCTCTTTACGCTTAGTTTTAATGTTACTCTATAGTGGAGTGTGACTAGTCTTACCGGTAGTAGGTTTTTTTTTTTTTAGGTGTTTGTTATTTACGACCTCTTTCACATCTCTTTTCCTTTGGGAGAACATGACAACCACTCTTACATTTGACTATGTCTGTGATACCTTCTGTCATATCTCTAAGGAAATTTTTGATACTTATTTTAATGGTATACTGGTTCGTTAGGGTGATGATTCCTATATGGAACTTCTTTCGTTTTAACTTTTTCTGTGTATATTGGGTTACAAGTGACGTCGTGATAAATGTTTTCGATCCTGTACCTTCGTTAGATCTACAGGTAGTTGTCTACTACCCATTTCTTTGACACCATGTATATACGTTATCTTATGATGAGTCGGTATTTTTCCTTACGTAAACTCAGTCAAGATTACTCCACCTAGTTGGATCTCGGATAATATGTCTCACTTCATTAAGTCTTTCTTTTTTTTGTTTTTAGTATATAATTACGTATACATACCTTAGATCTTTCTACCATGATTACTTGGACAAACGTCTCGTTACCTCTACGTCTGTATCTCTTGTCTGAATACCTGTACCCGACCACTCCCTCCTTCATCTCCCACCCTACTTACCTATTTCATCTTTCTTTCGTATATGCGATGGTATACATTTTATATATCGGTTACCCTTAAACGACATACTGAGTCCCTTGAGTTTGGTCCCGAGACATTGTTGGATCTCCCTCCTTCCCCACCCTCCACCCTCCCTCCAGGTACTCCCTCCTTTATCTATATGGATACCGACTAAGTACGACTACATACCGTCTTTGGTTGTGTTATAACATTTCGTTAATAGGAAGTTAATTTTTATTTATTTAAAAAAAAATTAGACTCTAAAATTTATGTTCTTCCTGAACTACACACTAACGACCGGTAAGATGGTGAGTGGGTTGAGTCAAGAGGAGAAGTCCAGATTAAGAAAAACAGTACACTGGTTTACCGTCTAAGAAAGAAATATTTTCGTCTTACTATAACTGTATAATTGGTATCACCAAGGGTAGGGCTAAAGGACAATAAGAAAACGAAAAGAGTAGGGAGGGCGGGTATAATCTCTTAAGGGACCCGGTGACTCTCCTACTTAGTCTACTCTTCGTGTTCTTAATATACGATTATCCTTAGGGACACGGGATGTTCGGACTCGGTTAAAGAACCCCTATTGGTATCTTGGGTTGTCTATCTAAACCCCCGAGTTTTCATTTGTCCTACGACACACGGTGTCGATTCTGGGATTCTGGACCGTGTCGGTTTATTTATTTATAAAATTTTTTCATTTGTCCCGGACACGGATTGAAGGACCCACCTAGGGTCTCTTCACCGTTCGGGACGTCTCAATTAAGAGTGGTTGTACATTTTCCCCGTCACCACCACCAACACACTACTTAAATGTGTTTGCACGAACTCTGTCGGAGCACCCTGAAGAGGTCCCACCACACTTCACGTTCGTCTACAAAGGATCCATAAGTCTTCATCGACTCTCTCTCTCGATTTCAACCTCCCTGAATCGATAGTCCTGTTCTTCTTAAGTTGTCACGTACATATGGTACCACCATTCTTCTTTGTGGAGTTTGTGTCTACAGTAGATGTCGACCTCCGTCCCTCCCTCAACCATGAGATTTAAGTGATTCCTTTGGGACTTGACTGACTCTAGCGAATTTCTATTTTTCGGACTTTAATTCAAAGACGGGTGACCGAGTTACCTTCGACTTTTGTTTATCTCTCTTTTTTTTTTACAAGAGAAAGGTCGTGTACATTCATTATACCTGAACATTGACTCGTCCTGGGATACCCCGGAAGGGTCCTGTCTGGGGAGGGGTACAGGAGACGAAATCGAGGAGAGACTCATGGATCTGTTATCATAAACTACGGGTAAAGGACTCAACAAAATTTCTACGATTTTGGAGGTGGTTTCCCTTCTTTAATTGATAGACTACTAGTGTTCGTATATGTGGGGTCCGGATGGTCTACCTTGGACTCCAAACTGTCACAATGGGGACACTGTCTCGGGACAATGACGTGGTAGTCGGTTAGTCTCTTAACACGTGTTCGACAAGTGTTTGGGACGTTGAGGGAAAGGAGTGAACCGGAAAATTTTACGAGGGGACTTTGGGTACCCCCGTAAGACCACAAAACTCTTCAGCAACGGGACTTGAGGGACTTTATTTGGGACGTGAAAGGAAGAGGTGTTGGACCACAGTCATCTAACCGAAATGACGTGTACCCACTCGTCCGGGTTCAAGTCATTGGCTGACTCTAAGTATAGATGATATAAACGAAGGATAGTTCCGAGAAGTATTTCCTTCCTTAAACTACCGGGGTCAAATGTACGTTCCGACACCCCAGTGTTTGGTCACTCCTATAATGACACGGACTTCTCAGTCCATGGTCCAGGTTATTCCTTTTCGTTCAGACTTCAAATAATCATTTCCATCCTACTGATATTTTCTTGAGAGGATGTCTATTTATCCTCCCTAGACTAACCGTCCCCGAAGGGACTACCGAGTCACCATTTCTTAGACGGACGTTATGTCCTCTGGGTCCAACCCCAGAGGACCCACCCCTTCTAGGGAACCACCTCTTCTAGGGGACCTCTTCTCTTACCGTTGAGTGAGGTCATAAGAACGGATCCTTTAGGGTACCTGTTTCGTCGGACATCCCGATGTCAGGTACCCCAGTGTTTCTCAGTCTGTATTGACTCTCTGATTTGCTGGTGACGGTAGACTCACCGTTTTATGCCGTATTTTGGAAATCTTGATGTACTTCGTCTTTCTCGTCAGTTAAAAATTCATTTTAACTTTTATTTTATTTTAAATTTTTTTCTTTAAAGACACCGAATTGTGTTTTACCAAATTACTAAACAAAGTTACGACTCTTTATTTGTACTCACTGTGCCTGACATCCCAGAGTATATCTAACACCCTACCCCACTCTCCTCCCGAGACGAGGTTCGCCAATAAGTCTATACACCCGAGAAAGGTGATACGCTGTAGAAAATCCGGTGACTCATGAGGTGGTCGAGGATAAGTAGGTCGTCCGTCTAAAGCTTCTCTGTCACTTACCTGCTTATGTTCCCTACAAAGTCACCCGGTCCGATCTTCACCGTGAGTTGTAAAGTCCTGTGTAAAGTCACCACTGTTGACATTGTGTCAGGTTAGATCTCGTCCTCCCGTCCTTTCCCGTACACTATGATACGAATCCTTCTTCTCCTTTGCGGTTGTAGTCACTCGGGACCCGTGATCGGTCCGGTACTCCTACCTCCTTCCCGGTTTGGTTCCCCACCATCATTGACAGGAAAGAGAGTAAGGTTTTCCGATCCCTGTTACGAAAAGTGATTCATCTACGAATTTCTCGTTTTAGATACTATTATTCTTCAAGGGACTTTATCATAGACAAAAATCTCATTTGCAACGGTTTTATCTATTGGTTGTGAGACCTCTTCTGTCTTTGTTCACTTCACGGAGTACGATTTTCGACGGACTGACTTCCAAAGTCTGTTTTCGTTTTTCACACTCGTTCAGTGAACCTTTCGACATTAATGTCTGGGACTAATGTCAGTGTTTCGAGCCTTAAAATATGACACAGTTTCGGAGGTCCATACCTCGTAAGAACTTAGAGTAAAAATAGGATTTGTTTTACACTCCTCTGTTGGTGGTTGTTCGGTTGGTTTTTTCAGTCTCAGGGGACCTGCTTAAAAGCGTAAAACGAGAATTCCCTTGTGTCTGGTCTTCGTGAGTCTTTCTTGGTACCTGTACGTTTGGGGTTGGAAGGTCTCACGTTTTATAGTTGTTTGGTATAGATGTCATACTTAACACCACAAAAGAAAACATTTAATTTAGGGTGAAATTTTTTTTTTTTTTTGTGAAAGGTCTTTTGATACTTTCACAATGGTTTCGGTTCGAGTGAGACGAGTGGTGTACTGTCCGGTCATTCAGCCCTTTTCTCCACAACTTCGTTCCTTATCCCTCACATAAACCTTTCGGTCGTCTAGTTTTTCTACCGTCTAATCACAGAGTTTTATTGGTAGAATACCCCAAGACCTACGGTCAAAGAAAATATCTTGTGTCTCTTCCTCCTCCACTCCTTCATTTCATTTTTTCGTTTATTATTCATTTTTTCATTTCATTGGAACGTTTATTGAGGACCTTATCGGTCAGACCCCACCACATCCCTATGATACAATTAAAGAAGAAAAAAACGTCGGTAAAGTGTCTACCTGTTCCAGTCTTATAGTGGGACTTGTTTCAAATTGTAAGTCTGTCTCCCCGTCCCCAGGGACTACATCTGGTGATACACACCTGTCAAAGGAAAATCACTTGTTTTCGTTGGTCTTCGTTTCCAATTCCATTTTATTTGTTTAGGTTGTGGTATCAGTCTAAAACAAGAAGAGACATTGTTTGTATAAATTCCGTACATACATAAGTTCAACGTTCAGTCCCTTAAACACGATGACAATGAAAAAAAGGATAAACGGTACCCAAAAATTTTCGAATTCCAAAGAGATCCTTACCTCTTTTTATAATCCTTATGATTAAACATCGAAATTTTCTAATAAAAAATTTGCATGTCTCTAGGAGAAGGAATTCCGAAAATTCTAAGATTAGACTTTTAGTCGACATTGTCAATGTAAAAGTACCAATGTCCATATATGCCAGTCGGACGTCAATCGGTCTTTTGAGGTAAGACACTCGTAAAACAAATTTTCTCCGAAAGGATCCTTATTAATAATTTACTTATTTATTACTTTAACTTGGTTGAACTGACGTGTACAGGGACCGATTAGATATCTAGATTTACAGAAGACTTCGTGTTTAACGGACTGTAAAATAGAAACCTACTTATAACGACGGTTAGTCAGTGAATGGGAAAGTTTACAACGTAAGTAAAGGGGTGTCCTTTGAGAGACTTGGGGTTTTACGATTTTCTTTTGACCTTCCTAGACATAAGTGTCCGAAAATCCCCGACAGACTCCCAAGGGTATCTCCAAAAGAAGTACAACTTACTGAAGTCTGTTTAGGACGACCAGCGGGTCTGGGTCAAGTAGATTCTGTTCTCCGAACAGAGGACTACTCCTTTTCGTAAGAGAAAGGGTCCCTCACTGGAAGATTTTAAACTTCCAGTGTCGAATAGAGGAAGGAGAGACAATCTCATGAAGGAGTTGTTGACTCTAATCAATAGAAATAATCGAATTCTCGTCTGTAAATCTCGAGTGTCTTGTTCATGAGGTGTTATTACAGGGATTACTCGTAAGACTTTTAAGACAGAGAAGAAGGTATATTTGGAAAATGAGTAAGTTTTAGATATAACTAAACTGGATTTGACATTACCTCATGTGTAACAACGAGAAAACCTTCTTCCTAAATAACTCGTTTATTTGTCATCCAAATAATGTATTCATTCAAACTACACCCAGAAGTACTCGAGGTCAAATCTTTCGTGAGAGTTGCGAGTAAAGTAAAATGGGGAAATTAGTAGGAAAAATTGTCCAAAATAATAGGGATAAAATACCTGTTCCTATGACCCCGAGTCTTTCCCTTCCACTGAACGAGGTCCAAAGTGTCTAACCCAGCATTTATTCCTGTGTCTGTAGTAGTAGTAGTTGTAGTTGTTGTAATAATAATATTTATTATCGTAAATCATATAAGACTGGTCACTAATATATTGTCCATAAAATAATTGACAAAGTGTACGTAATGACTTAAATTAAATATATCAGTCAGACATCTAATCCATAATAATAGAAAGGGTAAAATGTCTACTTTTGATTCCAGAGTCTCTTTATCTCGTTGAAAGGACTCTGGTATGTCGATTATTCAGAATCCTATACAAATTGGACAGATTCTTTTACTTGACATAAAATCTTTAAACCGTTTAAGTCAAAACTTTGTATTAATAGTTAATTTATATTAAAAATAGATAAGTAAAAAAATTTAACCCCTCCACGAGATCTACTTTATAATTGTTATCAGACTCAATAGTATTCCATCTTTTTTGCTTAAAGATATAATTAGTTAAATCTAAAAAGTGAGGAGGTGTTGGGGGTGTAAAACTCACTTAATCACTATGAAATAATATAAAGACCGTAAAACCTCCCTACTCTTTGTAGTTTTAATGTTAAACTTTTTCGTATAAGAATAACATTAACGAAACTAAACGAAATTCAGTACTATAATTATATAAAACTTTAAAGTTTGTTGTACCTTTTCCACACTCCAAAGTATGTATAGTTTTCCGTTAGTTTTCAATAGTAACGATATCAACTAAGAGGAGCGGTTACGTATGTGTGTATGTGTGTGAGAGAAAAAGTAAAAACCAGAAGGGTGGTCCCGAACGTCCTTTCACACGTTTGTGTGTCTGTCTATGTGTTTGTCATTGAGTATCGTTTGATTCGGGGATGATACATAGGTGGTCGAGTCTTGTAATCTTGTACATTATAAGGAGGACCTCGTTTGTTAGACTGGCCTCCTTATTTTGAGTGTGTTCTTCTTGACTCCCTTATGAATTTCGTTGTTCACGGTGGGTTACCAGTAAAGAAAACCGACAAGTAGTCCTAGTGGAACCCTTGAACAAGTTTACGTCCATGGGGTCGGTGTAGAAGTCTCTAGACAGACGAGGTCCCTCAGACCGATCACCTCTTTACCTTATAAAGGACGGGATAGTCATATGATTCCTACAGTATCAGTAGTCTCTAGCGTCGGTGGTGTCTACCACTCGGTCACTCGGGACTCCCTTGAGTCCTTCCTTTCTTGGGGACGGTAGATTGTCGGTTGTCTGACGTCGGTGAGGGATACCACTCGGGGTTTCTTTAAGTCCTACACTTTTATGTCCTATGTCCGAGGTCTATCGTCTCTACGTATAGTTTCCTTACTACAGTCACTCGGGTCTGAGAACGTAGAAGGTCATGTACTTTGTCACGAGTTAAGGAATTGAACCCTATAGATTAAAAGAAATTAATTGTTAGTAGAAAACTACAAGTCTGATAGACGAGAAACAACATTTTGAGGATATATAAGACCGAGGGGTGGAACGGAGGAGTCTTGTCAAGAGAGACTCCTCTCTCAAGAGAGACTCCCAATGAACTCTACGAGGGAGGGTCTATGTTTCAGGATTTTGAAAGTCGTCTTATTTTGTATTGAGTGTTGAACATCCAACACTTACTAAAAATCAGTTGTGGTTCATAACGAGTTTAAGTCAAACTCTTTCCGAATAATTACGACATCTGTCTTGGACTCTTATACCAAAACAATCCATCAACCTTATCCCTTTGTCTCAGGTTTTACTACCAGTCTCCTTCATCGTTGATCTTTTTTTTTCTCCTACGGTGTCTGGTCTCATTCTGGGAGTCCGTCCTTTTGTGTGGGGTAAGGGACTAACCAGGACCCGTATTGGTTAGTCTGCTTACGACCATGTTAGGGCAAAACGTATCCCTGGACGACTTCCCTTCTTTGTTACCCTATATTTTCTCCTTTCGGTTTGACCCTGTCCCGGTGAGAAAGTCCCCAAACAGGTGAGAGTACGGACTTCTCGTATGACGAACGACGAACGGGTAATTTAGAACGGACAAACTCGACTTGTGACCAGACAGTAAAGTTAAGAAACGACGTTACTCTGTTCTTGACTCCTTCTTCTTGGCTGGACTGTCAAAGAATTACAGAACAAAAGTTTTGTCCCGGTTTGTCGTTTGTTCCAGTGTTCCGTTATGTCTCCCGTATAAGTGGGTTAACCGTCTCCTTTGTTTAGACCCTCCTGATCACTGTCTTTGATTGGGATTATTAGACAGACGTTAGGATACTTGTTAACCAGTTCATCTTACGGAACTCACGGTGGTGTACGGAGTACGAGTACGTCATCTTTTATTATGGGTACGGATGAAAGTGTACACGTGTTTTCCTGTCAGTGGGAGTGTGGTGTGTGTCTATCCATGGGACGACGGTTCCACTCAGGGATCACAGACACTGTGTCATCTCTTGACAAACTGTGAGACGGACCGGTGGGAATACAATGTACCGTCGTTCGGGGAAGACGAGCGTTTGGAGGTTTTAGGATCGACCTGGAGTGTACATTTTAGGGACTCCGACGGTCCGGAGGTCTCCTAGGACGATACGTGTACCCTCCTCTGTCCTCTGGTCTACACGACCAGTGTCTGTGTCTCACGGGTGGAGGACGGAGTTTCTTCCTGAATGACGGATCGAGGGTCCTTACTTCAATCGTCTGTTGGAGGAGTTGACGTCTGTCACCGGAGTGGACTCTAGTGTTGGTAGGTCCCTGTTGGACGTAGGTTACTGACACATTCCGTTACCACATTTTGACGGTTTGGTAACGTCTGGATGTGTCCTGTCGAGACTACCTGTCTGGAACGAGGTTTTGAAAGGGTAGTCTAACTGGTCGTGAAACTGACCGAATAGAGCGTCAAGTTGAAGACGGAGTCGGGTTAGGACGAAGAGAGGAAAGTGAAGGACCCATAATTCAGGGATTATTTATCGAACATGGAGTTTGAGACAAAGTCGTAGACGAAGGTCTCTTAGGTGAGACACTGTGGTCCAGTCTGGTCAAGTCACAGTTCCGGTTCACATGCACCTTCTCTTTTTCCGTTCCCTGAAGACTCCGGGAACCAGTCCCGACGGTTGTGGAACCAACAGAGGTTCTCCGTCTTCAAACGAAGAGATACCGTGATTCTTGATACATGGATCCAAACGGGTCTAGGGACCATGACTACTATTTAGACTACTGTCTCTTCGTCCCCCTCCTTCGGAACAGGGACCCTTCTTTATCGGTAGTTATATCTCTTGATCAATTTACGTAATCTTACGTGGTAATGGGTCCACCACGATCACCATTTCTTGGACGGACGGTTACGTCCTCTGTATTCTCTGTGTCCAAGTTAGAGACCCAACTCTTCTAGGGGATCTTCTCCCGTACCGTTGGGTGTTATAAGAACGGATCTCTTAGGGTACCTGTCTAATCGGACCGTCCACCAGGTATCCCAGTGTTTCACATCCTGTGCTGACTTCGTTGATAGTCAAGTCACGTCAACGAGTCAGTACAGTCTGAGAAACGTTGGGGTACTTAGTGTCGTGTGGTCCGGAGGGACAGGTAGTGGTTGAGGGCCTCAAGTGAGTTTGAGTACAGGTAGCTCAGACACTACGGGAGGTCGGTAGAGTAGGAGGCAGCAGGGGAAGAGGAGGACGGGGGTTAGGGAGGGTCGTAGTCCCAGAAAAGGTCAGTCAGTTGAGAAGCGTACTCCACCGGTTTCATAACCTCAAAGTTGAAGTCGTAGTCAGGAAGGTTACTTGTTGGTCCTGACTAGAGGAAATCCTACCTGACCAACTTGGAGGAACGTCAGGTTCCCTGAGAGTTCTCAGAAGAGGTTGTGGTGTCAAGTTTTCGTAGTTAAGAAGCCGTGAGTCGAAAGAAGTGTCAGGTTGAGAGTGTAGGTATTTACTGGTGACCCTTTTGATATCGGAACTGATCTACCTCGAAACAATCGTTTCATTACAGAGACGAAAACTTACACGATAGATCCAACCAGTATTGAAAGGAAGGTTCCTCATTCGTAGAAAATTAAAGTACCGACGTTAGTGGTAGGTGTCACTAAAACCTCGGGTTTTTGTATTTCAGACTGTGACAAAGGTGACAAAGGGGTAGATAAAGGGTACTTCACTACCCTGGTCTACGGTACTAGAAGCAAAAGACTTACAACTCGAAATTCGGTTGAAAAAGTGAGAGGAGAAAGTGAAAGTAGTTCTCCGAAAAATCAAGGAGAAGTGAAAGACGGTATTCCCACCACAGTAGACGTATAGACTCCAATAACGATAAAGAGGACCGTTAGAACTAAGGTCGAACACGAAGAATACATGAGACGTATATTCAATTTATACGTACGTGTGTATTTTACAGATGAAACACCTAAGAGGTATTTTTTGTCAATATTGTATCCCCTGACCGATTTACGTAATCTTATTAGGTGTCGGGAATTTTTTCTTTCTCCATTTTCGTATAAAAGACTGTACTCTCTCATAGGTTTTATGTAACAATAGACCTAAAATTTTTGGTTCAAAATCTTGTCGAAAACATTATACTACGGTAAAATTTCAGTTGTGTCACATCAGGGTAAAATTTATTTTAAACGAATATTCTTTAACTTTACAGAAATATATTTTTATAAAGGTAGGGTCAAATACATGTTGTAAACTTTATTACGTTTAGAGGGGTTTATTACATAGTAGTTGTTAGTGTCTTAAAGTTTTGACCTTCCGGTCCACTTAACATTCGGTATAAATGTGACTACGGTGTACCACCGCGGTGAAATCGACTATAAAGACCGAAAGGAAACAGTTCTAAACAGAGTTTAATAAGATTAAAGACTTAATACGACCCGGGACCCCTTGTGTGAGGAACGTATTTTGTGTCTACGGGACTTATGACCATCCATCTTGTAAGACCCCTGATATATAGTTAGAATTGACCCCAATAGAGACCTTTCACCTTTACCCTTCCTACCCATAATAGACAGACACAATGTATGAAGATTAAAATAATAAAATATAAGTCATTCTTTCCTACATATTGTTCTTTGTTAAAGACTACTTTTATTTATGAAAGAAACCTGAGAATTCATTTTGGGGTTCACATAAAGTCTACCGTCTACCGTGTGTCCTCCGTCTCGTCCTCCGGACAGTAGGAGACCGGTCCGTAGACCACGAGGTATACTTCTCAGTTTCGGTCTCCTTACACTTACGGAGTTAGGGTGACCGGGATCGCTACAGAGACGGAACGGGGACGAAAGGAGGGTCCGAGGGAGTCGTGTTGTCGGAGATCGGGTCTCGGAGACGTGTTGTATTGGAACGGGAGCAGGGTCAAGACTCGGACCTTGAAGGTAGTCGGAGTCTCCCTTGTGGACCTCTCCTTTTTAAGACGGTCTTAACCGGTTTTTGGGGTCACCTCGAGATTCAGTGACACGATGAGACTGGGAGTCTTCTACCAAGTCCCCAATCCGACGGACTTTATAATCCTCGTGAGAGTAAACTCTCGAATGAAACATGTCCATAGTGTATGATTCATAACATATATGTACTAGAGTAAATTAGGAGTCAAGTCAAGTGAGTGAGTCAGCACAGACTGAGAAACACTCGCGTACCTAAATTAGGAATATCGATGGGATTCCACCCATGTTAATAATGGGTAAAATGTCTACATCTTTGACTCCGTCTGGTCTTTTCAATTTCTGTGGATGGGTTCAAACATGTTATTTACTGTCTAAACTTAGGTCAAGATAGACTGACTCCACGGTCACGAGTTCCAAACGTCGATAACGAAGAGACAGGTGAACTCGGGACTTCGTTTCGTCTTGACTTACGAGTTGTCGAACGGATTTACAGTTACCTACTTATAATAAGATACCGAATCTTGAAAACTTAGGTTTAGTGTTATTTAAAGACTCGATCTCTATTTGGTCTATGGACCTTTATGACGGTGAGGTAGACAAGTAAGTAAGTACGTAAATAAGTTTAGAGATGGAGAGATACCCGGTGAAACAAAAAACCAGTGTAAAATCCAGTTCCTACTCAGGTTCCGGTCTCGAGAGTCGGGAGGAAATCCTCTAGAAATCGTTATAACTGTGGAGTCTCTCACTTTTCGTACAGTATTCTCTAGTAGACATAAATCCTCCATCTCGACTTTCTGGTCTTTATCCTCAGTTTCTTCCTTGGGACTGTGACCGTCACGATCCTTTGACTCATACGTTAAGTGGGAACTTGAGACTTGGCTTCCGGACGATACATATTTCGTGTACCGTATTGTCTTGTATCACGACACTCTAAAAGTCGGGTACACATACAGTTACGGGGTCTGTCGTTCCCTCGCGCGTGAAGGGAACGAGAAGGATCCAAGAGACTAAACGATCTGGTTCTCGAGAAACTCCTACCCTTGGTCATATAGTAGGGGTCAAAGGTCGTGTCCCGGACCGTATTACGATCCCGAGTCACTTATAACCGACTTGGTTAGAGATAAGTAAGATAGTGTTCCTTCGGGAACTAAAACAAAAGACAAACCCAAATAACAACAGGTAAGTCCTTTCAAAACCCTATATAAATGATGTACGATCTCTGTCTCCCCTTAAGATTTCTTTAAGGTACAAGACTTCCCCGAATGTAGGTATAACCTTCTACTTGGTGTCCATATGTTGTGTCAACGTATTTTTATAACCCTTCATTGTCGGTAGGAGTCGAGGGTTTACATGCATAATCCTGATTAAGTAGGTAAGTCTCTCACGATAATACCCGAAGGGAACACCGAGTCGACGATTTCTTAGGTGGACGTTACACCCTCTGGACCAAACTAGGGACCCAACCCTTCTAGGGGACCTCTTCCCTTGCCGATGGGTGAGGTCATAAGACCGGACTTCTTAAGGTACATGACAAGTCAGGTACCCCAACGTTTCTCAACCTGTGTTGACTCACTGAAAGTGAAAGAAAGAAAATAATACCGACGGGTCAAGAGTCCTGACATTCGTTAAGTCTTAATAAGTTTCTAAATTGTGTCTTTCACCCTTAACCACGTAGACTCAATTTGGCGTACGTACAGTAAATTGAGTCGTCAGGGGTTGGAAAAGTCGTGGTCCTTGGTAAACGTAAGTTCTGTTAAAAAGTGTCTGACCCCGTCTCTCTACCAAACCCCTACTAAGTTCACGAGAAATAAAGACATTAATAACGTAGTCGAGGTGGAGTCTAGTAGTCCGTAATCTTGGGTCTCCAACCTCTGGGGACTAAATTGATTGAGACCAAATTGATTGGACTAAATTGATGGTAGCGACCAATCTACCATCAATTTAGTCCAATCAAAGAGGATGAATTGGGAGTTACATGGTCCTTTTTCAATATTGGTGAATGGTAGATCTAAGTTGTCTGAAAAAATATGAAAATATAAAATTCAGTAAAATGTTTATTAATTATCTTCATTCCTATTTCCCCATTACTTTTTGTTAAAATAATCGTTCGAATTATCCTTAAATTCGTTTATTTAGTTTAAAAACAAGGTATAAAAGGTCTAAAATTTCCATATAGATGGGGTTTACCCGTTGTAAGAAAATTACAACGAGTTGTTGACAGTACATGTTTGGACCTTGTATAGTGGAACATTTATGACTAAGGTCTAAAGTTTGTATAAAGATTTTTGAAGACGAAACAGTAACGAAGACCAAGAAGAAGTATGTACATTTTACAGTTGTGCAATATGAAAACTTTTGAACTAGCGAGTATTAAAACGACTTCTCTCCTACCGGTGGAAATAAGGTGTTATCGTTTTGTAAAAGTAAAAATCTTAGGATTTATGACTAATCTTACTGACTAAGTTACTACAAAATAAAAAGTGAAGGTGTAGTAAAAAAGGTAAGTAAGTGGAAACTTATATGTAGACGAAAGTCGTACAGAGGTGAATACTTAATATAGTTCATTGAAAGGTGTGTCTTTATAATATTTTCTTATCACAGTACACAGGAAAATCGTTTTGTCCCATCAGGTGTAAGTATATTGTTTTATAACGGACTACTTCAGGAAGGATGACTTACTCATCAACCTATCCTTATAGTACAAAGGAAAAACAGGAACATTTATGTGACTATGGAGTTTCTACGAACTCAAACTTTTTGACATAGATTCTATAGGTCCTATAGCTGTAGACATCTGAGTGTCAGACTCTAAAGTGATTATACTAGTTAAGACGGTAGTGGTAATCAGATCTCACGACGACAGAGAAACCTAAGTAGAAGACTAAATAGATTATTAGCCCTTTGTAGTAGGAGACAGTTAAAAGAAGAGAATCTTCTTTTAATTTTGAAGACTTTAAAGTTGACACAAAGTACTTTCGGAAATTTTTGGGTGTTTCTACACAAAAGTCTGAAGAACTATGTAAAAACTCCTTCTACGTACTAAAGTCCGTTGTGTCATTTTTTGACTTTCACCATATTTCCACTACTAAATAAGGTCTTAACGTAATAGGGAGACCCTATAAGGTCTGAAGATGATAAAAGAATAATAAGATATCAAAAAGTGGTATCAACTCTTATTGACTACTCACCTACCACTAACGTCGGTACTTTAATTTTCTACGAATGAGGAACCTTCCTTTCAATACTAGTTGGATCTGTCGTATAACTTTTCGTCTCTGTAATGAAACGGTTGTTTCCAGGCAGATCAGTTCCGATACCAAAAAGGTCACCAGTACATACCTACCCTCTCAACCTGACACTTCTTTCGACTCATGGTTTCTTAACTACGAAAACTTGACACCACAACCTCTTCTGAGAACTCTCAGGGAACCTGACGTTCCTCTAGGTTGGTCAGGTAGGATTTACTCTAGTCAGGACCCACAAGTAACCTTCCTGACTACGACTTCGACTTTGAGGTTATGAAACCGGTGGAGTACGCTTCTCAACTCACTAACCTTTTCTGGGACTACGACACTCCCTAACCCCCGTCCTTCTCTTCCCCTGGTGACTCCTACTCTACCGACCTACCGTAGTGGCTGAGCTACCTGTACTCAAACTCACTTGAGACCCTCAACCACTACCTGTCCCTCCGGACCGCACGACACTAAGTACCCAGTGTTTCTCAGCCTGTGTTGACTCACTGACTTGACTTGATTTCACTTGAGGTCCGACTCCGTAAACCCGAAATTTGACACCACACCTGTGTCTCTCGGTGCCCCTAGTCACTTATCCCCTCGACGATCTACTTGAATTACGAAAGTCTAAAACATTGATCCTCTGTCCATACTAATAAGATATGATTCTTATTTTAGAACCATATAATTGTTATAAAAGTCTGATTTCCTGTTCACGGTTCAGACGTTTTATTAGACTAGCTAAATGGGAGATTTTGAGTGGAAGGTCTCATCTTTCCTCCAAGTTTCGTCGAATTTCATGTAGAAATACACCATAGAACCTAGACGAAGTTTTATTAGACCTCGACCTACTACATATTTACTTCATTCCAACCGGGACTCAAGTGGTAACAACTCGACTCACTAGTCATACACCCCTAAATATTATATCAAATTAGATAAAAACGTATAAAAAATCAAATTCAGGGGATTTTCGTCCCGGACTCTGTTTCTGTACCCATGATCATTAAATAGACCCCTTAGTGAAGGCCCCTAGTCCTACTTCCGTTAACCTTCTGATAGTATTTCTTCCATCTTTTAGGTTATTTTCTTACAATAACTCGAGTGGTGACACCCACCATCCCCGAATTTAAGAGGTCCTGTTCGACTCTAGGTATGTTTTACGGAGGGTTTAACTGACGGATTTCATACCCACCTTTTGTGTAAGTAAGTAGGGAGGAGTGACCAACACCCAAAGGGTCTCATACCCTTTTCCAGGACTCCGTCTTTCATCTTTCTGTTCAACAACAACAAATCAGCTATTCAGTACGGGTTGAGTAAACACTGAGGTACCTGACATCGGACGGTCCGAGGAGACAGGTACCCTGATAGGACCGTTCTTATGACCTCACCCAACGGTAAAGGAAGAGGTCCCCTAGAAGGACTGGGTCCCTAACTTTGGTGTAGAGGACGTAACCGTCCGCCTAAGAAATGGTGACACGGTGGACCCTTCGGGTTCTCCTTGTACAATTTCCGTCCTATGACAATGACACTCAACTCAGTTACCTGTACTTTGACAGGTAGTCTCGACGCCGATTTTAGACCCCACTTGGTTTCTATACGATACCCTCATAGTAGACGATGTCATCTACAAACTATAAAAGGTATTGTTTAATGTGTTTTTTATTTCATATCCGTCATGTGAGACGTGAGGGTGTCTAAACAGAGAACGAAGTTGTTACAAACCAACCTTGTCTGGGTCCCTACGGGGAACAGGGTCGGAGGTTGGTGAAAGGTTTGAAAAAAGGTCAACGTTGGAAGCTTTAGTCGATGAGTCGATAGGAGCTAGTGACCCTGGTCGGTTGTAGTAAAAAACTCGAATTAAGGAATAGTGGTTAGTTGGTACTCGAGAGTGTAAGGAATCTTAATAAGGTGGCTCCGCTTCCGACGGTAGTTATCTGACTAGTTGTACGTAGATGTCCGGAGACTGTAGACGGAGAGAGACCCGAAGATAAAGGTGGGACTCCATGACCTCTAACACCCGATAAAGATACTTAACCGGTTCTTCTTATGTTTTGGTCGTGTCGTCGGTACGGGAGGAGGTCTTGCAAGTCTTCGGTAGAGTTCTACTCACCCTACTTTGGTTTCTACGATCCTTCGGAGGTAAGAGTACCTCTTCTTGGACTCGGTCCGGGAAAACCCGGAAACCCGGACGTACGGGACCCAAGACGGGTACGTCTGAGGGTGGAAACACTGAAGGACCTCCTCATCGACTTTGAGTAGTTCTTCTACCGCTGGTGGACTGGTCGGAAGTGTCCAACCGACCAACGGGCTAACCCGACCCGTTTATAGAGAAATTTTCTGAGTGGGAGTTCGTACTGATGCTCAGGTCGCCGGGAACTCCTCGGGGGGACTACAGTCTCTAAGACGTACTTCAAACAGAAACGTCAACGATCCGCCGAAAAATGGGTGGGACCTCGGGAGAGGGTTCAGAACCTGGTTTACCTTTGTTATTTCAAAAACGTCGATTTATGTATTTAATTAATATAAAAGAAGGTAGAAATAGGGTAAGGTCTTACCATCAGTCCCCCTTCTTCCTGAAGGAGTTCAACCGGAATCGAAACTGATGTTCTCGTACTTCCAGAGACCCCGAAACCCTTACGGTTCAAGTCAAGAAATCCTGACTCGATATTTTTCTATGTTTACGTGACACTAACACGACACTTCACTCTAATGACGTAGACTCATTTTGACTCTCTCGTCAACTTACCTACCTCAGAAAAGAAAGGGGGAAACTTGAGTGGGTCTCTAGACATCGACTACATTAAATGTTTCCTACGAAGGTGACTGTAGAGAAAACAGACGTAGAAACCGTTCCAAAGGACTCGTGACGTGTGGGCATTGTCGAGGTCGACGAAGTGTGTCGAACTGTGACTCCCTGGACGGTCAGATCAGGTCGTCGAGAACTCAGGGTCCTGAGAAGGATTTCCTATCTGTGTCGTCTACCGGTGGGAATACCATGTTAACTTGAATGGTACGTTACTGAGGATTCCCGAGTGAGTCGGTTCACCCGTGAACCACGGATTCTGAGTGTCCTCGGGACCTGACACCTGGACTACGAAAGTAATTGGGTCCTACTGAGAAATTCACAGAGTAAGGGGGTCGGAATTTTTCTTAGAGTCCTTATAGGTTGGATCGGAAAGTGTACCTTATCTCTTACCGAACCACCATTCCTTTAGCGGACGTTACGTCTTCTATGTCCTCTACGTCCAAGCTAGGGACCCAGTCCTTCTAGAGGACCTCCTCCCGTACCGTTGGGCGAGATCATAAGAACGGACCTCTTAAGGTACCTGTCTCCTCGAACCGCCCTATGTCAGGTACTCCAGTGTTTCTCAGTCTACTCTAACTCGCTAATTCGTGTCTCTTCCCCTACCTCAGTTCACAGGGTTTGTCCTGAGACCTTATCCTAAGACCGTTGTCTTTCCTCGGTTTTAACCAAACCCGACCAATAACGGGTCATCTCATCCTTCTCGTGACCGAACCTTGATTTTCCAGGTTCAAGAATAAGAAAAACAAGATAAATCCCTACCCTATTATGTTCCATGTCAGAATGACCGGAGTCAAAAGGTAAGACAGTTTACCCCGATTTAATAGAGACGGATCGGGTTGTGTGTCCTAAAACACTTATAAATTAGTCAGTGTAATATTTGTATTTTCATGAACATAAGGTATTTCAAAAACGGAAAAGTATGACAAGTACCCCAAGAGCTCCGTTCTTATGACTTCACCAAACGGTAAGGGAAGAGGTCACAAAGTAGTCTTGAGAGGTGGTACTGGGTAGGTAGAACCCACCGGGATGTAACGTACAAAGTATCAAAGTAACTCAATCTGTTTCGACACCAGTCTAACCAATTAAAAGACACTAACTCGAAAAGTCGGACAGACGGGAGACTACCTCTTCCTATTCTCCGAATACCTTCGAAGGACTACCCTCTCTGACTGACTCCCTCTCTGACCCAGAACAAGACTACCCGCCTCGGTACGAGTCATTTAGAAATTAGGTTAAAAGACAACTACCCGTTCCCGACACAAGGGAGGGACAATAAACTGGACTCCGGTCTGAGACTACCTCCATTACTTCTGTTACCGCTGGAGGAAGTTTTCCACGGTACGTGTGTGACGATGAGAGTCACGGGGGTCGGGACTTCGTCCGGTGACTACTGGGTACGGGGACGGTTTCTAAGGAACTGTGAGTGTCCGTTCAGACCCTAATCAGAGAACACCCCAGTGACGAGGAAAGAGGACCTAGGACCGCGTGTGTACCAAGACAAACACGGGAGGTTCTCAGACAGAGGGGTCAGAACACATTCAAGACCACCGAGATACCACCCAATTACCGTTGGAGGAGGTTCTCCCGAATACGGTATGGGGTCAGATGACGTGGGTCTCGGGGACGGGGACGTCGGTAGGTGACTACTGGGTATGGAGGAGTCCTCTATGGGTTTGTGTCAAGAGTCAGAGACACCCCAGAGATCCAGGACCACAAGTGTTCCATACAAACTCGGGATACTCGCAGAGACCACCCATACCCCAAACTAAGATTTATGTTAAAACGGGGAGGATGACAGAACGACCCCGAAGAGGAGACGGGAACCTGTACCCCATAGAGGAGTGTCAACGAGGTCGTGGTGTGTCGAATTCCACGAAGTCATAAGAACGGAACTCTGGGGATATTTGTCATGTTTTTACGTTTTAGTGTCCTGTGACTTTCTACGTGAGGGGTCCAGTCATCCACGGGTCATACGATGACCTCTAATCACCTCTTGATTGAGGTGTTTCCCTCTTCCGTTACCGTGGGGTGAGGTCATGAGAACGGACCTTTTAGGTACCCGTCTCCTCGGACTATCCGACGTCAGGTACCCCAGCGATTCTCAGACTGTTCTGATTCCCTGAAGTGAAAGTGAAAAGCGAAAGTACGTGACCTCTTCCTTTACCGTTAGGTGAGGTCACAAAAACGGACCTCTTAGGGTCCCTGTCCCCTCGGAACGCCCGACGACAGAGACCCCAGCGTGTCTCAGTCTGTACTGACTTCGCTGAATCGTCGTCGTCGTCGTTGAGGTGTTTCTTACTTCTCTACCTCGGTTTCGTTTTTGTTGTAGTTCGACACCTGTACTGACCACTACCTTGATTTCAGCTACGACATTTCTCGTTACAACGTATCCTTGGACCTTGCAATCGAGGTACTTAGTTCCGTTTAACCTTCACGAGTTTGTCCTCTGTCGTGCTCACTTGCAGTTGTAAATTCCTTAGTCCTTGATTTTACCTGACCTTACCCACCTAAATTGAGTCTATTGGTAATGTAGATGGTAACACCCGTTCTTAGGGAATCTTCTTTACCTCATCGGTAGTATCAGTTGTTTTCTGAGACTTTACGTCATGAACCTACGTTAGAGTTTTTACTGTCTTACTAGAGACAAGTAAAGGTTCCGTTTGGTAAGTTATAGTGTCATTAGGTTCAGATACAGGACTGGTTATTACGACTTCTTCGACTTCAACTTGTCACGATACTTCTGGATGTTCTGGAAGATCTTGATTGTGGGTTTTTTCTACAGAAAAAGTAATATCCCCTGACCTTACGTTTTCATCCTTCAGTTCTTTGTGGACCTCATTGTCCGTTTAAACCGGAACCTCATGTCTTACTTCGTCCTGTTTCCGATTGTCTCAAAACGGTTCTCTTGTGTGACCAGTATCGTTTGTGGGAGAAGGTTGATGTGCTCTCTTGTGAGATGTGTACCTGTAGTGGTCTACCAGTTATGGTTTTAGTCTAACTAATATAAGAAAGGTCGGTTTCTACCTCTTTGAGATATATCAGTCGTTTTGGTTCTGGTCCTCGAACTGACACCGAGTCTAGTACTTAAAGAATAACGGTTTAAGTCTGAATTTAACTTCTTTCATCCTTTTTGGTGATCTGGTGAGTCCATACTGGATTTACTTTAAGAAATGCTAATATGTCACCTTCACTGTTTATCTAAGTTCCCTAATATAGACTATTTGTCTCACGGACTACTTGATACCTGCTTCCAAGCACTGTAACATGCCCTCCGTCCCTAGTTCTGGTAGGGGTTCTTTTTCTTTACGTCTTTCCGTTTTACCAACAAAGACTCCTCCGGAATATTTGTCGATACTTTTCTTCTCTTCACTTGTTTCCTTTTTTCTTTTCTATATGGGTAAACTTACGTCTCAAGGTTTCTTATCGTTCCTCTCTATTCTTTCGGAAGGAGTCACTAGTTACGTTTCTTTGTCTCTTTTTGTTGTCTTACCCTTTCTGATCTCTAGAGAAGTTCTTTTAATCTCTATGGTTCCCTTGTAAAGTTTCTTTCTACCCGTGTTATTTCCTGTCTTTACCATACCTGGATTGTCTTCGTCTTCTATAATTCTTCTCCACCGTTCTTATGTGTCTTCTTGATTAGTTTTTTCTAGAAGTACTAGGTCTATTAGTGCTACCACACTAGTGAGTGCATCTCGGTCTGTAGGACCTTACACTTCAGTTCACCCGGAATCCTTCGTAGTGATGTTTGTTTCGATCACCTCCACTGCCTTAATGTAACTCGATAAGGTTTAGGATTTTCTACTACGACACTTTCACGACGTGAGTTATACGGTCGTTTAAACCTTTTGAGTCGTCACCGGTGTCCTGACCTTTTCCAGTCAAAAGTAAGGTTAGGGTTTCTTTCCGTTACGGTTTCTTACGAGTTTGATGGTGTGTTAGTTTGAGTAGAGTGTGTACTCGTTGCATTACGAGGTTCGGTCCGAAGTTGTCATACACTTCGTACTTGAAGGTTTACAAGTTCGACCTAAATCTTTTCCGTCTCCTTGGTCTCTAGTTTAACGGTTGTAGGCGACCTAGTAACTTTTTCGTTTTCTCAAGGTCTTTTTGTAGATAAAGACAAAATAACTGATACGCTTTCGGAAACTGACACACCTAGTACTATTTGACACCTTTTAAGAAGTTCTATACCCTTACGGTCTGGTAGAGTGAACGGAGGACCCTTAAGACATATGTCCGGTCCTTCGTTGTCAATCTTGACTTGTACCTTGTTGTCTACTCAAGGTTTAGCCCTTTCCTCATACAGTTCCGACATATGACAGTGGGACGAATAAATTGAATATACGTCTCATGTAGTACTCTTTACGACCTGACCGACTTCGTGTTCGACCTTAGTTCTAACGTCCCTTTTTATAGTTATTGGAGTCTATACGTCTACTGTGTTAGTAATACCGTCTTTTCGCTTCTTCTTGATTTCCTGGCGAACTACTTTCACTTTTCCTCTCACTTTTTCAACCGAATTTCGAGTTGTAAGTCTTTTGCTTCTAGTACCGTAGACCAGGGTAGTGGAGTACCGTTTATCTACCCCTTTATCACCTTTGTCACTGTCTGAAATAAAACCCCCGAGGTTTTAGTTACGTCTAACACTGAAGTCGGTACTTTAATTTTCTGCGAACGAGGAACCTTCTTTTCGATACTGGTTGGATCTGGCGAATAATTTTTCGTCTCTATAATGAAACGGTTGTTTACAGGTAGATCAGTTTCGATGCCAAAAAGGTCACCAGTACATACCTACACTCTCAACCTGACACTTCTTTCGACTCACGACTTCTTAACTACGAAACCTTGACACCATAACCTATTCTGAGAACTCTCAGGGAACCTGACGTTCCTCTAGGTTGGTCAGGTGGGATTTCCTTTAGTCAGGACTTATAAATAACCTTCCTGACTACGACTTCGACTTTGAGGTTATAAAACCGGTGTACTACACTTCTTGACTGAGTAAACTTTTCTGGGACTACGACCCTTTCTGACTCCCGTCCTCCTCTTCCCTTACTGTCTCCTACTCTACCAACCTCCCGTAGTGGTTGAGTTACCTCTACTCAAACTCATTGGAGACCCTCAACCACTACCTGTCCCTCCGGACCTCACGACGTCAGGTATCCCAGAGTTTCTCAATCTGTGTTGACTCACTGACTTAACTTGACTAAAGTATTTAACCCCGAAGGGTCCACCGATTCACCATTTCTTAGGTGGACGATCACGTCCTCGGTGTCTAAGTTAGGGACCCAACCCTTCTAGGGACCTCTTCCTTTATCGTTGGGTAAGGTCATAAGAACGGACCCTTTAGGGTACCTGTCTCCTCGGACCGCCCGATGTCAGGTACCCCAGTGTTTCTCAGTCTATGTTGTATCACTGATTTGTTGTTGTAAAGTATTTAATGAGATGTGTGTTTCTTATTAATAATTTTACTACAATCGTTTATACATGAGGTATGTTCCAGACTAAAGAAATAACACAAACACAGAATTTTGACAGATTTGAATCGAGTTTAGGTACTTCACATACACAATCAGAGAGTCAGTACAGGTTGAGAAACACTGGGGTACCTGACGTCGGGTGGTCCGAGGAGACAGGTTCTCTAAAAGGTCTAGTTCCTATGACCTCACACAAAGGTAAAGGAAGAGGTCCCCTAGAAGGGTTTGGTCACTGACTTGGGTCCAGAGGACGTGACGTCCGTCTAAGAAATGGTTGACTCGATGTTCCCTTCGGGATTTTGACAGATTTGAATCGAGTTTACGTACTTCTCTTCTCACTAAAAGTAACGAGAGCAAGTTCTGAGTCCTGAGACTTAAATCACATTACCTTCTTTTACTCTCCGTTCATTATAGACCTCTAAGGAAAGTAGACTTAGTAAGGGAGTTTCTACCCGTGGTTATTACTATTACAATTATCGATTATAAATTGTTCGTTAGTAAGATAGTCCGAGACAAGATACACACAATTTATATAATTGGGTAAATTAGGAGTGTTTTTTAGACATTCCGTCCATGATAATAATCGAGGTAAAATGTCTACTTCTTTGTATCCTTGTTTAACCAATTCAAAAAGTGGGTTCTAGTGTGTCGATCATTTGTCGTCTCCACCCTAAAGTTGTGTCAAATTAAGACCCTGGATATTAGAATTAGAGGTGGGAGATACACACGATTCAGAGAAGTCAGTACAGGTTGAGAAACGCTGGGAAACGTGACATCGGGTGGTCCGAGGAGATAGGTACCCTAAAAGGTCCGTTCTTATGACCTCATCCAACGGTACGGGAGGAGGTCCCCTAGTAGGGTTGTGGTCCTAGTTTGGACGTAGAGAATACAGAGGACGTAACTGTCCACCCAAGAAATGGTGATCGTGGTGGACCCTTCGGGTGGGAGATGATATGGATGACTTTTGAGGAGTAGAGGGAGAATGGGGGTAAGGTGGAAGTCAAATCAAGTCATCGAGTCAGCACAGGTTGAGAAACACTGGGGTACCTGGTGTCGTAAGGTCCGGAGGGACGGGTAGTGGTTGAGGGTCTCAAATGAGTTTAAGTAGAGGTAACTCAGCCACTACAGTAGGTCGGTAGAGTAGGAGACAGCAGGGGAAGAGGAGGACGGAAGTTAGAAAGGGTCGTAGTCCCAGAAAAGTTTACTCAGTCGAGAGGTGTAGTCCACCGGTTTCATAACCTCAAAGTCGAAGTTGCAGTAAGGAAGGTTACTTGTGAGTCCTGACTAGAGGAACGTCAGGTTCTCTGAGAGTCCTCAGAAGAGGTTGTGGTGTCAAATTTTCGTAGTTAAGAAGTCGCGAGTCGAAAGAAACATTGAGGTTGAGAGTGTAGGTATGTACTGATGATCTTTTTGGTATCGGAACTGTTCTGTCTGGAAACAACCATTTCATTACATAGACAAAAATCTCTGTCGTTTTCTCTGTGTCTACATTTCTTGTCTGACAACTTGAGACACCCTCTTCCGTGCCCACCCTACTAAACTCTCTTGTCGTAACTTTGTACATATAATAGTATACACTTTGTCCAACGGTCAGGTCCAAGTTGCGTACTTTGTCCCACGAGTCGCGACCACGTGACCCTACTGGGGCTCCCTACCCTACCGCTCCCTCCACCCTCCCTCCCAGTCCTACCCCTTGTGTACATGTGGGTACCGACTAAGTACACTTACATACCGTTTTGGTGGTGTCATAACATTTCATTAATCGGAGGTCAATTTTAAATTTTTTATTTGTCTTTGTGTCCATGTGTTATTTATTTATTTATTTCATTACAGAGACGAAAAATTATACGGTGGATCCAACCAGTATTGAAAGGAAGGTTCCTCATTCGTAGAAAATTAAAGTACCGACGTCAGTGTTAGACGTCACTAAAACCTCGGGGTTTTTTTATTTCAGCCGGTGACAAAGGGGTAGATAAACGGTACTCCACTACCCTGGTCTACGGTACTAGAATCAAAAGACTTTCAACTCGAAATTCGGTTGAAAAAGTGAGAGGTGAAAGTGAAAGTAGTTCTCCGAGAAAAATCAAGAAGAAGTGAAGGAAGGGAGTGATCAAGGTGGAAGTGATCAATAATTAACTAGGACCTTAGTCATAGTAACTTAGTGGAAAAAAAAAAAAAATCGGTGTACCCCAGAATCAATGGTGTGTGTCCTAGAAACAACGTCACGTGTTCGTGTTCAAGGAGAGATCGACACCGGGTACCCGAGGTCTGGTGCTCACGATATCAACGTCGTGATTCCGAATTGGGGTACTGTACACCCTAGAATGGAGGGACTGTTTCCTAGTTTGAGTGTATTGGACGTGACCTTCCATCTAAGAATCGGTGACCTGGTGATCCCTTCAGGAACTTAGTGAAGAATTCAAATCGATTGTTGTCGTTCTGTAACGGAGACTCCTGGACGAAGATACCAATCCACAGTAGACCATGTAGTCAGGACAACGAGTTAGTACAGACTGAGAAACTCTGGGGTACTTGACGTCGTGTGTGTGGTCCGAAGGGACAGGTAGTGGTTGAGGGTCTCGAACGAGTTTGAATAGGTAACTCAGTCATTACGGTAAGTTGGTAGAGTAGGAGACAGTAGGGGAAGAGGAGGACGGAAATTAGAAGGGGTCGTAGTCCCAGAAAAGACTACCCAGTCAAGAAGCGTAGTCCACCGGTTTCATAACCTCGAAGTCAAAGTTGAAGTTAGGAAAGTTACTTATAAGTCCTGACTAAAGGAAATCCTAACTGACCAAACTAGAGGAACGACAGGTTCCGTGAGAGTTCTCAGAAGAGGTTGTGATGTCAAGTTTTCGAAGTTAAGAAGTCGCGAGTCGAAAGAAATATCAGGTTGAGAGTGTAGGTATGTACTGATGACCTTTTTGGTATCGAAAATGATCTACCTGGAAACAACCGTTTCATTACAGAGACGAAAAATTATACGACAGATCCAACCAGTATTGAAAGGAAGGTTCCTCGTTCGCAGAAAATTAAAGTACTGACGTCAGTGGTAGTCGTTACTAAAACCTTGGGTTCTTGTATTTTAGAGAGTGACAAAGTTAACAAAGGGGTAGATAAACGGTATTTCACTACCCTGGTCTACGGTTCTAGAAGTAAATAAATGACAACTCAAAATTCGGTCGAAAAATGGAGAGGAGAAAGTGAAAGTAGTTCTCCGAGAAATCAAGAAGTGAAAGACGGCATTCTCACCACAGTAGACGTATGGACTTCAATAACTACAAAGAGGACCGTTAGAACTAAGGTCGAACACGAAATAGGTCGAACTGTAAAGTGTACTACATGAGACGTATCTTCAATTTATTCGTCCCACTGTTATATGTCGGAACTACATGTGGAAAGGGTTAAACCTTGGTCAGTAACAAGGTACATACCAAGATTGAACGAAGAACTGGTCGTATGTCTAAAGAGTCCTCTGTGTATTCCACCGGACCATAAGGGTATAGAAACTCTTAAAAGGTGTCAAACTATACTAGGTGTGTCAGTTTCCGATACTGTATCACTTATTTCGTCTACAAAAAGATCTTAATAGACTATATATTTGTCTAGAATAATGTACAAACCGTTAACTCCCTGTCTCACCTTTTACCCTTACCGTACTCTCTCTCTTCTACACACCTGAACATGGTACTCCTACCTAAACAAACAATTCACATAACACAAGAGTGGTACCTTTTGTCTCAGTCGATGATCCCGAACTCGGGACGGACCAAGACCCAGGGACGTCGAGGGGAGAGCAAGGTTTATCTAGTAAACGGGGGTAGCCATCAGATTCGGAGTGAATCCAAGATTGAGAGCACCTCTGGTCACCGTCCTTCAGGTTTCCCCGAAGAGTGTCACGAATCCCGAAGTGGTGGTTTAGGGTAACCAGGTGAGTTCTAGAACCCAGGGTCGTGAAGAAATCCGAAGACGGAACGGGGAATTAAATTCAGGGGTGAACGACGGGTGAAGACCCTTACCCAACGAAGTGACTTCGGGTCCGGGAGGTTTGTACACTCCCGGAAAAGTCATTATTTTAAAATTTATTATTTTCGTTGTTTTTTGATTTATTACTGTCCGTCGAAGAAGAGTTGGCAGTCAGTGAAGGGTAAGTCCAGTCATAATTCGGTCTAAGAAACGGTACCGGACATTTCGGGAGTACCAGACGGGGGGGTGGAGAAACTACAGAGGAGGACCCGAGTAGGAGGAAGTGAGGGGACGTCGGTGTGACGTAAGTACGACCAAACGGTTGTGAGGTCCGTATAAGAACTAGGTCTCGAAACGTGAACGATCCGAGACGTGTACCTTGTGCTAAGGGTACCTAAGGAATACTAAACGTTCCCTTTGGTGTGATTCGTATGTCGTCTCTCCCCGAAAGGGTCCACCGAGTCACCCATTTCTGGGACGGACGTCAAGTCCTCTGCGGCCTCTATGTCCAAACTAAGGACCCAGTCCTTGTAGGGGACCTCCTCCCGTGCCGTTGGGTGAGGTCATAAGAACGGACCTCTTAGGGTACCTGTCTCTTCGGACCACCCGATGTCAGGTACCCCAGTGTTTCTCAGCCTGTACTGACTTCACTGACTTGTGTCGTATCGTGTCGTGTAAGTCATCTCTTTACCTATTGTGGACCAGTTTCACTAGTCCTAATCGTGATGGTTGCTTCCTGTCTACCGATGTACACGAAACATTACGGAGTCTTACCTGGGTCGTAGAGAGTAATCAGAAGATCGATTACTGTGTCGTGGGATCACATTTGTACTCCTTTGTAGTGTGTTTGGGGTTTACTACTTACAAGATAAAAAGTTTTTCCTGAAATAAGAGGTTTTTACAGTCACAGTATTTTCAGTTTCCAAAACCTTTATAAAGTCTAATTTTCTTCGATTTCTCTGTACTGTTGTTTTTTGTCATGGACTGAGATCTAACCTAGGACATGACTTCCCCGTTTGTTACGACACTTTTGTGATAAATTAGTCGATTTTTTTTACCGTATGTTAGTCGCCCAATTTATTTTACAATATAGACATAATTGAAAAGACTTGAACAATTAACATGACACCAACTTACCGTAACTTTGTACATATGGTAGTACATTCTTTGCTTAGCGGTTAAATACAGGTTACGTCCTATGTCCTACGAACCCCGACCACGTGCCCCTACTGGGTCTCTCTACAATACCCCTCCCTCCACCCTCCCCCCAAGTACAAACCCTTGCCTACATGTGGGTACCACCTAAGTACAGTTACATACCGTTTTGGTTATGTCATAACATTTCATTTTATTTCATTTTTATTTTTAAATTTGAATTTTATTTTAAGATACATTTTTTTTTTTTCGTACGTAAACTTAGTCGAGATTACTCCACCTACTTTGACCTCGGATAATGTGTCTCACTTCATTCAGTCTTTCTTTTTGTGGTTATGTCATTTAATTGTGTATATGTACCTTAAATCTTTCTACCATTACTACTGGGATATACGTTCTGTCGTTGTCTCTGTGTCTACATTTTTGTCTGAAAATCTCAGACACCCTCTTCCGCTCCCACCCTACTAAACTGTCCTATCGTAACTTTGTACATATAATAGTATACACTTTATCTAGTGGTCAGGTCCAAGTTACGTACTCTGTCCCACGAATCGTGACCATATGACCCTACTGGGACTCCCTACCCTACCCCTCCCTTCTCCCTCCCTCCCAGTCCTACCCCTTGTGCACATGTGGGTATCGACTAAGTACACTTACATACCGTTTTGGTGATGTTATAACATTTCATTAATCGAAGGTTAATTTTATTTAAATTTTTTTTTTGTTTCAAATAGACAAAAATTTTCCGACCAAAAATGGTGATGAGTTACAGTGATAACTTATCACTGTAATAATGTGATAACTTATCACTGATTACTTTGTAATACTGTAGTCCTGTGACAATCTCAGGGAACCTGTCGTTCCTCTAGTTTGGTCAGTTAGGATTTGTTTTAGTTGGGACTTATAAGTAACCATCCTGACTACGATTTCGAGGTTATGAAACCGGTGGACTACCCTTCTCGGTTGAGTGACCCTTTCTGGGACTATGACTCTTTCTAACTTCCGTCCTCCTCTTCCCCTGCTGTCTCCTACTCTACCAACCTACCGTAGTGGCTGAGTTACCTGTATTCAAACTCGTTTGAGGTCCTCTACCACTTCCTGTCCCTTCGGACCGTACGACGTCCGTTACCCCAGTGTTTCTCAGTTTGTGCTGACTCGTTGATTTGTTGTTACAGTTATAAGTTATAGAATACATGGGTGACAGGAGCAAGATGAGTCTATGGAAGAGATTCTTCGTTCGGAACGAGAGTGGGAACAGAATGGATGTTTTAGACAGACAAGATATAGGGTCCGGAGGTCCTGGAGTAGTTACTACCCTCACCTAAGTCCTTTGATTACTGACTATATACGGAAGAGAAGGGTCCCTTATACAAATATAAAGTTATTCCTGGAATTCGGTTGGTTCTCTGAACGTCAGTTCTAAAGTCCGTACACCATGTGATCCTTTCTCTAAGTACATGATACGGGGAACCCTACGACGGAGATTGAGACCGATTTTATGACCGGGTCTCGACTGGGAGGTAAAGGAGACTGATGAGGGATGGTGCGAGGTACGAGATGTGTCAGTGTGTTGACGTTGTAAAGTCTTTCTCTGGTAGAACCCCTCCAGTGGTTCAGGTCACTAAGAGTTTCACAACAGGGGTCTGGTCGGTGTAATCGTAGTGGACCCTTAAATACCCTTACGTTTAACAGTACGAGGTAGAAGACCTAGTCTTTGAGACTCTAAATGCAATAGTTTCCCCTCTACCCCCTCCCTATTTAATACTCAAGTCCTAATGGTCTATATGTGAAGATACATATTTTGTCTATTCGTTGTTCCAGGATGACATATCGTGTCCCTTGAGATAAGTTATAGAATATTATTTGATGTTACCTTTTATTCTTTGAGACCCCTGAAGGGACTGTCAGGTCACCGATTCTAAGGGGTGAGGGTTAATTCCCCCAAACCCAAGTTAGGGACCAGTCCCTTGATCTGGGGTAAACGACGTTGATTCTGGGTCGTGTCGGTCTATTTATGTAATTTTATAAAAAATTTTTCTTTCTTTGAGACTCCCTACCTAGGTTATTACACACTAAATTGTTCGAGAGGTCCACTAAGGTTAAGTACACTTTCAAACTCTTTGTGACGTGATTCGGTTGTAACGGTAAAATGTCTACTCTCGTAACTCTGGGTCAACAGGTTCAAGTGGTACAACTGTCGACTCTTGGTCACGAGACTGGGAGTTAGGTCACGAGGAAGGTTGTATGGTACATTACGGTCTCTGTACGAGCAACTGATGGCTATCTTTTCCGTCATTAGAGAAGAAAGATGATACTTTCTGGAATTTTACAATGATCCACAAGGACCTTTGAGTCCTACCAATGACTTGTACACCCTACTTAGTTTATGTCAGTGCACGTAAGGGTTCCGGTTACTCTCTGAGAAGGACGAAAATCCTAATTAAAACGGAGGGAACTGTAGTCTCTAAGATTCATTGTTGGTGGAGTCTGTTTATAAACACCACAAACCGAAAGAGTCTGACGACGTCAGTCGGTCTTCGTTGTGTATTTCGTCTCGTAGGTTAGGAAAGACTTTGTCGGTTGTCTTGGGGACTTCGGACCTAGGGGTCCCACGAAGTCCTTCGTCGATTACATAGACCGTTCTCTTCGGTCGGTGTGGAGGGGTGGAACCTCTTGTCCAATTCGCTCATCGGTCTAGAAAATTTTCCGAGGACTAACCACCTCGTCGACTCCTGGGTGTATGTCTCCGTCCCGGTCCGCCCGACCCATCGGGTGACTGAAGTTAGTGTAACTTTACTTAATTACAAATATTTTGCTACTCCGAAGTCTTTGGTAAATGAACTACGGGAGTCGTAAGGTCATGGTAGTGGTGATATCGGTACTGGGTCTTTTTCGATCTACAATGTATACCCTACCCTAGACTCGTTACCAATACTAAAAATCTTGTTAATGTTGATTTCATACGGTAGATGGAAATCTTGTTCATGTTGGTCTCATACGGTAGATGGATATGGTAGATGGAACTGTAATGAAACGGTTGTTTCCAGGTAGATCAGTTTCGATACCAAAGAGGTCATCAGTACACGCCTACACTCTCAACCTGGTATTTCTTCCGAATCGTGACTTCTTAAATACAAAAACTTGACACCACGACCTCTTCTGAGAACTCTCAGGGAACCTGTCGTTTCTCTAGTTTGGTCAGTTAATATTTCCTTTAGTTGGGACTGATAAGTAACCTTCCTGACTACTACTTCACCATTGAGGTTATGAAACCGGTAAACTACGTTTCGCGACTGAGTAAACTTTTCTGAGACTACGATCTTTCTAACTTCCGTTCTCCTCTTCCCCTATTGTCTCCTATTCTAATAACCTGTTGTAGTGGCTGAGTCATCTGTACTCAAACTCGTTCGAGACCTTCAACCACTACCTGACCGTACGACGTTAGGTAACCCAGTGTTTCTTAACCTGTGTTGACAGACTTGTTGTTGTACGGTAGATGGTAGACACTCCGTTCTCTTTAATAAGTCCCAGTTTAATCGTCTCTTAGGTATTTTTATAAGACGAGTGTTTAGTAGTTGTCTCTTCGTCTGATATCAAGTCTTTGACTATTAAAGACTTCAAAGTTCCGAGTTTCACCCTCTCTATTCCTTCCTCCCTGAGAACCAAGAAAGGAGGAGAATAGTATACCTAGGAAGGAAAAGAGGTTAAAGGATGTAGATATACTGAGATGTTGAAGACGAATGTGGACAAGGGGAGGTGGGACAGGGTCGGAAAGAAGAGACATGAGGTGGGTGAGAACAAAGAATCTGAGTGAGAGGAAGTTCGTGTCAGGAGTAGGACCGGGTCCGGGTCCATCCTCGGACTCTGAGCCCATTTCAGACGTCTGTCTACTCCCCCTTCGTCCCGGTCACGACACCTCCGTACCCGGGTGTGTCGGCGGTTTTGCAACCCTTAGAAAGTATAGGGAAGGTTTCCTTCCGGGGGATTTATCGAGTCTGTCGACACGGGGACCGGAGAGATACAGATGGATCCGGGACCCCCGTGACCGTGACAGACAGGGGTGATCCGAGGTTGGGTGGGCTACGATTGGAACCCCGTTGTGACCCAGGACACGACTACTTGGGGATCCGTCTGTCCATATCTTTCCAGTAACAGTGGTGGAGACGGTACGTGGGGTCTTGACGTGAGGACAGTATAAAAGGAATTCATGTCTCGGCGTATCGGAGACACTCTACTTACGACGAGGACAGGACAACCCTGAACCGTAAACTTTACAGTCTAGGGGGGGGGTACGTGGGGTGAGGGAGGGGCGTGGGGGTGTGTGTGTGTGTGGGGAGGATCTAGACTGTGGTAAAAGAGGAGGAGGATTAGATCTAAAAGAGGGAGCCGAGGGGTCCGAACGAGGGTCGTGGGGGATCCCCAAGACAGTCTAGGACGACCCCGACTGAGTAATCGGGGGAGGGGGTGAAGGGTAAAGAAAAAAGTGAGGAGTGAAAAAAGGTAGGGGAGGGAGAAACCGAAAGTAGGGAAGAGAGATTTGAGAAAGGGGAGGGAGGGAAGGTATGGAAGGGAAAGGAAAAGACTTAGGGAGGGGGCGATGGTAGGACTACCGTGTAAATCACAGATGTACTTCCTCTATCTTGTTAGTGAGACACTCGTCCTAGACCCGTGACTTCACAGAGGAATACTGGAACTAATAAAATGTGTTGGTCAAAAGTTTCGTCTACCTAATTAGTTCCAACTAAACTTGGAGGACGGGGAACAGTCTCAGAGACTTCGACTAGAAGGGTAACGTTGTCATAAGGTAAAATTGTCAGACAGTCCCTATTTCTACAATTCTGTCAGTTCACGAGAAACGAAGAGAGGTCGGTGGTTTTTCGTTAAAAACGATTACGACCACTCTTAATGTAATTTTAACACATTTTCTTTCCGTACTGGAGTAAAAAAAAAAAACAGACGACCACGAGTCGTCCCGACACTACCACGAGAGAGGGTGGTCGAGATCCACGGATCTGGTTGGACTTTGCACTTTTCGAGTCCCCAACCTACCTTTCCTCCTGTAAGTGAGACCTAGTTGGTCACCAACTCGGATTTAGGAGTGGTTGGGTTAGAAAGGGTTTCCCTAACAAGTACGAAGAATCTTAAGTCCGATTGGAGGGTAAAGTCTAGAAACCTTCCCCTTTCGGACGAAGTTTGACTATGTTTCAAATTTAAACATTAAAGGGTTGACTAAGACTAACAGGACCCTATCCTTCCATAGACATTTAAACTTTTCCAAGGGCCTCCGTACTAGACTATATAGGGTTTGTGGGTCGATAGGTCGTAACATTGAACGGAAGAAACCCCCTCACTCCCCCTAAAGAAAAATTGACAAATAAACAAGAGAAAAAGAAAGAAAGAAAAAAAAACCAGGGTGTGTCGTACACCCTACAATCAAGAGGGTGGTCCCTAGTTTGGGTGAGGGGGACATCACCCTCGTGTCTTAAACTTGATGGTCCGGTGGTCCCTTCAAGACCTTGAACGGAGGAGTTGACTTTCGTGTCTATACTGAAATTAACGGTAGGAGGGGTGGTTAGTAACGGTCCATCTTCAGGAGCCCTCCGGACAGATCCCTCTTTACTATTTCGTTTCTAGGAGATTTACGTATATCTAAGTGAAAATTTTGGGTTTTGTAGGGTGAACGTGTAACATGAGAATTCTTTTTGATAATCAGGACGGTCACCTTCACAGTTGTGTTGATATTACGTGACTAAACGGTGCTTTAGAAAATAGACTGGAACACAAGTTGTTCTTACGGACTTTTTCCGTAAGGGGTACAAAGATTAATTTCTCTAGAACGTCTGTATAAAACCAAAGTCATTTAATTTTAGAGGGATGTAAAAGTTTGTCGATGAATTCGGGGTTCTTGTGGAGGTAGTTTAGTCTAGGGGTAAACGTGTTTTAGAAGAGGTAGATTTTAATCATCACCCGTACGATATAGATTTTACCTAGATGACAATTCTTAGACGGAATGTTACACCTCCTGTCTCCAAGTTAGGGGTCAGTCCCTTTATTCTAGGGTGTACAAAGTCCCGTTACTTCGGGTTCGCGGTGTTGATGACTCGGGAGCCCGAGATCTCGGGTGTATGACGTTACTTCTAGGACACACGGTGTCGTCTCTGGGTCGTGTCGGTTTTTGTTTACTTATTTATAATTTTACCTGGATGATATATTGTGTATTTTGAGACGAATTATAATACATCGTTCGATTTACCATTTTCTTAAACTTTTTCTTATCTAGGTACATATACATATTGACTTAGTGAAACAATATGTGGACTTTGAATAGTGTTGCAACGATTAGTTGGCTTGAGGTTATATTCTATTTTTCAATTTAATTTTTTTTTTTTTTTGGATCGTCACCGTTGGGTTGGCACCCAAGACAAAACCGAGACCGTCCGATTTAAACGGGTTTCCTAACACACGTCAGGTACTGACCCCGAATTTAGTACCGAGGGTAAAGGTTTGTACCTGGAGGGACGAACCCTATCCTAAGAGGGATTCCATTGGGGGACTGAAGAAACACGTAATTCAGTCGTACAAGAAAGTAGTAGAACATGAGTTAGTGAGTCTATAAATATCGTACGGATGAAAAACCGTCAGATAACCGACCCACGAGTGCTTTCCTGTCGTCACTCGTTCCGTCAGTGTGACACAAGGGAGTTCCTCGAGTACTTGGGGTCACAAAACGACCCAGTGTGACAGTAAGAACTGAGTTTGAGGAAAGGATTCAGGGAATAAACTTGGTCTACAAGGATGGGACGAAGAACCTGGTTTACACCCGTGACTTACGTTAGGTGTCCCAGAAGACAGGATTGGACTCTGGGTTCCGGATCGACCTTCCTAGAACCGTCCCTTCTTTTCTCCAGTTTGTCCAGTGGTAATGGGAACTAGACCAGGATAGAACACGGGTTAGCACTAGATAGGTATGGGTCTAAGGACTTTGGGTAAAGTGTCCTTAGACTACCGGTCGTTAGACACTGACGACGAAACAGGGACACGAGAGACTGTGATGGGTCAGTAGCCTGAACGTACCCCGAAACATGTAAGTTTAATCATCACACCAGTATAGTGAGACTTTGACTACAGAGTCTGGACATGTACCTTATTTCTATGTCTGTAGTGAGCTTTGGACACAGTCAGCCCCAGCGTCGTCCTTCATCTACTGTGTAAGTTTTACCTATACAATCTCTCACTTCTAATTATTTACCTGTTAATATTTACCTCCCGAAGGGACTATCGAGTCAACTATTTCTTAGTCGGACGTTACATATTTCCACCCCTGTCCCACGGGTCCCGATCATTGTCCTTAATCTCTACGGGAATGATGGTCCCGAAGGGACCACCGAGTCTACCATTTCGTAGACGGACGTTACGTCCTCTGGACCCAAGCTAGGGACGCAACCCTTCTAGGGGACCTCTTCCTTTACCGTTGGGTGAGATCATGAGAACGGACCATTTCAGGTACCTGTCTCCTCGGACCATCCGATGTCAGGTTCCCCAGCGTTTCTCAGTCTGTGTGACTCGTTAAAGTGAAAGTGAAATGGTAGATCCGGACTGATACCTACCAGTCCGGAAACTACAGTAGGGATATCCAGTCCGAGGAGAGGGTTCCGTCTTTCGTCCCACCTCTTCCTACCTCTCCCTTAGACTTCCCCGTCTACCTACAATAGGTCGTGTCTTACAGAGTAAGTTTAAAACGTCCTTAACTCTGGTCACGACGACGACGATTCAGCGAAGTCAGCACAAGTTGAGACACACTGGGGTATCTACCGTCGGGTGATCCGAGGACGTAGGGACCCTAAGAGGTCCGTTCTTGTGACTTCAACCCACGGTAACGGAAGAGGCTTCGTTTACTCGTCCTATTTGGTTTACTGTTCTTCTCGAAAATGCGAAAAGTTTTTTTCATTTATAAAAGTCTGTGAAAATTTACTCCCTTCTTAAGTACACGTATCTTGTTATTCACTAAAAATTCACTAAAAAAAGAATAGACAAATAATTTTATCCCAGAGTGAAACAGGGAGACCATTGTAATCGAGGACAATGGTTGATACTGACTTTCTTTACCTTGTCATGTATGACTATTTTCGGACCCAAAGTCTAAATATCGATTAAGTCCAAAGAAAGGAACGTGGTGACGGGTGGTGGGGTGGTGGTTGGGGGAGACGTTTTTTATTTTTAATCCACATGGTTTAATTCCTCGAAATGGTGAATGTTATTCCCGAAGGGTGCACCGAGTCACCATTTCTCAGGTGGACGGTTACGTCTTCTGCGTCCTCTACGTCCAGTCCTTGGAACTAGGAACCCAGTCCTTGGAACTAGGAACCCAGTCCTTGGGTGAGGTTATAAGAACGGACCTCTTCGAGTACATGTCTCCTCGGACCGTTCAATGTCAGGTACCCCAGTATTTCTCAGTCTGTGCTGATTTCCCTGACGTATGTGGTGAATCTTTGTAAAATTACGACAATAGTTACTTGATTTGCAACGAAAAGGTGTTAGGTGATCTTCTCGGATCAATGTTCTTTTGTTCGACTACAACCCCGAAAAATTTTATTATTAGTATTTACCCGAAGTAAGGGTTCGGAAGAGGACGTGTCGGGCCCGAGGACTAGAAGGGGGCAAGGATGTAGGGACTTGGATTCATGGAGGGTTCACTGGTCGCGTCATCGTGACTCTGGGACAGACTCAGGCCCTTAGTACATGTCGTCTCAGGCACTCTCTCTTTGTGCTTATCCGACTGGGAGTCATAGTGTGTCTACGCGAGTCGGTAATTGGTTGACACGGTGGAACCCACTCAATAAGTTAAAGAGGCTCGGAGTCAAAGGAGTTCAAATTTTACCTTATTACATTTCAGATGTAGTAGTCAACAATGTCCCTAATTTATTCTGTTACAGACATTTTGTGGATCGTGTCACGGACCGTGTGCGATTCATGTGTTATTTTGGGTAATAAAAATCTGAATCTTTATTCTTGATTACGTGTCTTCTTTTTTTTTTCCTCTTTTTTTTCGTCCCCACTTCTCACCCAATACAAAGTTAGTTGATCTTACAATGGAACGGATCAAAGGGAAGGGATTCCCCAGGGTAATTCAGGTGTAAATACCATAACTAAAAAGGGTCACGTCCCTTGTAAAATGTGTGATTCGTAGAGAGGACGGGTAACGACAAAGTGTTCACCACGATATATATATATTATTTTAGAGGTGTTTATAGTTACGTCTTCAGAAAGAGACAGTTTTCGTCCTCCATTTCGTCTTATTTTCTAGATCCAGTGACTTCCCCCCTTTTCCACAGTTCCTTATCCAACCTCCCCCTACACTCTACCTTATTCTCTATTTTCTCCTGTTCTTCAACGGTACTGCACAAACAAACCGAGAAGTAAGTCTCTTTGGTGTAGATGTTTACGATCCGTGCGAAAGTACAGACTAAATAAAGTGGGAAATTGAAACACCGTGTTTCAAGTCCGAGTGTCTGAGGGGGTGAGTGGTGGTAAGGGTGTTCCCCTCTGTTGTTCTCCTCTGTTCTTGTGGGTCTGTGCAGACTTATGAAGGGGTCTATGGGGCTCTGTCGGAGGGAGAAGGGTAGGAGTGGGAAGGGGGGTGTTGTTGGTCGTACGGGAAGTATTCAGTCTAGTAAGGTAGGGGACGAGGTTTGGTAGATTACAGAAAACTAGAGTTTCAATTTTAGATCAAGATTTTCCCGGATGTTCCGGGACTCGTCGAACGGGTGGACAATGGTGACGGTGGTACTTGAGAAATAGATGGTGAGAAGAGTAGAGAAGGGAGGTCAATGTGGTCCGAGGAACAAAGAGGATTTTGTAGTTCGTGTGAGGACTGAACTCGAGAAACGTGACCGATCAGGGAGACGGTTCTTCCGAGAAGGGGTCTTTATACGTACCGAATGGAGTCCTTGAAGAAAGTCCAAAAGGAATAAACAGGGAAAAGGGTACTTCAAAAGGAACTGGTGAAAATACCTGATTTACAAACATACGGGGGTTTTAAGTATCCAACTTTAGGATTACAGGGTTACACTACTATAACTCCACCCCGGAAACCTTTCACTAATCCAGGACTCCCACCTCGGGAGTACTTACCCTAATCCTGGGAATATTCTCTCTCCTTCTTAGTCTCGAGTAGAAAATTACGGTCAGTACCGACTAAAATAGTCAAGTTCCCATCTCAGTTGGAAGTGTTACATTTTCACTACTCCGTCGATGACGTTTACTACATCGACAGATTCTTACGAAGTTCTTTAATAACTACATCCGTACATAAATGGACTCGTCCAAAAATTACAGTTACTCTGTCCTGACATGACCTTCTCCTACGGTTTGACTTCAATGTAATCATTTCTCAGTGAGTAGGTTGGTTACCTGGTCCCTCAATATCACTGAAAATTCTTTTATAATAAATGTAGTTGGAAATATAGTTCGTCATCTCCGTTCACTACTTAGATCTTATTGGAACATCGATATGATATAACATACGATCGGCAAGATGACATGATGGACTGAGATAAAATCTTAGTGGACCACTAAAATTTTGGCTGACTATTGTCAATTTAACCTTAGAGACACTCATCCCGGGTCCTTAGACAAAATTTTGATTGGTTCACTAGGATTACCAAACGGTGGTAATTAGGGACGAAGGTTTTCGATTTATTGAGAGGTATAGAATACTCGTTGTCGTCGGAGACCCTTGGTGAACGTGAGGAGACTCGAGTTATTTTTTTTTTTTTTCTTAGACCTACTTTAGTACAAGTTTACTGGTAGTGTCCCCTTTTTTTTGGTTTTCTCCGTCGGTCACCTCATACACCTTCCGTCTCAATATCCCTGACTGACCCTACGATGCCAATTCTCCACTCTGTCTCCGGCACGGAAACTCCTGGACACGGAGGTATCCCCAGTTGAATCCAGACCCTCGGTCGAAAGTCAAAGTCTTTAATTGTTCGACATAAAACAGTCGGTAGAGACCCCTTATAAGCACTCCTTAAATGAGGGTAAGTGGTTTGAGTGTTCTCTAGCTAGTGTATCCAACATAGTAATTCGTTAGTATTCTGATTGAGTATCAGGTATCGGGACTGTCTCTGTCTGGTGTGTTTCTACGTTCCGACCTACACATTGAAGATTGACTCCCCCTCCCGACACCCCTCCCCACTATTTTATCAGCCTTTTCTCCGTGACGACCCATCCGTGAACAGTCTTTTCACACGACACAATCTGTAGACATCGTCGATATGTGTCTCGGAGACGAAACGGGTCCAAAAATTGTAACAAAAAAATAATTAAATAAATCCCAACAGTAACGACGTGTGTCCGAAAGAGATCGACGTCTGTTGTTCCCGATGAGAGATGAAGACCACATACCCGAAGAGTAACACCACCGGAGGGGACACTGGTTCGTACCTGAGAACCCGGGTACCCAAAGTTATCGACACTAAGTACCCAAGGTCTCACGGGTCATCAACATCGTGTGTCGAATCAACGAGGTTCCGTATACTCTAGAAGGACCTGATCCCTGACTTGGTCACACAGGGTATGTAACGTTCTACCTAAGAATTGGTGTCCTGATGGTCCTTTCGGGAAATTGTGACAAAAATTGTTCATGAATCTTACCAGTTTGTGGACGGACATTCTCCTGTCCCCCACGTAGTTTATTTCTTTTTATTCAAACGTAAAGGGTGACTTTTCCCCTTCGTCTTTTTTTACGTACCCCCCGTAGTCAAGTCAAGTCAAGTCAGTGAGTCAGCACAAGCTGGGACGTTGGGGTACTTGGTGTCGTGTGGTCCGGAGGGACAGGTAGTCGTTGAGGGTCTCAGGTGGGTTTGGGTACAGGTAACTCAGCCACTATGGTAAGTTGGTAGAGTAGGAGACAGCGGGGAAGAGGAGGACGGGAGTTAGAAAGGGTCGTAGTCCCAGAAAAGTTTACTCAGTCGAGAAGCGTAGTCCACCGGTTTCATAACCTCAAAGTCGAAGTTGTAGTCAGAAAGGTTACTTGTGGGTCCTGACTAGAGGAAATCCTACCTGACCGACTGAGAGGAACGTCAGGTTCCCTGAGAGTTCTCAGAAGAGGTTGTGGTGTCAAGTTTTCGTAGTTATGAAACCGTGAGTCGAAAGAAATATCAGGTTGAGAGTGTAGGTATGCACTGGTGACCTTTTTGGTATGGGAACTGATCTACCTGGAAACAACCGTTTCATTACAGAGACGAAAACTTATACGACAGATCCAACCAGTATTGAAAAGAAGGTTCCTCATTCACAGAAAATTAAAGTACCGACGTTAGCGGTAGACGTCACTAAAACCTCGGGGATTTTTATTTCAGTCGGTGACAAAGGTGACAAAGGGGTAGATAAACGGTACTTAACTACCCTGGCCTACGGTACTAGAAGCAAAAGACTTACAACTCGAAATTCGGTTGAAAAAGTGAGAGGAGAAAGTGAAAGTAGTTCTCCGAGAAATCAAGAAGAAGTGAAAGACGGTATTCCCACCACAGTAGACGTATAGACTCCAATAACTATAAAAAGGGCCGTTAGAACTAAGGTTGAACACGAAGGAGGTCGGGTCGCAAAGAGTACTACATGAGACGTATATTCAATTTATTCGTCCCATTGTTATATGTCGGAACTGTATGAGGAAAAGAATGAAGAACAATACTTTGTTCTTCAAATTATTGTTGACGGTCCAACTTACTCTGTGTCATACAGTAAATTAAGAGGGTTATCTCGACACTTCCTCCATAATAAGAATAAGGTACGATATTCCTTCTTTGATTCTGAGTCTTTCACTTTATCGAATGGGTTCTAGTGTCTCCACAACACATCACCTCGGGATATCTTGTGTACAGAATTACGTCCCATGGACTCTGAGTGGACCTCTTGAACAAGTTTTACGATTGGCAGCCCTGGGTCGGGGTCTCTAAAACTACACTTCCCAGACTCTCCCCCGGGTGTTTAGACGTCCAACATTTGGGTGAGGAGACACGGTCCTTTACTACCACGTTCACCAGGAAAGACTTCGGAGTGTCGAGAAGAGAAACATACCATAGGAACCAGTACCTTCCATGGAGAAGTGTCGTGTAGGTTGGATCTGAAACTTTCTCCGAATTGGTACTAAGAGAACACAAGAAACTAGGAGAAGGTGAAGGACCTCAACGGACTACTCAAGTTTCTGGGTAGTGTCACTCACGACTAGACCCTGTTTTACGTGTGCACAGAACCTCACTTCGTAGATAGGGTCGACCGTGTGTCGGGTCCTTTTCTCTTACTCGTGAGGGGTCGTCCTCCGGGGGTCTACTCCCTCCCCACTGTTAGTCGAGACAACACCTACTCCAGTGGGACTTGTGGAAGTTCTTCTCTCGTAGATGAACCGAAACTTAACCAAAATAAACCAGAGACCACCAAAGTCCAAAATGTCCGGAGAGACGTATTTAGGGTCCTCTTTCCCTTCGTTTGTAGTCCAGGTCTCTGGGTGAGGTGACGTCACTCACCTCCTCGGACTCGGGGTGTCCCCGGGTCCCCCCTCCCCAAAGGTAAGAGGTTGGTCCTTCGACAATGAAAGGGTCGGAGCCACTTTAGTGGACGTAAACCTAACTCAACACGAAACCGGGACGAAGTTGTACTACAAGAGTGAGAGTCGAGGAGTCTTTCGATCGGGGGTCGGGTCGAGAGGGGAAGCCGAAAAGCTGGAGGGGTGAGGGGGTCCGGTCCGAAGACTCCTTTCAGTTTCCTTCTAGGAACCACCGAGTCACCGACACTCCCAGGGATTCGTAAGGTAAATTTTCACCACAAGGTGAGAAAGTCTTTCCTACCGTGGTAAGTCTTTATTGGGTCTTGAGGTGAGACGGTGAAAGACATTTTCAATGAAAGTAAAAAGACTTGAACAAAGAAACACATGTTTTTTTCCCTATTGTTATAGATAATACGAGTTCTTTCTACTCCTAATATATATATAAACACACATATATCTATATATAAAAGAAAGAAAAAAAAAAAAATTCGAACTCCGTACGTCCATAATCAAGGGACTGGATCCTAGTTTTGACAGGGGGGGACGTAACCTTCACGTGTCAGGATTGGTGACTGGGGGTCTCTTAAGGTCTCCCAATATAAAAAGTTTGGTAAATAATTTTATGGACCGTGTAGTCCCGAATGATTATTATTAATGTTATTTCTCGATTCTAAACAAATTATAAATAATATGAGGTCCGTGAAGGATAAACGGTGTAAACCTAATTAAATAAATTTAATGTTCTTGGGAGACTTTCTTTATGGAAAAGAACACCGGTAAAATGTCTGTTCCCTTGTCCAAGTCTCCCCACTTCGTGTAAAGGGTTTCACTGTCGTACTCAACCTTAGTCTCGACTGTAAGTGTGAATTCAGACACTGGGGTTTCGGACAACGACGACGGTAACAGTAAGAAACAACAAATGATTCCTCGGCGATACACACTGTGTGGACCTATCATTACTTCTCGTGTTTAATACATCCCCCTAACAGGGGTCATTTAAGTCAGATCTAGTCTATACCTCTGTTCCGGATACGTAATTTCTCTCTGAATGCTCCATCGGGACGGTTCACGGGTACAAACCAAGTCTTCACGTGTCTCCCCTCCTATGACCCTCTATAAGAAGGTACCCAGAAAACACGAGGACATAAACAACGATCACTCTTTACCTTATAAAGGACGGTATAGTCATTTGTTTCCTACAGTTTCAGTCATCGTCAACGTCTGGTTCCTACGACTCGATCACTTGGGACTCCCTTGGGTCCTTCCTTTCTTATGGACGACAGATCGTCGGTAGTCTGACGTCGGTGAGGAATGTCACTCGGGACTCCTTTAAGTCTATCACCTCCACGGATAGTTTCCTTACTACAGTCACTTGATTCTGAGAACACAGAAGGGTATGTAGTTTTTCGCGATTTAAGGAATTGAACCCTATAGACCAAAAGGAATTAGTTGTTAGTAGAAAACTGCAAGTCTGATGGACGGGAAGTAATGTTTTGAAGATATATTGGACTGAGGAAGAGGGGTGGAGGACGGTGGGGAGGGGGTGGAGGAGTTTCGTCAGGAGAGTCTCAATGAACTCTACGACAGAGAACCCGAACTTCAGGATTTTTAAGGGTAACTTATTTTACATTACGAGTTGAAACTCCAACGTCTATTAAAAATTCAGTTGTAACCGGTACGATTCTTACGTTCCAGGACTCACGAGGAATAGACCCTATAAAGAGTCCCAATACAAACGTCACTCATTAGAAATCCCTACTTAATTATGGTGGGAGACCCTGTTTCTCATCCGTACGAATGACAGACGATGTTTTACGATTCAAGGGGTTCCTACCGGTCGTCGGTAGGGAGACACAACGGACACCCCAACCCCTATACCCCTTGACTCCGTTTGTACAACTACAAGTACGATGAACGACACGACACTCAGTGTGTCAGACAACAGAGACTAGACCCTTAGAGTACAAAGGAAGGTCGTGGGTACTTTGTCATTGTCCGATTTACTACTTGAACACTCATCCCATTTTAGTTTAGGGTCTACACTATTTTCTATGTTCGATAACTCTTCGACACTACACGGTGTGTGTGCACACCCGTGACCTGTAATGTGTCACTTGTTTTGTCCGTTCTCACGAGAGGGTATCTCATACGTAAGATACGCCCATCCGTCTGTTTCCATGTCCAGTTGTTCTACCGATCTCTGCCACTAGTCACAACACTTCCTTTATTCGTCCCCACTTACTCGGAGTCACAGGAGTAAACATTTTACCCCGGTCACAATTGTAGATGGAGAGACCTAGTAACATTTACGAGCTAAGTACCTTTCAGAAGTTGTTTATACCTGAAAGTACTAATAAAGAGGAAGGAAGAAGGTACCTTTATTCCGTTCTTTCACCGAAGGACCCCTGAAGGGACCACCAGGTCACCGATTCTGAGACGTAAGGGTTACGTCTCCCGGGTCCAAACTGGGGACCAGTCCCTTGATCTAGAGTGTTCGGTGTTGATTTTTTAGGACTTACGGTGTTACTTCGAACTTCTGGGACTTACGATGTTGATTCTGGGTCGTGTCGGTTTATTTATTTATTTAGTTTCTTTCACCGAAGGAACACACGAAACATTCTCACCTTTTTTCTCTCTTGATGTACTCCTTTCTCCGGAGAAAGGATTCGTCTATACTCCATTCGTCCAGGTACGGTGGACTAATAAAACGACTAGTTATGAACCCTCGGTCCTTAAACTTTATAATGTTTGTTTTTTCTTGAACAGTAATGTGGTCAGTAATGTGAACAGTAATGTGTAAAGTCACGTGGGGAGTGTGTACTTCTATAGGTGACTTTTCGGTCGGAGTCCACTTACCAAGACCGGAATCCTAGAGGGAAGGAGAGAGGGAGGATCAGTGACGGGTCCCACTGGACTAGGTCCCTATCTCGACCAGACCTACTACCTTGGGTCGTTCGGAGACGAGGAGAAGGAGGGTGGAGGGGTTGGGTTTACGTCGGCGAAGGGGTCGTCGGTGAGGGGTAGGGTCACGACTAGGGTTGTCGTCCCAGAGGTCGGACGAAGGAGGAGAGGTTGCAGAAGGACCGTGGACTCAGTTGTACTTTGAGTACCTGTCTCGTGTGAAGGTGGATCTACGTCGTCTGTAATCGTTTACCCCGACCTCAGGGTAAAAAGAAAGATTCGGTAGTATGTTCTTTGATAAAGTTCCTGGGTAAGACACGATCCTCACGGAGGGTGGGGGAAGTTATTGAGTGAGTCTGTAGTGGGATTATCGAGACAGAGAGATCACCTGTTTATCGACCGGAGGTTAATGGGTCTGGGTAAACGACGACGTTACGTACCTACAAGTTCACTACCAGTCACTAGTTCACCGATTAAGTGTTATTACTACCCCGTCCTGTAGAGGAGAAAAACAACGTCCGAAACGAAGGGTACATAATATAAAATTTCGGGAAAGACTCTCAAAAAAATTTTTCTGGAAGAAATCTTCCCATACATGGGGAACAAGACACTACCGGCCTTGACCGAAACAGACGGAACCGTATCCCAAAAGGAGACTCGACGAACATTGGACTCGAGGGGGTCCGGAACGGTCGGACGTATATAAGTTCCGGTATGATACTCAGTAGAGGGTTCAAAATGGTCGAGAACGAAAATAGAGAGTGTGTCTTTAATCGGAGATTGTTTTCTGGGGACTTATTATAAGCTCATGTATTCCTCATCGACGGAGGACGACGTTCGACGACGGTGACAAGGGGGAGGGGGGTCGTCAAATAAGGAATCATTGACACGATTCCTTGAGACAGACGACCCGTCGTTTGTGACTTCGTGACTCCGGGAACCCTACGGTTTCGGTGGTACAATACCCACCTCCTGTTCGGGAGGAGGGAAACACTATGGGAAAGAATCTCCTTGTTGGTTCGTCCGAATACCTACCTACAGAATAGTTCCGAAAAAAAAAAAAAATTAAATCTCCGGGGGGGGAGGGAAGAGAAGGTGGAAGAAAAAGACTTTTCTAACACTCTATTGAACTTTCCGTCGACCTGGACCTCTACGTATGCAGATGTAAGTCTTAAAAGGGGAAACGAGGGTTCTGATTGCTAAGGAGTGAACTGGGTCGAGTGACACAAACCAAAAACGAAGGGAGTCTCATTATGTGTATTTAGTTTGAAGTTAGGACACATAAGAGAGGTTGTGTGGTCGTAGTGGATGCACGAGGAACCAGGAGGAGGGAGGTTCCCGATTTTCTCTTCTTTCTTTCTCCCACTCACGTCTCCACCCCTGTGGGTTCACCGGAATATAGTCCAACCGTGATCCCCATTTTCAGGGAGTTTACGGTTGATGAATACAGTTGTAGTTTCCCGTTTCTCCTTGTCCGCTACCGTCAAAGACTAGTCTTCGTTTGCCAAAAGGTACAGGAGTATTCTCTTCGAGTACCTTTAAGGGACCGTCAGGTTGTTAACCCTGATACGTAAAGGAGTCGTCCCCCGTACCCAAGATAGGGGTCTGTCCTTTGATCCTAGGGTGTTCGACGTGCCACGTCGGTTTTTTTCCGGCCCCCTCCCCCCACCCCCCCGTCTTCAATTTCGTCTTCGTCCTGCTATAGTTTACTTTCTGACACGTCTGACAGAGTCCTCCCCTACGCCCACTCTGTCAATAACCTACCGGAAGTTCCGGACGATGTTACGACTCCCACCCCTTTAACGACTCTTGTGACACTTTCACAATCAGAGAGTCGACACAGATTGAGAAACACTGGGGTATCTGACATTGGGTGGTCCGAGGAGACAGGTATCCTAAAAGATCTCTTCTTATGAGCTCACCCAACGGTACGGGAAGAGGTCCCCTAGAAGGGGTGGGTCCCTAGTTTGGACTAGAGAATGTAGAGGACATACCCGTCCGTCCAAGAAATGGTCATCCACCCAAGAATTGTGGATATTCTTAGTAAGATATTCTTGTGACACTTCACTTCACTTCACTTCACTGAGTGAGCACAGGCTGAGACACGCTGGGGTACCTGATATCGGATGGTCGGAGGAGGCAGGTACCTTAAAAGGTCCGTTCTTATGACCTCACCCAACGGTAAAGGAAGAGGTCCCTAGAAGGGTTGGGTCCCTAGTTTGGGTCCAGAGGGTGTAACGTCCGTCTGTGAATTAGACTCGGTGGTCCTTTCGGGACCACAGTTCTCGGAATTGATGAAACCCAAAGGACAGTCCACTTCTCCAAATTTCACCTGACTTCACGTCAGTAACCAGGAGGGAGTCATAGGCACCTCCAATCAGAATCTTGGGAGGTCTGTGGTTTTAGGTACCTACGAGTTCAGGGAATACATTTTATCACATTATGGACGGATATTGGATGTGTGTAGGAAGACGTATGAAAGAGAAAAGAAAGAAAGAAAGAAAAAAAAAAAAAAAACCGACGTGGTGGACCGAACACCCCTAGTTTGGGTGTTAGGGACGTCACCTTCACGTCTCAGAGTTGGTCACCTACCGGTCCCTTCAGGGAGGACGTATGAAATTTAGTCGAGATCTAATGATTATTATGGATTATGATATATATCAAAATTTATGTTACATTTATCAATGATCGGGGTTGTTTAACTTTAAGATGAAAAACCTTGAAAGATCTTAAAACAATTGTTTTATCAAAGATAGGTGGCAAACAACTTAGGTGTCTACACTTTGTACGGTTAAGTCTCCCGGTTGATATCCTCCCTAAAAGTTCTGTATATGGTTCCTCTTTTAAATCGTCTAAGTGGTTTTCATATGGGACCTTGAGGTGTCCGTCGTTACCCTGAGATTTAACGGGAAACTTTTACCCCGTTCTTTAGTCCCAGAGGTTTCGAATTTACGCGAAAAGGTTTAATAGATTTCTCCCGGTTTGAGAGATCAGGATTGGGGTCGCGGGGTTTAGACGGTAGTCATGTGTACCGATCAAACGGGTACAATTCTCGTCGAGTGAGGGGAGGACCGAGGTCAAGTGTGAACGAGGTATAATGGACAGATGACAAAAGTGTGTTTTACTTGAGAGACGTCCTCTTTGGGGTCCCGAACCCCGAGACCGAGACGTAACAAGTCGATGGTCATCTAATTCGAAATTGTCTCTTTAGGATAGACAAATACCGAGGGGTTTCCTAGATTCGGACCTCAGAGAGTGGTAAATAAGTAAATTAGTTGTTTGTATTACTTAAAGATGGCACACAGACGTGACGACTCTGTCGTTACCTTTTGTTGCTACATTAGATTTTTGAGTCCCTCGACTCCCAGACTACCCTCTATATGTGTTTCTTTACTCCCTAATGTTGTGTACTGCACTTTCTCGTTCACGACACTCTCGTATTTCCTCCCGTAGAGTGGGTAAGGTTCTCCCAGACTCTTTCTTGGTACACTTTATTATCTTTGTGTATGGAACCAGAGACGCACGGTACGGGGGAGGGGGTCCAACAACCGTGTCTCGAGGATTTTGGGTACGTTGAGGATTCGGTATTCTCGTGATCGTCACGGAGAACAAGATTACAAACTAGAAACTGGGACCAAGGACTGTGTCTCGAAGATTTGAGGAATCTTAAAGGACCCACTATCGTCACACAGAACAAGATTACTCCGCTGAGACCCACTCGAGGACCTATCAAAGGTCTACTCCCAACCAGTGGTCTTTTTTGTTCGGTATTAATCTTCGAGTTTTGAAAGTCGGGACTGGGGGTAGGAGATCTTTCCACTTTCTCCGAGTTCCAACTCAAGTACGGATACACTACTTCGGTGGTATCTTTGGATTTTCATATCCCAAGTCTCTTGACGGTCCAACGACTTGTGTAGACGCACGGTCCTCCCACCACGTGAGGTTGGGGTACCCCTGTCTTTGAAGAAGAGACGAGTCCTGGGAGGGTCTAGAACGGGGTACATGAAGAAGTAGACCGACAAGTTGACATAGAAAATAGTATATGAAATAAAATATTATTTGGTTATTTGTAGAAAGGAACTTAAGATACTCGATAGGTTCGTTTACTAGTTTAGTCTTCTCGTTCAGTACCCTTGGACGTCAAACGTGTGTCAGTCACTCTTCGTGTCCACTGTTGAACCTGAAACTTGACTGTAGAGTCACCCATCGTCAAAACACTCTGACTCGGGATTGGACACTCAGACACTATTGAGACCAATCACAACCTTTTTTGACTGAACATCCTGTGAATCGCTACAGTCTCTTAACGATCCACACCTTTTGGGTATTTAGACTATAGTTTTCATAACACTCACACTCTCGCTTTCTTTCGTGAAGACTTGACTCCAGACTTTCTACTTCTCCGTAATTGGTTTTTTGTCACAAAGTTCGTCTCCCTTGTATATGGGTACTGGTATGTACTCAAACTCCTCGTCGTCTTACCTTCGTACCTCAAACTCTCACACTCTCCCAAGGTTGAATTTTACCTTGGTCCCTAACCTTTATCTCTTAGAGTCCGTACACAGGAGTCTTCTTGTCTTGAATTACCTCTCTGGTTAAAGGTATTTACAGACTGGATGTCTCCTGTCTCCGGATAGAGGACTGGTCACTTGTAGAGAGGGGTAGGAGTTCGGTCACTTGAACGACGAACCCGAGACCGACCTGCAGAGATAGAAACGTGAGGAACGGGTCTTTATGTTGGGCGGGGCTTGGAAGTTCTCTGAGTGGACATGGAGTGATAGCATAACTCAACCGGGTTTTTAAGAAAGTTCAAAAAGACATCGTAGAATACCTTTTGGGTTCACTTGAAAAACCGGTTGGATTGTTAAAGGGGACGATAAGGACTTATTTATTTGGGTTTGAAACCAATTAAACTCGAACGGAGTCAAATGAAGGTATGAATCCACCTGTTTCCAATTAGTATTATTGTACGTCGTAAATAGATCCTACAGACTCGCTACCACGACACGATTTACAGACGATACGGAAGAGTCGACTACGAGTGTCGTAGTAGGGAGTCTACTCTGTGTCCCTCTAATTCACGGAATAGGTTTCGGTGTGGGAACCACTCACCACTTCGAACCTTAATTTGAGGTCGGCAGACCTCGGTCTTGGGTGTAAGAATTGGGGGTGAGAGATTACGGATGTAGAGATTACGTTTACTTATTTTGTTTAGTACCCTGCAATCGTGTCCTGAGCTGGGAAACGAGGTTTCCGGTGGTTGGGGTAAATCTCTAGGTTTAGAGAGGGTCGAAGACCGGGAAACACTGGTGTCTTGGAGACAAGTCAGGGGCCAAAGAACGGTGATTGACCATGGGTCAGCATGGGGAGAGACAAGGGACCTAGGAACCAGTCGTACAGTCTAAGGGTCTAGTCTCCGGTTGAGGGATTAAGAAGACTTTTGGTCTCGGAAAGAACGGAGACTTAGGATTTGAGGAGGATAGTCTGGGTGTCCGTGATATGATACGGTAGAAGAGACACGAAGAAGGATAAGACCAAAGGAGCCGGAGGGAGACTGACCAGAGGCCCCGTGTCGGGGGTAGGGGTCGGATCTGAGCGGGTGTCTGGTTGTTTCTGGTCTGACCCTCCATACCCCTCCTCGCCCTTCTCCCTCTCTTCTCTTCCGTTCTTCTCGTTGACACACTCTCCGACCGGTTCACTTCTAATACCTTATACCCGTCTTGACCCCGGGTCTCGGATCTTTCTCTCTACAGGAATAGGATTCCTCCGTACACGCTAGGTTAGGTGGGGACTACGGGATCACGTTATCGATCGACTCGTGACTTTAGGGAAAAATTTTCCGCCAAGTGCTTCTTCTTTGACTCATTCTTTCGTCACTCGGGTTCCCTTCTCTTTACACATAAATTAAAGTGTGATCTCCTGTACGTAAGGAAGGGTCTACGAGTAAAACCAACCTCTCCCGTGGGGCGTGTATTTTCCTTTTTCCTTCTCCCGGAACCTTCACTCCTTTACCTCGGTTTTCCGTGGTTCTCAAGATTTCCCGTACCTACGGTGTTGGTCCGTCTTTACTGTCGGACTGGGTCCAGGTCTGAACGGATCTGTACCGCGAGGGTAGTATGGCACCTACACCAAGGACTAAAGTAAAATCGACTAACGGGTCTCTCTTTTGCGTTGCAATGGACGATAAATCCGTCGTGACGGGATGTTTTGGTGACTTAAACTACGTCAGGATACTACGTGGAGGAGGGTAAAGGGGTGAGGTCTCAAATCCCTGTCGACACCTCGTCTACCTTCCTCTAATCGTCGATGGGGTCCCGAAGAGTTCAAAATTCCATGGTAAATAGTGGACACCTGGAACAATTTTACGTTTAAACCTAAATTAGTCAAATTCTACCCGGGTCTCAAACGTAAAGATTGATCAAGGGTCCGAAGGGACCACCGAGTTACCATTTCTTAGACGGGCGTTACGTCCTCTACGTCCAAGCTAGGGACCCAGTCCTTCTAGGGGACCTCTTCCTTTACCGTTGGGTGAGGTCATAAGAACGGACCTCTTCAGGTACCTGTCTCTTCGGACCCCCCGATGTCAGGTACCTCTGTGTTTTCTCAGTCGTACTGAGTCGTTGATTTGGCGGTGGGTCCATTAGGACCTCGTCGGTGACGACCTCCCTGTCCGAAATCCATCGTTCCGGAAGGACGACGATATCACGTAAGGTGAGGTAACGGGACCGAGAAGTATTAGACACTTCATGATTTGTTTATACCTCCTTAGACTCACAAGAAAATAGACTATTTAGATCGTTGGGATTCATCTTACCTACGTTTATTTGAAGATGGCTTCTTTTTACACGACCGTCGGGTAATTGTTATTGTTCCTTTCATTTTAATGTGTCCGGTTCTCCCTCTCAAGATAAAAGGAACTCAAAGGATATCAACAAACAACCAGTAGTCTGTGTATTTTGTAAGACACCTGGAAAGTGGTGGTTTCTTTTCAGAGAAGTGTGACTCGATCTTCCATCCAAAATTATATCTATAATTATGTAGTCTCAAACCGAGTTAACGGTGTAACAAAGAACACAACGAAATGTTGTACCATCTGGTAATTTTGATAAAGGAGTAAAATGTCCCATCCCTTGATTCCGACCGGTCTCTCCACTAAGTGGAACGAGTTTCAGTACACTGATCAATTATCGATTTGACTTGATCTTGATCCGTTATTCGGATGACGAGAAAGGTCATGTTCTTAAACAATTTTATCGTAGACTTGTCCCCTTTCTGAAATTCAACTAACCAGGGTACACCAGGGGTTAGGGATGTCACCCCTTGAACAACCTCCGAGGGATGAACCTTTAATTATAACAAACACTGTCCTCTTCAAAAGATCAGAGAGTCAGTGAGTTTATCTGTAGGAAAACTCGTACCTAATGGGTAGACTAACACGTCGTCCTCCCTCCCTCCCTAGGATGTCTCCAGTACCTTCCGAGAAAACTCAATTCAGATCTTGACTCGGAAGTACGTACATATTCTTAATATATTGGTCTCTCCTACGAAGTCTACCCTTTGTCGCTCTCGTTTCCATGATTAATTTTTTTTTTGTAACATATAAACCGATATCGGAAAACGTATAGTTCAAATTTTAAACAATTTAGTGGGAAGTGGAAAACGAAGATATTGGTTCGTCCTGTGATACCCCGGAACTCCCCCTCGTCCGGGAAAGGGGTGCAGGAGACGAAATCGAGGAGAGACTTCATGGATGTCTTATCATAACCCACGTGTAAAGGACTCAACAAAATATCTTTATTTTTGGGATGGTTTACCTTCTACAACTGATGGACTACTGTGACTAGGGTCCAAATGACCTCAGTCTCCTAACTATTATAATTAGGGACACTGTGTTGGGATAATGGAGTGGTAGTCAGTTAGTCTCTTAACACGTGTTCGACTAACATATGGGACACTGTGGGGGAGTGGACCGGTAATTTTTACGAAACGACTTTCCGGAGGTCCCTCAAACCACAAACCCCCTCCCCGTGTTCGGTGGGTAGAGGAACAAACCGGTACGTTATTTAGAAAAAGGTTAGAGACTGTGAAACCATAATAAATCGGAGTGATACGCGACCCGTGTGTTTAAACAGAAACCATTGTGACGAGGTTTTATCAATGGAAAACGAAAAGGTTCAGTCACCCAGTGTAAACTTAACCAGGAAGTAGGGGATCAAAGTGAGAAGGGAGAGTAACATGAAGACTATCAGACGTTCCTACAGTACATGTCAACATGTACAACAAGTGACGTGTTTCTACGGGTCAGTCCTTCTGTTTACCCCCAACTTTAGGTTTTGCGTGACGTGTGTGGTTCGGTGCGAAAGAATTAAACCATGTAACGTACAAACGGTCCAGTACACGGGTCTTTTCTCGTGTGAAAAAGATCAAATGTGTTTTCGTGGGATCGGTACCGGTTCCTTGATATAGTCGACGTCCAGTTTAGCACTCCATTTACTCTAAAACGAGACTAAAGAGGATCGAGGTTTAGAAATCGCGACTTCGGTGATTACTTCGGTGTAGACATCTCATTCAAGACGTCGTCAAGAATATCCCATGATTGGTACTGACTTTATTTAGTTCTAAGGGTCAGTGGAAAACCCTTAAAATCTCGACGGTGGGAGGACCTAGATCGTACTGTACCGGGTCCCTACTGGATCTAGATTACGTCGAGTGAACCAAAGTAAAGGAAGATTAGGGTTTGTCCCATTGAGACTCGGGGTGGTCAAGGGGACTCAGTCAAGTAGAAATGATATCCTTGTGATAATGTAAAGACGTACTGAGTACTGGTTCGGATAAGAAAGGAAGAGTAGAGGGGATGGATCGTTATGGTAGTCTTAGTCGTCATCTTTAGTCTCCCCGTGAGTGGACAGTTATGGGTAGATGGTATCACAGATCAGAACACGGTTCAGGACCGAGGAAGCAAGAGGATGAACGAGACACGGTACTTCTTGTGAAGAAGGGGTGTTGGATGGTTGGTCCCGAAAGTCTGGAGGTCCCAAATGGGAAGAAATAGTCCCAATTCCGAAGGGACCACCGTCACCATTTCTTAGGTAGTTAGTTACGTCCTTTGCGTCCAAGCTAGGGACCCAACCCTTCTAGGGGATCTCTTCTTTTACCGTTAGGTAAGTCCATATGCAAGTGCCCTTTAGGGTACCTGTCTCTTCGGATTGCATGATGTCAGGTATCCCAACGTTTCTCAGCCTGTGTTGAATCGTTGATTTGTTGTTATCGTTAGTTCTAATTTCTCGATTCGACGAGATTGTATTTCTGGGTTGTTACGTTATTTGTTTCTTGTTATTTCAAAGAGAGGTTTACTGTCAGGTCCCGTGTATTCACCAGATGAACCGAGGTAAGTCAGTAAGTACCTGAATCCAAGTAAGGTAGGGTAGTCTAAAAAGGTGGGAGGATATCCCGTTGTAACAGCAGATGGGTTGACTTCGACACAAGATCCTTGTTAGTAGAAAGACGAGTGTCTTTCTTCTTTCGTATCTCCTCGTGCACATATTCCCGGACCCGGTTCTCATTCGTGTATAGAGAAGACAAGTGTAAGGTAACGAGTGTCTCGGTGTTTTCCCTTCGACCCTTTACATCAAGGGTTACCTGTCGGAGAAGGATAGATGTTAAGGTAATAATGTCTTCTACGGTATTGAAGAAAGGATAGTCCTTTGCGTAGAAAAACAGTGTTAAAGGATGGGTCTCATCTGTAAACTAATTTAAGTTAGTTCAAGTTGGTTGAAAGTCAAGTCAAGTCAGTGAGTCAGTACAGACTGAGAAAAGTTGGGGTACTTAGTGTCGTGCAGTCCGGAGAGACAGGTAGTGGTTGAGGGCCTCAAGTGAGTTTGAGTACAGGTAGTTCAGTCACTACGGTAGGTCGGTAGAGTAGGAGCCAGCAGGGGAAGAGGAGGACGGGGGTTAGGGAGGGTCGTAGCCTCAGAAAAGGTTACTCAGTTGAGAAGCGTACTCCACCGGTTTCATAACCTCAAAGTCGAAATTGTAGTCAGGAAGGTTACTTATGGGTCACGGCCTCAGGTCGAGGTCGTCGGTCCCTTAGTCGGACTTCCCCACTCGCCACAGCCGCCTGCTACTACATCGGAGACTGAGTATCATCCCTTGATGTACAAATAAAATTCGAAGTCCAAGAGAAAATATGAAACTCCTTTCGTAATCCAGTCTCCAAAAATCAAAGGGGGTGGGTCTAAATGACATGAATTGAACACTAATGTAACATTCAGTACGATGTAAGGAGTCAAATAAAGAATAGAAAGATTTAGGACAAACGGGGATCATAGAATTCTAGTAATAAAGGATTTTTCCGAAGATCGATAAGAGTTAATTAGGATTTGGGATTTGAGTCGTTTGAAGAAGACGGTATTTATAAAGGGAGTGTTTGTCCAGAGTCTATTGTTAGGAAGGGTACCGGAGTTCGACGTCGGATGTACGAGTAGGACCCTGTAAGAAACATTTCTAGGAACTTATTTACAGTTACCAATAAAATATCTAATAAAAGACCCGTGTTGACATCTTCCGAAACACGAAAGAGTACGAAGAGAGTTCGTGGAATTGTAAGAAAGGTCGGTTGAGTTGACTTCTTTCCTTTCTTGTTCAGTCTTAGTGTTCCGGATTGAGAAAGTAGGACCCCGACACGAACGCTCTACTCCTCTCTCCCAACCCCGGTACGGAGTTAAAACAGTCATTACGGATTGCGTCGAGGGTTGTAGAGGGGTAAAGAATAAAAAATCTCGTATTCATACTTTGAGTCATCTATTTCGTCTCTGAGAAACCAACTCATAAGACTTTTCCGTGCCCCGATTATGTGTTTAGTCTTAGTTGTCCGTATTCGTGTACCGGTGTACTTAGTAATAACATTTTTTCCTAGGTACCCTTTCTATAGGGAGGTCTAAAAATTTTTCCCTTAATGTTTCGATAACTCTCCTTTTCAGTCTGAGGTGGACGAAGTATGAGACTTATAGGACTATATTGAATCTTTATAGTTATGATTTTAGACTTACTAAGGTCTGCGGATTTTATACTGAGGATTACGTAAGGGTTCTTACATACCTTAGTAAGTGAACATCTCCCCATTGTGTGTAGGTAAATTTAAGTCGTACCGTGGAATTTCTGTTGAATTAAAAATTTAAGCATTAAAGAACGGGATATTCATCCTGACGAAGAAGATTTCGTAACTGGAACAAAAGATAAAAGGATAGATATTAAAGGACACATCATTCTCGATGCCTCTGTAAAGACCTGTCGACTAGCTGTTTGATCCGTCCTACGTGAAGAAAACTGTCCCGTTGTCGTCTTTGGTATTGACTTCGTTAATACTCGACGTATTCCGTAATGACTGTTGGGTCCTGACTAAAGGAAATCTTACCTGACCAACCTAGAGGAACGGTTGAATTTGTCTCAGTTTTGAATTTTGTTATTTACACAAATTACACATTGTATATGGAAAGGGAATCCGTATCAAAGAGTTTCATACCACATACCTGAGACCCACCGGGTCCTGGTGATTAAAGGGGTCTTTAGATCGTTCACCGTCTCCTTTTTCACTACTCTGATAAAGAAGTGTATGAAAGGTGATACACTCTACATTCCAATTAATACTAAAAAGTGTCGACAGTGTAATGTAAGAATTGTTAAGGACACAAGAAGTCCTAACCCGTACTTGTTCTCGACATCCACAGAGACAGTTGTGAGTAAACAGTCTTATGTTAAGTCGAGACAATTGTATATAAACACGGAAAACGTACAATAACGAATGCGAACAATTAAATGTAAAACACAATACTGAGAACATATGGTAACATGGGTGTTGGATTAGTTGGCAAGTTTTTACCAAGTGACTTATAATTTCATCGTTATTTTTATCATTTAAGTTACGTGGTTGAGTCATTTGTAATACTCGTATTTATCACTTGTTCTGAGGTCATACTTATATCTTATACTTAGACATATACTACCCTGTTTATTTGGACATGTCCACTTTTATCGTGTGTTCGTCAGCTTTTACGTTTACACTTCATTCTTCTATTTATAGACTTTTAGACTAAAACAATCTGGATGGTAGGGAAACGGGGATCAAAGGTCGTCCGACAAATATTATTTTAGATAGTTTAATATCGTACTTCAGTAGTTTCGAAAATGTATTAATAATTTGTTTCATGTCACTTGAGACACCATTTGGTTACCTTAAAAATCTCTTGTTCATACTTCATTAAGGAAGTACTTTAACTACTTATAACACTGATTCCGTCTCTTCTATGATTTCGTTATCCCCATAGGAAGTTTCAACAATCCGGAGAACCGTTGTGTTCATGTTCAGTGAAATAACGGTTCTTCGAACATTTCGATCCGTGTTAAAATTACTGTTTACTGAATCTCTTTCGTTTTACTCGATAACCGTTTTAAGGACATTGTTTGTTGTAGTCGCCTGTAGGTGTTATAGATACTGTGTGTCACATCTTCCCGTTAATGATTGTGTACACTCCCGGTCGTTTATGAAATAACACCTTAGTCTGTTTTGGTGACTATGAGTCTGAGAATCGTATACACCCCTTTCCGACGTACTAAAAAAACGTAAAAACTGGGACTTTAGGGTACGATAGTCTCCTTTCTCCAAAAGAAAAAATTAAATTGAATAATAAGACTCCATCAAAAACTAAATGTACGTCATATTCTTATTACCTGAAGGGTCCACCGTGTTCGCCATTTCTAAGGCGAACGGTTATGTCCTCTGAATTTGTGTCCAAACTAGGGACCCAGTCCTTCTAGGGGACCTCCTCCTGTTGGGTGAGGTCATAAGAACGGACCTCTTAGGAGTGCTTGTTTCCTCGGACCACCCGATGTCAGGTACCCCAACGTTACTCAGTCTGTACTGACTTCTCTGAATCGAGCGTGCACACACATTGTTATTATGTCTCTCTTTGATCCATGACAAATGGGTCAAAGGGGTTATTCTAACGGAACATTTTGTCATTATGTTATAGTGTTGATCTTATGACTGTAACTATGTCAGTGTTGTCTTGTAAAAGTCTTCATAGAGAGGACACCAGGAAATTATCAGTGTGGGTCAAGTCAAGTCAAGTCAGTGAGTCAGTACAGACTGAGAAACGTTGGGATACTTGACGTCGTGCGGTCCGGAGGGACAGGTAGTGGTCGAGGGCCTCAAATGGGTTTGAGTACAGGTGACTCAGTCACTGCGGTAGGTCGGTAGAGTAGGAGACAGCAGGGGAAGAGGAGGACGGGAGTTAGAAAGGGTCGTAGTCCCAGAAAAGTTTATTCAGTGTGGGTCATGGGGATGGAATTAGAACAGTTGGTGATTAGACAAGAGGTAAAGACATTAAGACAGTAAAGATCCTACAATATGTGAACCTGATTATGTCATACATCGGAAATTCGTAACAAAAAAAGTAAGTAATATTAAGAAATATCTAGATGGGTTCTACGACACACACACATAGTTATTAAACAAGGAAAAATGACGTTTTATCATAATGTACTGTACTTATATAACTCAACCGGTTTTTAAGGTGACGTATTCAGGTATTGTAGAATACCTTTTTGGGTTTACTTGAAAAACCGGTTGGGTCATGGTGTCAAACAACTTCGTGAGTGGAACAACTTCCTGTAGACCCAACAAAGGTAAACCCTCGATAGTGTTTATTACGACGACGCTTGTGAACACATCTCCATAAACACACTTGTATTCAAAAGTGAAGAGAACCTATTTACAAATATTAACGACTGAACATTTCATCGACGTATAAATCAAAATAATTTTTTTTTTTTGGACAGGTCTTAAGGGACCACCGAGTCACTAAATTTTGTTTTTTTTTAGGTGAAGGGTTACGTCCTCTGTGTCCAAAGTAGGGACTAGGTCCTTCTAGGGTGTACGAAGTTTCGTTGATTCGGGCACGTGGTGTTGATAACGAGTTGATAACGAGTGTTGACACGAGACCCTCGGCGTTGATTACTCGGGTGTTCGACGTTGATAACTGCGGGTACACGGATCTCGGACACGAAACGTTGTTCTCGGTACCGTTACTCTTCGGGTTCGTGACGTTAATCTCTCCTCGGGCGTGTGTCGTTGCTTCTGTGTCGTGTCGGTTTTATTTATTTAATTAATTAAAATTTTTTTGACAGGTTGAGAAAGGGTCTCACAGACATGGTAAAATGTAAAGATGGTCGTTAATGTCTCACTAGGTCAAAGAGGGGTATTCTCCTTTCCCAAAAGTTTTGTTTTTTGTTTGGTTTTTTTTTGGGGTGTGAGTATGTATGTCTCTCGTTTAACGACCAACGACCTCCCCTTCCTCAAATCCCCAGCCACTTTACCCACTTCCCCCAGTTCTCCATGTTCGAAGGTCAATAGTTTATTTATACAGCACCCCTACATTACATATCGTTCTACTGATATCAGTTATTATAACATTACGTATAAACTCTCAACTCTTATTAATTTTTCAAGAGTAGTGTTCTTTTTTTACATTAAAAACATACTACCGTCTACAATTGAGTGTCACCACTAGTAAAACATTACATTTGTTTATAATTTCGTAATACGACATGTCGACTTTGATCATATTACAGTTTACCGTTAATATGTCATTTAAAAAATTTCGCCTTTCTAAAAATTAAGTCAATAGTTCACAAAAAACACTCAGTGTTTCATGTGACCTTATCCCCGTTACTCTAGTCAAGGCTTCTCGTAAGTGGTATTCGTGTCCGGTCTTTATACAACGATTCGTTTATAATCTCCGACGTAGGTTTACGGTTGGGTGAGGGACGAGTTAAGCGACTATTGTCGTTAGTCGTTGTGTAGGGGACTAGAGCTAAGTCATAACTGCTTTTGGTATTTTTAACACTTATATTAGTTTAGTACCGGGGATTCTCATGCAGAAGGGTCGTACGACATGTTTCTTTACGTCGTTTATGGTTTCAGATGAAAAGGTGAGATTCGTGCGGTCGACAACTCTCTTTAGTGAAAGGGCGTTCAATAACTTTGTTCCCGACACCCCCCTCTAAGATACCGAAACTATTACTGTGATTCCTATTAAAGAGTCTACAATTTATGGAACAAGTTCTCTATAAAGTATCGGTATTTACGTCTTTGAGCTTCTTCGACGTTCATTAATGAAGTCACCACTCTACGTCGATACAAATTACAATTTCCACTTTACTCGTCCTAAAGGAATTTTTCTGGATTGATACCCCGTCAAAATAGTGACTCTTAAACTCTGACGGAGTTGTACATCTCTAAAGAAGGGAAGAGTGTCTTTCTTTATTTAATGTATAGCAACCCCTGCAAATTTATAGTGTAGGTTCAGAGAGTCATCTTAAACCGTGGTGCGACAGATCTTAACTTAGTTAGTTTGTCCACTTAGGTGTGGGTAGATGAAGGACCAAATTGATAAGTTGGAAGGTCGGAAACTTGCACTAAACAAGTTTCTGAAGTCGTAGACTACCTCATAAAGTTTCACAGTTGTCCCTTGATAGTAACAGTAAAGACCCGGGTACAAACGAGGTTTGTGGGTTTTGAGACGTTATTTCGGTGATTTATCAACGCCGTCAGGGGTCACCGGACACTAAGACTCAAACATAAAAATTGAAAAATAATACTTTTTGAAAGTTTGTATGTTTTTCATCCCACCGACCCTGATACTTGAAGGTACATGGGTGATGAGTCTAAGTCATCATCACGTTTATGGAGACCCCGGACAGTAGTGTCAGGGAGGTTGGAGATTAAAGCCGGTCTCGACAAGACAAGTTCAAGTCTGAGTGTAGTGGGACTGTCGTAAGGTGGAGGTCTAGTTCGAAGAGACAAAGGCGAAGACGGGATCACGAAAGAGGTTTCGGTCAGGTGTATTTTCGTGTCTGACCTTCACACCCTGACAATTAGGGAAACCCCTATTGGCACTTGACTCCACCTCAGTCCTTGGTCACCTACTCTCGATGTCGGAGAATAGATAGTTCCCCTGTCAAGACCCTCTACAAGACATAGGAAGAGTCCTACAGGTAGGTCTTGGTTCGGGAGCACCGGGTTACGTCGTTATAGTGTTCCGTGGGAGCGTAACTGAAAAGGAGGAAGAGATTAAGAGGGTTTGGGGACTGAGGACAGAGGACCCTGTTGTAGGGTTTATATGGGTTGATGAGGGGTCAGGAACGGAGTCTGAGACAAAACCCCTTTGGGTTGATTCTGTTTATTCAATAGTTTAAAATGGTAAGAATAAAGTAGATAGGACCCTATAAAATTTCGTAAATTTCATAAAAATCTTTTTATTTTATAGAATTTCAAACCTAAATTTTTTAAATAATCTTTATCCTTCCTTTCTTTGGTCGAGTTATACCTTCGGCTAAACCCCAGTTCGACACGCAGTGGTTCCATCTGGATATATGGAACCACTTTATAACGAGGATTTAGAGTAGCGAGAGGGAATATAATAATAATTGATATAATAAGATTTATGATAAAGTTGTATTACCATTATTTTTACACTATCCCGAAGAAAAGTCAAATGGAGTCGTCCCCAGATACTTACCCGATCGACGGGTGACGTACCGAGAACTTTTAGGTGATACTCTTTGTGACCGGTAGGTTTCTAGTGGGGGTCTCGTCAAGTACCCTCAGACACTTGGGGGTATTTTTACATGCGACTGTACACGTGTGTGTGCGCGTAAAGATACCCCTTTCCAGAAAGTGGTCTAGGACTTTGTTCAGGAACTAGCTTCTTCCCGATTCTCAGTGCTTACTTCCCGATAGTCCGTGAGACTTGGACTGATCCCCTACTAAAATAACATGTCTGTCTGCCTCGGGAAGACCTTGAGAAATTTAGTAAGACGTACCGACTAGTAGTAGAAGTGGTTTACCGTACCGATTGGAGTAATACACTTAGGTTGATCTTAACTATACTAATGTTACTTTCCTAAAAGGGGAGGAGTTCCAGATCAAATATTTCTTCTCTAAAAAAAAAAAAGGGAGTTCGGAATCAAATATTACTTTCCAAAAAAAGGGGAGGAGTTCCGGACCAAAAGGTGTAGACCTAATCTACTAGACCAGGGTTAAAAGAAGAGTTTCGATAGAGAGGATCGGAGTTTCTTGAAAACCCTAGGACGGTTAGTTGTCCTTTTCCTAAAGTTAAAGTCATGCACGAGAAACGTCTGATCGGGACCAAGAGGGTCTATCGAGACATGGGACTTGACCACGTGTGAAGGTCCGTACACTCTCTAAGTCCCGGTCGACAGGTACTTCGTTAAGGAGGGTGGACGTAGAACCGGTCGGGGTTTTAATGATTGAGTCTCTCCTTCAACCTTTCACTTTTTCCGTGTGAAAAAGAGATTTCTCTGAATTAATCCAAATCGTAAACCCAAACCCCAAAAAAAAGAAAGGGATAATTGTTTCTTCATAAACATGTTGTACTTGTGTTCATCTCCTTCTTTTACTGTAGAATTTTAGTAAAGGTGAATTTTTGGTTCTGTTTTTACCATGTCCACCGGAAAAATTTTCCCTGAGGAGATGTGTTCGGGAAAAGAACTTATCCGGAGATTGATCGGGAGTACGTCGACGTTCCTGCTCAATTGCAAGGACACTAAATAATGAAATTTCTCCTATAAGAGTCCGTAGTAGACGTTTTCTCCCGGATCGTCCTACATCTTATCCCCTGATTCTTGTGTAACCTTCCTCGACTTAAAAGGTACACCAAAAGTAAGAGAAAGACTAACATGTACCTTTTAGAAAAAAAATTCTAAAAAAAAAATCGGTGGTGTTTATAGTGTTTTCGTACGACGAGGATCCCGCGGAACGTTGTTCGGACTCATTCCGTGACTCGATTGCTATTTACCCTCCTCGGGTTTCGCTCGAAATATTACTTTCCGTGAAGAACCGTGTTTTACAGGAGGGACTGAGTTTCTGAAAATTGAAGGTACCCTTCGGTGGGAACGATCCATTATTTCTCGTCGACTGTGACTGACTCGTGATTGATATACTGTCCCTTACAAGGCCCGGTAACCGAACCCAATAAAGTATAAGGTACTATTGGAGTCAAATAGTAGGGATCAAATGTCTACTCCTTTGAAGTCGACTCTCTTTACTTCAGTGAAATGGGTACAACAACAAATCAGGGAGTCAGTACAGACCAAGAAAACGTTGGGATACCTGATATCGGACGGGTCCGAGGAGACAGGTACCCTAAGAGGTCCGTTCTTATAACCTTACCCAACGGAACGGGAGAAGGTCCCCTAGAAGGGTTGGGTCCCTAGTTTGGGTGCAGAGAATACAGAGGACGTAATCGTCAGTCGAAGAAATGGGATCACCTTTGTTGACGGTTCTTTCTGAACAACAAATCAACGATTGAACACAGACTGAGAAACGTTCAGCTACCTGACATCGGGTGGTCCGAGGGGACAGGTACCTTAAGAGATCCGTTCTTATGACCTCACCCAACGGTAAAGAAAGAGGTCCCCTATAAGGGTGGGGTCTCTAACTTGGACCCAAAGAAATGCAGAGAACGTTACCGTCCGTCCAAGAAATGGTGACTCGGTGGACCCTTCGGGGTGTGTTCCAGTGTCTCGGATACTTTTGTTTCGAGTCTGAAAAGGGACAAACTTACTGAAGTTGTCATCACGAAAATTGCTGATGTATCAAAAGTGGGGAAGGAAAAGAAGATCCCATCCGGGGACTGGAGTTTACGGTCCTAAATATGATGGGGTCCAATGGATCCGCGAGATCGATATCATCGATAGACCGGACGGGAGCCCTTATTACGGAGTACATATTTTAAAGGGTAAAATAGGTTTATGTAAATTAGGGTAACTTGAGAGCCAAAGGGTAGTTTATAAACTCTTTTTAATACCGTGAAAAAATGTATTAATTTTATTGAAGTCTAAGAGAACTATAATAGAAATTTTAACGAGAACCCACATGAGTGTGTATGTGTATAGGAGGGTGTCATAATCAAGTGTACATAACTCGTAAGTGAGACACGGTCTGTAGTACAATTAATAAATTGTACGTAAAAAAGTAAGTTAAGGGGTGTCATTGAAGTACTCCATCGGTGATAATAATGAGGACGAAATGTATACTCTTTTGAGTCCAAATCTTTTCAAGATGGTGAAGTCGTTGATCTCGTGGGTCCTAAACTTATGTCAACACAAACTGAACACTCGGCTTCGGAAATTTCGTAACGAGAGATGAATGTGAGAAGAATGGTGATTATTTAGTACGACTATCATATATGGAGATTGTATTACATCACTCTGAATGTGAAATGAAGACACAATAAAGAGGGTTTGGGGTAACGGAGTCGTATTATTACCTCTTTTTGTAGTCTGTCTCCAGTTACCTCCCCACAAACTTTTTTATGGACTGGTCATAAGGAGTTTTGATTGTTCCTTCTTAGGACCACTGTAAACACTTTTACTATCTCATCCCTTGAGGCTTTCAGATAGGGAGGAGTTTTCGAAACTTATTTGACCGTTTTTGATAGCCTTAATTGAAAAAGGCTTGAGTCCTATGATTAGTTTTCGAACGTCCTTGTCCCCTATACGAGTTAGTTCTCTTTCGTCGACCTAGAACGATTCTCTCGAAACACCGTAAAGTTGACTTGAACCTGGGTAAGGAACGAGGGATCGAGTCGTCACTGGAACCTCTGTTGTCGGGTGTAAGGACCATATTCATGGGTCATGTCCTCTTGTCTGAAACAGGAGATTCTTAACACAGACAAATAAAATTGAACGGACCACTGGTTGAGTTTCCCGAATGGAAATAAATCTGAGTGAGTCTTGAGAGGGACCCGACTCCACTGATAGGTCCCCCTTTGACAGTTTTAGTAAACTTCCGTCGGTAATCATCGACGGTGGACCCATCACGTATTGTCAACCCCTTTGTTGTCTGATTCGTTTTGAGAGTTCTCCTTTCCGACCCGTTGCTCTACGAAACCCCTTATTCCCGAAACTTTTCGAAGGTGTCCCTGAAGGGACCGTCAGGTCACCAATTCGGAGACACAAGGGTTGCGTCTCCCTTGTCCAAACTAGAGACCAGCCCCTTGATTCTAGGGTATACGGTGTGTCACACCGGTTTTCTTTTCTTTTCGAAGGTGTATAAGGACCTTTAGATCTTCCGGTGTGCGTACGGGTCCTGACTCGCGTATGAGTCTTCTCTAGACTCTTCCGGGATTTACGATATAGACCGACTGTTAAATATGTAAAAAAGTATATTACATTTCTTTTAATTTGTACTTAACAAACACTCTATTCTTTTGTATCGTCACATTAAAATATAACATAAATCATATGTAAAACCGGGGATTGGAGGGGATAAAAGTTATACGATGAGTCCGAGTGTTGGTACATTAGAATGGAAGGTAGTACTATGTATGTTGACTTTCTGTTTTTAGTTTTAACAGAAGATCTTACTCAAGGTTTCAGTGGAGCTTTGGTTCGTCCCGGGACACCCCGGAAGGTCTCTGTCCTGGGGGGGGTGGCGGGCGGCGGGTGGTGGTTGACACAGGAGACGGACGGAGAACAAACATGTTTTCGAGATCAGAGGGTCCGAAGAGGACTCAGTGTTTTCGGACCTAGTTCTTCATTACTAACTTTTGTACATCATTGTTTTCATCATCAACCCGGTCCTCTTGACCATTCTCAAATTTGTCATATAGTCGGTATACCGTCACTGTCTTAGAAATCAAGGTGGGACTTCATATTATCATAGACTACTTCTGAAAGACTTAACAAAACGGTTACTATTTTTGAGGTGGTTTACTTCTTCAATTGGTGTACTACTAGTACTCGCGTATCAGGGGTCTGGATGATTATGAATTCCTAACTATTACAATTGGGGACACTGTGGAGGGACAATGGAGTGGTGGTTGGTTAGTCTCTTAACAGGTACTCGAGTAGTGTATGGGACGTTGGGGGAAGGGAGTGGACCGGAAATTTTTACGAAGGGACTTTGGGTGACTCCTCAAACCCACAAAACGTGTACTCGGTGAGTAAAAGGAACGAAACGGGAAGTTATTTGGAAGAAGACGAGGTTTGACAATACAAGACCAAACAAACATAAACCGTGTACTTTTGACAAGGGATTTGTCTGAAAATTTAATAGAGGTTCAAAAAAAATAGTGACAGTTTCAGTGTACCAAGGAGGTTGAGGGTTCGGATAGACCTTAAAACTTCCCTTTTAGTCGAACGAAAAGTAACCAGAAGGAAACACTCGTGAACCCTACTCTAGCAGGAGGTAAGACAAGTAAATGGTCAGAAAGTAGACGAAAAGGAGGGGTATACGATTCCAATCCTCCATGACTACTTCGAACCAAAGTAGTTTGTACCTCTTCTTTCTCTATTTATATTTTAGTTACATGGTCAGTTCCTATAGGTTATACACTAATTATTCATATGATCTTTCTCTGTTGTCATTTTTCCTCTCTTCCTTTTGTAATTTCTTTCTTATATTCTAATAAGGGGTGTTGATTTCCTGTACTCAAAGGTCTATCTTTTTGGGTGACTCACCGGTCATACTACTTACTTTTTATCGGAGTTATTCGGAATAGTAGTAATTTAAAACCTTTTTAGTCTCGAACAACAACAACAACAAATCAGTGATTCAACACAGACTGAGAAGACGCTCAGGTACCTGACATCGGGTGGTCCGAGGAGACAAGTACCCTAAGGGGGGTCCGTTCTTATGATCTCACCGAACGGTACGGGAGGAGGTCCCTTAGAAGGGTTGGGTCCCTGACTTGGGTACAGAGGACGAACCGTCCGTCTAGGACATGGTGACTCGGTGGTACCTTCGGGTTCATAGGATTCGAAGACCTTATTAGTATTGTCCTGTGTACACCTCTAGTTCTTATGACTAACCCTTAGTCTTAGTGTAAGTCAAGGAGTTTTTATTATGACGTTCAATTTGTGACCCCTAAAAAAAGGTCAAATCTTTATGTGTGGGTCGGCTTATTGTTTTTCAAGACCTTTTCGTATTTCTGTAAAAGTCTATAAGTTTAAAAGTTTCTAAAATGAAGGTTACGTATAAAAGAATCCTTTGAAAACTCTTCTTGTATAGTTTAGGTCCTTTACCACCTACCTTACATCTTCTCTACGTCCCTCTCCAGGGTCTTACTGTTAGCACGTACTCCGGTCTCGTCCTGATGAGTTTTTCATCTTTATTTTGGTTATTTATTTTAGTTTTATAATAAACGTCTTTTAACAACGTCTGTCGAGCGACTTTCTAGGAAAGGGTAACTTGTGGGTTTTGTTTTACGTCTTTACTTTTACTTTTTTTGTCACCAATAAAATTCCCTTAAAGACCTCTTTATATAATTTTCTTTAAAATCTTTTGTCAATTTATATCAAATTTTTGTCAAGTGTACTAATATACTCGTGTAAGGGTCCCAGTGAGAGTCTCGAAATCTTCCCCGACCATCTTTGTGTCCTGGGACCTCGAGTTTAAAGTGACCACAGTTCCGTTTAGATAGAAACCGTGTCCGTAACCGTGTAAAGACTCCCATGGTAGTTCCTTCGAGGAAGTTCCTCGAAGACCCTGTGAAGGTGGAGTAACGAAAATCTCAGTATGGTACAGACAGAATTTTGCTCTTCACACAAGAAACGTGTGCATTAAAATAACTTGTAAACTAGAAACGGTCCGTGGTAAGATCAGTGAAATGTTTAAGATGATGTTCGTACTTAATTACGAGTGTTATTAAGACGGTCATCTATGATAATAATAGAGAAAATGTCTACCTTCACTCCAAGTCTTCTATTGTGATAAACGAGTTCCAGTACGTCTAGATTCGACATCTTATCCCTAAATTTCAACCCAGAGATACTCGGTTCTTTAGATTGAACAAAGTGACTTCGGGTTTGGGGGTTTAAGAAAGACAAATGGACTAAGAAGGTGAGAGGAATAGACAGTAAATCAAAGAGGTCGACGAAGACTGGTACCGTAAGAAACATACTCGGGAACCAACAGAAACCGTCGTCGATACCGACGGTAGTCGTACTTGTTGCGATAGTCATGACAATAGGTTCGTTTCACCCTTCCTCTGAGGGTGGAGGACATCATAAATATCCTAAAAGGTTAGTACGACTGAGTCTAAGGACCTATACACACGAGATTGATCTTCTCTATAACATGAGACATAGTTAGTCTCCTAGTTCCGTATATAGTGTAAGATCGTATAGGGTTCACCGCGATCACGATTTCTTGAACGGACGGTTACATCCTCTACGTTCTCTAAACCCAAACTAGGGACCCAGCCCTTCTAGGGGACCTTCTCCCGTACTGTTGGGTGAGGTCATAAGAACGGACCTTTTACGGTACCTGTCTCCCCGGACCGCCCGATGTCAGGTACCCCAGTGTCTCTCGGGTTGTGTTGACTCGTTGAATCGTGTGCGTGTACGTCGTGTACTATATGTCGTGGGTTGGGAGAAAGACCTTGGAATCGACTCGGAAGTCGTCAGTCAAGATGACAAGATAGTCTGTAAGACATTCGGTCGTCTGTCGCCACGGTCACACCCGTTCTACCGTCTCTTCCGTTCAGGTATAGATTTCATCTTTTGGTAAGTTGACTCCCTCTTAGTGACGGATGAAGTCCTATCTTCCCTAGGTTTATTAACTGGACTGTGGTCCGTTGTCCGACCAGAGGGACTTTTACCATGACATACTCCCGACAACCGTCGGACCCGTGGAGTGACGTCGTCCACGATCTCGTCAAAATCACTTTCCTTCAACTGAGTGACCTTCTAAAGGAAGGGGTGACAGGAAGTCTCGGGGACTGTCGATATATGTGAGGGCATTGGTGGTAAGTTTTAATCTATGCATCGTAAAGGTAGTGGGATCTTTCAAGGGAGGACGGGAAAGGTCAATTAGGACTACGGGTGGGTTTCAATTGGTGAAAAGTTAAAAGAAAGAGGTATCCAAACATACAGGTAAGAACCTTCAGTAAATTTACCTTAGTACGTCATGCATAAAACCTCACATAGACCGAAGAACTCACGTTTATTACCAAAACTTGAACACTTGACGAAAGTTAAGAGGGGTAACTACTCGTATTTTTTTAAAGACCTCGACCCACACATGAAAAGATAGCTTCGACAAACTCTACACCAAGACCAATAGCTGACCTCCATTACTCCTACCATCTCACGTAGAACTCTTCTTTTCCAGTCGAGTGTTCCGTCGACAAAGTCCACTTTAATAATGTGTCAGAGGTACTTTTCCTTTTAATAGGAGGAGACCGTACTAAAACTTTCTCCCGACGAAGACGGTCGTTCTTTTCAAGTCTCTTTAACCTCCCAAGTATTATGAACCTAAGTAGATAGTTTTATTGGTAGGGTCTAGAGATACAAGGTGAACAAGGGATAGACGAGAACTTTTTTACCGGAGTGTTCCAACATGTAAATCAGGAAAAACGTAGATACGGTGGGAATAGTCTAGGACTCGGACTAAAAATCATCAGACAGGACGTCGATGTCCTCTATTCCTAGAGGAAATTTAGACGGTACCTCCGTCTCAAGGAGGACGTCAGTTCTCGTTGGTAAGGTGAGGTTCAAGGAATATTTATCGTAACAGGCAAATAGCTAATTCACGGTGTCGGTGAACTGGAGGGGTATAGAACGGAACATGGAGACATAGTATGATTATTTTATGGTATAACGTGTCCACTTTCGAGTTCACTAACGTTACGGTAAAGTACCGTCCCTAATAGAAGTATGTGAATTGTGGTCGGTCACAGGGATGACGAAAATAAAAAAAATAAACAGGAAACAAATATAAAAACTATTAAATAGGAAACGAAATAAAATAACTAGAAATAAAATAAAACCTCGTATTAACTAATTGGTACAACACAATCAAAGTCTACATGTCGTTTCACTAAGTCAATATGTATATCTACCTAATTGAGAAAATAAGTAAATCCAATAATGTCTTATAACTCGTCACAAGGGACACGACATGTTATCCAGGAAGGACCAATAGATAAAATTCATATCGTCACACATGTACAGGTAGGGTTTGGAGGGTTAGACACGGGGAAGGGCATAGGGGACTTTTGACAATTATAGTAAGAGATTTAGACACTCAGATAAAGACAAAATATTCATTCAAGTAAACATGGTACAAATGTCGAGTCCACTGAGATAGTTTTTTTGTTTGTTGGGTTAGTTTTTTAACCGTCTTCTGGATTTATCTGTCAAGAGGTTTCTTCTATACGTCTACCAGTTCTCCGTGTACTTTTCTACGAGTGTAACGATTAATAATCTCTTTACGTTTAGTGTTAAAGTTATTTCCTGGTGGAGTGTGACCAGTCTTACTGGTAGTAAATTTTCAGATACTTATTGTTTACGACCTCTCCCATACCTTTTTTCCCTTTGGAGGATGTGATAACCACCCTCACATTTAACCACGTCGGTGATACCTTTTGTCATACCTCCAAGGAATTTTTTTATTTTTGTTACGATGGGACACTGGGTCGATGGTGTACTGGGTCGTTATGTTGAGGACCATATATAGACGTCTTTTTGTACCAAGTTTTCCTATGTACGTGGGGTTACAAGTAACGACACGATGAATGTTATCGTTTCTGTACCTTCGTTGGATTTACAGATGGTTGTCTACTTACCTATTTCTTCTACGTCATGTATATGTGTTACCTTATAATGAGTCGATAATTTTTCTCACTTTATTACGGTAAACGGTTGTACCCACCTGGACCTCTAATAGTATTATTCGCTTCATTCAACCCCTTTCTGGTTATACTATAACGAATATACGTCTTAGATTTTTTGACTTTACTATAGATGACGAAAACTGTCCTCTTGTTATGTTGAGGTTTGGGGGTAGGACTATCAGACAAAAAGATCTTGGTAAAAATTTTCATTCACAGAATCGGTCCCAGAATATTTTGTGTCGGACTAAGTCTTTTCGTTCATGACTGGTATACCCTCAACATATTCGGATTCCGTTGTCCTACTGCCTTTTTCTGTTCACTCCGTTCCTTTCTACATAGTTACACTACGTTTCGTAATGGAGTGACCGGTAATGCAGTGTTTTGACGTCCAATGAACGGTTCACATAAACGAGTGTTTCCAACTTTCCTTTTGTGTGTATGTGTAAATTCTCACCTCTTTCATCCTCTTTATTGACGGATCAAGGGAGTGCGGAGGAGTAAAGGTGATCAGTTTAGAGTATGGGGTCCCATGATTGAGGGGGTAGTGAAGGTCAACGTAGAAGACCAGTGAAGCGTCGAAGAGTGTTTCGGTCTAGGGTAAGAGAACCATACCGTAAAATGGGTCCACACCTTCACCTCACTATTCAACCGTGAGTGTCCATTTACCCATCCTGTCCTGTACTCCCAGAAAGTCCATGTCCCGAAGTTGAATGTGATGGACATCGAGGATTTTGAGTCCTTCCTAGTGGGTTTTTACCTTACTACCGTCTTACTAAACTTTTCACCCGTCATAGAGTCCCTACTCGGGTTCTTCCGTGTACTCAAACACAGGTTATGTCCAATCGGGTTCATTCTGTTTTCCTATCAAACCTGATCTCATCACTGACACCCCTACCTCTTTTCTCCGGTTTTAGTGACACCTATTACTGACGTCGGTGCTTTAATTTTCTACGAAAAAGGTACCTTCTTTTCGATACTGTTTGGATCTGTCGTATAATTTTTCGTTTCTGTAGTAAAAGGACTGTTTCAGGTATATCAGTTTCGATACCAAAAAGGTAATCAGAACATGTCTACACTCTCAACCTGGTATTTCTTTCGACTCGTGGTCTTCTTAACTACGAAAATTTGACACCACGACCTCTTCTGAGAACTCTCAAGGAACCTGTTATTCCTCTAGTTTGGTCAGTTAAGATTTCCTTTAGTTTGGACTTATAAGTAACCTTCCTGACTACGACTTCGACTTCGAGGTTATGAAACCGGTGGACTACGTTTCTCGGCTGAGTGACCTTTTCTGGGACTACGACCCTTTCTAACTCCCGTCCTCTTCTTCCCCTACTATCTCCTACTCTACCAACCTACCGTAGTGGTTAGGCTACCTGTACTCAAACTCGTTTGAGACCCTCTACCACTACTTGTCCCTTCGGACCGTACGACGTCAAGTACCACAGTGTTTCTCAGCCTGTGCTGACCTTCTGACTTGTTTTCGTTGTTTCACTGGTACCCCTACCTCTTTGTTTCCTGTCTAAATCCCATGTAAAACTTCCATCTCTGTTGTCATGAAAGATTACTTGAGAAATGTTCTCCAGTCCCTTTCCTTCCTCCTTCCTAAGTACCTACTGGGTATACACAAAATGAACTTGTTGACCAACCATGTACTATAGTAAAGACTCTATACCCTATACCTTCCCTAACTATGAATCACATTATGACAGGTATAAAACCAGTTTTGGTAAAACACAAAGACCAAATAAAAAATTCTGACTTCGTAATCTTAATTGTTGGTGTAGGGTCCTGTTAAGGTAAGGGATTAAGTCAGTTTCCGGTCGGGATGTGTACTTATCGTATAACCCATGGATGACTGGACCCCTCAAGGAGGAAGTCATAGGATAGTAAAACGGAAAAGTATGACAAGTACCCCAAGAGTTCCGTTCTTATGACTTCACCAAACGGTAAGGGAAGAGGTCACCTGGTGTAAGATAGTCTGGAGAGGTGGTACTGAGCGGACAGAACCCAACGGGGCGCCCGTACCGAATCACAGTAGCTCAATCTGTTCCGATACCAGGATCACACTAATCTAACTGATCAAAAGACACTCATACCAAAGTCACACAGACGGGAGACTACGAGAGGACGTTGTGGATGGTAGAATGAACCCAAAGAGAATGGAACCCGCACCCCATAGAGAAGTACCGACGAGGTCGTTTCGTGTCGGTGACGAGGAATGGAACCTACTCCCCATAGAGGAGTGACGGTGGGAAGGACTGGAAGTTGCACCCTACCGAGGAGATCCGGGAGGACGTGGGCGCGTCGGACGAATAAATTGAATATACGTCTCATGTAGTACTCTTTGCGACCTGACCTTCTTTGTGTTCGACCTTAGTTCTAACGACCCTCTTTATAGTTATTGGAGTCTATACGTCTACTGTGGTGGGAATACCGTCTTTCACTTCTTCTTGATTTTTCGGAGAACTACTTTCACTTTCTCCTCTCACTTTTTCAACCGAATTTCGAGTTGTAAGTCTTTTGTTTCTAGTACCGTAGGTCAGGGTAGTGAAGTACCCTTTATCTACCCCTTTGTCACCTTTGTCACAGTCTGAAATAAAACCCCCCCGAGGTTTTAGTGACGTCTATCACTAACGTCGGTACTTTAATTTTCTACGAATGAGGAACCTTCTTTTCAATACTGGTCGGATCTATCGTATAAGTTTTCGTCTCTGTAATGAAACGGCTGATTCCAGGCAGATCAGTTCCGATACCAAAAAGGTCACCAG